>JARBWK010000005.1:95899450-96554825 GCA_030556195.1 Anolis apletophallus
TAGGTAAGCCTGCGGGCTCCCCCTTTTTCGATGGGGGTCGAAAGGCCCTGGCAGTCCCGGCGGGGGGGACGCGGTCCTCGAGACACCGAAGGCCCAGTGACCGTCACAGCCCGGATCTTGCTACCGCAGGAAAAACACCTTTTGAAACGGGTTTTGTGGACATGCTATGCTCACAAAACCAGCCGTTTTTCCGATGTTGCCCAAGTGGCGGAAAAACAAAGGAATGGCGTGGGCGCTGGGCGCCTTTTGCCCTCCGGGTTGGCTGGGGGAGCTACCCAAAAAGTTTCAAACTGAAAGTTTCCGTTGGGAACCCGGCTGGCTTAAACTTCATAAGTGTGCATTCACAGAGCTCTTGAAGAAGAAACAAAATGAGCAGTTAGCCAAATTGGACCCTGAAATGGCATGCCTTTTGGATGAATTGCACACCTCTAATAACCATTTCTTTAGTTGTGAGATAGGGATGCGTTCTACCATCATCTAGAACGGGGGTAGGCAATTACCGGCCCTCAGGTGTTTTGGACTTCAACTCCCAGAAATCTAACAGCTGGTAAACTGGCTAGATTTCTGAGAGTTGAAGCCCAAAACACCTGAAGGGCCGTATTGTCCCCCCCTGATCTGAACATTCTCCTGCCCTCAGGTATGGGAACTCTATTTTTGGCATGTGGATTGGAGCAAGATTGAAATGGTGGGTCAACTCAGTTTATGGACAGAAGCATGAGCCAGCAAAATATCTTGTCTCAAGATGGCTGTGATCTCAACTGTACCAACAGCCTATTTGTGCCCTCATTCAAAGATGTTTCATGCCATCCTACTAAGCTCAGATGTTTGAAGGCTGGTGATAATGAGATAAAGGAAAGACCTCTGCATATTTTCAGGGCCATTGCCAACAAAAAATTAAATGAAAATAAGGCCACAGATAGCTTTGGGTAAATGGCCCATCTATAGCTGGAGCTAACTCTATATCTTAAAAATGTAATTCTAGTAGTACACAGCTTTTATATACATGTAATAATTTGGCTCATCTACTCTTTTAACTTTGCAATGAATATTCTTTTTCCCCATACACACATGATTAAGAAATCATAGTTGCAACATATCACAGATATTTGTTTCAGAAGGATGGACAGAAAGAAATAAAGACAATTCGTTGTCCATAAATCTAACATATACAATTAATTTGTGTGGCTATCAAGCTAAGAATAACTGCCTTTAACTATTCTTTCGACTGCCATCTGTTTGCCCCTTTATTGTGACACAAGGTTGTACTCCCACCTCTTCTGTTCTGTCTTCAGCACATTTTGTGAACACTTTCAGTGACCTCTGGCTCCTTCAGTGACCGTCTATTTGTCTGATGACTTTGCCTTTCCTTTTTTTTTTTAAGACACTGCAGTTTTCAGTATCTTAACGGAAGTCCATCCCCGTCTTGCTATCATTAGCTTGTTGACCATGCAGTCTGACTGAATGCCCCATTAATCTCCCAAATCTGACTGTCATGATGTTTGCTCTTCTTGCATCTAGGTTGGTGGATGTCTGTGGACAAATCAAAGAAATTTTTCTTACTTTGTGCATTTTGAATTCATGTGTCCTGTCGTCATCTTCTTGGCTATTTTTCTGGCCAAGCCAAATTACAGTGTTGGAAATATGCTGCAATATACAAGAAACATACAGCTGAGAATATTTATAGGGAGAATTCCCTCAGCTAAAACTCTGGTTTTGCTCTGCTTATCTTCTGTCTTGACTGTTATAGTCTTCATATTTCTGGTCTTACCTTGAATGCCATGTTTTTCCTCTGTGAAATGCAGCAGTGGAAATCCTCCCTGATCAGGGCTCAGGCTTCATAAACCATTGGTTACACCCCATCCTTTACCCCCCGATCTTTATTTCCCAATAAACCCCTTTAATTTCACCAGTGAAACTCTTTAGAACTTTTTCCCAATTTTTTTTTTATTATATCCAAAAGAATCTACTGTATAATGTTTAGCAGTATTTGGAAAAAGTTGTTTTAGTGGGACTACAGCCCCCCCAATATCCCCTATAAGCTTTCTGGGAGTTTCTTTTTTAAAGAAAGCCCCCAGTTAAAAAATTCTCATCCCCCCCAAAATTTTTTACCTTAAGCCAAGGGGGGGAATAATTAGCCATCTAGATATTGTTAAATTAAAACCCGTTTTTACCAATGTTGAAAAGGAACATGGTTTTTTGGCTAAAAAGATCTGGGGTTCAAACCCTGTTTTAAATTTTGAATGAAATAATTTTTTCATCTTAAGAGCCTCTTGGTTAGCTTTTCTATAGTCCACATGCCAATGCCATGACTACTTTAATCCCATTTTTTTTCATAAATTTACTGGATGTATGAAACCCAAAAATTTTAAAGGAGAGGGGATATGTGTGTTATTTTCCATCAAAGTGGTCTTGTTTTCAGATATTTGGACCACATCTACCTAGACAACTTTTTCCATGATGAAGGATCTGAAAGACCCACATTGCTGACTCCTGACATGAGAAAAACCATTTCACATTTCTTTATTAGAATACCCCGATTGCATCACAAATTAAAGTCAAAAGTTACCCAAGATGAACAGATATCTGTATGCTTGCCTGTGCACACATGTTTGTGAGTACAAATCGTGTGATTTTTTCGTAGGGGCAGATAAATCTTTTTATTTTTTGACTACTGCAAAAAGATTGAAATAAGAAATAGGCTGTTGATTACTAAAGTGATTAAAAGGGTCATCTTTTGATTCCCCCCAGGAAAGGGGGCCTCAATAATGAACACTGACTGTTTTAAAAAGAAGAAAAGCAAGATTTACTAGACACATGTGCTTTTTATTAGGGAAACGAAAAGGGAAAAAAAAATGCACCTATCAGTCATGGGCCACTGTGCCTCTTGTTCCAATAAGGAAGGAACAGACAAATACTAGGAAATAAACACCAGCAAAGCTATGCCACTTGTTAAATCGTTGATGTAAAGTGTTGTTTCACTTCCCAAAAATTTTTTGTTTTTTCATTCTTTATTCATCTGGTGCATAATTATCAAATGTCTGCAGGACATATCTATGGGGCCCCGAGTTTTCTCCCCCTCTCTCTCTTGTTGGGAAGCCTCGGGGTTCAAAAATTTTAACTTTAGACACAATCGAAAGTTATTCAAATGAAGAAAGCAGGAAGGTTTTAGAAGGAGAATGGCATCATGGGTTCTTGTAACTTGTCAGCATATTGTTGGTGGGTTCAGAATGCTCTTTGATTGTAATTAACTATAAATCCCCCAATTAAACCCCACCACCCCCAATCCCCTCAGTATTCAAATTTGGGGGTATTGGGGTTTTTTGCCAAATTTGGTCCAATGTATGAAAATACATCCTGCAAAAAGATATTTACACTATGATTCATAACAGTAGCAAATTTCCTTTAAATAGCAACAAAAAAAATGTTATGATTGGGGGGTCCCCAACATGGACTTTATTAAGGGGCCGCATTGGAAAGTTCAAAAAAACTGGTCTAGGGGATTGCTCTAAGCTATTTCAGCAAAAGCAATGAATGAGCAGTTTTGTATGCACACCCTCTCACATATACAACATGGTATGATATTGAGACTGTTATGTGATATTCAGACAGTCCTTCCTGTGAAACAAAGATGTTACATACACACATACCAACAATCCATTTAACAGAAGGAAACTGGATTGGCAGTTAACTTTTCATTCAACAATGGGGATGGAGCCCATGTCCTCCAGTAAATTTGGAGTAGCAAGTAGTTTCAGTGTGGGATCTGTTCTTTATCAAAGTGAAATGGTTGGAGGCCATACTGCTGAAAAATACTTATGACTGTACTTCTGCAGCTGCTGCCTGAGACTACTGCTTCATTCTGTCTAACAGTACTGGTGAACCTTACATATAAAAATCTAATTTCAAAAGTAATAAGAGTAGCATTTTACTTATAATGTGTTGTATAAGTGTGTGAGCAAGCTATGGCTGTTCTTAATGTATGTGTTCCTTTTGGTTTTCATTCTCACTTATTGTAAATCATTGTACAAATCTGTGTGTTATCCTTAAAGTTTTTAAACATAAGTGTAAGTTGCTTATTTTAAAATAAATAAATACATTGTGGTCTTCTTATGTTTATGCTCTTGTCTTTTTCAATAAAGATTCTAGAATGATGTGAATTGAACTTGATTTGATAAGAAGGATTGTCCAGAACATCAACCAGATAGGCAGCCTTTTCAACATTTACAACGTTACTAATGACACTCCATGCAGTCATGCTGGCCACATGATCTTAGAGGCATCTACGGAAACACCAGCTCTTCAGCTTAGAAATGGAGATGAGCACTGTCCCCAGAGTCAGACACAACTAGACTTAAAGTCAGGGGAAATCTTTACCTTTTATCTTTTAAGCCTGATTTATAACATCATAAATATTACAACTCACACTTATGTTTGTGGTACCATTCAATGCCCCACCCAAGCACCCAACATTGAAGCTATATAGCAGAACCGACCTAGCTAGTTCCAAGGTGTTGAGGAGCAGGCACATCTTCAGCACTTTCTCATCAGCAAGGTGTGGTGTGGAAAGAAGTCCTTAAATTAGCATTGCTGTTTGGCTTTGAAGATGGGTTTTCGGAGATCAAATCAAAAAACATAGCTATAACAGTGGAGCAGCTCTTGAAGATTTCCTAACAGTGCAAATAAAATTCATAAAATAACTCATTGTTTCCATCAAGAAGAACATGACTAAAGAATCACATCCCTGCTCTTTAGCACAAACTAATATCTGTTCTGTTATTATTCTTCCTCTGCTTTATAACACTTCCCCTGCTTTACAACCCTAATTTATTAAAACCTCGCTTTTAGCATTCTTGATCAGGTTGGGTATCCCTTATCTGGAATTCCAAAATCCAAATTATTCCAAAATCTTTAGTGGCTGAGACAGTGATAACTTTGCTTTCTGATGACTTAGTGTGCACAAACTTTATTTCATACACACAATTATTTTAAAATATTGTATAAAATTACCTTCAGACAGTGTGCATTTGAAAAATAAATGAATTTTGAGTTTAGAACTGGGTTCTAGGTATCTCATTACATATGTGTATACAAATATAGGTACTCAAAAATCTGGAAAAAATCTGAAATTCATAACAGTTGTGGTTCCAAGCATTTTGGATAAGAAATATTCAATCTGTACTTGAATTGGCTATATCTTATACCGTGTCCCATGAGACTTACATATTACACATTGCTTCATATCCCAAAAAAATCTGTTCCAATCTCACATGGTTTTTCAGAACTCCTGAATGAACATGGCATGCTATCTAAATGAGCAAGTCTCGGCATTACTTCACAAACAAAGATTCTTAGGAAGGACTCATCCCACGCTTTTACAAGCGCGTTAATGACTAAAAAGGCCAATCTGAGATAGGCAAGTCCGGTTGCAGAAAGCACAGCAGAAAGTCTGGGTGGTGATGTTGCTTCCAGGTTGCAGTTCTTTCTACATTGTCGTTTCTCTTCTAGACCCATTCGGTGTGTCTTCTCGAAAGAGGCCGCAGCATTGTGGATAGTGCGTCTCCATGCTTCCCGATGTGAGGCCAGGGTGGACCATTGTTAGTGATCAATCTGGCCGAGCCTGAGATGTTGTTTCAGGGAGTCCTTATATCTCTTTTTGGGGGCGCCTCTCTTGCGCTGACCCATGGCGAGTTCACCATAGAGTAGTATCTTAGGGAGGCGGGGGTCCTCCATCCTAGAGACGTGGCCTGCCCAGCACAGCTGTGTTCTCAATAGCATGGTCTCAATGCTGGTGATCCCCGCTTGCTCAAGGACAGCAACATTAGTCACATAGTCGGTCCAGTGTATAAATGAGCAAGTACTAATTTTTTTAAACCTAACCTGACTTTGATTCTTTATACTTTCTGGCAAGTGTGTCCTTGCATTTTTCATACAATTATATTACCACCATTCCAGTTGGTGTCATCTTGATGAATCTTGCTCAAACTCCCCAAATATGCTGACATTTTCCTGCATATAATAAAATAACTATTCTGTGGTCTTTCAAGCTGCATTATGCATCTATGGATATCTGATCTTGTCATTCCATGGCATTTTTAAAGAATCCCTGAGAAATCGGTTACCAGCAGAAGCACTAGGAATTATATGCCACTATAGTAGGCTCTCACAATGGTCACCCCAAGAAGAACGACCAAGTATTAAATCAGGGAAACTAGGAAAGCTCAACCACACATAACAAGGTTTCTTAGGAAGGAGCCATGTGAATTAAAATTATATCAAACTGTCAGGAACTTCAATGCTTTCCAGTAAAGACGCTACAGAACTGCTGCTTCTTCCAGTGGTAGTTTATTGAAGACACAAAACCTATAAAGCTGAAGCACCCGCTTCCCATCACCACAATCCTTATATACTAATCCCTCCCCCATGCAATGCCTGGAGAGGGTTGCACCCTGACTCAGCAATCCCAGTGAGTCTTTGCATTACAAAGAGTTCCCTGGGTATTACATCATACCCCAGAGTCTTATCTAGACCAAAGGTCATAGTCCCAGTATATTCAACTGCAAAGAAATAGAGCAAAGTTCATGGTTGAGTCATCTCTCTCTGACTCAGCAACTCAGGTGAAAGTAGTAGGCTCATGGCAGGCTTGGATCTGTCTCTGGCCCCAGGCATAGAGATTCTAGCCCTGACATAACGCCTTCCTCCACCTTCCCCTCCTCCCCCTGAGGAAGACAAAGCAACATTCAAAATTTTGGCATAATTGGGTTAACATATCGTTTTAACAAGTTGCAATGAAACACAGAATAAATTTTCCTCAATGCCCTTGGCAATATCAATTGGTACGTCACCTCATTCACTCGCTCAGCCACTCTGAATGGTCCCACATACTTTGGGCCCAATTTTCGAGAAGGTAACCCCAACTTTAAATTCTGAGTGGATAGCCATACCAAATCCCCTTCCTTATACACATCACCTTCTTGTCGGTTTTTGTCACCAAATCGCTTGTGTGACCCCTGTGCCTTATGCAACGCCTCAGTTACCTCCTTCCACTCTTCTCGAGCTCTATTGTACCATTTCTCCTTATCATCCTCCAGCACTCCTATACCAACTGGTAGTGGAACAACCTCTTGGCCAAATACAATTGAAAATGGAGTCCTGCCTGTAGATGAGTGCACAGATCCGTTATAAGCCACTTCAGCGTAAGGCAACAAGTCTGCCCAATTACTCTGCTGGGCATTTACAAAAATTCTTAGATAACTACCCAACGATTTCTGCGTCCTCCCAACTCCCCCATTACAACAGGGATTATAAGCAGTTGTCAACTTCCGGTCTGCTCCTAAGGTTTCCAAGAACCTATCCCAGAATTTCGCCGTGAATTGCACACCTCTATCGCTAAGCACCTGCTCTGGACACCCATGTAACCGGTATATATGCTGCACATATAACTTAGCCAATTTTTCTGCTGAAGGCAAGCCAGTTAATGGTATAAAATGGGCTTGCTTTGAAAACATGTCCAGCACAGTCCAGATATACCTATATCCTTTACTAGGGGCAACTCCCCACAAAGTCGGTACTAATATGTGTCCATGGCCGCACCGGAGTAGCCACCACCTGGATCAATCCTGGGGCTTAGCAGTAGGTACCTTCCCCGTGCACAAGCCTCACAACTACTCACATAATTCTTTACCGATGTCCTCATTCCTGGCCACCAATATCGGGCTTTGATTGCAAAGAAAGTCTTAGTAAATCCCCAATGCCCTGCTGTCTTGTGGTCATGGAACAACTCCAACACCCTATTCCTTAACTCCGCTGGTACATACAATTTCTCCCGAACTATCCACAATCCCTTGACCCTTTTACATTCCAACTCATGGGCCTTCAACCAATCATCCTTCTCATAACACCTCTGAAACTCTTTTACCCACTCTTCCAGCTCCTCATCCTCCTGCTTTATTTCCAACTTCGCTTGTGCTCGTGTCTGCACCCTCAGACCCCACTGGTCCTTTGTGAACACTCTCCCCACACTTGGAAGAGGATCTGGCCCCACTGCAGGATAACGCGACAATGCATCAGCAACCACATTATCCTTACCCTTTATATGCTTCAACACAACATTAAACCTAGCCAGATACTGGGCCCATCGTAACAATTTAGGAGACAGCTTCTGGGGCTCCCTAAGAAATTGCAAATTCTTATGATCAGTTAACACTTCAAACGGGTGAACTGCTCCCTCCAAAAAGTGTCTCCACGTCTGCAGAGCATAACGAATAGCAAACGCCTCCTTTTCCCACACTGGCCAATTCCTTTGCTGCTCCCCAAATTTCTTAGAGAAATAAGCACAGGGTTTCAACACCCCTTCCTCGTCCTTCTGTAACAAAGCTCCTCCATATGCCCAAGCGGAAGCATCACTCTGTACCACAAAGGGTTTTGCTGGATCTGGATGCACAAGCAAAGGACCTTTAGTGAAAGCTACCTTTAAAGAATCAAAAGCCTTTTGACACTCTACAGTCCAACCCAACCTGGCACCAGGCGCCCTCACCTTTCTAGCCTCACCCTTACCTTTTGTCTTGAGCAACTCTGTAAGAGGCAAAACAATATTAGCAAATCCGGAAATAAAAGACCGATAAAAGTTAGCCATCCCCAAAAAAGCCTGTAACTGTCTCCTTGTTTTAGGAGCTTCCCAAGCCAACACATCTGCCACTTTACCCGGATCCATGGACACACCCTCTCTACTAATTCTATATCCCAGGAAGTCAATTTCGCTCTTGCTAAATTCACATTTACTTAACTTAACAAACAATCTGGCCTGTCTCAATCTCTCTAATACTTCCCGAACTAACTGCACGTGTGCCTCTTTGGTTTGTGAAACCACAACAATGTCGTCTAAATAAACATACACCCCCTTATACAAAAGGGGGTGCAGCACCTCATTAATCAACTGCATAAATATACCGGGGGGCCCGGCCAAACCAAAAGGCATGACGACCCATTCGTACAGCCCTAAGGGACACGAAAAAGCAGTCTTCCACCTATCCGATTCTCGCACCCGCACCATATGAAAGGCATTTATAATATCCAGCTTTGTGAAATACCTGCCTTTCCCCAATTGCCCTAATAGATCCTTGATTAAAGGCAATGGATAACAATTAATGGTACTTATCGCATTAAGACCCCTATAGTCGATACACAACCTTAATTTCCCATCTTTCTTTTCCTAAAGAGAACAGGGGCTGCAATAGGGGATTCCGATCTTTGGATGTACCCTTTCTTTAAATAATCATCTATCTGCTCCCTTAACGTAACCTTCTCCTTCTCAGACATAGGATAAATCTTTGGCTTAGGGAGTACTGCCCCTTCTTTCAGTTCTACCTTGCACTGTACATTCCTGACTGGGGGCAGATTGTCGGCTAATACAGGGTTGAACACATCTGCTAAGTCAATATATTCCTCAGGAATCTGTGGCTCACCTCCTTTCTTCTCTTCATTCACATACACACCACCATTCGCCACAGGCCGGCACTCTAACGTACCTGCTTTCCAATCTATGATTGGATCAGCCTGTCTCAGCCAAGGCAATCCCAATATAATTTCATGTTCCATAACAGGAGCCACTACACAATCCAGCTCCCCTCCCAAGCATCAACCTTTCCCTTTAACCCTTTCGTTCCCAATGGAAAGGGCCCTCCTCCCACAAAAGTTCCATCCAACTGGGCAAAATGTACAGGAGCTGGTAATTCCTGAATTTCACATTTCAAATCCTTAACTAATCCAGGACACATAATGTTTTCAGAACACCCGCAATCCACCAATGCTTTATGCGTTTGATATTTTCCTTTCTTTTCCAATTCGATTTTACAAACAATACTTGGGGCCCCTTTTTCTCACCCCATCCGCACTCTCCATCTTTTCACCCAGGGCACCTCGGGCAACTTTCACATTTTTGGTATCCGGTAACTTTCTTAGATGACATTGGAAGGAATAATGTCCCGGCTTAGAGCAAATGTAACACAAGCCTTTCCCCACAGTTGGCTTTCCGCTAACACTACTCCGCTGGCTCTCGCTTCCGGTTACACGTCTTGTCCCTGGCCGAAATCGCCTCGTAGGTCCTACTGCCGACTTCCGCCGTTGCACTTGGACCAGAATACCTTCTACGTTACCAGCCAATTGGATCCATCCATCGACATCACCAGGGTCTCCATGATGAAGGCACCACTCCAACAACTCTCGTCGTAATCCGTCTTTAAATAGTTCAAGGAGGGTTGCTTGAGACCACTCCGCTACCTTGCCCGCAAGGCTCATAAACTCCTCCGCATACTCCGTTACAGATTTATTGCCTTGCGTTAACCCCCTCAGAGCTTCTTTGGCCTTTACTCTCTCCAGTGGGTCACGAAATCTGTTCTTCACAGCCCGAAGGAACCCTCTCAATGTCCCCAAACATGGATCCTGTCGATCATGGCACTGCACGTACCAGTCTGCAGCTCTTCCTTTAAGCACAGCTCCCACAGCACACACTCTGCTGCCTTCACTTGGGTACAAGTGTCCATAATCTTGCATGTGATCGCCAACTGCCGCCACAAAAAGGGTTACATGCCTCACCATCAAAATCCACACGGAGCGGCTCCTTCCTAGGACGAACAACAACCCCCAATTGGGGTCTCCATTCTCCTGCTCCATCTCTTCCGGGCATCTGGGCACCAGGCTGGGGTCTCCACTCTCCTAATCCATCCCTTCTAGGCATCTGGGCACCAGGCTGGGATCTCCATCCTCCAGATCCATCCCTCTTGGGCACCTGAATACCTCTTCCCAGTCCTACAGTTTTAGGCTGGACTGAAACCCCTTAATTCACCACTCTCAGCCTGGCACCACCATATGCTGCTACTCGCGGAACTCCTGACTGGGCATCAACCCCCCACACTCCCGAAGGAGATCTAGGATGGGTTTCAACCCTCTCACTGTCCATCCAAGAATAACGCGTAAAATCGCCTCCCTCAGGCGGCCCCCACATAGAATCTTGGTTCTTAAACATCTGCTGGGACATTCGCTGCAATGTCTTCTCCAAAGCCGCAACTTTGCATCCCAACACCTCCACTTCCGTGGGAGAACTCGGCTCAGTAGTTTCACTCCCCCCGAGTCGCCTCTTGCCTAAACCTCTCCATTCCTGGGAAAGTTTCAGGGGCTTCAGCTTCTGTCAGGAACTTCAATGCTTTCCAGTAAAGACGCTACAGAACTGCTGCTTCTTCCAGTGGTAGTTTATTGAAGACACAAAACCTATAAAGCTGAAGCACCCGCTTCCCATCACCACAATCCTTATATACTAATCCCTCCCCCATGCAATGCCTGGAGAGGGTTGCACCCTGACTCAGCAATCCCAGTGAGTCTTTGCATTACCCAGAGTTCCCTAGGTATTACATCATACCCCAGAGTCTTATCTAGACCAAAGGTCATAGTCCCAGTATATTCAACTGCAAAGAAATAGAGCAAAGTTCATGGTTGAGTCATCTCTCTCTGACTCAGCAACTCAGGTGAAAGTAGTAGGCTCATGGCAAGCTTGGATCTGTCTCTGGCCCCAGGCATAGAGATTCTAGCCCTGACATCAAACCAATGTAACAATATAGTACAGACTGGGGATGAAAGTCCCCACCTTTTTTAAAAATAAGTAGACAAGAAGAATGTCACATTTTCCCCCACATCACCCCTTTGAATGAGGTTATGGGCCTTTGGAAGTATTTATCAATTATTTGTTGTATTTCAGGATTTGGGGGGGCAAAAGTTCATTTTTTTTCCATACACAAGACAGAAATATAAAAGGAGTTGGAAAATACCCCATCTATTCCTATCCCCTACCACGCAAGAACATACAATCAAAGCAATCTAGGCACATGGGCACCCGGCCTTTCTTGATAAGAAGGTTGAGAAGAAGACATACCTTTAGTCTATAATATTAGATAACCCCTGCCTCACACTAGACATGCAATTCAGCAGAGTTCAAATTGGAGGAACTTGAAGTCCAAAACACATGGAGGGCCAAAGGTTTGGAAACCACTGCATTGCACTGTCACAGCAGTTTATACAATTTTAGCTAGTATCACTTTAATCTGTGGAACCTTTATTTATTTATTTATTTTTCTGTATTGTATGCCGTCCTTCCCCAAGGGCTCAGGACGGCTTACAGAGAATATAAAAAACACAATTTAAAACAACCGAAAGAATTAAACTCTTAACTAAAAACTATAAAACTATTTACAGCTGATTAACCAGATCAGACCCCAAAAGCCTACTGAAATAAAAACGTCTTGCACGCTCTGCAGAACTTTGTTAGATCTCTCAAAGCTTGCACATTTTCTGGCAGAGCGTTTCAAAGAGTTAGAGCTATGATTGTAAAGGCTCGCCATCTTGTCGATGTCAGCCGATATGAGTGGCAGCTAGGAATCATCAAAAGATTTTGATCAGTGGAGCGCAGTAACCTCTGGGCCTGATATGGGGTGAGACGGTCCCTCAAGTACGACGGCCTCTGACCATATAAGGCCTTGAAGGTGATAACCAACACTTTGAAGGAGACCTGGTGTTCCACTGGTAGCCAATGCAGCTGCTGCAATATTGGTGTTATGTGAGCTCTCACTGGCATACTTTGGATGTATATGTATTTAGTAGGCATGTTTTAGAATCCTAAAATGGCGATTCTTATATCAAATGGGGGATTTTTTTTGATTAGTATATCAAAGACTTACAAAAAAATTTCCCAAAAATTTCGAAATGTAACTTAAGTACTAACGAAATTCGTTAGAAATTCGTATGCCAAAGCATGCGCATTGCAGATGGTTTTGGCCTACAACTCCCAGAAATCCTAACTTATGGTAAATTGGCTGGGATTTCTGGGAGTTGTAGGCCAAAACTTTAATAAACCACACTGAATTCTAGATGGGACTCTCCAAATTGGAAGGAGGAAGGGAGGGAGGGAGGGGGGGTTTTCTATTCTTGGAAGCAGCAAAAGAAAAGGAGGAGGAGCCCCCCCCCGCTCCTCGCTGCCTCTCTCTCACCCCGATCCTGAGGGAGCGAGGGCCCAAGTTTGCCCAGGCTGAGAGGAAAAGGAAGAGGCCTGAGGCTGTGAGGAATGGTGGGAGTTGAAGTCCAAAACACGTACCTGGAGGGCTGAAGCTGGCCCCTGCGATGGGGCAAGGCAGAGCAACGGGGAAGAGAAGCATCTGAGAGAGCGCCGGGAGAGAGAGGAGGAGAAGCGCGCGCGTGTGTGTGTGTGTGAAGCAGGCCCCTGCGATGGGGCATGCATGGCAGCAGAGCAACGGGGAAGAGAAGGAGGGGGAAGCCTGGAGGACTACACTTTCCAGAATGCATTGCCTACCTAACAGCAGCGTCACTTCCAGTTCCCCATAGAAATGCGGGAAAAGAAGAAGCTGAGCTGAATGAAGGCGAGAAGGAAAGAGCGGGAGAAGACAGGGAGAAGTGAGTAGTACAATAATTAATTAATACTTAAGAATTTCTAACGATCCTAACGCAAATTGTTGGCCTCACGGACCGTAAAAGGAAGTCTACTTCCTGGTTCGGGGCAGTGATACGTAAAACCTCAAAAGTCCCATTACATACGAATCTCTTACGAATCCTTTTAATTTCCGTTTCATTTTTCTCATGCCTAGTATTTAGGATTCTTTGTCAAACAATGTAGCACCTGTCTGCAGAGAATTCAAAAGTTCACTCAAAAGTACAAATCTCAGGAGGTCAAAGGATGGTACTATGCAATTCAATGGTATAAAACCTGCATTGCAGTAAGTGTAGATATGTTGCATTTCCACAGAAGGGGTCAGCATAGTGTAGTTGTTTGAGTTAGGACTAGAATTCCCGAAGGCAAGGATCTGAATCCCTGCCCAGCATGGAAACCCAGTGGGTGACTCTGGACAACTCATATTCTCTCACACTTGAAGGTAATGGAAAAACATCTCTGAATATGGTTTCCCAAGGCTACCATACAACAGAGTATCCATAAATCTGAGCTGACTTGTATGCACATAGGTTCAACCTCTGTACATATATGCAAGTGCCGAACAAAAAAAGCAGTTGCCATTTTTTTCCTAAAATACATTTCAATCATTCTCACAAAACCTTCAATGAAGACAACCATCATTGTCTGAAAGGCAGCAAGAAGTGGGACAGGAAGGGGTTACTTTGTGTCATATTCCAGAGAGGGCATGAACAGTTTTAGGTTTGCTATTGTCTGCAGGTTTGTCTCAGTGAGAACAGAAGGTTGAGCCCAAGGTGAACTGTCAGGAGGAAAAATTAGGGGAATCATAGAGAAGATGGGCCTTGTACATAATTGATCTGACAAGAGAGCTGCCTACTCTATCATCATGGCTGAAGTATGGCTGGCCCCCTGTGCAATATTGTATGTGCACTTGACAGCCAAAGAGTTTCTCTATTAAGGAGTTTGCTTAATCAGAAAGGCTACTGTGCTTGTCAGTCCCACCTTATCCTTGAAAAAAGAAGAGAACTGGCCTCAAAGCAGCAGAAAAATGCTGTCATCATTTAAAAACAAAACAAAAACAGGAAACTCAAACACAGGATTTTATACTACCTCCTCTTTTGCTGTCTTATTTTCCCTGGCTTATTTCTCCTTCCTAACAACGAGAAAAGTATAATTGCATTTGAACCTATTTTAATAACCTTAGCAGCATGGAGCACAGAGTGTATTAAGGTCAATACTGTAAATAAATAGTGATTTCATAATGGAAACAGAACTGGTGAAACTTTTACTTGAAATAGCAGCTCTGATAATATAATTGAAGGGTGGCATAAAACTTGTAATAAATAAATTAGTGAATGTTAATAATTAATTCATGGAACATCACTGATGGGGAGAATATCATCCAAGTAAATGCTGGTACAAATTAGAGTTGCCCCCTCCTTTTTTAAGAGGAGGAATTGACTCTGTGTTGCAGTTGGGTCAAATATTTACTGATTACCTAACTACTCACACATTCACATTAATGTCAAGTTGATTGGCTATTCCAAAGTAACATCTGTTGAGATGACGCACAACTGTTCACAGCAATTTCCAGAGCTAATCTAACTAGGCAGGGGATTGAATAAGACTCAAGAACCAGGAAGTTAAATAAAGAAGGAATGTTTCAAAAGATTGCATCAACCAAAATAATAAATTACAACAATAAAAGGACAACATCCAAGAGTTAGAGGGCTGCATTGGAGTCATCCAAACCAATCACCATTGCCCAACTTTAGATTAGGTTTGGTTAGTTGGGGCGCTGATACATAAAATTGCATTGGATAGACCACATCAGCTGATACATAAAATTGCATTGGATAGACCACATCAGCTCTAGTTTCTGATACAGAATATATGCCATCTGTGATGTCTTGGCTTAGCTTTTTCCCTCCTCTGTTCATTTCCTTGTTTTGGCCTCTCTTGGGTGTGGACTGTTCCATTTGTGCTCAGTTTTAGGGGTGGAGCTTCACCCCCACATACCCCACCCCACCCCCCGAGGCCTGGCTCAGTTGGTTTAGCCCTGCTGCCTCAGAACTGGTCTGAAAAGCTTTTCCCTCCATTTTATTCTGGATCAGAGTTTTAGAGAAATTGTCTGGGTTCTTAGCCTGGCAATCCAAACAGGCATTCTATAGCACGTACATACCTTATAGTCTCTATAGCCTAGTACTTACCATCACCATAGCCTAGTATTTACTACATAGGCACTATAGCTTGTATATACCACATAGCCTAATGTACATGCCATCTTTACAGCTCATATTCATCGTAGCTTGTAATACCTCAGAGTTATTATAGCTTGTACATACCCTATAGACATCATAGCTAGTACCATCATCATAGCTTGTACTTGCCATTATAGCACAGTTACTATAGCTTGCATTTGCCTCATAGCATAGCTTGTACTATATACCATCAGCATAGCTAGTACTGACAATCTTAGCTGAGTACTTTACAAATATAACTTGTACCTTTACCATAGTTATCATATTTCTGTACTTCACCATTTTAGTTCTGTATTATATTAATAGCCAAGTACCTTACTGAAGCCAATATAGTCAAGTATTTACCAATAATATAGTCCAGTATTTTACCTCATATTTTATGAATATAGTCAAGTGCTTTTTACCAGTGTAATTAAGTTTAATCAACAAACTTCATCTTTGTAATATTTTATTTTGATTCGCCTTTAAAGAACTCTGACTGAAGTTAACTTTGCCTTTTGTTCCAAGTAAACTTATTTGGTTAACTTTAATCCTGTCTCAAGAGTCTTTATTTTAAAGAACTGAAGTACATCAGAGGGTATACCAATATCCACCGGGAATAACCAGACTTATAGTTTTTCCTTCAACCCCAGTATGCCATCACACCATCCAGTAGTTGCCATCTGCTCCCCCAAAGAAAACCATATTTAATCACCTAGAGCTGGTGTGGTAGTAGTAATCTTTCACGGGTAGCTTCTCCCCTCCCCACATCCCCATTACCTCAGCATTATAAGAGGTTTTTGTGAGACCAGTCACTATAGCTGCTGCATGTTTTTGTAGCAACGGTGTAGTAATGGTGAGGTTGTGGACCATATTTTCGTTCTTGTGAACTACCAGTGGTCCACAGAACACAGGTTTGGAACCACTGTGCTAGAGTATTCTCTTGCACCACCAAACATATTGGGACTCTGGTGCAGATGACTTCACATAAGGACTTCCTAATAACAATTTATTATTGCCAGTTGGACAGTGGCAGAAGCCACAGAAAGGGAAGCAAAGACAGTGTGTTTCCCACCTCTGTCTGATGCATGGCAAACCCATCCCATGATTACACAAGTTACCCAGATGTATGACTTTAGATATATGCATGACAATATTTATTTATTTATTCATTAATTGATTTGAAAAATTTGTATCCCACCTTTCTCTCAGCACAGACCCAAGGTGGTTACAACAGAATAAAACAAACAATGCAAAAGTTAAAACAACCAATTAAAAAATAAAGATTTGAAACAGCAAACAGAATGAAAACTGTGTGAATATTAATGCCAAGATGAAAATGCAGAGCTTCCACTACCAATTGTATGGGTTAATTAAACACTTTCTCAAAAAGGAACGTCTTCACATAATATATGATGATGTTTAATTCTGTGAACATCAGCAAGAAATCATCACTAAACTAAAGTCAATATAGGCACTACAGCTTCTGACAGGGAGTTTTAAATGCTAACTTTCCAAATACAACTTTTATGGTGCTATAGAATGAAGCTATGGCAATAAAATGATATCAAGTTGCTATGACTATATATAGTGAAAGTGGCCTCTCATTAAAGCACTGAATACTTTCTGTGTATTCAAGTTACTTCCAGCAGATTTTAGAATGCCTATGTATTGTAGTTTTCTTCTTAAATTGTACTATGTCACAGAAGTACATTATTTTAATAAGTCCTAAGATGGATACTTGTTTTTTCAGGCTACTGTTACCACTGGCCATGTTGGTCAGGACTTATGGCAATTCTTACTCCTCTCCATAGGGAACCATCAAAATGGTCAAACCATGAAAATGAATTGTAATTTCTAATTAAAAAACCCAATATGCATATGAAATGATGATCTGCTTCTTATAACTATGTGCTATAGGGCCAGTCCAGACAGTACCTTTATCCCAGGAGCTTCTGCAACAAACAGGAGGGTGGACAGACACCGTTCCCTGTAAACGCGGAAGCAATTGCTACAAAAGGCAAAAAATACAAGATTTCCAGGTGTGGGAATATTTCAGTTTTGAGCCAGATCTTCGCATGTCTGTATGTCCCTGCAATCAGAAATCACAGGATTTTTTAAAAAAAATCTGGGTTTGTTCCTGGGGTGCATCCAAACAGCCCCTTTAATGTGAGAGTTCCCACAATTAAAAGGGGGCTGTTCAGATGATGTCCTAGGCAAACACGAAACAGGAAAACCCTGGTTTGTGGTGATTTAATTGTTAGTAGGTTTATTCTGCACCTTCTTGGAAGGCACAGAATAAACCCACTACTTCTGCTGTCTGGACTGCTCCCTCAAAAGTGCTGGGCTTTTGAGGGGCAGTCCAGACAGTAGTTCCATGGTTTTCTGGGCTAAATTAGTCTGGAACACAATGAGAATGCAACCCCCCTCTTCAAAAGCCCCCAAAAGCCCTTTAAAAAATTAAAGAACTTACCCGGCCTCCATTCGTATGGTGCCTGAGCTCTCCTGGCATGTAGGAATGACGTGCCAGGAGAAGGGAGGGAGGAAAATCACTCCTGCCCTCCCCCCCTTCTCCTGATGCATAGGAATGATGCACCAGGAGAGTTCCAGCACCATGCGCATGGATGCCAGGTAAGTTCTTTTATTTTTAAAGGGCTTTGGGGGACTTAGGGGGAGGGAGGGATTTAGAGTGTCCAGGTGCTCTCCCAGAAAGTTCCAGGGGAACATACAGTATGGACACCCACCCCAGAATGCACACACTTTCTGGGTGTGTGTAGACTAGGATCTGGTAACATTCAACCTTAGATCCAAAATGGGGGGTGGGGATCAGAGAAATTCCATTAAATTAAATTTACTTGGAAATCGATGTCTGGATGTTTTCCCATTTTCTAATTTTACAAAATTTATATTAGTAGATTTTTGTGTGCCAGAGACTTCATGAAATGTGTGGAGGGCACATTTTCTCTGGCCAGGATAAAGTTGTGTCCTTCTAGTCAATGTTCTACATCTCTTCACAAGAAGAGCAATCAGAAACAGCCATGTATAATCCAGGAACAGCATCATATTGTTTCATACCACAAGTACACAGCCAAATCTGTCTGGACAGGTGGCCAGGTGACCAGACTCTAAAAAGTGTCAATAATGACAAAGTTCTGTTCCTAGCTTAAAAGTGTGGGATCCTGTTTGATTGTGCAGTGCTGACTTGTGGAGAAGAGATCCTACCCCAAAAACTTTGTGTGGCAGATACTTCATGAAACTTCAAGAAACATGGGGAGGGCACAGTTTCTCTGGCCAGGACAAAGAATGAAACTTTTGCCGTGATTCACATATCTGAATCTCCACATTTCCAAAGTTTCCAGCTGAAGTACTGCGGTAGCCAACTTGAGAGCTTCTAAATCTCACAACAAAGCATCAAACCTGGACAACAGAGGCAGAAATCCCAGGACCAACAGGTCTGTATGTGGACCTCTTCTGAAGTCCCGGGATTTTTTGCCCTTGTTTAAAACCTGTGATTTAGTGCTTTCTGGAAGCGCCCATAGAAGTTCCTAGTTTCTTAACTCAGGACCAGTTATAGAATAGTTCATTATCCATTTCTCTATAAATTAAATCAGGAATGGACAATTTTTAGGGGTTGGGGATGTGCATTTCCCTTAGCAGTCCTTTGGGGTACCACACTCTGTTCCCCTCCCCATACTACGAGTAAAAGAGTTCTCTCTATCTAATCATTTGATAGTTCTGTGTCTTCAGAGGGAGCTTCAAATGACATGTCTAAATGAGTATCTTTGGTCTGCTTCCGCAATCAAGATAAGCTGAAAGTGGCATGAAATATCTAGAGGTGGTACTGCATACACCATACATTAAATAAAACATTGTATAAAATGTACACCTGTTGTTGCTTTAGCATCCATTACATGTTTTTGTTGTCTGTGTTGTCTTTGTTGAGAAAAACTAAACAGGCCCCTACATAGTCTTTGCTTCCACGTCACATTCTACTCAGGAAACAGAAGTGATATATCCTATCCATGGTATTATGTATCATCATAACTTAGTGCCAAAACAACTACTATTGTAAGAACTGGAGAAAGTACAATTATGCTTCAGATTTAACTCAGATTCATTAGCCTTGTTGAACGGGGTCTCCTTTTTTGAGAAGTGGTTTGGATGAAAAGGGTAATCATTTACAGAACAGGTAACAGGGAAATGTAACATTTATGGAAGCTAAACCCATCTGTATTATATATCAGGAGAAGTCTTCTATCTCCCCAAAATGAATCGACTTTACTGGACTAGCAAAACTGACACGGGAAGTACAGTGGCTAGTCGGATTATACTGTAACACTTACTTGAAATGGAATTTAAGATACACGAAGGAGCTATATTGTAGCTATGTTTGACTTAGCATGGAGACCTGTGATCTGAATTTCCTTGCTTATTGGGATTTAGTTCTATGCACTGACTCTGTACTCCAGATTTGCCCTGTGTATCACTCAGCATTGAACTCCAACATCGAAGCCACTCATGCCAACTCCAAATCCGACCCACCACATCATTTAATAGGCCCATGAGGCTTTCAATGGCAGGGCAACATAGTTACATTTATACATTATTTCAATTAGAAATGGCCCCTTGAAGGCAACCATAAAGCTGATTGACACCTCTGACTTAACCTTCTATGTAGATTTCCAAGCTAAACCATATGTGTTTCCAACCCTAGCCTGTCTCTGCAAAAAAAACACCCAAAAAACATGTTTTCAGCCCTTCAAATCTGCCTCAAGACTTCAGATAACAATCAATACAAGTGGTCTGATACTGACAAATCTATATATTTAGCACAGGAAAGTCTACTTTCTATTGGGGTGAAAGAGTAGTTTTGAATAACAAATTTCATTAACCAATTTAACCAGTTTGTCCTTTGATGACAAAAATCAATAAAATTTGTGTTGCAATGCTGATCATCATATTAATTTATTAAAGTATATTGCAATCTCCTTGTCCTACTGAGTACATGGTATAAAATTGCAGACAATACATATGAAATTGCATTAACTTCTTCCCATGTAAACGATAAGACCTGATAAATAACACCGATCATCAATTAATGTTTTCTAATTTGATTGATCAAGGTACAGTTGATTCCTGAACATTTTCTCCCTATTAAGCTAAATTAAACAACTTTCATTCAAAAGAGTGGTATTTATTTGAAGGACAGTAGATTTCTGTCTTTATGAAAGTTACTTTCTCTGTATTAGAGAATCAACCTTAGATCCAAAATGGGGGGTGGGGATCAGAGAAATTCCATTAAATTAAATTTGCTTGGAAATCGATGTCTGGATGTTTTCCCATTTTCTAATTTTACAAAATTTATACTAGTAGATTTAGGTTGGAGATGAACAAACACTTCCCTAAATAGCTTTTCTGAGTTTGTCTATATTGTTTTCTTGGGATTAATACCTTGCAAATTCATGAGAATGGTGACGAGAACTGAATAGTCCAGATGTACCTCCCTGCTATTGTCAGTCCATGAATTGTCTGCAGTAGGAAACTTCCTCTGTCCATGAAGGCTGTCAATGTGACTTAGCATTTTGCTATAGACAGTTCCACCTTGTATATTTGGACAAAAGCAAAGACAACCCAGCAGAACAGGATACAGCTTGTTTTATTCATATATATATATATTTGTTTGTTTATATATATATATATATATATATATATATATATATATATATATATCTAAAACAATTTATATCAACATATCTCAGATCTGGGTACAATTAATATAATAACTGTAAGAAATTCAAAAATTTAACAACTTGAGCAGAAAAAATAAAGCCATGATCTCATTTGGCCCCAAAATGCTTATGTCAAATGCCAAGTTTTTACTTGGCACAAAATAAGGACAAAAGTTATGTCATTGTTACTCAGACTTCCTGAGGAAGAGGAGGCCACATTCTGAATGCTAAATGGAGAAAGTCCTCATCATCCCAGACCTCTATATTGTGTGTTATTCACAATAGTGAAACACTTGGGAACCCACTACCTTCACAACAGATCCACTCCCAGACTGTTGAGGTCTTTCCCAAGGCAAGCAGAATTGATTCATTCTCTGTTTTCTTCTCACCTGCATGCAAATACGTTCTCATTCAAACAGTCCTCCAGTCATTGACTGATTAGAGGAGAAGGATTTGCAATGTGTGATATGTTTTAACATGCAATATGTTGCTAATGACATTTAATTGTATTAATATATCAAACTGGGTTGGTTGTTTAATGCTTTTTAATGTTTATAGCCCAAATCCTTTCAGTTATTTTGTTTTAACTAATATTATAGGCTACTTTGAATCTTATATTAGGAGAAAGGTGGGATATAAATCAACAGATAATTCTAAGAATACTGTGGAAATTTAAAGCTGGACACTGACCCAGTTTTCCCTTTTGCTGTTCAAAAATTTGTATGTGTGCATAAAAATACAAAGGTAAGGGTAAAGGTCTTCCCTTGATGTTAAATCTAGTTTTGTCCGACTCTGGGGGTTGGTGCACATCTCCATATCTAAGACAAAGAGTGAGCATTGTCTGTGGGCACCTCCAAGGTAATGTGGTTGGCATGACTTCATGGAGCACCTTCTCGCCAGAGTGGTACCTATTGATCTGCAGTTTGAAAACCTAGCATGTTTTCGAACTGCTAGGTTGGCAGAACCTGGGACTCACAGCAGGAGCTCACTCTACTCCCCGAATTCGAACCAGCAACCTTTCAGTCAGCAAATTCAACTGTTTAACCCACTGCACCACTGGGGGCACCATACAGAAATACATACACATTTATAGAAAGTAAGTGGTACAAGAAGATGTGGATCAATATCATGACACAATGGGGTGGGGAGCTTGAGCTCTTTTCAGCTGCCATAGTCCTGATCCAGTCCACATTCCTCTCAGCCGCTGTTTGTCACCAAGGAAACTTCCATTCCATACAAGCAGCTTTAAAGTCAGGGACTTACCACTACAGCGGGCTAAATAAACACAGAAAGAAAAATCCCTTCTCTGGCATAGAGGTTATCTACTCTGTGGAATTAATGTAGTTTGACACCTGTTTAACTACTATGGATCAATATTATGGAATCCTGGGCATTGTAGTTTAACAGGATCTTTAGCCTTCTCTGCTGAAGAGTGTTGTGCCTCACCAAATTTCAAATCCCAAGATTCCATAGCATTAAGTCATGGCAGTTAAAGTGGTGCCAAACTGCATTAATTCAACTGTGTGGATGCACTCATCATGCTGTTATTGTGTAGGGTAAAAGGGCTAATGGACTAAACTCAGTAGTTTGACAATAAAGTTTAAACCCGACTCAGTGTTTGATTTCAAAACAAAACAATAATGATTACATTTCCCATTTGTGCACTGGTAATTTAATTAAGTTCCAAGTGATATTGTGTTCCACAAAACAAAAAAGGGAGTTGGGATTTTAAGGGTTTATTAGACTTTCTAATAAAAGTTGTCTTAACAGATAATGGGAGGAAATGGCAGTGAAACCAAAACCAGCCAAGATAAAATCTGTGCATTTACCTTTCTGATAATCATACCGATTTACATACAATATCACTAACATTTATTCTTAAAGTCAATTGTTGTCAATTCGAACTACATCAATCCAGACCAATTTTAACCACATCATAAACCCAACACATTTATGTAGATTATTTATCAAAACTAAATTTCCAGGAGTCTCCATTAGCATCCTCTTTAGACACAGCCCAAAAGCCTGTCATAAAGGGGTTAATATAGTCTTGATCTTCTCTCTTTATGCAGACATGAATAAATTAGCATCCTGAGTGTAGAACATTCACTTTTACAGTAGGTGGTGTTCTTGTTTCACTTTCATTCATGGCAGGCTAATTAACTATCATAAAGAGAACAACATTAAATTATTTCTCCTATCCCTGCTTAAAACATTTCAACATTTAATGTGCCCCAGCAATTCAATTATATTTTAAACTAAATAGCTTAACTATAACTTTTTTATATAATGACATTCAAAATAATAGGGTGGTTTAAAAAAAAACATTTTACTGTGGAACACAAGACATCTGAGAATGAAAAGAGAAGCTTGCATTCCTTTTATGGCTTTTAAATAAAATTGCTTAAGAAAATTTACTCATCAGTTTTTGGACCTGTCCCAAAATTGACCATTTTTTTCCAAACTGCTATTGACCACTAATGAGAGATCTCTGGTTTTCAAAAAATTAAGGTATTTGGAGAAATTGAGGCCTATGTAAGACAGTGCGTGTGCATTTCCTTCCCTCTGAAGGTGTATTGCAAACATGCAGAGTGCTTTGGAAAGAATGGACAAAGGCTACTTGTTCACAGCGAGTCAGACTATCTTAAGTCAAAGCATCAGAGAGAGAGAAAACAGATTAGGACATCATGTCTAAACTATTCCTACCTGATTTTCCATCTTGGAATAGGGGTGGGGGTGTTGAAACATTTTTAAAGTGAATTATGAAGAGTAGATCCATAACACAAAATAATTTAAATTCTATGACTCATTCTATATTTTATATAGACTTAATTAAATCAAACTTCTAATTTAGCAACAAAGTTTCAAGTCTTTAAAAAAAAACCAAAATGACTCTTATTTGGTAATTTAGCAGTTACAAAAATACTAATATGCCTGTTGGAAAAACTTATAAACTGTGTTATGTAGATTACTT
The DNA here is from genome assembly GCA_030556195.1 of Anolis apletophallus. Classification (NCBI taxonomy): domain Eukaryota; kingdom Metazoa; phylum Chordata; class Lepidosauria; order Squamata; family Anolidae; genus Anolis; species Anolis apletophallus. Next base: position 95,923,859 of record JARBWK010000005.1, read on the forward strand.
ATTAAAAATAAATAAATTTCCATGAATCTCCACTAGCATCCTCTTTAGACAGAGCCCAAAAGCATTTGTCATAAAAAGAAGAGAAGACTGAGAGGAGACATGATAGACATGTATAAATATGTATGGGGAAGTCATAGAGAGGAGGGAGCAAGCCTGTTTTCTGCTGCCCTGGAGACTAGGACACGGAGCAATGGCTTCAAACTACAGGAAAGGCGATTCCACCTTTGCCCACCCATACCCCGAATAACGAGCCAAAGACAATAAAACACAGACAATGCAATTTGGGTCAAAATTGGGCAACATTTATTGTTACCTATTTAAATCCCCTCAACTAAACTCAGGGGGTGTCAGGAATCAATAATTCAACCTCCATCAATTTTCGGGCGAACACCGAGACTGGCCTGACTAACAACCAGATCCAGCCTCTAGAGGGAAATGAGTAAGAGGTCAATTCTCCCGAGCTTGAGAATAGCCTCTTACCATTCCAGGGCCATTAACTCTACCTCACCCAACAAACAGAACTTTAATGTGAGGATTTTAACCAACTGGCCCTCACCCCTGAAGGGGGTGCCTAAGGTGTACACCAATTAGGGAATTTCCCTACCAACCAACCGCCTCGCTATTTAAGCTAGCCTGCTTATCAAATCATCACACCCAGTAGCTCCTAACAATGGGGGGTAGGCAAAAACCCTCCCCGGCTTAAAAGCAGCAGTAAGAGGTAAAATTCCATACCCGGCTCCTAAGGCAGCCTTTCAAATATAACAATGGGCGGGAGTGGTGGGAAGGCAAGCAAGCACAGAATGGCTTGCTGAGGCGTGGCCTCACTGAAGGCCCCGCCCCTGGGCCTGGAAGGTTCCAAGGAACCTTGCTCTCCTCGTGGCAGGGGAGGGGCAAAGCCCTCTCATCCCAGCAAGCTGGAATGAAAGGTTGGAACATTAGGAAAAACTTTCTGACTGTGAGAGCTGTTCAATATTGGGACTCTCTGTCCCAAAGTGTGGTGGAGACTCCTTCTGTGGAAGCTTTTAAACAGAGGCTGGATGGCCATTTGTTGGGGGTGCTTTGAACATGATTTTCCTCCTCCTAGACAGGGGGGTTGGACTGGATGGTCCACAAGGTCTCTTCCAACTCTATGATTCTATGGTTCTAATACACTTTGACAGAAATCAGGCTCCATCAATAAACTTCAGTGGACACTCAAGAGTGCAAGCCCAATCAGTCTTTCTTGCCCCATTGTGCTTCTTATTTATGTTTTCAAACTAAGAAAAGCAACAGCCTAAAATAAAGAAAGTAATGAATGAAAACACCAAATCTCAGCATTGCAAGTCAGGAGTCTCATTCCTCCCTAGACCCTAAATAAACAGGAGCACTGGTTGGGTGAAATGAACAAAATTCAAGGCACAATACAGAATTTTCCATTTCCTTGTAATCAGAGGATCCATAGTGTATTGTCCTCCCAACATCTGACCTCTCCATTTCTAGCCCCACCATTGCTAAAACAGTTCCTGGTGAAACATTTGTGTTCTTGACTCTTAAGTGTGTGGCTATACCTGCTGAGGAAACAAGTTTTGGTATAGTTGCCTGGTTTTCTGGAACTAGAAAAAAATAAACCTACAAACTGGTAAAGTTGAGACTGAGAGGCCCACTATAGTTTGCCACTTAGTTTGAGAGAAGGCAGAAGCTTGATAGACTCTTGCTAAAAGTATGCCTAGGTAACACATAGTTGTGGGTCCTACAAGCCAAGCCCTATTTCCATCAAGCTTGGTTGAATGATGCACAGAGTAATTCAAGTTACAAAGACCAGAATGCTTGCTGCTTACAGACCAAAAGGAGTGGATATTTTTTTGAGGCAACCTCGTACTTTGAGAAAAAAATATTGCTGATCATTTTACTCTTTCTTTTATCAGAGTATGATAATCTTACTACGGTAAAGTTTGAGCCTTCATTATCCAGAATTCCAGAATCCAAAATTATCCACAAGGGGGTGGCTTTGCTTTGTGGTGGTTCAATGTCCACAAATTGTGTTTCATGCACAAAATTATTACCAATATTGTATAAATTACATTTGAATTGTGTATATAAGATATAGATAAAACATAAATGAATTTTGTGTTTAGACTTGGGCTCCATCTACAAGATACATACTATATATGCAAATGCATATTTCCAAAATCTTTTTTAAAAATCCAAAATCCCCAAAATATTTCCTTTTCAAGCTTTTCGGATAAGTAATATTCAAACTGCATACAGGCAGTCCTCAAGTTACAAACAAGATAGGTTCTGTAGGTTTGTCTTAAGCTGAATTTGTATGTAAGTCGGAACAGGTACATTTTTAAGTATAACTCCAGGCAAATTGTAGGGGTGTGGTGTGTGTGTGTGTGTGTGTGTGTGTGTGTATTCCCGTTGTTTTGCCTCAGTTGAGTCATTTGTAAGTTGGATGTTTGTAACTCGGAGGCTGCCGGTGTATTTGTTGTTGTATTTGTATTTTCAGATGCTCAAACAGGATACTCCACTTTTTGGAATTACTCTTCCAAGAAAAGCTGCAGCAGTTCAGTATCTGCACCTTTTCCTGTAAAGCACAGACATTCTGTGAGAAGAAAACATGACAAAGAAAAGGGCTACTCAGGGCATAAATAATTTTTCAACTAACATTTCTGGACTTAGACAAGAGTATATACGGTAAATGTTAATGATTTCTTTTTCAACTTTAGCCCCAGCATGACCTCGTAGGTTGTTCTATGGGGTCCTTTAGCCTTCCATGGATTATCAGAGGGCTGCAGAGAGAAACAGGAATCCTTGGAACTGTCTTGCAAAGTGTTGTTCTGGAGAAATGTGGCCCAGCTATCCATGTATGTTGTAAATCTTTATTATTCGCCAACCTTGAACAAAAAGCATTGGATAAATGCAAACAGACCAATTTAGCAGTGATTACTTCTGAATATAGGCTGTTCACATCTTATAAGAAATAAAATACTAGCTAATGTAGTAAACCATACCCAAAGCAATACAGTCACATTTACAGCAAATGTTGTACCTCTGGAGTTCCCTTTCCCAAGCATAAGGTTAATTAATAACATGTAAAAATTTATAGTTTATGCAAGGTGATCTCATAAACATTTATTAGCGTACTAATTGAGAACTACCACATAAAATTAAATTGTAGGCTTCTACTGGCAGTATAGGATGGGGCAACCTATCAGAATAGGTACTTTATCTTTTATCCACTGGTCACCAGGTTTTTAAAAAGCCACAGATTTGCATTTCTACTACTTGTGGCAGTGTGCCTGGAGAAAATAATGTCTTGTCTGTTCTAGCCTTTGTTTCTTCTTTGGACCTTTGCCAGAATTCATTCCTCTGTATCATTGCACTACAACTCCCACAATCCCTTGCCAACATGGTGATGGATAGAGAGGATGATGGATCTTTGGCCAGAGCCATTTGCAATGGAGTGAAATAGAAAGAAGGGTTCTTTTTCTTTCTTTCTTTTTTCTTTTTTGCTTTGGCTTTGTTTTATTTTTGTTGTTTTTTGTTGTTGATGATGTTTAGGAAACTGCTTTTGCAGTCTTCAATTCCTCTAAGCTCCCTGGGTTGCCATTTTTCTGTGCAAAGCATGACGAATGCCTCTTAAAATCTACAAAGGGTAATGTTGACTTTTATGTGGGTGAAAACCCAGCCCTATTTGACATTAAAGGTGCCATTTTTTCAACTCTCAGTACATTTTGTTTTTCATTTATAGAAGTCCACGTAAATCTCAAAGACACCCATAGATAGCAACATGAAGGCCCCATGACCCATCACTTATTTCCACCCAGGGTTTAGGAATTTGTTTTATTTTTGTTTTCAGTTGACCACCTTCATTGCCCTTATGGTTAATTTTAAATTATTTTAAATTGTTTTTTAAATTAGGGATTTTAAAAATTAGATAATGCATGGTTTTATTTCATGAATAATATTTATTTTAGCTGTATTTTGATTTTATCTTTGTTGGGTATTGAGAATAGTTTAGATCAGGGGTCGGGAACCTTTTTGACTCAGAGAGCCATGAAAGCAAAATATTTGGAAATTTATTTCAGTGAGAGCCATATATTATATTATTTAGTCCAGATTTGTTTCTGGGTTTTCCTTACTCTTCCATTCTGTTAACTTTTTAGATGCCTAGTTAGTTTTTGTTGAACACTTCACTTCTGCCCACAGGTATGGTACTTGGAGGCACAAAAACAACAAGGCAAGCTACCACTGCAACAACAAGAACACAACACAGGGATCAAAACTGAACTGAATTGAGTTTGAGAACAAACCTATACGAAGGCTACAGAATTACAGCAGGCTAAATTAATATGTATACACGAAACTGTATGAAAATTATATTTCTATCAATATAAGCATCTCAAAACATCCACATTAACGGCTGCATATCATTCAATTCATTAACACCAATATCATTGAACGAAGTTACCTATCACAGCTAACTCCACGCACTTGACTTCGTGTGCAGCCCTTTAAGGCACCCTTTCCTTTTTCACCAGCAGAGTGACCTGGATTTACATTCAGCGTTTCTTCAATGAGTCTTCTCTCCTGACGCTTTTGTTATGTATTATTACCAATGAAAATGGTTTGTATATGGAGTAGCATGTAAGTATATTGGATGATGTGATATATGGCTGTTGCCAAGTGAGAATATATATTAGTAATATTTTATGCGGCTCAGCTTTATGTGTATAGGTTCAATGATATTGGTGTAACGAATTGAATGATATGCGGTCATTAATGTGGATGTTTTGAAATGCTTATAATATATTGATAGAAATATAATTTTCATACAATTTTGTGTATACATGATACTTGGAGGCGGCAGTTAGCTGCCTCAGTGTGAAATGTGCTGCTCTGTGCAACTGCTTAAGAGCGTAGGCATGCTCAGGGCCTTGAGGAGGGTCCTTCCTCCCCTCCCCTCTCCTCCTGCACATGCGCCCCTCAGCCAAAGGAATGCGAGGCCACTGTGCCGGTTAAGCCGAGAAACACCCACAAGGGGTGACCCGCTCACCTGAGGGACGCCAAAGGCTGCCAAGACATGGACTCCCGCTTCTGCTGCTTTCATGCTGCTTTCCCTCCATTAGGAGGGGTGGAGGAGGGGAATGAGAAGGAGCCTCCTTCCTTCCTTTCCTCCCTCCCTCACAAACACACACAAACACTTTCAAGATGAGAGGGGGAAGGAGGACGCAGGGGCGCATGCACAAATGGCTTCTTTGACTTGGAATTCTAGATGGAGAAAAGAGGAACTGTGCAGACATGAAGCGAGGGAACCCCAAACGTTTCCGAGCCAGATGCAATCATCAAGAAAGCCACACCTGGCTCGCGATACATAGGTTCCGACCCCTGGTTAGATCCTACTTCGGCAATTTAGCTATGAATGCATTGCATAACAAAGGACTATCATAACAAAGAAAAGAGGGGGAAAGTGGGGTGGGGGAAGCATCCTTAAGAATGAGGACCTCTCTTAACCCAGCAAGATATGTCTGTGAGGGTGGCCAGTCATCCCACGATGTTTTCCTGTCTTCTTTGCACTTTCCTCTGCTTCCCGCTGCTTTATTCAATCAGGAGTTCAGGAACATCCAACTGCTGAAAATAGACTCCTCTCTCCATTTTCGCATGTGGGCAAGACCAATTTCCATGCACAGCTACCAGAAGTGGCTGTGCATTTTGGGATGGCCTCAGTTTTGCCAGCATACAAAGACAGTAAGTAAATAGGGAAAATTGGAGTAGTTTAAAGCAGTCAGTACGAGGTGGCCCAACACTATCCTCTTCCCCCCCCCCCCCAAATCTTAACAGCCATCAGGTGCTCTGAAAGATGGAAATCTGGCCTACTGGGGATAAGGATTCAACAGGATATTTCCTGTCCACTCTACAAAAAATCTATGACAATAGAAGAAATTGTCACAGTCTTGCTTACTGTCAGGAGGAGGCTGACAGTAATGCCCCAGTTTCAAGCAGAACAAAACTCCATCACTCAGAACAGCCCCTTGGAATTTAAAGTCAAACTAATAGGGGATGCAAGGCTGTGGCAACAGTTCCACAATTGTGAGCACACAGCATAGGTGAACATGTTACAGATTTGCAAATCTATGTAATGAATCTGTTGCTGAAATACAAGATTCCAGCTATAATAATCACAACAACAACAACAACTTTGTGATCGTGGCATAGTTGAAACCTGGAGTCTCTCAGGACAATTTGTGTAGGATATCACATGTTCACATGGGATTGGTATTCCCAAATAATCCAAAAAGCATAGCTTTCTGGTTAGTCTATAAGTAGGCTAAAGCCACAGAACGCAAAACAACAAGATACAAAAACATTGTAGCCTAAAAGCACATTCAGCAAGAAAAGTAAAACTGAGCCTTATGAATTTTGGAACTAATGAATTTATTAAAATGCCTTGGAAATTTGAAGAGTCATGACATGGTGTATTCCATAAAAACACAGAACAAGAGAAAGAACATTCCATAGGCCCCAGATGAGCATACCAAGAGAAGGCTTTCAACAGATCTAGTGCCATCACTCCAAAGGTTCCTTTTCTCTTTCTTTTAATCAGTTACTAAACTGACTTAACAGAAGCACATAGAAGATACTTTTTTGGGATATATTGCTTTGTGGCATAGGAAAACTGGGCCATTTAGAACAAGTTAATTCAGCTTACATGACCACTGTATCATGCTATACCAAAAATGAACTGTTCATTGACTGTTATATCTCTGATGCCATGAAATACGTTACTTGGGTCCACAAAATACTAATTTTTAGACTCCAAATTTTCAAAGATTTGCAAATCTGGTTTTCCCATTATGGTTTCTTAGGAGGTGTTTACATAATCTAATATATCTCAATATATGTTATTCATTTTATGTAATATTTTATTTATAGGTCCCTGGATATGTCTACAGATGCAGTGTTTTAGTACAAATGCAGACCAACTGCCCCAGCCTGCTTGCAGTTCTTAAGAAACTTTTTGTTCTTTTGTTACCAAAATGTGAAGCTTTGGGTTGTATTACACTCTTTGGCAATACTGTGTTCATATGTTTTCTTCTTTTCCTTTTAATCCTCAGAGGTCAGAGTTAAGGTCAGGGTAGAACATTAAATGACACGTTGTGGTCTAACAGTTATACAATTATCAAATCATAAATCCTGGTCATTCTATAATGAGAGTGGAAGAGATAAGGGAATGCACAGATTGAGTTGGGGAGGGGATGGCAAAAAGATAAATAAGCAATTAGTCTTATAGTGAAATATATAAGAACTCCACACAATCATATTTTCTGAATTTTAGTTGCTAAACATCTAACTAATATCCATGTAATAAAATATTCCAATTAGCACAGCTATTCATTGATAATATCTGTTAATATTGTACTTGTTTGGGGAAATGGCATTTTCAAAATGGCTATCGCCCAGGATGTGATGTGCCACATCTGAGTATCATTTATTCACTTCCCATTACTGCAGGTCAAGTCCCAATTCATAATTCATGAAATGGAGACAGTCCTCTGACATGAAAATTTACTGAAAAAACAACCTGAAATTAGATTCCATTTGCACTATAGTCCTGGTGTGCTTTTGGAATGAGGTCAGAGCCACTAGACATATTCAAAGGACAATGGATATGAAGAGCCACTGATTGCTGGTTGCTCTCATGTCAGTGAATTCAGTTACATCCACTGTAGATTTTACTCTTATTTTTAAAGGAATTATTCCAAGGACTGAATCCAACCCTCAAAATATCTTGGATAGCTTTTTTAAAGTTTAGAGTAAAAGACAGAATGAATTTACCAGCCCATTGCTTTGAAACAGATTTTGCTATTTCCCTCCCATTACAGCCCACAAAAGAAAACCAAAGAAAGGCAAATTCTTTAGCACTGATCTAAACATTTCCTAGCTAACGAAGTTATGCCCAAATGCCTAGGACCAATCTCTGATCTTCTGCAAGATCATTAACCCATCTAGACTCCCTTTTTACATTTTTCTTGAGACTTAGTTGCTATTGCAACTCATTCAACTCATTTCCGATTACAAGTCATCTTACATAGTTTCGATAACTATTCAGACTTCCTGCCCCCTCACTTGATCGGCTAGAAAATAGGCTGGCTAGAATCCACGCCAGGATTGGTTGGGACTGAGAATGACAGCCAGGGATTGGTGAGAGGGAAGGATCAATCAGCCATAGAGACACCCGCTGGGAGGGCACAGTCTAGGGGAAAAAACTGGTAAATTGATTGGCCTCAAATGTCTAGTTCTGTGTCAAACAAAGATAGGAGCTTTAGAAAACAAAGGTTCAAGACCCAAGGGACAAAGGTGCTAATATTGGGTAATCAAAGGCTTGATTGACAATAGAGGTTTAACACGTGCACATACTCTAAGTCTCTTTTTTATGGGCAACAATCTCTCAGCTTCAAGTGAACCATATATCTAGACCAGAGATCCTCTAACTTTTAAAATAGAGGGCCAGGTCACAGTCCCTTAAACTGTTGGAGGGACAGATTATAATTTGAAAAAACATGAATGAATTTCTATGCACACTGCACATATCTTATTTGTAGTGCAAATAACACTTAAAACCAATACAATAATTAAAAACGAAGAACAGATTTAACAACTATAAACATTAGTATTTCAATGGGAAGTGTGGGCCTACTTTTGGCTGATGAAATAGGATTGTTGTTGTTTCAGACTTAGGTTGACCTCAAGTGAGGGCCGGGTAAATGACCTTGGAGGGCCATATCCGGCCCTCGGGCTTTAGTTTGAGGACCCCTGATCTAGACAAACAGCTTTGGGTTTATCCAGGCTGCCAGTTATATAAAAGTTATATAGAAAGTCATGAAAATAGATATAATCTATTAAAGGGTTAGATATGTTAGAATTTAGGGATGTATAGCTGTTGCTGGTTTGGTTTTGATCTTCTAATACTTTGAACCTGCTCAAGCCTGGAAAAGGTCTTTTTAAAAGTTGAGAAATTATATATGGCTGAGCAGGGGTTTGAAAGAGTCATAGTCTTAGGACATATTTAATGCAAAATGCTAGACATAAGTAGTAAACTTGCAGTAATCATAGAACGTGGTAGAACCCACGACATTCAGGATGGAAGGAATCCTACTGAGATAAAATTGAATGTCTCCTGATTTTTCCTGATTCCTGGAATAATAATAGTAATAAAGTGGAAGTTTAAAATTCGTCATTAAATCTGTCTCTGTAGGTCTGCCGGAAGATATGGCTCTTCACTTGCATCTCAAATTTCCCTCCCTAGAGAGAGATCAGGCTAGCCCCCTCACTTCAAGCCTTCCATTCCAGTTTTAAAACATGGTTTTCTAAACAAGCCTTTGATCTTATGTAGGTTTTTAAGGATTAGGCCGAGGACTTACTGTTGGCGTCACATCGGCACTGTGCTGTATCAGTTGGAAACAACTTGCTTTTATCTGCAGCTATGACTGCATTTTATAAATTTTAATATTTTACATTGTAATTATGTGTTTACATAATTGTAATTCTATGGTTTTATCTTTTTAGATTTCTGTATTGTCTGTATGTGGCTGCCCTGAGTCCCTTCAGGGTGATGGTGGTGAAATAAAATTTACTTATTTATATCTACATATTTAAATTGCGACAGGTGATCTAGCTGTCAGAGCTCTACCAGCAGGTCATTCCAAAGACATGGGGCAGCTGATGAAAAGGTTCTCTGGGTGACAGTCGCCAGTCAGGTTCTGGCAGGCTGGAGCAGACACCCCACAGATGACCTCAGTGCATGGGGTGGATTATACAGGAGAAGATTATCCTGTAGGTAACCTGGACCTAAACCATATAGGGCTTTAAAGGTCAATACCAGCACCTTATACTTTGCCTGGATACTAATTGGCAGCCAATGGAGTGACTTTAGGATAGGTGTAATATGCTCACTCCTAGATGTCCTTGTAACTATTTTGAACCAACTGGAGTTTCCCAACTCGGTACAAAGGTAGCCCAATATAAACTGCATTGCAGAAGTCCAACATTGAGGTTACCTGTGCATGCACTACCATCATAAGATCCTGTAAATCTAGGAAGGGGCATATCTGGCATCTAAACCAAAACCAATAGTAAGTATTCCTGACCGTCTCATCTACCTGGGCTGACCTCTGGAGGGATGGATTCAGGAGCACTCCCAGGCTGCAAACACAATATTTTAGGGGGGGTGTAACCCCATCCAGAACTGGCTGACACACCTCCATTCCCAGAGTAGGACCCTTGATGGCAAGCACCTCTGTTTTGTTTGTATTCAGCTTCAGTTTGTTTTCCATCGTCCAGCTCATTACCTTCTCCAGGCATTCATTCAGAAGAGACACATGATCTGTTCTTGAAGGCATGGAGAAATATATTTGGGTGTCATCAGCTATTGATGATCTCTCCCAGTGATTTCATGTAAGTATTAAAAAGCATTGGGGATAGAATGGCACCTTGTGGGATGCCACATAGCTCCTTTTTTGAGGATAAGCTATCCCTAAGCACCACCATCTGGAACTTACCTGACAGGTATGGCCAGAACCATTGCAACACAGTGCCTCCAATTCCCAGGCCGTCCAGGCATTCCAGAAGGCAATCATGGTTGATAGTATCAAAGGTTGCTGAGAGGTCTAGAAGCACCTACAGGAACACATTCCCCTTGTTGGTGTTGAGATACAGATAATCCACAAAGGCAACCATCGCAGTCAACATATGAAGAAGTTGAGCATATGAAATTGGCATTTGTCATTTCAGGGAGAAATCTTTTGAGATTTGGTAGCTGTAACAAAAATAAAACATAATCACTTCACTTCTATTCTCTCCTTGTCCATGAAGATTTGCTGGAAGCCCTTGCATGATATATTATGGTTTCATATTGCTTTTGCAGAAGAAAACTATTGTTTATGAGTAGAAATACCGCTCAAATAGCATTTGAAGAGAAAAATGTGAGAACCAATGTCCTCTGAAACAATTTGTAGAGGACCCTGCCTTATGTATTATAAAGATTGATTGTTTCTGACACCTTTTAGTTGGGTAGTGACATCTCACACTTTTTCTTCAATACACATAAACAGAGTCTGTAGTGATTTAATGTAGCTTTTCCAACTGCTACAAAGCCAGTTCTCTCTCTCCATCCTCCTCCAACATTCTTTGAGCAATCCACATACCAAATGTATGTTTATGTAAAATCACTTGTGCTATAGGCATCCTGTACTTTTTTCATGTGACCTCCAGTGTAAAATGCAAAGCATCTGGCCTTAGGTTATTCTGTCAACATCTTTCATTTAGATCTAGGCTTAAAGTCACTCTCTATACAGCTGGCTCAGAAAGTGGACATCTGTGCAACAGGTCCAATAAACCATAAGAAATGTAATGGAATCTTGTTCTAGTTTAGGGGAATGTCAAGAATGTCTTGCTTTGCAAAACACAACAAATTCTATAACTTTTTATTTGCATACATCCACAAATACTAAACACTACAGAAAGGTGAGAAATTTAATACAGCTCTCGTTCTAAATGTAAACCCACTTGTCCATATGCTGAGTTTGGGGGTGGGGGTATTTAAAGGCATGTAGTTTCTCTGGAAATCAAGGAAACCTTCCTCACCTTAGCTACTGCTTGTAGCACATGTGTGTGTGTGTGTGTGTTTCTTCCTCATTCAAAACTTGTTGCCATGTGATGGTTGTCACTATCTTCTTTCAGATTATAATGTTAAAAAGGATAGATAGATAGATAGATAGATATATCACTCTACATTGGTCAATAACTATTAGCCATATTAAAGGCAGGTTTGGGGGCTCAAGTTATACATTTTGATATGACCAGAGGATAAGGCAGGGGTCATTCTGTGGAGAGAGGAAAACAACAAAACTACCTCAGGCAGTCAGTCATCCCAGCCATTCACCATTTCCTCAGAGTCAGTAGAGGGGGTTAATGCTTCCTTTAGTTTCTCCCAAGATGGACTGAGAGCACTTCCCATTCACCACTCTACTTAGAGAAGGAGATGGTTTCTTTTCATGGTGTTCACATTTTTTTAAAAAAAAACAAAACAAAAACCATAGCACCATTTTCATGATTACTTGAGAACAATGTTCTGAAAGACCATGCATCCAACTCCTTGGCAATGAACTATGAAGTGATGAGAAGCTTTGAAAAGATCCTTCAGGGATGCTTCCTGCTCCTGTTTGTCACACTGCAGCTTGTAGGTAGGAAGGGCTTTATGTCATCACTCAGGGCCCCACTTGATGCAGAATTCCATATCTCAATAAAATATGTATGAATTTTGAGGTGGGTTTGGGTGATTAGATTGGCAAATAAAGATTTTCAATCCAGATTTGATGTAAAACAGTTTCCTTTTTGCAACTGTGTGGGCTGTGTTGTCTGCGCCTAGCCAAATGTTGCCAGATTGGCTGGCCTTGATAAATGATGGGGACAACATGATGTATGGATGTCAAAGGTTTTATACAATAATAAAACAACTGATAGTGAGGAAGAGACACTAATGACTCCAGTTATGGAACCAGATACCCACAGATAGGCGTAGTGGACTTCTGTAGGAACAAGAACACAGTTATTCTTTCCAAAAAATGCAGAAAGGCTTTTCTCTTCTTTGTTGCAAATACAAACTTTACAGTTTCTCTCTCTCCACTCCAAAGCAATTCTCCAACTCTTTCCAACAACCACCATCCATCCCACATCAGGTGCCAAGTAATTTACAAATCCTGACAATGAGTCTGATAATAAAAAGCACATTGCTCTTCTCGTTGTTCTTTCACAGTTTTAGCTTTACCAGTGGCTTTATGTTGATATACTGGATTTGTAAATAAAACCTAAGTGGATAAGGAAATGATATCATATGATGTGATATCATGATATCATGACAACCTATCATATTCTCAAAATGCATCAATGAGCATCCATTATGTTTCTGCCTTATTTTGGAAATTCAGAACACAATAATCGTCTGTCCCCAAATCAGAAAGCCAACACAAGAAATGAAATAGAAAAAGTATAATCTCCCATCATATAGAATCCTCAACCAAAATAGTTGTTACATGATCATAGAATAGAGTTGGAAGAGACCACATGGGCCACCTGGTCCAATCCTATTCTGCCATGCAGGAAAAGCACAATCGAAATATCCCTGACAGTTGGCCATCCAGCCTCTGTTTTAAAATTTCCAAGGAAGGAGCTTCCACCACACTCTGAGAAAGAGAGTTCTACTGAGGAACAAGTTGTATGGTCAGGAAGTGCTTCCTAATGTTCAGGTGGAAACTCCTTTCCTGTAATTTGAATGCATTGCTCCTAGTCTTAGTTTCAAGGGCAGTGAAAAACAAGCTTGTTCCCTCTTCCTTATGACACATTCTCTCATATTTATACATGGCAACCTTCTCTTCTGCAGGCTAAATGTACCAGTTTCTTTAAGACTCTCCTCAGAAGACATGGTCTCCAGACCTTTGATCATTTTAGACACCCTCCTCTGGCATCTTCCAGCTTGTCAATATCTCTTTTGAACTGTGGTGCCCAGAATTGGACAGAGTATTCCAGGTGTGGTCCAATCAGAGCAGAATAGAAGAGCACCATAACTTCCTTCAATCTATTCACTATGCTCTTTTTGATGCAGCCCAAAATCCCATTAGCTTTTTTAGCTGCTGCATCACACTGTTGACTCATGTTCACAAAGACTCCAAGATCTTTCTCGCATGGACTGTTGTCGAGCCAGGCATCACTCATCCTGTATCTTTGCCTTTCATTTTTTTCTAATAGGAAAAAAATTGCTACCGTAGAGTCCTGGTACTGACAGATGTCAGCATAATTTGGGGTTAAGTGTGTATATGCCTCTTTTTGCACATTGCACAGGAGCAATTCACTAGTTCCTCATGCAATATCCAAGCCTCCTCTCAAGGCATCTGTGAAGCCTTGGGGAGCACTGCTATGGCCAGACATAGTAAAGAGAAAGGTAACCAAGCAGTACCTGGCCTGTCTTCAGTTTAGCAGCTTGGAGAGGAGAAATGAGGTTGCTTGCCTGAATCCAGTGATTCACAGCTGAGGGCCGTCTGGTCACCTCCCTGCTTCCAGCAAGTTAATGACCACAGCTGCTGCACATTTAAAGCTGCTTTATAGAGGCGAGGGAGGGGTGTCATCAGGGAGATGCATCAGATTTTTCTACCATGCTCCTCCCTATCACTTTAAATGCAACCCTTCAGAGTTAAGGCAGGGGTCCTCAAACTTTTTAAACAGAGGGCCTCAAACAGTTGGAAGGCCAGATTATAATTTGAAAAAAGCATGAATGAATTCCTACCTTATTGGTAGTGCAAAAAAAACACTTTAAAACAATACAATAATTAAAATGAACAATTTTAACAAATATAAACTTATTAGTATTTCAATGGGAAGTGTGGGCCTCTTTTTGGCTGATGAGATAGGATTGTTGTTGTTGTGTACTTTCAAGTCGTTTCAGATAAATGACCTTGGAGGGCCATATCCAGCCCTCTGGCCTTAGTTTGCAAACCCCTGGTTTATGGGAATTAGTGCTTGAAAATCAGAAACTCCCTTACATGAGTTGGGGTCATTCATGTTGATGTTGGAGCTTTAAATAGTCTTCTTAGTCATAGGTGTTTAGCTCATGCAACAAAATTGTGACATGTGTTTTCTTTTAGCAGAGACAAGCTTTGATATTTTCCCAGATAAACTGGTGCCCAGTTTTGCTTGTTGAGAGCTTATTTTGCTACTACATACATCCTTTAAGTTCTCAGCTCCCCATTCCTTTTTAAAAATATATACTGTATTTAACATTATTTCATTGTATGAGTGGATTTTGTATATTTAATACATACACATCATTTATCTATAATCCCATTTCTCTGCCTTCTCACTCTTCCTCCATTCCATATTATTCACTCATTTATCTAATATATATTAGTTCTGTTCATTCTTTTATTTTTGTTTTTCCCTCCTTCTCACCTTCCCCCACTCCATATCTACGTATGCCACAATTTCCATTAGAACTTTAACTTCATCCATGAGCTCAGCTTTTCCCTTTCCCATGCAATATTTACATTGGCTTAACCCATTTGGAAACCTTTGATATTGGAGATACGGTCGTGAGGTCCCGATGAAGCCTTGACAGGCGAAACGGCTAGGCCGTCGACCACCTGAGTTGCTTGGAATCATATTTTTGATGCTATATTATATTGCCATGATTATGTTATTATTTGCAACTCAGTGACCTTTTCTCCACATTGGATTACAAATACTGTGGTTTTGCGGTTGTGATTTGCGTTGTACTGTTTCCATCGGAATTGAATCTACTCTACTAAAGATATATAGAACGTTGAATATTGATTTTTGGATTCTATCCGTGTCTGCGTTTTTGTTCCTTCTTACCATTTTTGGGAACTACAATTTCCTCTTTGTTTTAACCCATTTTTATCCATTACATATATATCAACCATTTCTCTTTAATTTTTCTCATTTTATCTTCCTTTTTATCTTCACAGATTACACTTGCTATAATATCTGATTAGACCTGATCAAACATGTAAATGTTCCAATTTACCATATTTCATTTTTTAATCTTTCTAACCCTAAGCTATTGTGGCCTTTTCTGCAATAATCGTCACTTTGAATAAATCTTGATATTTTACCTTGATCTTATTGTTTCCTCATGTTCCCATCAACATCAGCTCCATATTTATTTCAAGTGGTATTTTTTATAATTTCTCAATTTTTCATTATTTGTTCCCAAAATGTTTTACCATTGGACATTCCCACCACGTGAGCATACCATCCTTTGCTTAATCCACAGTGCCAACATGTTAAACTTTTATTGATAATCATATTTGATAGTTCTGCTGGGGTTTGATACCACTTCCGAATTAATTTCATTCTATTTCTTTGTTACATTTCTTAAGTGGAAGATGCATTCATCTTGATGGTAGTGCACACTAGTATGTAATTTCATATGCAAGAATACAAAATGTGGTCAAGCCTTTCCTGTAAAAATTGGTATAGGGAAAGGAAAAGGAGCTTCTTGATAGCTCCATAGGCCATTTTCAAATGTTTTCCAGATACAGCACTTAGAAAACTTTGACTGGATAGGAAGGGGTATATCAGAAGAAAATGGGGAAAAATTATCATTGCTTAGGTGAAATTCTACTTTAACAGGCTTTCTTTTTTCAATGCTTCCCACCTTAAGGACACAATAAGCACACTTCCATTTCTTTCCATGGGACCTGTTTCGAACAAACATGCATAGGATCACTGAATAAGACTATGTTTACAGCACAGTCTGATATGTATTTCATTCCTACTGGCATATGCGGGGTGTTTCTTTTTTCCTGTTAAAATACCTTATATGTCAATAGCTGGTTGAATAGCATTTCTCAAAGAGATGCCTTTTTAAAGGTCGTGTATGATATTATTGGCAGTATAAAATAGAAGACATTGTTGGCTATAAATTCCACCACATCCATACTTTTAAACAGATGGCTACAAACAATTTATGTAGCTAAGCTATGCAATTTACTGCAAAATGTTCTATAGAAAAGATTGTGATTATCCTTGTTTTCTTCTTTTTTCATTACAGTAGTTATAAAGCAAAGCTATAAGAACCAATTTACTTTCCATGTTGACAGAAGTTGGTGAATATCTTCTTAATCCTTTCAAGTTCTCCATTTACGGAATTCAGGGGAGATTGTTTCAATTAGGGTCATCTGGTCATGCATCCCTTGATCCTTTGATCACTGCAGCAGCAATATCGTGTCAGTAATCTGTAGGCTACCATTTGGGTTAATGAATCAGCTTGGCTTTAATTCGTGACCAGATGTAATCTTTTATCGTTTTAATGATTTGGTCCAACATGAGCTCCAACCACATGTAAACAACTTCTTGGGTACATGTGAAAACATTCTCTTTTTTGACATTTTGTCTCTGTTTCTAATTAATTGTGGAGCAATTAAATCAAACCCTGATCTGTTGAGATCAAGATTAAACCACAGAATGGACTATGCTGCTTATATCTTTGGTGAGATCATTATTGTCAAGACTAATAGTAATCAAAGGAGGAGGAGAAGGTAATGTAGCTAAGGAGGGAGGTTAACCATTCAATCCTATTTTATTCTGAATATTCTCTTCTCATTAGATGTCTGGTTTGGCTTAATGCACAATCATAGTATCACTTATATAACCACTTTACTTGGAGATCTGAAACCATAAATCTGCACAAAAAAATGTCAACTGGATTGCCAGTCTTTCCAGTATAGACAGTGAAAACAATACAAAATTTATACACCACTTTTGGTTTGCTTAGTTCATTCATAAAATGTACATGTTATTTCATACGTCATGTAATAGATCATAGGTCAGAAAAGAACATGATATAATAACATATTGAATTAAAGAATGCAAGTTTACAAAATTTATTTATTTATTTCAAGCATGTATATCCTGTCCTTCCCACACACACATGGGGGGGCAGCTTACAACTCAGGGAGGCTTACATGATATGTCCAAGAGACCACATATAATTCTCCCCCTCCAAAAAGATACACACATGGTCAAATTTGGTGCCCAACACAGAGATGAAAAGCAAAAGTATTGATAACTGGACAACTAAAATATTTCAAACTACAGGAAAAGATAAAGGTAACAGCCCAAAAGGTAACAAGGTGACTGTTCCTGGAGAAAGTATTCCAATAAGTGGGGGATTACCACAGAAAAGGCCCAGATGGCTTAGCGAGAGGAGTCACAAATGTCCATTTTATGGTCCAAGTAGTTTTATATGATAAAAGATTTTGAAGTAGGGGTGTTTCACGCACTTTGAATGAGTTTGGAAACAAATGGACAACCAGTACAGGAGTTTTATGTTCAAAAAGACTACACATTCTGGAATAATTTCTGCTGGAGTTCTTGAATGTCTAATTCTCGTAAACAATGTGCAGTTCATTTTTTACTACTTAAAATATTAACTGTCTCCAAAGTCGGTCCAGTGCAAAGTATATTGCAGTAATCTAACACAGGGTTTCATCTATGCTAGTCTGACACCTTGAGAATTCTTAAATTTTCATTCTAGCTCTTTAAATTTGTTTTCTTTCTTTTCATTCATTTGTACTACCATTGCATATTTAATTCCTCTATCTATTTTTAAGTCACAGTCTTTTACACATTTGCCTAGAACTCAATGGGATTTACATCTGAGTAGATACATATAGGATTAGGCTATTAGAGAGAGTCTGAAGGTTGCCAGATATACCTGTCTTAAATACTGTTACTTTCATAGTAATTTTCTGTGGGCTGACAAATAGGTAGAATAGTTCAAGTGAAAATTTGAGTAATAATAATAATTGTGAACAATTAGATAGAAGCAAAATTAGAACTGGGAATAATGGGCAAGTAATGTAAATGAGAAATACAGGCCTTTGTTAAATGAAATGAAGGCAACATTCAGTAATTTTTCTGTTTGTTTTATGAACACATAAAACCCTAAAGATATTAAGACACTTTCCATTGATATACATTAGCCTAAATAAAGCAGTTGGAGTAGTGGTGAACGTGGGAAGGGTAGGAAGAGGCTAGAGGCAAGGATTTTCAGTAAGGTGCAAAATTTTACAATGATATATTGAGTAGAAGACGTGGATCTGGCATGAGATGCTAGCAAGAGAATGCAAGGGCAGCTTCATTGTTGAGGTTATGCCAAGGTTGGTACTGATATGAGCCAACTGGAATTATTTTACGGGTAGAATAGAAACAGAAACAAGATTAAAACACTAAAGCTTAAGTTCTACATCTACTTAACAGCATCAGACTAAAGGATTACATAGTCCAGCATTCTGTTTCTGGAAGCCAACAGAAGGGCATTCCCTGAATCCTACTAGTCAGTCCTAACCAGGGCAAGCCTGTTGAATCAGACGTAGATCAGTGCCTTAACAATTACATCAATTTCATTGTTCCAATGGATCTACTTTATCTGGGACTAACAATCAGATTCATGGCTCAAAAATGTAATTATACCTTCTTGTTTACATAAAAAGATAGCCATTGTCTGTGGTAACCATTGACTGTCTTAACCCCATAAATCTGTTTTAGTAATCCCAGTTTTCAAATTTTTGTGTTGATGTTGCTATTATTTTTATTATCTTCTTAAAAGCAAAGCGCAAGTCGGGTTTTGACTAAAAATGCCATAGTCTCCTCTGTATGAAGAAGCATTTCTTCTTGCCTGTCCTAATCTTTACCATTCAGTTTTTGGTGGCATGTGCCACTGGCAGATTGCAAGATGAAACCTTCTAAAACTAGTCTGTTCATTGAAATAGAACCAATGAGCATGATCGCTTCTTCCCATTTTTCAGTTAAGTAACAGAAGTTGAACAAGAAATGCTGGGGCTTCTGGATGTTTCTCAAGAAGTCAGAAATACCACAGTAGAAAAATAAACTTATTCAAAATAAAGAATATTTATGAAAGCTCTGCACGAACATTCTCTATTTCAGCTCAATATTAGCTTGCAAGAGAAAAAACAACAGTGCCATCTTCAATCAAATGTTATGCTATGAAAGGTTGCAAATTAATTAGAATTATGCCATCTTTGTGCCAAGTGATAATTTACTGCAATTATTTTTTTAAAAAAAACTATTTCTATCAATTAGTACTTGCTCTTTGGTAGGAAACATTTTTTTCAGTCTCACTGAAATAGCGTTAACAGTCGTCTTCTTCAAGGTTTTCAATTAAACTGTTATAATTTAGTTTCCTCCTGCCAAACACAATAAAGTCTTATTAAGCATTAACAATGTTAGTGTAACCTTTTCTTCATTTTCTTCTTCATTCTCAAAAAAGGATCTGAACAAATTCCAATAACAATCCAGACTTCCCATGAATCAACACCCCTATTGTTACACCTGCAAACTGTACATAGAGAGAAGCATACTTCAGAATTAATGAGCACAGCTGCAGTCTCTTACATTCAACACTTGTAAAACAGACCTCTTTAAAGTGCCATTATCACAATATTGATAGAGTTATTTATAGTACTGCAAACGTTCCCAGTCATAACAGAGTCCTTGTTATTCCACACACACCCAAATCCTTCCCTCACCATACACATACACACAATACATACTGTTACCGTCTTCTGAATCTCTCCACAGAAGGGACCAGGTGGACAATACTCCAAAAAATGAAATCTGAAGAAGAGAGAAAAGTATCAATAACAAATACCATAGGAATGAATGGAATCCAAACATCAATTCCTCTAACTTACAAAAAAAAATTCACATTTCCTGCCTATCTTTCTCTAGAAAAAAGCAGTTAAGTGGTAGATGCAACTAGCACACAGCACATCCACCACCGTTGTCCCACTGAGAGAGCTTTCTTCCCTTTGGAGCCTGACATTTTTTTATTAGTAATTCAGCAAAGTAGATGCATGTTCAAACTTGCAGCTGAAAGTCAATATTGCAGGTGCCAGCTTCTGTTGCTACAGGAATAAAAGAAGTATGCCATAGGAGTTCACACTTGAATATTGCATGAGGTAGCAACACTGTTTATCGTTCGATCAATTCCATAGGATTGTTTGGAACAAGCATGTAGACTTAGGGATATCTTCGTGGTGGAACCATTCTGGAGCAGGAGTTTGTAGAGAACCAATAAACACAGGGGCAAAACCTTGTGGAAGGAAACCCTTGTTTACCCTATAGAACAGACATTCTCAAACTGTGGCCTCCAGCTGTTTGGGCTTCCAGCTCCTAGAACATAAGAACATAAGAACATAAGAAGAGCCATGCTGAATCGGACCTCAGCCCATCTAGTCCAGCATTCTGTATCACACAGTGGCCCACCAGTTGTACACGGGGATCTCGAGCAGAAGGGAGGGCAAAACCCTGACCTGCTCCTGACCCCCCACAACCAGTACCCAGGGAAATCCTGCCTACCTCAACCAACTCTGAGGTGGCACTTGAATGTCCTTTTCAGTAACTACCGATACACTTGGTATCCATGAATCTGTCTAATCCTGCCTTGAAGTTGTTCAGGCTGACAGCTGTCACAACCTCTTCTGGAAGTGAGTTCCATAACCCAATGACCCTCTGGGTGAAGAAATATTTCCCTTTATTAGTCCTAATTTTCCTTCCTTGGAGCTTCAGGGAGTGCCCTCTAGTCCTAGTGTTTTGTGACAAAGAAAATAATTTTTTTTATTCACCTTTTCTATCCCATGCATGATTTTATACACTTCGATCAAGTCACCTCTTAAACGCCGTCTTTCAAGGCTGAAAAGACCAAGGCGTTGCAACCTGGTTTCATAAGGGAGCCACTCTATCCCTTGGATCATTCTTGTTACCCTTTTCTGTACCTTTTCCAGTTCCGTTATATCCTTCTTAAGGTGCGGAGACCAGAATTGTACACAGTACTCCAGATGTGGCCTCACCATAGATTTGTAGAGAGGCAATACAACATTTGCCGACCTATTTTTGATTCCCTTCCTGATCATGCCAAGCATAGAATTTGCGTTTTTCACTGCTGCAGCGCACTGGGTTGACATCTTCATTGAGCTGTCCACCAAAACCCCAAGATCCCTTTCCTGGTTTGTCTCAGAAAGCTTTGATCCCATCAGTTGATAAGTGTATTTGGGGTTCTTTGCCCCGATGTGCATGACTTTACACTTGTTTAGGTTAAAATGCATTTGCCACTTTGTTGCCCATTCACTCAATTTTGAGAGATCTTTCTGGAGCTCTTTACAATCAGTTTCATTTTTAACTACCCTGAACAATTTAGTGTCGTCTGCAAACTTTGCTACCTCAGAATTCACTCCTACATCCAGATCATTAATGAATAAATTAAAAAGTAACGGACCCAAAACTGAACCTTGGGGTACGCCACTTCTCACCTCTTTCCACCCAGAGAAATGTCCGTTTATTACCACCCTTTGTTTCCTACAGTTTAGCCAGGTTCCAATCCAGGACAAGACCTGTCCTCTGATTCCATGGCTGAAGAGCTTATTTAGGAGCCTTTGGTGAGGGACTTTGTCAAAAGCCTTTTGAAAGTCAAGGTAAACAATATCAATTGGGTCCCCTTTATCTATGTGTTTATTTACACCCTCAAAGAATTCTAACAAGTTAGTAAGACATGATTTGCCTTTGCAGAAACCATGTTGATTTTCTTTCAGCAATGCCTGTTCTTCTATGTGCCTAGTAATTTTTTCTTTAATAATGGTTTCCATCACTTTGCCTGGAACTGAGGTTAAACTGACTGGTCTATAATTTCCTGGATCACCTCTGGATCCTTTCTTGAAGATCGGTGTTACATTTGCCTCCCTCCAGTCCTCGGGTACAGTGCCTGATCTTAGAGAAAGGTTATATATCTTAGCTAGAAGTTCAGCAATTTCACACTTGAGTTCCTTAAGAACTCTGGGGTGGATGCCGTCTGGACCTGGTGATTTGTTGACATTTAGTTTAGTAAGGCATATGAGAACATCCTCCTTGTTTATCTTTATCTGTTTTAATTCTTTTAATTCCCTCCCTGAAAAAACTGACTCAGCTGCAGGCATATGTTGTCTGTCCTCCTGTGTGAAAACGGAGGCAAAGAAGTCATTTAGCCGCTCAGCAATCTCCTTGTCTTTGCTGATTTTCCCTTTCTGACCATTGTCGTCGAGTGGCCCAACTGCTTTTCTAGTTGGGTTCCTGCTTCTGATGTACTTAAAGAAGTTTTTGTTGTTTTTTTTTAATATTCTTTGCTATGTGTGCCTCAAAATCTCTCTTGGCTTTCCTGACTGTTGCTTCCTGACAGAAGCCCTTGACAGGATGTTCAATGGTCAGGAATTCTGGATGTTAAAGGCCCAAACAGCTGGAGGGCTGCAATTTGAGGATACCTGCTATAGAAGGTGAAACTTTTCTGTCCTCTTACAGCTAGATTACAGATTTGCAAATATGAATTCTGTGTTTCACTCACCTCAAGTTATTTTTTAAATAACATTTCGTTAAGATGCCCTTACCTCTTTTGTTGATGACAGGGTTATCTTTCATTCAAATTCTGGTTCATCCAGCTTTCCTACCTTTGGAAATGGAACACAGAACTTCTTTGCAATTTGTTCTACTGCTTTAGAAATTCTGTTTTTAAATAGCACATTGCTTCCTGTGCATACATCGCAAAATTAATACACTTAAAATCAGAGTAGAAGTCCTCATAATTCATTTGGAACTGTTTAAAAATTTGGACATTGGTCAAGGACAGCTATTGATTGAATCCAACAGCATATATTTTCCTGCTCATTTTATTGAAGCCTATTTTTCACATCACTTGAAAAGACTGTTAACGTTTCAGTAAGGGAATATGCCAAGCCACTGCTTTAATTCATTATCGTTTTGGATGCACAGTAGTTGCTACTTGGCCTGAATTAAACTCAATGGGGAATGCAATACTGTAATGACTTGCAGGTATCCAAAACTGCTTTTTATTGCATTCCCTGGGAGATTATTCTTAGGATTTGTTCTACATGCCTATAAGAAAAAAAGTCTTGTGCTTCATTGATACTTAAATATTTTATCAACTAAAGAGATACTTGTCTTGGTATCTCATGAATCTGAAATAAGTGGTGCAAACTTCCTCAGTTGAGAATGACTAATTACAGAAATAAAATTGCCACTGATGAACTTGCAGCTCCCTCCCTTCCCTTGTCATAATGTACAAACATGTTGATTTCAGAGGGAACAATCTGTGATTTTGCTTGCTCTTTTCTCTGAACTGCTCAAAATCCACAGAGACATTTGTAGACAAAACTGAATATTAGTTAGATTGCCTCAATAAAGTAAAGGCTTGTGGACATCCAAAAGTTTATGTCATCCTGCTATACACTGTAGTTAAGATCTAGATGTTCCCAGATTAGAATGAGCTATGGGCTGTAAAGGGAGATGAGGTAATATTGACAATTACTCTGACTCTGTAATGGAGCAATCTTTGAAAACATATAGTCCCAATTAAGAACTATTTTAAGAAGATTTTCCAAGGTACATGGGTCAATGGTACCCGCTGAATTGGCTATCCAGAAATAACATATCAGATGGGAGAATGGAGCAAATTCAGAACATAATATGAAGTTCCTTTTTAAAATAATATTTTAATAACATTTCCATGGCCCTGTTTAAATAATATTTCTTTTACTATAATAGTTAATATTTGTGATCACACTAGGGAGGGGGCAAGAAATCTTCAGCCTCTTGTTGGTCTAAATCAGGCATGGGAAAACTTTGGCCCTCCAGGTGTTTTGGACTTCAACTCCCACAATTCCTAACAGCCTACTAGCTATTGGAAGGCCAAAGTTTGCCCATACCTGGCCTAAATCCCCTCATTTCTCCCAATAGAGTAGGTAAATCAACGCTTTCAAAGTTCAATTCATTTAATGTGTCTACATTAAATGAATTGAACTTTGAAAGCGTTGATTTACCTAGTTCCTATTGACTAAACAGATTTAATCTACCAGTATTTAGGTCTAAGCGTGAATCTAGAGTATTCATCTAGACCAGGGCTGTCCAACTGCCGGCCCTGCAGGTGTTTTGGACTTCAACTCCCAGAAATCCTAGCCAGTTTACCAGCTGTTAGGATTTCTGGGAGTTGAAGTCCAAAACACCTGCAGGGCCGGCAGTTGGACAGCCCTGGTCTAGACTATAGAATTAATGCAGTGTGACACTACTTTAATTGCCATGGCTCAATACTATGGAATCCTTGAATTTATAGTTTTACATGATCTTTTGCTTTCTCTGCCAGATAGCACTGGAATCTCACCAAACTACAACTCCCATGCTTCCATTCCATTGCAGGCCCCTTCTTTTTGCCATATAAAATTCAGATTACCTGCTTTGAACTGGATTATGTGGCAATGTTAACTGATATAATCCAGTTCAAAGCAAATAATGTGGATACTCTGTTTTGATAATCTAGAATTCTAGATTATATGGCAGTGTAGAAGGGGCTCCAGATCCATGGCCTTAAACAGAACTGACCCAAGACATTACACTGCACTAGGAGAGTTAAGAGATAATGTTAATAATGTTCTCTTTTTGAGCACCCATACCAGATGCATAGTACCCATATCCAGGCAATATTGCTTTGGTACAAGAAGCAGGAAACTCCACAAGCATTTTTCCCTTTTTCATATACATTGACTCTCGTTCTTTGAAGGTTTTTAAACAGAGGTTGAATGGGCATCATTTGGGAGTGCTCGAGCTGTGTATTCCTACATGGCACAAGGGATTGGACTACTTGATCCTCGTGGTCTCTTCCAGTTCTAGGAGTCTATTATTCTTTTTCCTTGGAAATAAATACAATAATAAATACTATAAATAACCAATACATTCCCGCAACATCTCTGACTCTACCAATTGCTATGGCCACCCCTATCCTTTTTTAAAAGTTACTATTTTTTTAAGAAAGCAATGTATGGAAATGTCAAGAGTCTAGCCCTCCCACTATGTAATCAAATCAAAATGGTAAAATTAGTATTAGCATTGTGCAATTAGTCAGTTCTGGGGCAGAGAAGGCAGGAAGAACTGTATCCATAAGTAATGAAGTATTTAATCATCTTTGATTAAAACAAATTAGACCACAATGGATATGTGATTTTCAGGGCCACAGAACACCAACAGTCATTTTAGTGAGCCCTGCTGACAGAACAGACTTGCATGGCTGCATTTGCAAACTCGCAATGAGGGCCTAAAATCACATGATACAAAAAACATTTTAACAAAAAGTATGTTGAAACTTAAATTCTTAATTCTAAAACCAAAACTCCATATTTTTGTGCTTATTGGGGTTTTGTAGTCCTTTCTTAAGCATCACTAAGGGCACTAATAGCAGGCTTTTGTATTTATTTGTGACTATGTGATCAAAGTTCTTACTTTAGTAAGTAGGTCCTGAAATTAAACAAATGTTGTGTGTGTTGTGGGAGGGGTTCAGAATTTTTTCACAGAATTTCCTAGATATTTATGATTGATATTTGGGGGTCATTATGCCATAGCTTCAGTACTCACTAGGCATGTTTTAGAATCCTAAAATGGCGATTCTTATATCAAATGGGGGGGGGGGATTTTTTTATTTATTAGTATATCAAAGACTTACAAAAAAATTCCCAAAAATTTTGGAAATGTAACTTAAGTACTAACGAAATTCGTTAGTAATTCGTATGCCAGAGCATGCGCATTCCAGATGGTTTTGGCCTACAACTCCCAGAAATCCTAACAGCTGGTAAATTGGCTGGGATTTCTGGGAGTTGTAGGCCAAAACTTGAATAAACCACACTGAATTCTAGATGGGACTCTCCAAATAGGAAGGAGGGAGGGAGGGAAGGAGGGAAGGAGGAGGGAGGGAGGGGGTATTCTATTCTTGGAAGCAGCAAAAGAAAAGGAGGAGGAGCCCCCCCTTGCTCCTCACTGCCTTTCTCTCACCCCGATCCTGAGGGAGCGAGGGCCCAAGTTTGCCCAGGCTGAGAGGAAAAGGAAGAGGCCTGAGGCTGTGAGGAATGGTGGGAGTTGAAGTCCAAAACACGTACCTGGAGGGCTGAAACTGGCCCCTTCGATGGGGCAAGGCAGCAGAGCAACGGGGAAGAGAAGCATCTGAGAGAGCGCAGGGGAGAGAGGAGGAGGAGAAGCGCGCGCGTGTGTGTGTGTGTGTGTGTGAAGCAGGCCCCTGCGATGGGGCATGGCAGCAGAGCAACGGGGAAGAGAAGGAGGGGGGGGGGGAAGCCTGGAGGACTACACTTTCCAGAATGCATTGCCTAGCCTACCTAGCAGCAGCGTCACTTCCAGTTCCCCATAGAAATGCGGGGAAAAGAAGAAGCTGAATGAAGGCGGGAAGGAAATGAGGGGGAGAAGACAGGGAGAAGTGAGTAGTACAATAATTAATTAATTAATACTTAAGAATTTCTTACGATCCTAACGCAAATTGTTGGCCTCAAGGACCGTTAAAGGAAGTCTACTTCCGGGATCGCGGTAGCGATACGTAAAACCTCAAAAGTCCCATTACATACGAATCTCTTACGAATCCTTTTAATTTCCGTTTCATTTTTCTCATGCCTAGTATTCACCAGTTAACAGTGGCACTAGGAAAAATATATTGATGGCATAATTAACTCTGTTTTTGTTCTGATGCATATTGTATTTACATATTTTTGTTGTTGTTGCACTCTTTGCCTATGGAACAAGCAGTAGACAAATATTTTAAATTTTAAAAATTAAAAGCTAGAGTGTTTATTGACTGGGCACTTTGGTGTGACTACACCTTCAGCGGTTAGGAATTGTGGGAGTTAATCTCTAAAACACCTAGAGGACCATGCCTGGTCTACACTAGGTTTAAGGCAATTTGACACAAGTTTAGCTCAATGTTCTGGAAACTGAGAGTTATTGCCTTATGAGACACCAATACTCTTTGATAGAGAAGGCTAAAGATCTTACATTTTCTTGTTGCCCCGTGAACAATTTGTAGCACCTTGGACTTGACAGTACCATCCTCATCTTTTTTGTACATGAACACTGTTGGAGATCTGACAAACTACATGAGCCTCTGGGAAAATCAGATACCCACATGACTATATCATATTCCAACTCCAATATGTTCTATTTTGCATTTGCTGGTATCTACATACTTTTGAGACCAGGGCAACCTCAGTTTGCTGGAGTCAAATGAAAAGTAATTAACTAAATCTTATGAACAAACATGGCTACAGCTAGTCCAAAGATCGGCATCCAGATTACTAAGTGGGGCTCCGTACAGGGAGAGAACTGCTGTAACATTCTGCTCATGTTATGGCAGCTCCACTGACTGCCGGTCCACTTCTGGGCTAAATACAAAGTGCTAGTCATTACCTATAAAACCCTAAACAGTTTGGATCCAGACTATTTGTCTAGTCTCCCTGTATAGACCACTTCACACACTGCAGTCAATGGAGGAGGCCCTACTCTCAGTCCCACCCCCCACCCCCCATCACAAGCACAGCTGGTGGGAATGAGTGGGCGGGCCCCCTCCATGATTGATCCCTGCCTCTGGAACTCCCTTCCTAAAGAAATAAAAATGGCCCCCACCTCCTCTTCTTCAGAAAACTTCTGAAAACACACCTATTCACTTTAACATACAGAGAGGAGGAGGATTAGCACAATTTAATTAGCACTTTATGGGTGCTGCAATCTATTTTAATTCACAACTACGATCAGGCACTGTTTACATTTTAATCGTCTAATTGTCTAGGATATATGTTTTTGTGCAATTATGTTCTATTAGTGTAATTATGTTTTATTTAAGTAGCTGTATTTTGTATTACTTTAACCTTTATACGTTTCTGGTAATTAGTTTATTATTGTCCGTTTTGCATTTCTGATGTCATGTGATTTAAAATTATGGGATTGAATGTTTGCCTTTTTACATGTATGTTAACTGCCCTGAGTCCCCTTTGGGGAGAGAGAGTGGTCTAGAAATAAAGTATCATTATTATATTATTGTGGAAATTTTCTTCAAATATTTATATACATATTTCAATCAGTCAAGAACACTGCTTTCTGGAAGATACTGAGAGCTGCAATCTAATTAAGTAACTTTCCCAAACTCTGCACAGATAATACAGCTTTTTCCACAAAATTCAATTTCTAAGGCTGGTATGTGCCTAATATCTTATTGCTTGCAAAATATTTTGTATCTAAATCTATCTATTGCAAAAAGAATGCATACATCTTCATGCTTTTCATCTTATTGTTGCTTAAACAATCTACAGCTATTATATTAAAGCATCAGATAGCCTCGCTTAATTCTGTGAATTCTGAGAATAAGTGATCTGGATCCATATTATAGCCATTTTGTCAAAAGCACAGTAAGGGGCCTCTTTTCTTGTCAGTATTCATGCGTTAACTCCTATTGACAGGCATTAATGGGAATGACTTGCACATATGTGGAAGTGAATAGTCCCTCGGGGAGTTGCATAAACTAGTCTATGCCTATAGAGAGGCTGCTTCAATGGTCGGGATTAATAGAAGTGTTAAGGAATGTTGGGGTGAGACAGATTTTCCTGCTTTTAGTGATCAGGTGTGAAATGAAAAAAAGGTAATATTGGAGTTTGCTGTTCAATTCATTCTCTCTTTCCATAGGAAATGAGTAATCAACCTCAGCAAATAAATCAAGTACTGAACAAGATTTTCAAACGTTAGCTAAATTGGGATCATATCATAGTCAGGGACATACAAATGATCTCAAAATTTACTCTGGTTTATCAAAGTGGTGTCTATGCATACTTAAGATCTGATTTTACATATTTAATTTCTGGTGCGGGTGCTAATGCAATCCATATCATGATACTTTCCATCACCTGGTTTGTTGGGTGAATAGGTACCTGGTGATATCCATCACTTACAACCACGCCTTGGCAACCTTTCATTTTTAAGAGTTTCCAAGGCCTGATAAAGCTCAGCCAGAATCATTTTACCATCTTTCCCTAAAAGCAACCAATCTTCCAAATAAACGTAGGTTGGGATAGCAGCCACATGTGAATTTGGCATGCTGTAAAGTTGCATGGCCTTCAAAAGAATTTAAGCGCACATAACTGGGCACAGCTATGCCCATAAGTATCACAAGCTTATGTTACCATGGCCCTGACAATAAAATTCACAAAACGTACCGTGGCTGTGAGCCAATGATTAAGCTTCTTTTAACCCACACAGTCTCTTATTTGGTTCACATAACTTGCATGAAAAGATATATGTTTTAGTTAGAAGGTGAAAGTACCTGCACATCTCATTGGTTTGGATGTAAGATTTGCAGTTTCCATTGGAATAAATGAGGAAATCCTAATGCATGGAGATCAGACCAGCTGCAACCAACAATTATTTGATCCTCTCTTTTTTCAGCATATGGGAGGTGAGGAACAGAGACACTATGATGGGAGTTGAATTACAACTCCCATCATATCTGAATATTAGGAATGCTGGCTGGGATTGATGATATTGGAGTCAATGAACATCTAAGCTAGTGTTTCTCAACCTTCAAAATGTCATGACTGCTTAATACAGTTCCTCACATTGTAGTGATCCCCAACCATAAAATTATTTTAATTGCTACTTCGTAACTGTAATTTTGGATGGTAATGTTTGGATGGTAATGTAAATATCTGATATGCAGTGTGTGTTTTCATTCACTGGACCAAATTTGACACAAATAGCCAATACTCCCAAATTTGAATACTGTTGGGTTTGGGGGAGGGGGGTTGATTTTGTCATTTGGGAGTTGTAGTTGCTGGGATTTATAGTTAACCTATAATCAAAGAGCATTCTGAGCTGATGGAATTGAATCAAACTTGACACATAAAACTCAAATGACCAACGGAAAATACTGGAAGGGTTTGGTGGAGATTGACTTTGAGTTTTGGAGTTGTAGTTCACCTATATCCAGAGAGTGCTGTGGACTCAAACAATGATGGATCTAGACCAAACTTGGCACAAATATTCAATATGCCCAAATTTGAATACTGGTGGAGTTTGGGAGAAATAGACCTTGGCAGTTGAGAGCTGTAGTTGTTGGGATTTATAGTCAACCTACAATCAAAGAGTATTCTGAACCCTACAAATGATACAATTGGGTCAAGCTTTCCATACAGAACCCCCATGAGCAACAGAAAATAATGCGTTTTCTGATGATTTTTGGTGAACGCTTTGATACCCCTCCCCCCCCCCCGGGTCCTGACCCCAGGTTGAGAAATACTGGTCTAAGCTCTATATGCAAGTAGGAAGGAGGTAAAGACCAAGACAGAAAATAAGAAAATAAAGAGAGTATGTTGCAGTGAAATGGTGGAGGAGACACATCCTAGTTCAGTAATAGCTTTATTACAGGCTAAAATTCAGCAGCAGAAGTTTCCTGTGAGCGAAGCAAGTCTGACTGAAGCCAGCTAATCATTAGGTTCTGGTTTTGAGAGATAAGGTTAGATTTCAAAGACACAGGGTTCTGATTTTAGACAAACCAGAAGGGCTGTAACAGGGACAAAATAATTAATCAAAGAGAAATTATTCTGATTTTGGGGAGTTGTGAAAGAATAGGCTGTTCAATGGATTAACATGTTATTTTCTTACTTAATATACTTCAAATTGTTTCCTTGGTTTAAAACTGTCTCTGGATTCCTCCATCAAGCTGATAGAGTCAGATCATGCTCACCCGAATGAGCCCACAAACCAGTGTATCCATGGGTTCACATATAAGTGGTCACCCTGAATCCAAATACCACAGGAACCCAAGGGTTGGAACAGTGGGTGTCAGCTTGTAAAAGGGATCCACCACATTTCCATTTTCCCTTGATTCCCTGTGCACATTATGAAGTGAAAGAAGATGACTTGTAGCACGGAAAAGACAACAGCAATATAAAATGTTTACATGCAAATCTAAACAAGAAAAACAGACCAATGTCTGGCATAACACAATGCATAGGGTATCTCTTTGTTTTACCTCAATACTTTGCATCATTCACACTGCTATATTATGATGAGGGGCAGCATTATTTATTTAATGAATAAAATAAAACTCAACTTGAATACATAGCTTTAAGACTAATTCTCCAGATGTTTTAGACTCAACTCCAAGATTCCCTGCCCATGCACAATGCTGGTTGGGACTTCCTGGAGCCAGAGTCTAAAAGCATCTAGTGGATCAAGGGTTGAGAATAAATGGTGCAAGTAAAGACGGATGAAATCTCAAAGGTTGGGTAAACTTACATGGGCAGGTACAGCCTTCCTGCTCTGTATGGCTCCTAGTCATTCCTTTTAACAACCAGAAAAAAACAATAAAACATGTAAAATAAGTCAATGTAAATATACATGTCTGACTGATTTTCTTCACTTATAGGATGCAAAAATCAGATTAATTTGTAAATTACTGTCTTTCTAACACAGAGCATGCACAGCTTTGACTGTGTATGGGGTCAGAGGTGGATGATATATAAGGTTCTCTCAGGAACTAATTAGAAGCTTGATTCCACAAAGACACATAAAGTTTTCATGAATGCAGTTGGTGTTATTGATTCAAACCAGCAAGGTGCTTGCTCCCTGCAGGGTTTCATTCAGTTCTCACACCTGTGGTTCTACAGTGTTGGTTATATGTATACTATATTCCCTCTCAATGCAGCTAGTGTTAAGGCAACACCAACAGTGAGACCTTTCCCCCCATTATTGCTAATGTACCCTCATACCTCGTGGTTATTTTCAGCTTTCACTACTCCAGATAGCTACATTTCACTTGCTGTTCCCCTAGCAGTAATGAAGTGATTCCCCATGGGGCTTTTGCGATCATTGGCAATATGCCATCTTCCCAACAAATGTAGCATCTGTGTGTTCTCTCCCCACAGCCCCCAAAAGGGGAGGGTTTCACCCTGTACAAATTCATCTTAGGTGTCAGCCCCAAATGTTTTGTGAAAAAATAAAATGGCCATTCATGCTGGTTGCAAGTCTACCATGCAATAACAAAAGCCCATCCTTTTTGTGTTGTTTTAAAATGTTCTGCTGGGTGTGACTAGGTTGTGGAATATAGAATTAAGCAAAATCATGTTGGTGGTTCCTTGCATCTCAAGAGAGGAACATTAATTCATTTCTTAAATAACTGTATTGCCATAGATATCCATACTCAATAAATTGCCATACAGTTGGTCAGATCATTGGCCATCAAGATTGTTAAAACTCTAACTGAGATCACCTCTTCAAGTTTTTAAGGATAGTGTAGTCCCCTTTTCCACAAAACTGGTACCTGAGGTTATACTTATTCACAGCCTTTGAAAATATCCTATCTAGACATGTTCTAGGCTTTCTAGCATGCTTCTATGCTATATTCACCATAGAATCATTCTGAATACTAGCGGGATTATCCCTCTTGTCATTTCCCAGTGCAATTCTATGGTATGCTTGTGTCAGAAGTTGTTCATTTCAGTACAGTTTGTGATTATATGTGTTTCACAATAACAGCAGAAATGTATTCTACGTGGATTTGGGGGTTATACTGTAGACATGGTTAGGTCCAGTCGGAATCTTCATAATTCGGATTAAATTCGGATCAAATTCCTTTTTGAAGCAATTTCGAAGCTATTTGGGAACCCGGAAGTATTCTTGCCATTTCGAAGCCACTGTCATCATCTTTGTTCCAACTCAGGAAGTGAATCGGAAAAGACCCAGCGTTTGGAGGGAAGCAGAAGCTTGCATGTTGGGATGCTTGCCTCCAGCTAATGAGGGGAAACCATGTGGGGAGGGGAGGGGTTTCGGCACAGCAGCCATTGCCTTTTTTAAAGGCCCGCATGTGCCTCGTGGGCTCATTGCGAGCCAGTAGGCATGAGAAAAAAGTTATGAAAATGAAAGGAAATCGGAAGGGATTCGTATGTAATGGGACTTTCAAGTTTATACGGATCGCAAGGCCAATCCCGGAAGTGGACTTTCTTTTCCGCACCCCCTGGGCCCAAAATTTCGTTAGATTATTAAATATTTCGGATGCCCCCAACAGGAAAATTTCCCCTCCAACCGAGCTTTGCAGCCATAACTCACAGTCAGATCGGGGCCTTTCCATGCTTGAAGCCTAATTAGAGTGAAAGGCCTCCTCCACGAAGTGAAAAAGGAGCCGGAAACGATAGAGAGATCCAGATCGGGACTCCTAGAGGGGCTGGAGGACTGAGGAAAAAAGCGGTTTAAACACCCAGGAAGGGGGTTTAGATAGAAGGACAGAGTAGAAGGACATAAGAACTGCTGAGAGAAGGGCAGCAGGAGTGAAAAGAGCACAGACAGGAGAAGGAAGAGTTCAGAATCAAGAAAAGCCATAGAGTTTGAACGGAGGTCCTAGACTGCTATGGTAAAACTGAATGGGAAAAAGCTGGAGTGAGGAGAGCTCTAGCAAGGCCTGCACCAGAGGTATTTAATAATATTAATAATAATATATTAATGCATTATATCTCCCTGCAAGGAAACCAAGGGAAATGTTGCCCCTTGATTTGCCTGTGCTTAAAACAGTATCAGTCCTGTTTCCCTGCTTTGCCTACTTTAGAACTACTAACAAATTTCGTTAGTAATTAAGTTACATTTTAGACATTTTTGGATTTTTTTTTGTAAGTCTTTCTTTTACTAATAAAAAAATTTCCCCCATTAGATTTTTGATTCCCTATTTTTGGGTTCGAAACCATGCCTACGAGCCAGGGACGTGAACGGGAAGGGACGAGGCAGCTTGGGTGGGAAAGGTGCCACGTCACTGCTTTGGAAGGGAACAACAGGGTTGTGAACAAATTGGGGAAACTGTCTGGAAGCAGGCCCCTTGCCTGTGAGGCTTCCTTGTGTGTGGGGAGGGAAGAAGGGCAGGGCAGCTGGGAGAAGTGTTCTTCTTTTGCCTGCCACTGCCAATTTTCCTTTTTGAAGCAGTGATTTTAACTTTCAACAGACCTCAATCCCCTTTCGGTTACACTTTGAATTTTGGGATCCCGGAAAGTCCCTTTGGAAAGCCCATTTTCTGCTAATAATTACCTTGGGGAACCACACCATACCACTTTGGAGCCCCCTTTGTCTGCTTTGGGTTTCATGTTGTACTTTTGGAAACAGAAGTAATGTATCAGCTTTGAACATAGTAACCAGAGTTTTGCTAGGGAGGCAAAAAGAAGACCCTCCAGGTCCTGTTATAGAAAAATTGGATGTATTGTAGGATCTGCCTTTTTAACACATTATAGTAGAATGGGCTTAATTTTGTAATAGGAAGAGAAAGAGAGAAGGGGGAGCCAGCTTCTGTGAAAGACAATCAAATATCCTTATTTCTCACTACTCGATACAATGATGATTCACAACTTCCTCAGAAAAGAAGACATGATGAAAAATAAGAAGTCCAGCCATGATATGGAAACAGGAAGTTGTTTCAGACCCTTTTCATCTAGCTCGCTGTTATCTCTACAGACTAGCAGCAGCTGTCCAGCAGAACAAAGGGAATCTTTCTTCAATTAATCATAGGCCTGGCACTTGTCAACATGGCCATGGCACAAAAACATGGGTCAATGGCTCAGATCCTTAAGGATCCTCATTACTGTTAAAAGAGATTCCCCCCTCCCTCTAAACAATCCATCTAATTGGTAGGCAATCCTTGTTTCTTCATAAACACTCTGTGATTTCTCTAGCTCATTATAATGATTTTGTTAGCATCTAATACTAAAAAAAATCATGGAAATCCATAAAACTACTGTAGGGTGTTTTTTTTTAATTCTATGGTAGCAAGCAATTGAACTGTGTTTAAAGGCACCAATGTAAGCCTTAATTTGATACTGGTTAGAGGGAGGCGGGAGCCTTGGGAGACAATTCTAAAAAAACAGACTATGCAATTTTATTAATGTACTAAGTGAATTGCTTAGCTTCCCTGCCACCACTGCTATCATTTTGTGCTGTTTTGCAAGAATTGTAAAAACTCTAAATATATCCTTGTCATATCTAGAAACTTTGCTTTGAAGTTTCAGACAGTAAAAGTTTTCCAAAGATGAAACTTGGCACTATCAACGATAAAGGTTATAAATATGACATCAAGAAGAAATGAGATTAATTTGAAGAATATTTGAGTAAGAAATGAAATTTAATTTTGGGGAATCATGAGTAACCATTATGGAAAGGGCTTTTGCAAATTGGACGCCTCTTCCTTCCTTCTTTTTAATAGAAGGTAAATGAAAAATCATTGGGATTAGTCATATATTTTTGCAAGGTTTTTTGTGTCCAAGGTATTATTCAGGCTCCGTCCTTTACTGTCCTTTCATCCAGTCCTTTGCATTCTTTTGAACAACAGCCCAGAGGACATCAAACTATTTGTCAAAAGAGAACATGACAAAACATTGACTATCATGTCGGCGTTTCTGAAAAGTGAGTCTGCCGAGTCATAATTGAAGGTTTGAAAGGCAAATGATTTGAGTGCTAGTTTTAATTACTGCTTGGTGAACTTTAGCGTATGAGGATTGTCACAACTTTCCTTGAGGATTACTATCAAGCCAGGCATTACAGTGGGAAATTATTAACTTGTACTTTGGTTCAGCAATTATCTGCATTACAAGGTTTATGCAATTAGCTGTTTAAGATGTCATTATATTTTGCCATCTGGTACACAGGAATTTATGCATATGAAGAGGCACATGTTGAAGTGGTTCTGTCTATATGACTCTTTTTCTCACCCAAATCATCATCATAATGAGCTAGAGACACTGTGTACAATACATTAATGGCAGGTGCATATCATCAAGCTCCAGTTTAGTAGACGATATTGTATTTCTACCCCCTCTACAACCCCAATTTTTATACAAACTAAGTTTAAAGCGTGCTAGAAAATTAATTGGCAATTTGTAAATTAGCAAAAAGCTTAGGACAAAAATATTAAAGTGCCATCAGTTTTCAGACAGACACTTGTGGGGACTATTTTTTGCTCCCTTCTTCTCTAATATTGTCATGCTATGCTTTTGGACAGCAGGAGGAGGGAATGACCCCTTGAAAGTAATCGAAGGCAGGTGCTCTGTGGCCCTATCTACACTGCCATATAATACAGGCCTCTTCTACCCAGGCCATACATTTTGGGGAAAGTGGGATAAAGGAGGGGGTGGCTAGATTAAAAAATGTGCACTGGATCACAGGATGGCATGAAAAACACATAATAAAAAGGTTCACTTAAAACCCATGATCAGGTGAAAAATGCACTGCTATGGAGCATTATATATCCCTGCACTCAAAACAAAATAAGTGTTCCTTGCAATATGCTGGTGTAGACTGCTCCAATGCTTATCCTCATTTTACAATCACAAAACAGCTGATGAAGGATGCAAACAGATGGAGCCAAATAGAAGCACAAGAGGAAAGCAATTCGTATGAGAACTCTCTCCCACCATTCCTTTGTTCTCATATTTCTGAAATTAAGCAGTGTCCACCAGCATGGCAGACAAGTGACCCCAAAGAGAAACAGGATTAAAGAGGGCAAACTTAAAGGCACCAGGAGGGTGAGGAGAGACGATGACAAGAAATTTGTTGTGTGAACATTGTTATATTCACATCAGCACTTATGAGGTACAGCACATCTTGGGATGTCAATAAGACAAAAAATAAAACTTCCAGTGCATGGTTCCCTTTAATCTGTATATCCAAACCTTTCTGGACACCGTGGGAACATTTCCAGAACTAATGGCTCTGTGTGAGGAGTTTTCTTAAAGTACCAGGTTTTTAATCCCACTTTCTTGATCCAGATTAAGCACCTGTGTGAAAGACCCACGGTTTCATAATGCAGTTTAATTACATTGAACTGCAATATATAGCCGCATGGATTAATATAATGCAATTAAATGCAGTTGATCTGCATTGTGGAACTGCATTATATGACAATGTAGATGGGATCTGTGATTCATATGATATATTTTCCAAGGAGTAGTGAGGATAAATATTCAGAAACTAGATTTCTACAATTCTAAAGCTCAGCAGGGTCATTCAGTGTTAACGCATGTTCCATTTCAGCATCTGCCATAAAACCTTCTTACATTCTAAATACATTGACAGTTTCTCCTTCTTTGGTGAGCCCTATACTTTTAATAACTGCAAAAATAATTCAACAGTAAACTTTACTTCCGTGATATCTCCATGCTGTGAAATGCTTCATTTGAAATTAAACACTACAAGCAAGGGCCTGCAGCAAAATGTTGCTATGTATCCCTGGTGTCTGTTTGTTACCCGAGCCTGTAGCTGAGCAAGGGGGAAATCAAACATTAACATCAAAGGGAAGTGATTCTACTCTTCATGGGTCTTATTTCATGTGCAAAAAATGTAGTTAGCTTTTTGAAGATTTAAAAGTGCAACTAGTCTTCCTACAAATCAATGGAGCACAAAACCTCATTAGCCCTGGGAGGGATACTTTGAATATATTGATTTGCATTGCAACCTATGAGTCTGAGGGATTTTTGAATGGGATTGGAAATGAGCCTCCGTATCACTTCTGAGAAACAATATTAATATAGGCATACCTCGATTAAACCCCTGATGCTGAAACTCCTTTATGTAAAGCCTTTTTATATCTGTCCCATCCTCCACTGTTCTTTTTTGTCCTCTAAGAAAAAGGTTGTTGTTTTTTTTTAGCAGCATCAGAATTGGGAATATTGTGAAGATGGGCTGCAGAAACAGGCTTTCATGGCTGGAGTCCCATATACACTGCCATATAATGCAGATAAAACTGCATTACATGGTCAGTGTAGATGGGGCCTTGGTTGCAGCTGCATGTCTGCAGTAAGTAATGCAATCAGAGAAATGATTTAATTATACTGTAGTTGAGCCAACTGTAATGCAGTGTGTCGGCCCACAAGAATCAAGGTAAACAGCAGTTGCCACCGGATTCCTGCATATTCAAGCAACAAAATGGAGACAAAGGGGGAAAGCAGCTAAGCCTGTCTCACCAGCAATCATAGCCTGTTTAAAAAGCAGCATAAATCTGTAAGTGTAGCTATCAAAATGGAAATCATAACAAGTATGAAGACTAGAGAAAGAAAGAAAAATCTCTGTGTCCATTTTGGAAGAAGCCCTTAGGTCAGTAGTTCTCCATCTGTGTGTCCCCAGATGTTTTGGTCTACAACTTCCACAAATACCAGCCAGTTTACCAGCTGTTAGGATTTCTGGGAGTTGAAGGCCAAAACATCTGGGGACCCAGAGGTTAAGTAAGAACCACTGACTTAGGTGGTCTCCAACAGATTAAAAATATTTTTCTTTACTTATGTTATGCTTCCCTGACTTGCTTGCTTCAATTCATATGTTAGTGTTTTGAATTAAAATATTTCTGAAACATTATTTGTATGTGTGCTGTATGAACATATCCCTTTTCTATGTTATTTTTGCATTTAGTGCCAAATTTTCAGTGAAATATGTAATGTCCAGGAATACATCTACCTGTTTAATGAAGGTATACTTCTGATGGAGTAGGCTGCTGTTATTTGCCGTAGTCCCATCCCCACCCCCATCAGCAAAAGTGATATAACAGTGAACTATAAGGGTTGATGTATTCTTTTGGCTTCGGCTCAAGTGCAGTAGGAGTCTCTTGAAGACAAGCAGCACC
The DNA here is from genome assembly GCA_030556195.1 of Anolis apletophallus. Taxonomy (NCBI): domain Eukaryota; kingdom Metazoa; phylum Chordata; class Lepidosauria; order Squamata; family Anolidae; genus Anolis; species Anolis apletophallus. The sequence goes on from JARBWK010000005.1 coordinate 95,962,932, forward strand.
GCCAAGATATTCAGGCGGACAACACTATAGGGTCGCAACACCCTGTATAAAATTTAGTCTGCAGTGAACACCATTACAGGACTGTCTTAAGGTATTCTTGCCCAGCCATAGCTCTTTTGATTCTACAACAGGAAGAATGAACTGCACTGTTTTAGGAATTACATCCTCGGGTTTTATTGTACATTGTTTCACACCAAAAAGATGAGCTGGGGAGTACATGTCTTCCCTTTGCTGCTGAGATATTTTAAAGCATTGGGTTGGATGAAATGATTCCCTATTTCTTTTATGTTCTTTTGTTTTTAGAAACCCCTTATTTTCTTCATTTATGTACCTGGACAGTTTTCCTTTCTGTCACCTGTCCTAGGACTTTGTTTAAATCAGTGTTTCCCAACCAGTGTGCCGTGGCACACTAGTGTGCCATGAGCGATCATCAGGTGTGCCGTGGAAAATTGGAACCTCCAATACCCTTTCTTCCCCCTTCTGCTGAACACTTTTTCTTCTCCACTCCCTTCTCCACTCCCTTCTTCCCAGCCTCGCTCTGCTCGCTTTACCTCGATTTGCTCTGGGGTGAGTCTGCGCAGTCTTCCTCCCTCCCCCCTCCCCTCCTGAACATGCTCACGCTGCCCCCTCGAATCAAAATGGTGGCAGAAGCAGCAGTGTAGAAGAAAAAGTAAGTGTTCGGCAGGAGGGGGAAGAAAGGGTGCGAAGAGGAAGAGGGAGGAAGAGGTCTCTGTCAAAAGCTGGCATGGGCAAACTTGGACCTTCCAGGTGTTTTGGATTCCAACTCCCACCATTCCTAGCAGCCTCAGGCTCTCCCCCCCCCCTCAGCCATTTAAGCAGGAAAGGGCCTCAGGCTGTTAGGAATGGTGGGAGTTGAAGTCCAACGCACCCAGAGAGCTGAAGTTTTCCCATGCCTGTTTTAGGGACCTTAAAGTGGTGGGCCTCCTTCCAAAATTGTGATTCTGGATAGAAAACAAACAACAACATAACATAACATTGTTTGAGTCCACAGTACTCTCTGGGTGTAGGTGAACTACAACTTCCAAATTCAAGGTCAATTCCCAAGCAAACCCTTTCAGTACTTTCTGTTGGTAATGAAAGTTCAATATGCCAAGTTTGGTTCAATTCCATTGTTGCAAGAGTTCAGGATGCTCTTTGATTGTGTGTTAACTATAAATCCCAGAAACTGTAACTCCCAAATGTCAAAGTCTATTTTCCCCAAACTCCATTTGTGTTCACATTTGGTCATATTGAGTATTCATGCCAAGTTTGGTCCTGATCCAACATTGTTTCAGTCCACAGTGCTCTCTGGATATAGGTGAACTACAACTCCAAAACCCAAGGTCAATGCCCACCAAACTCTTATAGTATTTTCTCTTGGTTATGGGAGTTCTGTGTGGGAAGTTTGTGTCTTTTTGCCATTCCTGCCAGGATATCTATGTTGTGTTCATCGAAACAGGTCCAGGTTTCACACTGAGTGTATAAATACATTTTAAAACATATTAACTATGTATTACTGTGTTAGAGTGTCATTTTGTGTCATTTTGGTTGGTGGTGTGTCTCAGGATTTTGTAAATGTAAAAAATGTGCCGCGGCTCAAAAAAGGTTAAAAAAACTGGTTTAAATGATTCCCAGAATGAAACAGGAAATCACCAGTTGTAGCAAATACATTTGTTTATATTTTATATATTTTAGTGTCGCTTCGCCCCCCCCCCCCCACCTTTCCAGTCTTACATTTCATTCTTTTTCCTAAATTGGACTATTCTCAAGCAAATGTTCTTCATGCTTGAAGTGTGTACACATTCCTTTGTCTTGATAATAGTCTGAATTAGAACACATGCAGTCTGTATTTCAGATTTATCTATCTATAAGTATAGGTAAAGATTTCTCCCTTACGCTAAGTCTAGTCATGTCTGATTCTGGGGGGTGGTGGTCATCTCAATTCCTAAGCTGAAAAGCTGGTGTTGTCTGTAGACACCTCCAAGGTCATGTGGCTGGCATGACTTCATGGAGTGCTGTTATCTTCCTGTTGGAGCAGTACCTATTGATCTACTCACATTTGCATGTTTTCGAACTGCTAGGTTGGCAGAAGCTGGGGCTAACAGCAGGAGCTCACACCCACTCCCCGGATTCGAACCACCAACCTTTTGGTCAGCAAGTTCAGCATACGCACACACACACATTCCCTTTGTTGTAGAAATCAAAATCATCCAAGGCAGTTTGCTGTACTAAAATCCAGTGGGTACTAGGTATCTTAAGGGATTTTGTTCCTGGAACTGTTTCACCGCCCCCTAGGGATACCAAAATCCATGAAAGTTCAAGTCTTATTACATACAACAGACTAGTGAAATCGTGTCTCCTAAATAAAATAGCAAAAACAAGGTTTGCTTTGGGGATATTTAAAAAATATGTTCAAGCTATGGATGGTGGATGCAGAATCAGAAAAATTACAGGGCCAACTATAGTATATCCAAAGGTACCAATAAGCAAAAACAATTTTAAAGAAAAACATTGCCAATAAACTTCAATGTCATATCAGTTGTATACTCTTGAATAAATTACCAAGCATAATGTAGCATCAGAGAAAAACCTATACTGGAAAATACCATCCACCCAATATATGCATAGATAAGGAAATAGGCTGCTTATGGTGCTAAACCACAGCAGGGGGCTTCCCTGGATCTTCCTCCATCAATTATAAATCAATCACAGTAACGTGTCCTTCATCCATTCACGTTTCTATCCTGTTTGTCTCCCATCATTCTCAGTATCTCAAGCTTTGGGTTGTTTTGCTGATGCATTAAAGAAACATGCCCGGTGAGTAGATGATATTTACTGTGCACACAGCTGTGGAGCATTGGCTACTTCAATACATTTGTAAGTTATTTTATTCTCTCCTTTCTCTTCCTTTGCGTCTCCTTTTAGGTTCATGGGACATCCTTCTCAATTGGTTGGACCAGTGAATTATTCTTGAGATCCCATGGGAGGTGGGGGGGGGGAGAGGCATCCTGGGAAAGTGTGTTTCCAATCACAGTCCCTGAAAGCAACAGCATGGGAATTATATTCTGCACATTTGTTTCCGAGAGTTTTTGGTACTGAATTACATTAAAAGGGTGCCCTCTACTGTCACATTATATTAAGTGAGGAGAAAGAGACAAAGACAGAGAGAGAGAGAGACTATCAAATTCAAGCAAGTGGTTGTTTATAATTGGTAAGATTTTCCGCAGCTCATTCAACTCCGCTGGCATGTAATATTCTTATGAAACATACTTAAATTATTATGTTGCATGAGGCCAACCAAAAACACTTCTTTTTCTGCTGAGGCTGAGGAATCTGCCCTCTAAGGAATCGATAAAATACTGCTACAAGTCTGCACATTAGCAACAAGTTATGCATTCTGGCTCTTCTCAGAAACTCTGTGGAATTCATTACTCCAGTGTGTACATATAGGCAAGCAGATACACTTGCACACATATAAAGTATTTCCTACAGGCGTTGAGATCCTTTCTCTGTTTTTCTCACATGTAGTCTTAAAGTTTCTTACATGTTTATGCAGTTTTCAAATACAGGTCTTACAGTGTTGGAGCAGAAATTCAGTTTCTGTGTTTCTTACTGTATAGGTGAAGGATAGATCCGAAGCTAAAGAATGTCTGAACAGGGCTTATGTTTGATAGCAATATCAGTCACAGTTAAAACTGGTACAGCTTACTCAGCCCCATAAATAGCCTTGGAGCACCTAATGTTGCAACACTTTTGAAACTAAACCAAAATAGCTCTAGCCTACTGCTGTGAAGTAAACAATGCTTTGTAGGTTACAGGACTGGCAATTTTTTCAACTTTGACATGCCAAGGACCTGAACTATATTTGTGCCCGTTGACTACAATTGTTTCTTTCTTTGTTGCAGACTGGCAGATCATGGCCTGGCACTGGTTCATGTATTGAGTAGCACCAGTGTGGAGGTTAGGATGTTAGATTGGCACCTGAGCAATCCAGGTCCAAGTCTCCAGTGGACCCTGAAATCTATTGTAAACCTTGTTAGTCACTCTCCGGATCAGCCTGACCTAGCTCACAGGATTGTAGTTGAGATTACAGCATGGAGGTGAGGCATTATACCATCTTGAACTGACTAGAGGAAAGCCAGGATATAAAGTCAAAAAGTCTCATATAAACTTCTATGTCTTTTCTAAAGAAAGTGCAAGATACCAATGTAAAAAGGAAAGTGAAGTTTGTTTCTGCTTTTTTTGTGACAGATCGAAACCACTGCTAGTTTTGTTAACCTTGTTACTTTTCTTCACATCCTGCAAGAAAATGCACACCCATTCTTTATGAGAAAAATCCTTGAAGCACTCATTGAAATGAACTGGAACTTGTAACATCTTATCATTTTTTTAATGCTTTTTATTGGAAATAAAAGACACAGACACAGAAGCTGGAAATACAATACAGTACAACATGACAAACAAAAGAAAACTGACAACTTATCATTTCTTAATCAACTTCAAACAGAAAATCTAACAAAATATAATATTAGTGAATCAACTGTCAGGTTGCCAGTATAGTTTTTCAATGATTCTCTCCCTCTCTCTAATCATTTTTTCACTCTTTTCTTTTGCTATGAAGAGATCTTTGTTTTCCAAAATTCAGCTGGAGGAGGGAAAGTAAGACATGACATAAAAGAATGCTGGAGCTAAAACTCTGTGAAGTTAATTTTTGCCTGCCATGAAAGACACAGTAACACTGCCAAATAAAGATTTCTACATCCAAAGTGATAACCAGAGGTATATAAGATATAGTGGTTAGTCCAGATCCCTTAGTTAGAATTCAGAAATGACACTTTTAGAAATGATTTACAGCAATACTCAGACACATTCAACCCCTAGATTCCTTTGGTGACCATGCTGAATGGGATATTCTGTGACTTGATTACAATATTAAGGGGCCATTATTGATTTATTAACAGGTTTATTTATAAGGTAAACATAAAGGTAAAGGTTTCCCCTGACATTAAGTCTAGTCATGTCAGACTTTGGAGGTGGTCCTTATCATTTCTAAGCCAAAGAGCCGGCAAGGTCATGTGGCCAGCATGACGGCATGGAGCATCGTTACCTTCCCGCAGAAACAGTATCTATCGACCTATTCACATTTGCATGTGTTTGAACTGCTAGGTTGGCAGAAACTGGACCTAACAGCTAGAGCTCACCTCGTTCCCCAAATTCGAACTTTTGGTCAGAAAGTTCAGCAGCTCAGCCTTTTAACCTGCTGCGTCACCAGGGGGCCCAAGGTTTCTCTATAGCTTTGGATTTTTTTTCCAATTTGGAACTAGTCCCAGGCAGGGGCGGACGAAGGTAATTTTAAATGGTAAGCGAACATTATTTTGGCGCCCCCTCGCGCTCCGGAGGAACTTTTTGCAGCCAGGACGGAGCCGGGGCATTTTGGGCGATTGGCGTCTCAGTCCAGCTGGAGTCCCTTTGCAGCAATGGCACATGCGTGGAACCTGGCGGCCAGATGCACCCCTGACTACGTGGTGGGTGTTTACTTTGCCTAATGGTAAATCCGCCCCTGGTCCCAGGCAACAGGTTCACTGGCCTGTACTTATTGGGTAGTGTATAATTAAATTTCTATCCCAGTCCCCTTGGGGAAAGAGGAATAATAAAGCTCTAAAAATTATTATTATTATTATTATTATTATTATGGTACAATACAGTGCAAACATACCTTTTCAGTTGTTTCAAGGATTGTGGGTGTACTGCCAAATGGAGTCTGTGAGTTGTAGTACAAGGAAAAGCAACCTTTCTGATTGCTAGGGACTTGTGAGGAATAGTGCTTTTTTTCACCCACCACCACCACCACCACCATGTGCATACATACAACTAACTGGTCAATTTTCAAAACGCATAACTGGTAGGTATTCGCTGCAAAATGTACTTTCCAACTCATTGGGGTGAGTTTGAGATCTCGTGGCTTGATGGATTAATTAAAACCATTTTCATGCACTGCAAAGATCTGTCTTCTTTCCAGAAGCCCACTCACCTTCATGCAGACTCTGTGAAAACAATGGGAACCACCAGCCAATAGGAATGGTGAGAAGGCAAGACTTTTTCCTTAGGTCCAGTAGGGTAGTATATAAACAAGCTCCCCAGCAACCTGGTTCAACCCAGGTAGGAACATCATCCCACTCCCTGACCCTTTGTGTGAAATGTTATCGTGCATGCATGTATTGTGACAATAAATGCATGCACAATAGTATCCATATCTAGGATGGTGGACTTTATGTTGGTAGGTCCAACAAACATTGGAGGGGTTCCCTTAAGGGACTTTGGGGATTTGAACAGCAGTAGGCATACCTAGCTCATATGACAGGGAAACATGGGAAATTCCATAGCTGTCATCCCAGGGTAATTGGCTCATGGACTAACAGACAGCTTATTTATTTTATTTATTTATTTGTCACGTTTCTATACCGCCCCTCTCAGCCTGAAGGCAACTCGGGACGGTTTAAACAGGCAGTCTCTGCCCTCAATACAACACAAGCAACAAGGCAAACCCCCCCCCAAAACATATAATAACAAAGTAACAATTTAAAACATACAATTGCAGTCTCAGCGTCATGTTGAAATCAGTTTCCATCGCATTGTCATCATTCCATATATCTAATTAAGCCTTATATTTCATCAGCAAATGCCTGCTCAAATTAGGGTTGCCACTTTTTGATATAAGGAACAAGGGACATTCACAAAAATAAGGGACACTTCATAAAAACTTGAAACTCAAACGTTAGGTATAAATAGTTTTATTAACAGAATAAGATGATTGAAACTCACAAAAGAAACTGACTTACACCCTCTTAACAGTACAATGGTATGTTTCTGCATGTTTTGTCATGCAGAAAAAATATTATTAGAACTACCTTATTTTCTCCATCTGTATTTAGTACTTGACTTTGCTGACTTTAAAAGTGCACTGTCTAAACATTAAAATAAAATAAATTTTATAAGACAGTACATCTTAATTATTTTGTCAATAGTTAATGGTATAGTATAGTATGGGATAAACAGCATTGTATAGTATTGGGATACACAGCTAGGACTATTCTATTATTATTTAAAACTTTTATACCCCGGCCTTTTCACCTCTGAAGAGGGACTCAGACCGGCAAACACCAAGTATTCAATACTAACATTTAAAATCTAAACATCATAAATTTACAATAAAATTATCACATACACATACAATAAATACATTTTTAAAGCCTTTCACCAAAGTAAAATCGAATCCAACTCAATCTGTATATTTGGTCCATATCTAGTGGTTAGCGACTTTAGTCGATTCACGATTTTCTCCTTCTCAAGCAACAAGAAACTATCTTTATCCAACATGATCTAACATTCCTCTTGGGTAACGGTTAATTGAGTCTACTGTATTTTGAAAAAGCCCTGTATCATCTTTTTCTTCCAACGGGGATGCAGGCAGGCACACACTCGCAAGCGAACGACTGTCAGCCTGCCCTGCGAGTTGGAATCCCCGGACAGGCATTGCCGTGGAAACCGCAGCGCACACCTTCCTCTGGTCAACCCCGCCCAGTCCTGTCCTGTTAGTCAATAATAAGGGACAGGGCCTGAAAAAACGGGACACAAATTTTAAGGCCAAAATAAGGGACGTCCCTTAGAATAAGGGACCTCCCTTAGAATAAGGGACGTATGGCGACCCTAGCTCAAATAGCCAGGTCTTGACTTTCTTGCTAAATGTCAGGAGGGAGGGGGGCTGATCTGATGTCTTTAGGGAGGGCGTTCCAAAGCCGAGGAGCCACCACTGAAAAGGCCCTGTCTCTCGTCCCCGCCAGTCGCACCTGCAAAGAAGGCAGGAGCGAGAGCAGGGCCTCTCCAGATGATCTTAAACATCTCGATGGTTCATAGGGAGAGATGCGTTCAGACAGGTAAGTTGGACCTGAACCATTTAGGCCTTTAAAGGCTAAAGCCAGCACTTTGAATTGTGCCTGGTAGCAAACTGTCAGCCAGTGGAGCTGGCACAACAGAGGAATTGTATGCTCTCTAAATGCCGCTCCTGTTATCAACCTGGCTGCTGTCCGTTGGACTAGTTGCAGTTTCCAAACAGTCTTCAAAGGCAACCCCACGTAGAGAGCGTTGCAGTAATCTGTACGGGATGTAACCAGCGCGTGGACCACCGTGGCCACGCTCTAGTTTGGATGTGGTCATGTGATAACATCAACCTTACAATAAATATTGTGATTTTACTTTCTCTCATTTGTTGTGTTCTGGTATAATTTTGTTGTAAGGGTCCCCCATGGATGCACAAAAGTTTTTCCCAGTCTTTTGATTTTTTAAATTTTCCTTGCCTTTGTCTGCCCTTTCTCTGTTACTATGCAAAATGGGGGAGAGTGGGACTTGCCCTTATACTGTGGCCAAAACACACATCCATTCAGCTTAAATAGCAGTTAAAATTACACGGACACTGTGTTCTCTAGTCCGTCCCAGCCCTCGGTCATGTTTATACAAATGAAACAGAGAGCCTTGATTCCGATGTGTTTGTATATGCAAGTGAACCTTTTTTAGATTACACCGGGGTGCACATGGTGAAACGGGGATAGGTGAAAGGAATGGTGTTCCATAAAAGAGAAACAGAGAATTGCTCTGTCAGGGTTTATATTTTATCACAGGGATGTTCGTTCATGAGGTATGAAAACATACTAAACACATATTGTCTTAAGAACATATCCATCAAGTGTGTCCCTGCCAACATTTTTAGTACTTTTCAAATTGCACTTTTGAAACCAGTTTTCCATTTCAGTACTCCTCACTGATCCATATTTTTACACATGGTGATGCTTTCATTTTGATCCAATATAGAGTTGGTGTCACATCAGCTTTCATGTATTTTCTCAGAATTAATTCTAGATATCACTGTGGGAAAACTCTGCTGGAATCTTTGAAGAGGTGTTACCTTGGGTTCACCTCTAGGTGGCGGGCTAACCGCCTTGCTAAATTTTTCAACTTGATAACTCAAGCCATTCCTTTGACTGTCCTGCACACAAGTCTCCAGAAATACTTAACTGTTTCCCCTAGCTCCCATTATTGATTTGTTGTTGTTCCTGTTGCTTCAATATATAGATGCATACCAACTCTCTGGGGCTAGAACTGATCTTGATGAAAAATGTTTTCACTTCACAACGCATTTATTTGTAAAGTGGAGTGACACTCCGACTGCTAAAAGCCACATTAATATGCAAGCTAGCTAGCTTTTGCATACCATTCACCATCCCAGACAGATTTCCTGCTTAGAGCTGGAAGGGGGAAGGGGCGGAGGGAGCAGACATTGCCTGAAATCAAATGAACAAGATCTTGTGCTTTAGAAGTCATCTTTGTATGCACTAGTAGAATTAACTACAACAATTAGCAACTCTTGCAGTGTTTAAATATTTCAGTTTAATATCGCTATACTTGTGCTGTGAGTACTGAAATCTCCATCCAGTGCAGTGACATCTTGCATTCTTTCTCTGCAATCTGTAACGTCTCCACCGAAACACTTGTAGGATTGTATAAAATACTACTATAAATATTATTTTCATTAGTTTTCATTGCCTCTTATTTATCGTTTAGAAGTCCTCCAACATAGAATTCTGTATAGTTCAGAGTGTATATTTGTGTTTCTGTGTGTATGCCTCTCCCTTCCTCATACTTAAGACAGTTATTTCATAAAGGATAAACAGGGATTTTGCAATTCTTTTTAAAAGTTTCACTGAACATGCACAATTATTCGCTTTTTAAAAAATAGCCTGTATTCAAGTTTCTACACCGTTATAGATCAATTTAATTCATTTTCAGCAAGGTCTGAAAACTTTTCAGTAAAGTTTGGAAAGTCCAAGCTAATGTTTGTATATAAAGTAAAGGTTTCCCCTTGACATTAAGTCAAGTCAAGTCTGACTCTGGGGAGTGGTGCTCATCTCCATTTCTAAGCCAAAGAGCTGGAGTTGTCTGTAGACGCCTCCTATGTCATGTGGCTGGCATGACTGCATGGAGCACCGTTACCTTCCCACTGGCACAGTACCTATTGTTCTACTCACATTTGCATGTTTTCAAATTGCTAGGTTTGCAGAAACTGGGGCTAAGAACATGAGCTCATCCTAACCCACGGATTCAAACTACCGACCTTTTGGTCAGCAAGTTCTGCAACTTAGCAATTTAACCCATTGTGCCACTGCAGTCCCTAATGTTTGTATATACACATCAAAAAACACACACATAGACACTTTTTCAGCTTAAGGAGAAATGTTATCCTCAATGATTTAATGCTAGATTCTGAATAATTATTCATATTCAGGCAAAGATCAAGTAAGCCAGATATTTCGTTAGAAGTTTTTCCAGTGATCTCAATGCTGAGATTAATTGGGAAGCAGATAGTTCTTATTTGGTTTTCTATGAATCTGCTAATTATTGCCGATTTTAGGCAAAGTGACATAATGAAACGATGACAAACATCCTATCAGATTGTCCTCACTAAAGTAAATTGTTGGATGGTGAATCAACATACAGGTAAATAAATACCATTGATTTAGTGCAGTGGTTCTCAACCTGTAGGTCTCAAAGTGTTTTGCCCTACAACTCCCAGAAATCCCAGCCAGTTTACCAGCTGTTAGGATTTCTGGGAGTTGAAGGGCAAAACATCTGGGGACCCACAGGTTGAGAACCACTAGTCACTAGTGGATCTTGACTAATCAGGACTGTCAATGGGATTTCAGCATCTATGTGATTTTTGCACTAGCTGAAAATCAATTTTTCTGACTTTACTTGGTAGGTTTTCTCTCCTCATGTTTCTCTGCATGGGTATCAGTATTTACTTTTACATTAATGACACAAACCCACCTAATGGATATATGCAATTAATTTGCTTGCTTTCATTTTATAACATATGCAAACATGTCAGCAAATGATATATTAAATACAAAGTAAATCTTTCAATTCTCTAAATAAGTAACATGGTATAAAATGGTAACATTTAACCTGATATTTTTGAAAATGTTTAAATGGTTTGAAACATGTTATAAGTCTGTCTGACATATTCATGATGTTTTCGTCAATCAAACCGTTAAAAGGTGTGCACTGGATATACACTTGTGTGTATCAGTAACACTTCTTCCTGTGCCAAAAAAGTAAACATAAGTATGCTGTTCCATTTATTATTATTATTTGCTTACGTACTACTAATACAACGCCCTGGAAAATACAACTCATTGAACATAGAAAACATTAACAATGTTGTACAACATGGCAATGGAAGGTGTATTTGTTTGAATCAGCAAAATAATCACACAGTATTGTGAAACTAATAGATACAATATTTTTATTTTGTTTAAAAGTGAAATAAAATCTAATATAATTTCATACAATGTAAGTCAAGTTTAAGTCAGAATGAACTTAGACATAGTGTTGTTAGTATTTTTCTAATTTTTTCAAATGTGTTCGATTTTCTGTTTCTAGACAAATATATTTCATATTAGTTTCTGAAGTCATTTTTAAATATTAGCATGTTTAGTACTTGAATTAATAATAATGAATACAAAGGAAACATTAAGTGATAGAAGATGGAACAAAGACTTATGTGAGCTAAAACTCCAGAGGAGAAATATCATTTTTCCTTCTTTCAATATATAATACCTATTTTTTTAAACCGGTCTAAAAAACATGTTTATTGCAAATTTGCAAGATCCAAAATGCATAAACACAATCTATAATTATTAATTGCATTCCTTATTACAAGGTTTTGATCCATCCTTTGGTTCAAGTCATATTAATTAAACATTTTTATTATTATTTTGAAGGACAATATAATACTAAAACAGCATCAGTTAGATTCAGAACACATTGGGAGCTTTTTTAAAATCAAATAGTACAACATATATCTAAACACTTTCACTCTTGACAAAGATGTTTGTGGATATTCAGGTATGTGCAGTTAGATGAGAGATAAAGCGAGAGAGAGGTCCATGTTTATTGAAACTGTCAGAGAAGCCATTCTGGAAGGTTGACTGTGAAGAATCACTTCATTTCTCACGTCCAGAGTACATTCCTATTTAGGCTAGATAAGTGAAAGCTAGTCTCAGTTGTTTTAATTTAACTTTCATTCTCATATAACATCTTTTATGTTTGTGTTGTATTGGAATATACAATGTAGTGATAACATGTGAAAAAGCCTTCAATGGAATTGATGAAGAAAATGAAAGATAAAGGTGTGGTCCTATTTATTTATTTATTTATTTTTGTGGAAGTCAAGTCAGATTGAGTCTTTTTGTCTATGACACTGAAGCTATAGAATGTGCTTCCCTGAAGAAGCCTGGTTAGCTTTCTCTCAAACTTTTAATAATCCATCGGACAGCAGATTCCCCTTTTCTTTGTTGGTTGCTTCTGTTTTACATCATTTGGTTTGCTGCATTTGCTGTTAATATGGTACTTCATATGTACCTTTTAATGATACCTATCTCACTGAAAAATGTTTTAAAGGGCCAAAAGGCAATAATATATCAATGTGTGTATGTCTACAGAGTAAACTTGTTTTGGAACAGTATTGTTTGGATCTTATGAAACATTCGTACTGGCATTTACAAGATTGCCTACCCATACATTAGTGCAAAACATATAGGCAGAAATTGATTTCTAAACTAAGGAGCAAAATTTGTCTGTGAAACAAAAATAAGTATATAAGCTAATTGGTCATTCATTTAAACAAAATGATGGCCACAATGCGTAGAGTGATGTGTTTGCTCTCTGGTGCCTGTATTATTTTTTCCTGTGCCATTTTTAGTTTTCTTTTGAAGCTCACCTCAACGTTTTAATTGCATCCACAATTACTCCAATCTTGATTTGTGCATTGTGTTTGGCAAGCATCACTGAAATCCTTTGAGGGGTTGGACCAAAGCCTTCACATATGTCCTGGCTGTAGGCTCCTTCATAATGCTCAACATACATGTAATGTTGAGAAGCCAGCTGGAAGATCCTATCGCTCATGAATTTGATCATGATTCATTATTCCTGTCTTTCTGAAATGATTTCCATCTGCCCTGAGCTGTTTGTCATAGTCAAACCTTTGGTTTAGGACCAGATTTTCAAACAATGGTATCTACCTATACAATACAGTAGTAGTGAAATTTTTCTGAGACTTAAAGTGTTCATTTTGAGCATGACCTTCAAATGAACTTGGCATGACAGCTAAAGCAAAAAAAAACCATTGAAGGAACTGGGAAACTCTCTTTCCATTGCTATCTCCTTGAACTGGGCTGTAAAACTGAAACTATTTACCAAACATTGTTGCTGTGTGTCTTTATAATTTCCAACATATGGTGGTCCTAGGATGAAACTGTCATGGTGGATTTTTTAGCAATATTTGCATAGAGGAAATTTGTTATTCCACTAACATTGACGGTGTGTTGCCCAGGGACATCCAGGGGTTTCTTTGGTTGAAAGGGATTTGAACCCGTGTCTCCTAAAGTTTCTAGTCCAACACTCAAATCATTAAATACCCAGACCTGACAATTTACTATTTTTAATATTGTAAGATTTAATTCTATTTTACTGTTGTATATTTTTTTAGGTTTTAAACTGTATTGTATTGGTTTTATTGTGAGCTGAGAGATAAAGGGGGATACTAACAATATAATAATAATAATTCATTCATTCATTCATTTAATAAAGGAGTGAGCAACTGTGACAGGGCAGGGAACAATTTTCTGCACTCTGAGGCCCACAAAGATTTCTTCCCCATATTGAAGTAGTCCACTTTCTGCTTTTGAGAAGCATGTATTTATGCCAAACAGTGTAGGGGCTCTCAAGACCTACTTTAAAAGTAAAATGCATGTTCTTGAGACAAATCTCCTTTTTTTGCCAGAAAAAGGGGTATTCCGGGAATCTGGTGGGATCAAATGCTATGAAAATAACCCTGAGGTCTATAGTTGTATACCTTCAAATTGTTTCTGACTTATGGTGACTATGAAATGAACTTATCACAGGGATTTTCCCTGCAAGATTTGCTCAGAGGGATTTTGCTGTTGCCTTTGGTGTGATTCGCTTATAGTCGTCCAGTGGGTTTCCATAGCTAAGTGGGGTTTTGAACCCTAATCCTCAAAGATTGAACTTCAACACTTCAACCCATAATCATGAACCACATGAATAAAAATAATGGGTGGCTCTGAATTATTCCCAAGAATCCAAAGCAAACAGCAACTTTGGGCCCATGTTGACTGTTGGGCTGGTTCTGGGATGGAGCAGCTGCAACTGTTTACACGGCCACTCATATTTCCCAAGCGCACACTCCAGGTACATGAGATGGCATTCACTGTTCACCCACATTCTCCTCCTTGCTGTGACTAGCATATCCAATCCCTTCAATCCATGAACAAGCCTCAAGTCCAATTTCTGCTGACATCGGCATTCTTATATAAACTTTAAACCAAGGGAAATGTCTGTCTTCATAATAGGAGCTGCTCTGATAAGCTGGTTCTGGAGAAAGTCCAGATTTGAGACAAAAACCATCCCACCCCCAGACAGCACAGTATTGGGGCAATAATCTCTCTTGCAGGAAATTTTAGGTGGTAGTTTCAGATAATGCAAGTAAAGCAAAACAGAACAGTCCTCACTGGAATGCAAATTCAACAGGCAGAGGGGAGACCATTTTGCCCTCCAACACTATTCCTTGTCCTATATTTTTAAATATTAGTTCTAGTTGAGAGTAGGAAAAAATGTAACTGGTTCCCCACTGCCGTGTATTTCTGTATTCCTATAACATACTTTTTCATGACTTGTTTAAAAGTCTGCATTATTTTATGGAACCACATTTAGATGTATTTACTGAACCTGGGTCACAGTGGCATATTATCAACAGGTACATTTCATTTATGTTAGCAGCACCTTCAGTATTTTGAGGTACTATCAATTGAGCTGAGCATCTATGGATACAGAAATAATATGCTTAGAACCATATTATGACATCTACAATTGGGTTGTCCTGTATATTCTGGGGCTAGACATAGAATAATAATAATAATAATAATAATAATCTTTATTTATACCCCGCCACCAGGGCCGTAGCCAGGATTTTGATTCGGGGCGCAGTTTGGTTCGGGGGGGGCTGAGACTAGGTGGAAGAGGGTCTACCCTAGCAAACCTTTTGTATTGTTATCCCAATAACCCCATTAATATGGGATATAATGAGCATGGTGATCAGATCATGATTTAAATGCACATAACAGTTTAAATAATGTACCAGTAAGGCCTTTTCGTGGACCATCCTGAGAATTTCGGGGCTGAAGCCCCCTTAGCCCCCCCCCCCTGGCTACATGCCTGCCCGCCACCATCTCCCCAACGGGGACTCAGAACAGCTTACATGAGGCCAAGTCCAGCAATGCAATATAATAGATAAAAGCAGGACAAAAAAACAATAAAATCAATTACAAAAACATAAACTATAAGAATAAAACAACCAATAAAATTACATTAAAAACAACAATAAAAGACAGAACCATGAGCGGGCCACATGTGTAAATTAAAATAGTACAGATAAAAGCAGAGGGGTGAGATAGCTGTGGAGCGGATTATTTGTAAAGGAAAAAACTCATCCAGAGAAGGAGCTGAAAGAAGGGACCTTCCTACCGGGGGGGGGTGCACTAAACACAACTATTGAGGGATTAAAGACAATATGGTAATATATGGTTAATCTTCAAAAGCGCAGCGGAAAAGCCAGGTTTTGAGATTCTTCTTAAAATTTTCTAAGGTGGGGGCACGCCTAATCTCACCAGGTAATGTGTTCCATAAATGGGGAGCCACCGAGGAAAAAGCTCTCTCCCTTGTTCCCACAAGGCAGGACTGAGATAATGATAAGGGTGTAAGGAGAGCCTCCCCCGAGGATCAGAGGGAATGGGCAGGTTCATGGAGAGAGATACGGTCACGAAGGTAGGCAGGTCCCAAACCCTTAAGGGCTTTATCGGTGATGAACTGTACCTTGAATTGGGACCGAAAAATAAATGGCGGCCAATGGAGCTCCTTAAACAAGGGGGTTTACCGCTCCCTGCAATTCACCCCCATTATTAATCTGGCTGCTGATCATTGAACAAGTTGTAGTTTCCAGGCCGTCTTCAAGGGTAGCCCCACGTAGAGTGCATTGCAGTAATCCAATCTAGAGGTAACTCAGGCATGAACCACCATGGTCAAGTCCGACTTCACGAGGTATGGTCGCAGTTGGTGCACAAGTTTTAATTGTGCGAAGGCCCTCCCAGCCACCGCCGACACCTGAGCATCAAGCATCAGTGCTAAGTCCAGGAGGACCCCCAAACTGCGGACCTGTGACTTCAGTGCAAAATAATAAAGGTATTACAGAACCAATAATGCAGTTGATCTAGAATCATAGAATCACTGGAGTTGGAAGATACCACAAGAATCAACCAGTTCAACCTCCTGCCAAGTCCATGGGATTTTTAAGTAGTTTACCAGTGAAGAAGGACGAAATGCAGCTAACTGGGCATTTTCAGGACAGCGATCCTCTGGTACTTAAGATGGTGGATTTCAAGCCCTAGTCAGTATGATCATTGGTCATGAGTGTTGGAAGTTCAACAAAACCTAGAGGGCCACACACCCTTCATCTCTGACTTAATAATTATTTGTTTGTATATATTACAATATGACTACCATGCCCATGGGACTTGAACCCATAGTTTCGCCTTCCTACGTCTGACAACATATATCCTCATTAGGAATTTTCTAGGTCCTCCGGGTGTTTTTTCATATTATGCTCCACTGGAAGACCAAGCAAATTCCTAGATAGTTTTCTAAGTCATCCAGCAAGATTCTGCTATTAACTTTGGCAGAAGTTGTTTGTTTCAATAGCGTTTTTCTATTATCCATTTTTTCCTGTAGCCATGGCAAGTTCAGGAACATATTCCTTGTGTGGGATTTTACTGTAATATATGTATTAGCTACTTGAATATACTTTTGGAATAAATCAAATAGTCCTCAGGGGCTATAGCAAAAAAAGTCACGTTTTAACCTGAAACCAAAAATGCAACACTGTAATCAATTGGGCTTCCATGAGATGTCACAATAGAGAAGCCCCTCAATCTGATCCTTCTACATACACTCAATAGTACAGCCCACGGAAATGAATGAGGTTTACCTACATGTTGCATGAAAATACAACATTGTTGTATTGTTTTCAGGAATACAACACACAATCTTTTCATATTTGCACATGGAAGATAAGTCCCATATAAGTTCATCCTAGACTTCCCTCTATGTATTTCTATTCAGAATTTTTTAAAGGGGTACAATATTACAACATTTCCACTCAGCCATATTCAAGACTTGCAACCATTCCATGCTATGACTTCATTAGGAACACTGCATCCCAAATAGTAACTGTCCTAGGAAGAATGTGTCTTCTCTGAAGAATACACATTATCACACTATCTAGAAAAAAATGTGATCTTAAAAACCAATGCAGTTTTACAATTAATTGCTGCCTAGTTCTATAAGGGAAAGTAATAAATTCCTTCTGAATAAGCAATTTTCCAGATGCACTGTTCAAAGCAGCGTGTGCACTAGTCCACTCTGAACATTGGAAATGTGCTCTATTCCTGTGCAAAGCCGTACCAGGGAAACTAACATTACTGATAACATTAATACTTAATGAGATATTCAGAGGATTTAGGAGTCCTGTAATGACCTTATGTGCAACATTTGAATGCGTCATTAATGGGAATTAATTTCATATGTTTTAATACCTTTCATTCTCTCCATCCCCCTTGCTGTATTCCTTCTCCAGCTTAGATCATAAACTGTTTACAGATAGGGGCACAGTTCAATTTCGGTGGTTGAAGCCTGACAATGTAGTGAAACATATTGTGCAGGCAAAACATGTACATCAAAAGCAGTTGCACCATTCACAAAGAAGTTGACTTTTTTTTTTTACTGCAGGGGTGGTGCTAGGGCTGCTTTTGGCGCACTTGATGTTAAGCTCTTTCAAAGACTCATGGACTCACAGGCTGTACGCTGCTCTTTCCAATGAAATCAGTCGACTCCAATGTATTGAACTTGGGCTGGGCTGAGCCAGTACCGATAACAGAGTGATGATGACAAACAATAACAGAGTAATGATGACAATGGCAATAATAATCTGGTGCTGGCGGCAGTAATGAAATTAGAAAAACTGAAGTGATACTAATATAATCTGTGGTAAATCACATTGTGGAAGTATTATCTCCCAGTAATGGCTTGGAAGATAAGTGGGATCAACCCCAGTTAGTACTGCAGTGGAGAAGCACCAATACCAATACATACCAGGTAGGCTACAATTCAGAGGAAGGAATGGGTAAAGCTGCCTCTAAGTAAGAAAAAAACAATTGCCATATAGAGATGGGTGGCTTGAAGGCACTTATATACACACATACCATGAAAATGCAAAGTTGTTTTACCTTAGGATCTAGTACCAGGTCCTGTCTGGTCTTGAAAGTTACACCAAATCAAATCTGGTTAGTAGTAAAATGGGAGAGTACAGGTGTTGTTGGCTGTATTTTGAAGGAAGGAACTGGCAAAAAAAAGCCTTTGAGTATCCCTTGCTTAACACCCTATGAAAAATTTATGGGGGGGTTGTCATAAATATGTGGGTGACTTGAAGGCACCTAACATGAAAATGCAAAGTTGTTGTTTTCCCTTGGAGCCTAGACTAGATCTTTGAGGCTCCAGATTCCATCTCATCTTGGAAGCTAAGCAGGCCAGTCCTGGTTAGTACTTGGTGGGATACTTTATTTATTTATTACGTATATTTATACCCTGCACTTCTTACCTCTAAGGGGACTCAGATCAGCATTACAAGTAGGCAGCAATTCAATGCTGCATAACATACATACAATAAAATAAGTATATACATTAAAAGCCAGCAAGTTAAGAACCTCTCAACATTAAAACAAAAAACCAATTATTAAAACCATGCAATCCAAAATCGTAATCTGAAGGTGTTCATTGCACTATTCCATATTCACTTATTGCATTGCAAATTACTGCATAAAAGCTTGGTCCCATAGCCATGTTTTTACTTCCTTTCTGAAGGTCAGGAGGGAGGGAGCTGATCATTAGGGAGGGAGTTCCAAAGCTGAGGAGCCACCACTGAGAAGGCCCTGTTTCTCGTCCCCACCAACCACACCTGTGAAGGAGGTGGGACCACGCGCAGGGCCTTCCAAGACAATCTTCATCTCTGAGGTGGATCATAGAGAGATATACATTCAGACAGGTAATCTGGGCCAGAACCATTTAGGGCCACGGGTGCTGTTGGTTGTATTTCAGAGGAAGTTGTTGTTTTTCCTCAAGGCCTCAATATTTTAAGGCACATCTGATCTTGGAGGCTAAGCACGGCCGGATTTTGTTAGTACAGCAGAGCAGTGTTTCCCAACCGCTGTTCCATGACACACTAGTGTTCTGTGAGTTATCACCTAGTGGGCCGCGGGAAAACCTCTCTTCTCCCCATTCTTCCCCCTCCTGCTGCTGCTGGTTGCGGGAGGAGGAGAAAGGGCCGGGTGGCGGCAGCGAAGAAGAAGGGGCCAGGGCGCTGCCTCCTTCCGCCGTTTCCTCCCGCCCCGCATGCTCAAGGGAGGAGGGAAGGGAAACTGAGGGAGGGAAAGAAAGGGAAGGAGGAGTCATAGAGAAAAGGAAAGAATAGGGGAAAAGGAGGGAAAGAAAAGACGGAAGGAAGGAGGACAAAAAGAAGGAAAGAGCTGAAGGATGGGGGAGACAGGGGGGAGAGCAAGAACAAAAGGCAAGAAGGGATGTACAGCTAGTATATATATATATATATAGAGAGAGAGAGAGAGAGAGAGAGCGTGCGCGCATGCGCAGAACAGCGCAGGCAGAAAATCATGTCTGTGTAGGAGGGTGAACATCAGGAAGAACTTCCTGACTGTGAAAGTTGTTCAGCGCTGGAACTCTCTGCCTCAGAGTGTGCTTCCGTCTGGCTGCTCTCTTTCCAGCCCGCTTACCTTAGTACCGGGTACGTTTTCGTGTTTATGTTTACCAACTATTACTACATTTGGCATTGGCTGGATGTGATAGTCTTTCTAGTGACTGTGTATCAACTCTCCTGTTCAGGCCCAGGTTTCACATTGAGTGTATAAATACATTTTAAAACATATTAACTATATGCATTACTGTGTTAGAGTGTCATTTTGTGTCATTTTGGTTGGTGGTGTGCCCCAGGATTTTGTAAATGTAAAAAATGTGCCGCGGCTCAAAAAAGGTTGGGAAACACTGCAATAGAGTCTCGCAACATAAACAGGCTAGCAGAACATTGGATAAGCGAAAATGTTGGATAATAAGGAGGGATTGGGGAAAACCTATTAAACATCAAATTACTTTATAATTTTACAAATTAAGCACCAAAACATCATGTTTACAACAAATCAACAGAAAAAGGAATTCAATACACAGTGACGTTATGTAATAAATACTGTATTTACGAATTTAGCACGAAAACATCGCAATGTAATGAAACAATTGTGGAACCGGGCGGGAGGCAGACTGCATTGCATAATACAGAACGTTGGATGAGCGAAGGTTGGATAAGTGAGACTCTACTGTACTTGGGTGGGAAATGTAGGTGCTGTAGGCTGACTTTCAATGGAAGGAAGTGGTCAAACCACCTCTGAGGAAACCTATGAAAACTTTGTGGGGTTGCCATAAATGGACAGACACTCGAAGGCGTGTGCACACACATACATACCACAAAACTCCAAAACTGTACTTTTGCGTAGACAGGAACCAGATTCCATCTGATCTTGGAGGCTAAGCAGGGCCAGATTTGGTTAGTACTTGGATGGGAGACTACAGGTGCTCTGTGTCAAAGGGACACCCCTTCTGAGTCTTCCTTGCCTTTGACAACCTTGTCATGGGGTGGCCCTAAGTCAAGATGCCACGAAGACACAGACACACACCCATGCGTATGTACGTATGTGCGTGCTTCACATCCTGCGGCCACTTTGTCTGCTTTATCATACTACCCACACACACACACACAGGCGTCCTCTTTCTTTCCCTGCCTCCATTCACGGAGATAGACCTGCATCCCAGTCTGCCTCCAGATCGCAGTCCAGACTGACGCGATGGTGGTGGCGACTGTTGTGGCTTCTTGTTTGGACGGAGCGTCGCGCCGGCTCCCTTTGGGCCCCGAAGAGGAGGAGGAAGAGGAAGAGGAAGAGGAGGCTGGGCGAAGAAGGCTGGGAGGGCGCCTCTGCCGTGGGAAGGAGCCTTTCCAAGCGGCCGCTTACCTTCCGCAGGATGTGGATGGAAGGAAGCGCCTGGGAGTGGGAGACGCTCCGCTCGCGAGGAACCACAATCCAAGCCATTGCACAGCCGACTTGCTTGCCTTGCTCTCTCTCTCTCTCTCTCTCTCTCTCTCTCTCTCTCTCTCTCTCTCTCTCTCTAGACGGGAAGCTTTCCCCCTTTTTTTCACCTCTCCCCCTCCCACTCCTTGCGTTACAGGGCGTTTTCTCCCGGTAGTGGAAAGAATTTCCCCTTTTTCTCCCTTTCCTCCCTTCTGAGCTACCTGGATTCCTCCTTTTCTTCCTCTCCCCCTTCTCCCCATCAGCCCCCCCCCTTTCTAGAGCTCACCTTCCTGACTCTCTCTCTCTCGAGGTGAGCTTTGCAGTTTTTGGAGACTGTCTCCTTGGCTCTCTCTCTCCATCTCCTTGCGCCTTCCAAACTCTCTCGGTTCAGCTGGTGGGTGGGTTTCTCCCCACACAGCCCCCCGCCCCATTTAAAAAAATATATGATATGGACTGCGGCAAAAAAAAAAAAGGCACTCGACGGTCGAGCCTCTCCCCAGACTGCAGCAACGGGAGAAGCAACCCGGAGTGGCTTCGGATTCCTTTCCTCCTCCTCCTCTCTCGGCTGTGGAAACAACCGCTGGATCGACCCCAGGATTCGGTTCTGTACCTGAAGCTCCGTTTCTGTGTGTTGCCATCCGTTCGTCTGTGTGTCTGTGTGTGTCTGTTGCTTCTTGTCTGTGTATTTTTTGAAAGCTTTAGATTTCCCCCCACCCAATCTATCTATCTCAGGGAAGACACATTTCTCCAGCTTTCCTATATGTAAAGCTGTTCATTATCAACAACGTCATCATCATCATCTAGCACTCCTAAGATGTATATATATCCTTAGTAGGAGTGCAAGATGGCATTATATATATATAATGCCATATATATTCATCTTAGGAGTGCGATGAAAAGCTTTTCCTTATTATTAATATTGCTAATATTAAAATTAATAATGCCATCTTGCACTCCTACCAAGGAGATATATATATATATATATATATATATATATATATATATATCCTTAGTAGGAGTGCAAGATGGCATTATTATTAATTTTAATATTAGCAATAATAATAATATAGTAATAATAATAAGGAAAAGCTTTTCATATAGTTTGCAGCCCTGGAAACGTTTACCTTTCCTGATTCTTATTCTAAGTATTACACTCCTCCGAAGATTATTCTTATTATTAATTTTATATTATATGATGATAATATATTATTAATAATATTTATATTATTAATTTTATATTATATTATTATTGATTTTATACTGTATTATTAATATTAATAAAATACATAATAATATATTATAAAAAATATCTGAGTTGGAGTGCAGGAAATGCCAACACCTAGGTGTATTGGATCCTCAGGTTTGTTTTTTTTTTAAAAAAGGAGCTGTTTTGTATGGAAAAGGAGTCATGCTGTATTGCAGTTCTCTGCGTGTGGAATCTTCTGTCATGGCTGCAAAAGCAATGGCATCATAAAACCAAACCCTGTTAATAATAGTTATGATAATAACAACCCTGACCTCTGGCTTTTTTTCCCCTAGTCAATTTCCCCTTGCTAGGAGCAGAGATGAAAATTGTGGCTGAGAATGCTGACCTAGCCATTCCTTTGCAGACACAGACACACACACACACCACTCTTCTGCATAGAAAGTGTGAAAAGAGGAACCATTTGGAGCCCCACTGTCTTAACAAGGGCACTCTGGAAGCTAGCAGGAAAGAAAGGGATTCAGTCATGCTGTAGAAATGCTTAAAGTGGCCAGCCAAAGCACCCTGACAGATAGGACTCTGATCTGCAGAGAGAAAATGCCTTCCATTTACACAGAGTAGAGCAGGGTCTCTGACAAAGCCAGTACCATGTTACAGGGCTGCCAGCCCAAAAGCTAACTGTGCTGGCAGTAATAACATCCTGACATATATGTAATTTTGAACCTTACCACCTTGTTTACTTATTTGGTCTGGTTCCTTTAAAAAAATGTGAGCACTGGCTTTTCACTGTGGGGACAAATTGGACTGGACCATGTGCCAGTTCAAGCATGGAAGGTGTTTATGGTTTCGTCCTTGAGCACCAGCTAAATTTAAGAAGGGTTATAATGAATGTTGGGCATGGCAAGGGATCTGCAGAGATCTCCCCTCCTTTTCTCTGCACACACACACACACACACACACACAGTATTTGTTGTATTTCCTTGGTCCTTGAACTATTTAAATTAAGATTCTGTCTACCCTGCAAAGAATGATATGCAATGGTATTTTGGAACTCCTTTATCAGGCCAAATAAAAAATAAAATTTAGCACCAAAATATTAAGTTTGTTTGGTTTCTTTATTTTAATCCCAGTTTTATAAATGATAAGTAATTGCACTCTTCTTGGGTGATGTCAGTGGGTCAGTTTCAATGGAGACACTCAAAGGAAGTCAGTTTGTCCCTCTTTGGTGACCTGATTGTGCTGTTTCTGAATCCTGCTGCATCAGCAGTCCTTGAGAGTGGATGAATCACCAGAGATAGCTATGATGTCATTATTGATACCTGTAGTGCAAACATGTTACTCCGGAAGAGCCATGGCAAGGGTTAGGGTCAGAATCCCTATTGTCTCATGTATTTGTAATACTGTACCTTTTCCTTTTTTAAAAAAAATCATTTGCACTGAATAATCATGTTAGACATGGAAGTTAGTTCCCAGGGCCTTTCCACACAGCCATATAACCCAGAATATTAAGGCAGAATAACCCACAATATGTGTTTGAACTGGGCTATCTGAGTCCTCACTGCCATATATCCCAGTTCAAGGCTGATATTGTGGGATTTTTTTCAGATGTGGAAGGGACCCCAATTACAACTGCTTAGCTTCAGGAAATCAGAAATACTGTTTCTGTCTTTTGACAAAGATAGTTTTGCAATGTCTTAACTTTTGTGCCACTTAATATTTGTATTTTCAGTGTGCCTCCAGATACAGATACAGCTTTCACTGCGCTACTTTCTGTGCCTTTTGCAATTTTTATGGGACAGAGAGTCAAAGCAATTTAGCCTTCCATAACATCTCAATCTTGACACCATCACTCTTTTTCTCCTAGATGATTTGTAACACTTTTGCCTGACAAAAAAAGGCAGTGGGGCTTTGAAAGCTTCAATGAAGTATTTTGTGAATCTGAACTGCCTCCGTACAAGTTGAACTGTTATAATAATAATAACTTTATTTTATACCCCGCCTCCATCTCCCCAAAGGGACTCGGGGCAGCTTACAAAGAGACATGCCCAATAAATAGAGGTTAAAAACAAGCACAATCAAAAAACAAAATCAAAATTTGTAGACTTTAGATTTTTGATGTATTTTGCTGCATGGCCAATACAGCTATGTTGCCTTTTACAAGTAACCTCCCACCTCTTCTTCTGTCTTTTTTTCTTATCACAAAAATAAATCCACAAACAATAATAATATAACATTATTATTACTATTATTATTATGAAGTATGTTTTAAAGTATGTTTTTATGTTGTCGTATATTTATTTTATCGTGTATATTTTAACTCTGACTGGGCCTAGTCCTGATGCAAGCTGCACCGAGTCCCTTTGGGGAAATGATTGCAGGATACAAAAATAAAATTATTATTATTATTATTATTATTAAACAACTCCCAAAGTAGGTCCACAATGTCTTTTGCAAGGAATCATCTATTTGGGAGCGGCCAAAATCCAACACTGTGAATAACATAACCCAACTGTACTATGTTCATCGTTTAGATACAAAAATTAAAGAAAATATGTAGCTGATGTCCTTGGAAGTTCATGCAGATAATTCTGAAATAAGTACACAAAAAGGAAGGCAGGATTGGGAAAAACATTTAGACTCTGAAATTAATATTTATCGGTGTTGTTTAAGTGGAAGTGAGTCCACTTTTCATAGAATTTACCGCTGAGAAACCATTCTCGGAATCACAGTTCTAATAATTAATTAATTTTATTGTAAATATTTTTTGCCATCTTTGATTAAAACTGTAGGAGCTATTTATTTATTTATCCACCCATTCTCTCCAACAATAATTTAAAAACCCACAAAAGTGCAATACAATTCCAAAACAAACATATGATAAAATTAATAAATATAGTAAAAAGATGTTCAAATGTATATTTGTATGTAAAATATAAATGTAAAATAACTTCTGAAAATTAAATTTCAGAACAGATCTATAGGCAAAAATGGAATGTTATCCATTTCTAGGCCATGTGAAGGCAGAAGCATTGATTTTTAGGTAAATTGCCATTTAAAAAATACACCTTCAAAACATTAGCATTCTTCATAGCACTTTCCTTATCTATTATCTCTCTTTTCCAAGTAACTAGCTTCTGAAGTCCATATTTTGCATTATTAAGCGTGTTTAACTCCTTCTAAGTCCACTGATACAAACATCAGCTAATTTTTTTCAAATATTATTGTAGACAGCCAGATATTTTTAGATATAGGGCAGGATATAAGCATACACACACACACACAAACACTTTAAAAAAGGATAGCATCTTTTAACATTTATAACATTTATGATTTGGAAACCCCATTTTTTGTATGAAATCTACACTAGAGGTTTATAGTTACATTCCAGAGCCAGAAATTTATGTTGTATATCACATAAAAATGAAAAATATGGTTATAAATAATACTTCCTCCCATTACTTTTTTAAAAAATTGCGTACACTGTGTACTTCCTTCCTTCATGCTGAGAAGTATTTTAAGCAGTTAAGACCTTTAAAAAACTATTTAGTATAAGGCACTGTGATCCACACCACATAATAATAAAACATCTGCTGAAACAATGAAGTCCTTGTCTGTGTTAAAGAATACCATTACTTTGTTCAGCAGGGAAGAAGATTTGCCCCTCAAAAGTTATGATGCTAACTTTGTGGACATTTTATTTGCGAAATAAGGCTGAATATATAAATTGAAAAATGTTTTGTAATTTTTCAGATGGGAGCACAGCCTTGTTGAACTCGGTAGGCTTCCTTCTGAGTAAACAAGAATTAGATCACATAGGAAATTTATTCTTTAGAAGCTACTGCAAGTGACCAGGCAGGAAAAGATGAATGTGCTGTTTTTGTTACTCCTTTATTAATTGGCCAGAAATGGCATAGTAAAGTTTGCGAGATACCTTTCTAACTACTCTTTATACAACCTAGAAGTTTTAACACATCCATATTGCTTTTCTGATTGTTCTTGAAGCTGAGATTACCTGACTCAATGTTATCTTTTTAGACATCATATTTTCACCTTGACACAATAAAGTAGCAAACTCCAGTTTTTTCTGACATAGATGAAATTTAAAGCAAAAACCAGTTGATTAACTATCAGAGTCTGAGTCTAGTATACAGTGATTATCCCCTCTTGGACACACTGATAACAGCATTTTAAAACATACCCATTTAGCTAAACTTTTCTTGTTGGTTGATTTATTCCAGAGTTTCTCAACCTTCCTAATGCCGCGAGCACTTAAAATACTTCCTCATGTTGTGGTGACCTCCAACCATAAAATTATTTTTGTTGCTACTTTATAACTGTAATTTTGCTACTGTTATTAATTGTAATGTAAATATCTGATATGCAGGATGTGTTTTCACTCACTGAACCAAATTTGACACAAATACCCAATACACCCAAATTTGAATACTGGTGTGGTTGGAGGAGGATTGTTATTTGGAAGTTGTAGTTGCTGGGATTTATAGTTCAGCAACTATCAAAGAGCATTCTGAACTCCACCAACAATTGAAGTGAACCAAATTTGGCACACAGAACGCCCATGGCCCACAGAAAATACTGGAAGGGTTTGGTGGGCATGGAGTAGTTCACCTACATCCAGAGTGTACTGTGGACTCAAATGTAGAGCCCTTCCATACAGCACTATATCCCAGAATATCAAGGCAGGAAATCCCACATTATCTGAGTGTAGCTTTAAAGCAGATATCGTGGGATTTTCCGCCTTGATATTCTGGGATATAGGGCTGTGTGGAAGGGCCCAATGATGGATCAGGACCGAGCTTGGCACAAATGCTCAGTATGCCCAAATGTGAACACTGGTGGCGTTTGAGGGAAATAGACAGTGACATTTGGGAGTTGTAGTTGCTGGGATTTATAGTTCACCTACTATCAAAGAGCAACAATAGAATTGGGCCAAACTTCCCACACAGAACCCCCCTGACCAACAGAAAATACTGTTTTCTGATGGTCTTTGGCAACCCCTCTGACACCCCCTCACAAGCCCCCAGGGGTCCCAACTCCCAGGTTGAAAAACACTGATTTATTCAGAAAGTGTGAGAAATGCATAAACAAGTAGGCCATGTTATGTGTCCAACATTTTTATAGGATTCTCAAAGCCTTGCTTGTCAAACAATCCATTCTAATATGCTTTTATCTTGGCACTGAACAAATGCTACATTTATTACAAATACTACTAATTTTAGGCATACTTTGATCCTGTGAATATATATTTTTGTTGTCAAAGTACTGCAGACAAATTCTTTCTGGGCAATAATCAAACCCACTGTGGGAGTCAAGTGATTTATAACCATGCTATCAGCATTGATCCCCTCTTAACAGAGATGGCTCTGATTAAATACCCACATTTTAAAATGTGCAATGAAAGGTTTCATTGATTATTTGTACCAATAATTGATAAATGCTCTTAGTATAGAAATAATTAGCTTTTAGTGCTAATTATTTATAACTTGACTGAATATAAAATTATTGATCTGTCAAGAAAACCTGTTGGTAGTATTAAAATATAAGAATACACATTTCTAAGTGCAGATAAATAATAAATTGTAAACATTGGCATGGATATGATAGAGAGGCACTATGTACTGCGTGGGTGTGTATGCATCAGTATAGTTCTCGGCTGGCTAGTTGATTCATTGATACACAATAGGTTGGATCCAAAGGAAAATATGATTTCAGTAGACCTATTAAAATTAATGAGAAGTAGTCATGACTAATTTAAGCCCCATTTGATTTTAGTGACTTGAACCTAGGCATGACTAAGGGTGCTTCTACATTGACACCACATTAAATACAAAGGCTCACTGGTATGGAATCTTGGGGTTTTATTTTGGTGAGGCACCAGTAGTCTTTGGCAAAGAAGGCTGAAGAAGACTTTGTAAAACAACAACTCACATGACTCCATACCATTTAGCCATAGCAATTAACATGGTGTCAAACTGCATTAATTCAACAGTGCAGATTCCCTCTCTGAGGGCCCTTCCACACTGCCCTTTATCCCAGGATCTGATCCCAGATTATCTGCTTTAAATTGGAATATATGAGTGCCCACTGCCAGATAACCTGGGATAAACAGATAATCTGGGATCAGATCCTGAGATATAGGGGCAGTGTGGAAGGGTCCTGAGTCTATGAATCCAGATCATTATTTTCTTCCTATTTGTATAAAAACGTATTTATAAGTAAAGTGGCTTTGGTGTATTTTGCTGTGTTTAATGGACAATGACTTCTGTCCATTATGTAGGAGCCCTGGTGGTGCAGTGGGTTAAACCCTTGTGCTGGCAGAAATGAAGACCAACAGGTCAGAGGTTTGAATCCAGGAAAGAATGGATGAGCTCTCTCTGTCATCTCCAGCTCCCCACATGGGGACATGAGAGAAGTCTCCCACAAGGATGGTAAAACATCAAAACGTCTGGATGTCCCCTGGGCAACGTCCTTGCCAACAGCCAATTCTCTCACACCAGAAGCAACTTGCAGTTTCTCAGGTCGCTCCTGACACAAAAAATGTTAGAATTTTGGCAATTCACAGTTGACTTCTTGTTGTATTACTTTGATGCTGTATTGATATTTAGACTTTTTTATGCTAGATGCTAATTTTAAAGTGATTTGAGAGTTAGACCATACTTCCAGGAGATCTGGGTTTCAAGTGCCATTTAGCCCTGGAACCCCATTCAGTGACTCAGCAAGTCACACTTTCTCTGGGAAACCTCCACTGACTAAACCTTGCAATGAAAATCCTATGATAGGTTTGCATTACGTTAGAGTTGACTCAAAGGCAGGTATGTGGCCACATACAACAAAGTATTGAGGGGGCATATTTTGCTTTAGATAAATAATGGCAGTTATTATGGAAGTTTTTAACACTTCCCCATCCAGTTACTTCATTTCTGAAATTCTGTTTGTAAAGTAAACTAAAAAATGGAAGTTACATACCCCCGCCTCAACATTTCACAGCTGTAAACTAAGGGCCCTTCCACACAGCCATATAACCCAGAATATCAAGGCATAATAATCCACAATATCTGCTTTGAACAGGGTTATCTGTGTCCACACTGCCATATATCCCAGTTCAAAGCAGATAATGTGGGATTTTATCCAGCTTTGTGGAAGGGGCCTACGATATGTTTGGCCAATATGGCAAAAGGTATTTCATGAGGAAGAAGATGCAGGAGTTTTTTTGCCTACATACAGGGAAGGGCAAAATACCACCCCTCTGCTCCATTGCTCTCTGCTGAGTTGTGTGCCAAGTACTTTTGTGTTTTGAATTTAGGATGAGGTCCTTCAGGGCAATTTGCCAGCCTCCATGGTAAATCAGCCTGCATCATGTGTGGGCAGTGTGGTGCTCCGTGGCTCAACTGGGATGAAAACATCCTACAACACTGCCAAAGACTTTTCTGATGAAGTCATCAGTTTGCTGCAGTTGAAATAAGTCAGGGATAAAGGAAGAAGGCAGAATGAGAAGGAAAATGGGGCATTGTATATGCATATAAAAAGTAAGATGACAGGGGATTAAGGTCTGTCCCTGCAAAATTGGGATTGTTGGAAGGTTTGCATCTGGAGCAGAGAGATAGTTTAGGGAGGACTCTTAAATAGTTTCCTTCCTTCTCAAATCCTATTTCTTTTCATTATCAATTGCTGGGCTCTATAGCAGAGGAATGAAATCTAGTGTTTATATGTAGCTGGTGTGTATGATGTAGTCTGTCTATGAGCAATGCAAGTATTCATCCAGTGCAGCTGCTTGAAGAATCAGGCTGCCTTTGGTGACCTGAAATTCTTTCTTAAGAAATGCTTGTCCATTTCTTTTGCACATTCTCTTTTGTGTGGAGCATAAATCTAAACACTTCTGAATGAAAGATGCTAAGTTTTTTGATCAAAAAAGGTAAAGCGTATTCATAGTGGGACATAATGTAGCCCTAGGATTATAACTCTTAGCAATTTTTGTTGCCTCTTTTCCTGCTTTCTGATACACACGCATGCGGATAATTTGACTTTTCTTAGAAGCAGTGATTTACCATTTAAATATGTCGTGGAACCCTCTGCAATGTTTAACATAAAAGCTCCCCCTGCCAAAAATAACTGGTTACTTCTGATTGGAGAAGAGAATATATTTGGAAATAATTTGAGTAGGAGAAAAATGGCTGCACTAAAGTTGTCAATATCTGCTCTGTAAGATATTATGCAAAGCTATTAATGAAGATCTTTCCCTTTTATTATTGTAGAAACTTCTTGGCTTCCTTCTCATTTATAGTTCAACCTGGTTATTTAAAGCTAGAAACAAATGGACCTTTATTGGCAGAAATACCTCATTAGGCAGGCATTAGTGCCAACTGCTTAGATCCATCTATCAATGCCATATTTAGGTAAGAAGATCACTGGAAGATGTTCAGGTTAAAACTTTGGGAATTTCCCCAAAAACGAACTTGGGAAATATTGTGTGTATTTGAAAAAAATAGAACCCATTGTCATAAGAAAGTGATAACTAAATGTTATAAACAGACATTCTCTGTCTTGGTTCAATATCCTTTGAAATGGTGAAGAGAAGGGACACCTTTTAAGCATACAGGGCTCTTGTCATATGTGGTTGTGCACAAATATCAACACCTTTATTTCTACAGGTATTTTTACTAGCACCCAAAACCTGTTTAGGTTGCATAAGGTTCCAAGACACGGATCTCAAATAGTAAGATGGAGCATTATCAGAGTGCTGTAAGATGCTCCTATTAGACAGAGTGATGCAGCTGCCTCCAGTAGCAGATGATGAAGACAGGTCAACCAGGAGTGGCAAGAACTGGAAGACAAGGTGTGATTGTCTATGGGCCCTTTCACACAGCCATATAACCCAGACTATCAAGGCAGTTCATCCACAACATCTGCTTTGAACTGGGTTATCTGAGTCCACACTGCCATATATCCCAGTTCAAAGCAGATAATGTGGGATTTTATTTCTCTGTGTGAAAGGGGCTTCTCCTATCTCCCCTAAGCTATCTTCAGCCATATGGGAGGGTTCTACTCCCTCTCCTGCCTTCTACATGTTGCTGGTGTGTATGATGTAGCATGTCTCACACATACAGACTACACTAAATCAGGCCTGTAGCGGGGGAAGGGGTTAAGGGTTCAACAACCCCCCCCCCCCAATGTTTCAGGTTGAAAAAAACTGGTTTACTCATGAATTGGTTAATCCGTTAAAATTATCATGCACTACATGATAATACAGTAAGACCCCTGTAACTGCAGAACCATATTTGCTGTTTCACTTACATATCTTTGGTTGTTATCTACAATTTCCCATAACTGCAGTTTTGTAGGGAATGTATCCTCCACAGATACAGGGGCTTACTGTAATTGTAAAAGCTGTGCAGACAGAAAACCAGCAGTGCGTTGGAATATCTAATGCTGGTTTTATGATTGGTGTCTGCACTGCATAGTGGATTGACTTCCCAGCTGCAGAAATCACACATTGTGTAGATAGGGTAGTAATAGTGGTGAAGCATTATCACTAATATTGGTACATGTTGAGCATCACATGACATGCAAAAAGGTAGTCATGAGATCTGAGAAGCCAACTTTAAATTGCTAGATATTTATTATTTATTTATTTATTAATCGGTTTTATATGCCGCCACTCCCCGAGGGCTCGGAGTGGCTTACAACAAAGCAATATAACAACATAGTCATATAACTCCCGAATACAGTTAGACAGTCAAACAATTTCAGAAAGTTAAAAACCACATTCAAATGCCAGTCGGAATAAGTGGGTTTTGCAGGCCCTGTGGAAGGGCAGAAGATCCTGCAGGGCCCAAACTTCGACTGGCAAGGCATTCCATAACGATGGGGCCACAATGGAAAAGGCTCTGTGTCTAGTCCAGGGGTGGGCAATTACCGGCCCTCCAGGTGTTTTGGACTTCAACTCCCAGAAATCCTAGCCAGTTTACCAGCTGTTAGGATTTTGGGGAGTTGAAGTCGAAAACACCTGGAGGGTCGGTAATTGCCCACCCCTGGTCTAGTCGATGCTAAACGAATGGTTTAGAAACTGGGAACCTCCAGCAGGTTCAGGTCCTCAGAACGAAGTGATCTCCGGGGCTGGTAGGGGGTAAGACGGTCCCTCAGATATGCCGGCCCTAGACCATATAAGGCCTTGAAGGTTAATACCATTACCTTGAATGTGATCTGGTGCTCTATCGGTAACCTGTGAAGCTGCTGCTAGATAGGTGTTATATGACATCTCACTGGAGCCCCTGTGAGAAGTCGATCAGCAGCATTCTGGACGAGCTTAAGTTTCCGAATCACGAACAAGGGTAGGCCGATGTAAAGTGTGTTACAGTAGTCTAGTCTTGAGATGACCGTGGCTCGGATCACCGTGGCCAGGTCGTCTCTGGTCAGATAGGGTGCCAACCGCCTAGCCTGCCGCAAATGGAAAACCGTGGTTTTGCTGGCCCAGAGGCCTGAGCCTCCATTGCCAGCAAAGGGTCCAAGAGGACTCCTAGACTCTTAACTAAAGGTGACAGGTGTAATGCCTCGCCATCCAGGGTAGGCAGCTGGATTGCCCCACTTTCCGGATGACCCAACCACAAGATCTCCGTCTTTGCTGGATTCACCCTCAACCTGCTGGCATGAGGTTGTGGCCCAGAATTTCCAAAGTAGCTTTTCCTCAAATTTTGCAAAAGCACAACATAAATAATCTTCCACTGCATTTTAAAGAAGGGATAGAAATTTTAAAAGGAGCTGACTCATTATTTTTTCTTAACTCACTCCTCTTATGATGAGGAGCAAAACCAGTGAGGTGTCCAACGATGAGAGTGTTTGGGAAGGGATAACTTCAGCTGCCCCCAAATTCATTTAATACATGTTTTCCAGTTTGGGTAAAATGCTCTCTCTCTCTCTCTCTCTCTCTCTCTCTCTCTCTCTCTCTCCCTCTCCCTCTCCCTCCCCCTCTCCCTCTCCCTCCCTCCCTCTCCCTCCCTCTCTCTCTTTTTTTTACCCACTGTAATGGTCTCATCACAGTAAAAGGGGCCTTGGACCCAAGCAGAAAGGAAGGAACTTTGGCTTTAATCCAGAGTCATATTCTCCAGAAATAGAGTAAGATATGACGATTACAACGTGCCAATACCACCATTAAGCATAACTTTTGTGTAGGTAGGAAAAGTGTTAAGGAATTCCAACATGTTCTATTCAACTGTTAAAGAAGCAGCTTCAAAAATAATGCAACCATAACAAATGAAGTAAAAGAAAAGTCAAGATGACCAGATCTCTTCAAATGGCTTGAGGGCTACACAAAATCATAGTAACAGGGGCTCAGATGGCATGTAGAGTACAAGTCTGAAAATAGAGTAGTCCAAGAGGTTGCTACCATAATCAACAAACAATATTCCTCTGTTAAGAAGGAAGATCTTGGGCACTGTAGAGTTGAAAGAGAAATATGAAAGTTTGTACAAAAGAAATGCAAGTAGGTGATGAAGGATATCAACAGGGTTTTGAGGAGGATATCACCAATAATATTATATTCACAAAACATAGCAATTTCAATGCTGTTCCACCAAAAGGATCACTTAAAGATTATTAAAAGCTAAATTCATTCTTCTACTTTCCCTGTAGAAGATGATAGTTAGATGCCTTTCTCTGGCAACTAACAAGAGTAATTCAGCCAAGTTTGCCAGTGACACTAAGGCCCCTTCCACACAGCTGAATAAAGTCCCACATTATCTGCCTTGAGCTGGAATATATGGCAGTGTGGACTCTGATAACCCAGTTCAAAGCAAATATTGTGGGATTTTCTGTCTTGATATTTTGGGTTATATGGCTGTGTGGAACAGCCCTAATATGAGCTTCTTTCAACTATGTGAATAGGAATTCAATGTAAATAAGCATAAAATGGTGTATTTGTAGCAACAAAGCAAAATGTCATGTATATTAATAGAATCTAAACTGGCAGTGACTCAAAAAGTATAATATTTTGGAATTGTAGATAGCTCAATGAACATGTCAACTTAGTGAGTGGCTGTGATGCTAGTGGATTATGATGATATCAATTATTAAAACTCAAATAGGGAATGAAACTAACCATACCACCCATTATTACACATGGATATCGTTTCTCAGGAATAAATACAGAAAAAGTTAACCATAATGCTCAAAAGGCTGAAGAAACGTGTCTGGCAAGTACATATGCAGTGCTTGAAGCATTTTAACTTAGACATAAAATGTGTAAGAGGAAGCACAGCAGAAGTGTATAAAAATTATGCATGGTGAGGAGAAAGTAGCTAAGGAAAATGCTGAGCTGTGGGAGATTTGGGACAGATAAATTAAGTACTTCATACTATAAACAGAAATTTACCACAAGCAGTAGTGATGGTTGCAAACATGAATGGCTGAATGGGGAGACTGGACAAATTAATAGAGGTTAGGCCTATTAATAAATGCATGGATATGTATTTAGTTCTGTATCAAAGGGAGTATGCTTCTATATGCCAGTTGCTTCTCATAAGCATTTGGCTGGCTATTCTCAGATCCAACATGATTTTTGTTATGTTCTAAAGTCAGAGTCTACTGCCAGCACAGCCATATCTATATGTGGAATATTATGGGGGTTCATCTTTTCCTTCCTCACAGGCAGCAAAATTTATTAGATGAACCCTAAATTCATTTTGAGATTTAACCCAAAGCCCTGTACACCTCAGGCATATTTATTACTCTAGATCAGGGGTGCTCACACTTTTTTCAGTATGCGAGCTACTTATAAAACAACCAAGTCAAAATGATCTACCTACCCACTTGTCACAATGCAGGGTCTCGGCCCAGCCCCTTAATCACACACACAGAGACGGTAATCAGCTAACTATTTATTGAATAATAAAAACAGGTGAAAGGGGTAATTGTCCATAAAAGTATCAAAAAGTTCAATCAAAATGGTAAAGAGTTCGTAGATATATCCAAAGGCAAAAACTTGGCAAAAGTTCCGCAAAAGCAATGCGGATCAAAGCAAACTTGGTCTGTGGCAATTCAAACAAGGCAAAGTTCAAGGAATCAAGGTCCAAGAAACTTCTTGGCAAGGCACGAGCCTAAATCCTGGCTCCGTGGATCTTCACTCGCTTCACTGCCTTCAAATCAGAAGTGGCCGAGCAACTGAGGATCCGTTCCCACGGATCCTATACTTAATTCCGCCTCCCAAAATTATGTTTGCTGGAACAATCTAGCAGTTCTTATAAATCGGGGGCTGACCATTCGTTTGATTACATCAGAAGGTGCGGCATTCAGGTAATATTCCCAGTCCACCTATCTGGTCAAGAGTTAAGTAAGCACTTCAAAGAAGTGCGTCAACGAATTAATGACATTGCGGCCCAAACCGATATAGACTCTTTGGGTTCTACCGTTTCCCTGAGATGGTTGAGTGGTTTTAAGAAATCCTTCCAATTAACCACTTACTTACAGCAAGGAAGGTTACACCACCTAAGGAAAATTTTCACTAGAGCCAGGTTTGAGCAATTAGATTCAATGGTGAGATATGGGAGGTTCAAGAAAATTCCCTATGAAGAGCGTATCTGTATTTGTGGTGCCCCTGAGATCGAAGATCTAACTCATCTTCTGCTCTATTGCAAAATCTATCAAATAGAGAGAAAACAACTGCTAGAGATATTTCTTGTGGGGAAAAATCATTGGGACCCTCTAGCAAAAGTCTCACTTCTGCTGGCCGGCTCCAACAAGCTGATAACAGATGCTACTGCTCGTTTTCTCTGTAAAGCCATGAAACTAAGATCTGATTACATAGATGCAATTGGAATAAATTGTGTTGGAGATGAGGACCTGCGGTGTTACCACCTCCCTTAGAATCCCTCCTGCTGGGCAAAACAGGGGTTTAATTGATGTAATTGTCTAGAATTCTCCTCAGATTGTTTTAGAATCATTGCAATGTGTCTGTGTTCTGTGTGTATTTGATATGGCTTCTGGCTAATCAATAAAATTGTTGTTGTTGTTGTATACTTAATTCCCTTGGTGAGACCCTCGACGCTCTAGGCTTCGGCGCCAATCTGTACTACGGGACCTAACGCTCCTTTGGCGCTCTAGGCTTCGGTGCCATTCCCTCCTACTGGACTCAATGCTCCGTCTCCTATCAAAGCTCCGTCCTTGCCTCCCAGCATCTTCGTGAGAGCCAGACTCTCTTTCAGCTTCCATGGGCTCATCCTCCGCTATCTCCCTGACCCTTTCTTGCGAACCGAAACCACCTGGTCTCTCATACTGATTATCTGAATCAGCACTTTCAGTGTCAGCCTGACTTTCCTAGCTTTCATACCCATCAGGCCAGCCATCATCCCATTCCAAACTCTCTGTGGGAGATGAAGGCCCAGCTGCCTCATCATCCCCTTCATCCATCTCCCCATCAGCCGCAATTGGCCCTAATGCAAGCGGGACCCCCGGGGCCGCCCCCTGCCCCCCAGGCACGAATGAGAACGGGGTTGCTACACCACTACTCAGAGAGCCATAAAGGCAAAATATTTGGAAATGTATTTCAGTGAGAGCCATATAATATATTTTAAGACCGAATTCAACTAAATGTGAGTATAATAAGCCCCTGAATTTATTCATAATAATAATAATGATAATAGTCATTCAGCCTCTGCTACTTCTAATAATAATAATAGTAACAACAACAATAGGTTCCTAGAGTAGAAGTAGACCTCTAAGGGCCATCCAGTTTAACATCCTTCCGCCATAAGAGAAAAACACAATCAAAGCATTCCTCACAGATGGCCATTCAACCTCTGATAATAACAACAACAATAACAATGGGTTCCTAGAATAGGAGGAGACCACCAAGGGCCAACCAGTCCTACCTCCTTCTGCACCTGGGTGGCGTCGGGAGCCTGCGGGGAGGGACTGAGCCTTCCTCCCGCCCTGCCTGCAATCTACCAGGACACCCTATGCGATCTACCAGTAGATCGCGATCTACCTAATGAGCACCCCTGCTCTAGATCAAGGTCGGGATCCTGCCTTTGAACTCAACTCCCAACAGTCTTCACAATTAGCTGTGTTGGCTAAGCTGGAAGTTGCAGTTTAACAATATCTGGAGGGCCACCCAGTTTCAGTCCCTCTTCACATAGCTGAGTGTGCCAGTATGGTGTACAACAGTTAGTCCTCCATATGTTTTGAATCAAATCCCAGTTGATTGTTGCCAATGCTGGCTGACACTTCTAGGAGCTGATATCAAAGATTGAGAGCCATTGGAAGTGGGATTAGTCAGAACTGTGAAGTGTTGGGTTTAAACATCAGTATAGCCTGATACTAGATGGGTCATCTTGAACTACTCTATATTGCTCAGACTAACCCCACCCATCTCTGAGGGCTATTATGAAGCCCCGCATTATAGCTCTTAGTTCTAGAAGGAAAAGCTCATACCAAGTGTTATCATCAAGACTTTGCAATAAATATATTATTCCAGTATGACAGCATGGAGTTTCCATCTTTTCTTTTCCATGTTGATATTGATAATGCAGGTAAAAAGAAAAACAATGCTCAACCAATATCTAATTAAGAGGGAATAGGCAAAGAGAAGATAGATAGATAGATAGATAGATAGATAGATAGATAGATAGATAGATAGATAGATAGATGGTCAATGACCAGCACCAAAAAGATAATGACAGTGAATCTTGTATATATTTCAATGATGATAAAACAATCCTCTTCTGACTCTTTGTCTTCCTTCTTCTTTATTGAGGAACTTGTGTCAACTTTCAAGATCCCATCCCACAAGACCTAAGGCACTTTAGCTGTTATCTTTGAAGTTAAGCTGGGCAAAACCCATGTAATCTATTTCAAATCAAGTATTCTCCTTTTCTACAAAATGCTACATATAAAATACGAAGCAACAATAGGTAGTTTTTATTTTTCAGCATGCATTAACTACAGCCATCCTTATTTTACCTGATAGGTCCTTGGCCACAGCAGTCTATGCCGTTATGCCACAATACATCCATTTTATTTTCATTCTTTTCAGCCCTGAGACAAGGTAGTGCCTTTCCATTGTCTGCATTTTCTACAGAATGCAGCAGCATGAATTGCTTATTAGCTTGAGAGGTAGTGGCCATATTAGCCCAGCTTTGCACAATTTCCATTGGCTCCCTAAAGAGTGACACATTGAATTTACAATGCCATTCTTGATAATAAAGGGTGGTGAATGGTTTGGGCCTTGGCCATACTTTAGATTTGCTTTTAATCCTCTCTGTGCCGAATATATTTGCTACACAATGTTAAGAGATATTCAGAGCCACATCTGAAGCTAGTTATTATGCCTTTGTGATTGTAGGCTCCACAGACTCCTTCTTGTGTCTGAATTTACCACTGTTACATTTTGCAGAATTATTTTGAAATCTAATTAATGTTTTTTTTTACATTGCCAATTATAGTTTTTGTCTTGTAATGATTAAAGACATAAACACTGTTACATGCACATTTATGTTGTGGTTATTATTATTCATTAGCATTAAGAGTCGTGGATGTAGTGATATTACTTAGAATGAATAATGCACACCATGAAGCAAACCACAGTGATTTCTGGATATCTTCAATTGGCTTTTGCCATAAAACCTATGTACTATTGGGGACCAATCTTGAAACAATACAAAAGCCAACAAAACAAGCTTATTTAGAGATACAATGGGTACAATGTTGCATTCAACTGAAAGTTTATGCACCATACAAAGTCACTGATAGAAGCAATGCCCTGCTGTAAAACCTCAGTTTTGAGAGAATGAGAATTGAAATTTGCAAGATTCATTTTCTTTAATCTTCTGAGAACTTTTACATATACAGTGTGGGGTTGCAATGGGAAGATTAATGTTATTTACGTTTCTTTTTGGTTTAAGAGTTACTTGAGTACTTCTTTACATTGAGCAAGATAACAACAGTACTTGGCTCAAAAGATTATTTTAGTGAAAAAAGTGCTTAACCATACAAAATGGCATCAGGAGTAGGATAAATATGCATTTGTTTGTATATTTAAATAATTATACTCCACATTCAAAGTAATTCAGACAATTTCCAGAATAGTTAGAGGAATGTTAAATCTAACAAGCAAATGAATTAAAACAGAACAGTTGAAGACCAGTGAAAACCAATTGTTTAAAAGTCAAATACCATATATACTCGAGTATAAGCTGACCCGAATAAATCGAGGCATCTAATTTTACTACAAAAAACTGGGAAAACTTATTGACTCGAGTATAAGCCGAGGTTGGGAAATGAAGAAGCTACTGATAAAATTCAAAATAAAAATAGATACCAATAAATTTATATTAATTGAAGCATCTGTAGGTTAAATGTTTCTGAATATTTACATACAACTGTAATTTCAGATAAGACTGTCCAACTCTGATTAATTCATTATTCTAACCTTCTTCAATGTAAATGTGCTTACGTATCCTTCCAATAATCGCCATAGTTTATTTTAACTATACATTGGGGGGGGGGATGCTATGTGTATATGAATGAGGAAAAGTGGGAAAGATTGATGCCGAGAGAGGAGGAGAGGAAGGAGCGCGTGGTGTGAGAAAGTAAGAAAGGAAGGTGTGCACTGTGCAAGAGATGAGGAGAGGAAGGAGAGCTGGGTTGCTGTGAGGAGAGGTGAGTGTCCTGGCAGGAAGACATGAGGCTGAAAGACGCCCTACTTTCAGCCCCATGCCTTCCCGCCAGGACCCTCACCTGAGTATAAGCCAAAAGGGGCTTTTTCAGCTATAAAAGGACTAAAAATCTAGGCTTATACTCAAGTATATACAGTAATTAGCGATTATCATGTAAATTATCCAATAAGTGCTGATGATGCTAAGCAACAGCGTTAATAGAAATAATGAGGACCATAGGACACATGTTTTATTGTGCATAAAATGATTTAAAGATTAAAGTGTTACTCTGAAGAAAAACAATGGGGTTATTGTGCATTTACTTTTCTGAATACAGAAGCTCTTTGCTACTAGTTTGTACAAACCAAAAAATCTGGACATGTAGTCCACTCTACACCAATATGTGACCTATTCTATCTTGGAGTAAATCCCCATGATATTAGACATTGATCTATGCTGGCTAATTTATATCCTTTTGAAAGAATTGCAGAGTGTTCTATACATAAACCATGGGCTCGTAATTCCAGAAGCAGATATTTAATGGCTCAATCACTACTGTTTCCCACTGCACTCAATTAGGCTTTTTTCTTGGATAGTATGGTATAAGATTAAAGTCATGATCTCTCATGTCATGACTTTCAGATCCTTCCACAGAATCCCTTTTCCTATTTTATCAAAGGATTTGGTTTACATTTTCTTAATTTCCAACAACCCTTTTGTAAGTCTTGAACACAGTAACACTATTGGATCAATGGTATTTCTATGTGTTGACTCAGCAGTTTATTGGAGCCCCTGGTGGCGCAATGGGTGAATCTGGGGACCAGGGTGAGCTCCCATCTGTCAGCTCCAATTTCTCATGAGGGTCATGAAAGAAGCCTCCCACAGGATGGTAACACATCCAGGCATCCCCTGGGCAATGTCCTTGCAGACGGCCAAGTGTCTCAAGTCACTCCTGACATGAAAAAAAGCTGTTTATTTAATGTATTTTCTCTACATGGAACTAACTTATAGAATGCCAGCCCATAACAGGGAAAATACATTCTCTTGTTGAGGTTGTGGTGAGCTAACCTAATTCTTAGTCATCCAAAGTTTGAAAAGTACACAAATAGTGAGAAGCTAAGCATAACATCTGGGGGACACATACATATATACAGCAGCCGTCCGCTATGATTGTTTGGTTACTTCTGTAGGCAGTATTTCTCACATTAACTCACTTTTATACACACAAACACATATATTTAACGTTTTATTTTAACAACTTAGATTAATTTGGAAGGTTTGGAATTTTATAGAGGTCATCAACTGGAAAATGGAAGGATATGGGAATTTGGGCTTTATAGCAATTGATCCATATTCACCTGTTTTGCAACTAGCCTGTTATCAAATAGTTTTTTAAAAATAATAATAACTTTATTCTTATACCCCGCCACCATCTCCCTGAAGGGACTTCATATGGGACAGACATAAACGCAAAACAATCAATTAAAACAAAAACACCACAAAATAAGAGCATCGTAAAATACAACAATCCAGATAAAAACACAATTCAACATAAGAGAATAAAACAGCAGCATTGAAGCTCCATCAGACAATTTTCAACAAAAACCAATGACCAGAATTACTAAAACGGGCATGACCAGGTTATAAAAGGGTTGGGCATGAGATAGTGGCAGCAATTGAAATTTTACTTTATCTAAGCAGCTGATGTTCTGTTACACTTCTGTTTATTTTTGATCAACATAAATTAGTCCAATACATTTAGCCTGTTTTGTATCTTCTAATTTGATCAGTGCTCTCTGGGTTGTATTTTTACAAGTACACTTCCAAGTCTGAAGGAACAATTTTCTTCAAGGTGATATCTACATGCATATATTTGTAAGCATCAAAAAAAGAATGGTTGGGAATACAATGATTTATAGCCTTCAACTGCTCTCAGAAGTTATAATGACATCTGAAACCTGTGTCTGAATCCCTGCCCACAGACTGGATCTACAAAATATTTTACATCCATTCTTCATTTATTTCTGACTCTCTCCATATCTTTTCCTTTGACACGTGCTGCTCCTGCCGTATCTTTCTTCCAAATACCTGCTCCTGTTCAACCGCTGGTGTCTTTATCCAGCAAAGGGGATCTATGGCATTGCAGATAATGATGGACTACAAGTCCCTTCAGCACTAGTCAGCATGAGAAATGTTCAAACATCAGAGAAGTCTTCATCTAGAGCTACACTGAAAGGACCACAGATTTTTCATTCCTGCTTCTGTCTAAACTGAAACTGGAAATGGTGCAGAGACACTTTGCCTTCTCCCTTATCTAAAATGCATACCTGGACAGAGATGGAATGTTTGCCACCACAAGACTTAGAAGTGTTACAAAAGATAATAACCACAGAAACTAACGGACAACACCAGCTGAAAACTGCACAGAAAGAGCAGTACCCAGGTTTAATGCTGTATATCTCAAATGGGACTGTCAGTAGGCTGTAGATGGCAACTCTGAATGGAAATGAACTTTCATGAGTGATTAATTTGTTTTATCCAGAGACAGATACTGCACATACAGTATTTCCACATTTTCTTGTAAAAAAAATACCTTTGACACTTAAGGTAGCAAATCTAAACCTCATTAGTCTACAAGTATTCCCCCAATTCTGTGGTTCAAAGTTAATTTAAGA
Organism: Anolis apletophallus; assembly: GCA_030556195.1. Lineage (NCBI taxonomy): Eukaryota > Metazoa > Chordata > Lepidosauria > Squamata > Anolidae > Anolis > Anolis apletophallus. The sequence continues at coordinate 96,005,836 of JARBWK010000005.1, forward strand.
GCATTTAATTAGGGATATTGTTGAAATTTTGTTCTGAGTCCAAATATACAGTAATATTGACCCTGTAAACACAGTAAAAGCACTGCATTAGTGACTGTAGTATTTCCAGAATTAGTAAGGTTGTTTCCACACAGCCATTTGAAATGGGGAATGCATCTGGCCTGCTTGCATCTACACAATGCATGCAAGCAGATGTGAGTTAACCCAGGGTAAGCTGCTTAATGTCCGGTCATAATACGCTCCTGAATTGCATTGGCATAGGTGCCTAGATGTTCATTCGAGCCTTCGGGGAGTGGCGGTATACAAGTTTGAAGTAATAAATAAATAAATAAATAAATTTTATCCCCATGGTGTCACGCCCCAGCATGACTCCAAGCAAGACCACACCCATGTTAAACCCAGGATATTAGCTGGGCCAGAAAGCAAGCCTCTGCAGACCCTCTAGTTCAACCAACATTCAAGGACAGGAGCCGTATAGCTTCATCCCGGGCCGATAAGAAGCGAGAGGAAAGCGGAGTCGGGTTAACTCTCGTCCGCCCAGGTGCAAGCGTTAATGAGCTGACATACCATCCTGATGCGGAAGGCATGAGAAAGCCCAGCCGGGAGCCTGTCCATGAGAACCAGTTACGACGCACCTTGCGTCGTAAGGATCAAAGCCTTGTGGAGCCTATTTAAGTTAGGACTCAGAGATGTGCGGCATCTCGTGCCAACGTTCAGTTTTTGCCTTGCCAAGCTCCACGTACTCTAAGTTCCAGCTTGGACCGGTGGGTCTTCAAGTCCGCGTTCTCAAGTATTTTGCCAAGCTTTGTTGCCAGAGACTTATCCAGGATTTAGCCCATTGGGGCACCAGGACTATTACTTCCTTTTGAGCCTTTTACATTTGGACTATTGCATTGCAATACTGGATGCTGAAAGCATCACTGGACTATATTCTTATTCCTTTACTTCTTTTCATTTATTCTAAATAAAGCATTTAATCACGGCTGGTCTCAAGTGGTTTACTGAGGGATCATTCAGGTCTACGGTGCAACACATATAAGGATTCAAGCCTAGAGACACACAGCCCTTCACATTGTGCCACTGAAGCTGTTGCATCTAGGACATTGTGTGCTCCCTGCAGCCAGCTACTGTTAGCAATATGGCTGTGGGTCTTTGGGCCAACTGAACTTTCAGAATGCTTTTCAAAGGCAGAGCCATCTAGAGCACATGACGATCGCCCAAATGGGATGTAATCAAGGCATGTGTTACTAAGACCAGATCTGACTTCTGCAGCTAAAGACCAACAACATTTGGAGGGCAAGATGTTCCCCAGAATTTAATGCCTGCACCTTTTAGTTGGAGATGAGGAGGACTGAACCGTTTACATGCAGAGCATGTGTTCTCTGATTCAGCTTTCCTACTGACAGAATTATAGAGCTGGCTATGATTAAAAAGAAGAAAAAAGAAAAGAAGAAAGATGTTAAACCAGAGGCAACATTGGAGGATCTAGGAATCACCTGTAAAAACAGTATTTGAAAAGGCAGAGTGTGGTATTTTACAGTGCCCACAAAACAATTTGGCCAAATAAACTATATTTGGGCATTCTTTTCCGTGTAATCACCTGATCTTGCCACATAGATTTCTCCTGCAGAAAAAAATGAGCTGCCATGCATTTATAAAACCAGTGTCATGTCTTCTTTTCCCCAATCCACATGTTTTAAGGTCTCCTTATTCCAACTGCACCACTGGCTACTGGTGCAATTCTGCACATAAGCACAGCAAAAACACTACAAACTAAAATATACTTCCTTAAAAGTTACATATCAAAATGTATCTCTACAAAATACATACTAAAACACACAAAACAGAGATCAAAGGACACTTAAAATTCAGGTTTCAAGACTGGGTAGGCCTACTGGAAGAGAAAGGTCTTCATATGGTTTTTAAATTCCAACAGTTCATTTAGCTGTCCGAGTTCTTCTGGCAGCTCGTTTCACAGCCGTGAGGCAGCCGATGAAAAGGTTCTCTGGGTGGTGGTTGCCAGTCAGGTTCTGACAGGCTGGAGCAGATGTCCCCCAGAAGACTGAAGTGTGGGGGTGGATTGTATGGAAGAAGGCGATCCCTTAGGTAACCTGGACCCAAGCCATGTAGGGCTCAAAAGGTAAAAACCAACACCTCGTACTTTATGCATGTGTGCGTGCGCGCGTGTGTATACACACACACATACATACACATATATAAACACACTTTGGATAGCATAGGGAAGGTTTAACACCCCTGCAGTCTTTGTTTTGCTGTCTGTGCCCCTTGTTTAGAAGATTTCACCTGACTTTCTGTCCCTGATAATTAGATTTTGAAAAATGTGGCTTGTTGTGGAAACAAGGCTTGGTGAGAAAGCTTCAGTGGAGACGCCGTTTCCCCGTGATAACTCTTCCAGGAGTGAATCTCCCTTCCTAGGGGTAGATTTTTCTCACTTCCTGTTCTCACCTCGTTCTTAACCATGAGTCATAAGTTGGATGTTTGTAACCCGGGGACTACCTGTGCATGCATTTATATTGGGACTCAAGGCAGCTGTGCCTAGCATTGCATGGGCATATAATCATCATCTTTATTTATATCCCGCCACCATCTCCCTGAAGGGGACTTGGGGTGGCTAACATGAGGCCAAGCCCAAAATTACAGTACAGCAAAATAAAATAAAATACAAATAATAACATCAAAATAAAATACATGAAATAACAGTCTATAAAATAAACAAATGCAAAATAAAACACAGTGGGTAGGCCAAATGCACAAGGTAAAATTGATAAAACCCTGGGTGAGATAAGTAAATAGGGAAGAATGTGTCTGATGGGGGAGCTCAGAAGGGGCGGACAGTGGGGTTGAACCTTCATTAAGGATGGTAGAAAGTGCATTGTGGGGACAGAACTGTAATTGGGATGGACATGATATTTATTTATTTCGGGATTTTATTTATTTCGGGATTTTACCCCGCTCTTCTCAACCCCCAAGGGGGGACTCAGAGCGGCTTACAGTATGGCACAATTCGATGCCCACATAATAACAATATAAACCCCAAAACACTTCAACAATTAAAATACATTAAAAATACATTAAAATACAACTACATTAGCACCATACACATTCACTCTGGATTAAAACAATGTTCAGTCCATAAAAACATTGGCCATAATCACCCACTTTCATTAAAAACCAATCTAAAATGCTGCCTTGTGCTAGTGTACGAATGCCTGGTCCCACAGCCAGGATTTTACTTTTTCCTGAAGGCCAGGAGGGATGTGGTGGATCGTACATCAATAGGAAGCGCATTCCACAGGCGGGAGCCACCACCGAGAAGGCCCTATCCCTCGTCCCCACCAGCCTCATCTGAGACGTAGGCGGGAGCGAGAGCAGGGCCTCCCCGGATGATCTTAGATTACGAGGTGGGACATAGCGGCTGATGCGTTCGGACAAGTAAGCTGGGCCAGAACCGTATAGAGCTTTAAAGGTCAAAACCAGCACTTTGAATTGAGCCCGGAATTGGACAGGCAGCCCGTGGAGCTGACACAACAGGGGGGTGGTATGCTCCCTGTATGTAGCTCCCGTTAGCAATCTGGCTGCCGCCCGCTGGACTAATTGCAATTTCCGAACTGTCTTCAAAGGCAGCCCCACGTAGAGTGCATTGCAGTAATCTATTCGGGATGTGACCAGAGCGTGGACGACCGTAGCCAGATCAGACTTCCCAAGGTACGGGCGCAGCTGGCGCACGAGTCTTAACTGTGCAAAAGCTCCCTGGCCACCGCTGAGACCTGGGGTTCCAGGCTCAGCGATGAATCCAGGATCACTCCCAAGCTGCGAACCTGCGTCTTCAGGGGGAGTGTAACCCCATCCAACACAGGCTGTAACCCTATGCCCTGTTCGGCCTTGCGACTGACCAGGAGGACCTCTGTCTTGTCTGGATTTAGTTTCAATTTGCTAGCCCTCATCCAGTCCGACACAGCGGCCAGGCATCGGTTCAAGGTCTGGACAGCCTCCTTGGTGACAGGTGGGAAGGAGTGACAGATCTGGACGTCATCTGCGTACAGATAACACCTTACTCCGAAACTCCGAATGATCTCTCCCAGCGGTTTCATGTAGATGTTGAATAACATCGGGGACAGAACTGAACCCTGAGGGACTCCACAGGACAACGGCTGTGGAGCCGAACAGGTGTCACCCAATGACACCTTCTGGGTACGACCTTCCAGGAAGGATTGGAGCCACTGCAGAGCAGTACCACCAAGCCCCATGTCTGCAAGGCGACCCAGAAGGATACCGTGGTCAACGGTATCGAAAGCCGCTGAGAGGTCCAGCAGAACCAACAGGGACACACTCCCCTGTCGAGTTCCCGGCGTAGATCATCCTCCAAGGTGACCAAGGCTGTTTCAGTACCATGTCCCGGCCTAAAGCCAGACTGTGCCGGATCAAGATAATCAGTGTCTACCAAGAATCCCTAGAGTTGCGAAGCCACCACACGTTCCATGACTTTGCCCAAATAGGGGAGATTAGAAACTGGCCGATAGTTCACTAATTGAGTGGGGTCCAGTGATGGTTTTTCAACAGCGGTTTTATAACAGCTTGCTTTAAGCTGGCTGAATTTTGCCCTCCTCTAAGGAGGCATTAACCACCACCTTCACCCACTCTGCCAAACCCCTCTGGCTTCCTTGATCAGCCAGGATGGGCAGGGGTCTAGGATGCATGTAGTGGGCCTCGCCTCCAAGGATCTTGTCCACATCCTCGAGCTGAACCAATTGAAATGAATCCATTAAAACTGGACAAGCAGATGCTCATGTCACATCCTCAGAGACTGCCGTTAAAGTGGTATCGAAATCGGAACGGATCAGCGCCACTTTATCCATAAAGGCCTTAGCAAATTCTTCACAGTGTACCACCGAGCCGTCAGGGATCTCGCACTGTGGCGGATTTAAAAGACCCCTAACGACTCGAAACAGTTCCGCTGGACGGTTCTCGCGGCGGCCACCTTCGCCGCGATAGATGTTTTTAGTGCGGCTTTAGTTGCACCGTCATAAGTCCTCAAAAAGGGGACCAGGCGCCCATGAGCTGATCTGCTCCGCTTCCTACGCCACACGCACTCTAGCCTCCTCTTTTTTTCGCTTCATTGCTGCCAGCTCCTCAGTAAACCAAGGAGCTGGTTTAGCCTCGATTACTCAAGAGGGGGCGTTCTGGAGCGCTCGTGTCAATAGCCCTTGTCATCTCCCTGTCCCAGAGTGAGACAAGAGCCTCGACAGGGTCACTTACCGAGGAGGCGGGAAAATCCCCAAGAGCCGTCAGGAATCCATTCGGATCCATAAGTCTCCTGGGGCGGACCATTCTAATAGGTCCACCACCCCTGCGGAGGTGGAAAGGCACAGTGAGTCTAAACCTGATCAGGTGGTGGTCGGTCCATGGCAAAGGAATGATGGTCAATTCCTCCACTCCGCCACCTTCATCCCATCCCTGGCAGAAAACCAGATCTAACGTGTGTCCTGCACTATGGGTGGGACCTGATATTAGCTGGGACAGGCCCATGGTTGCCATGGCGGCCATGAAGTCCTGAGCCGCTCCTGATAGAGTGGTCTCGGCATGGACGTTGAAGTCTCCCAGCACGATGAGCCGCTGAGACTCCACGGCCAGGCCTGAGACCACTCCAGCTAGCTCAGGTAAGGAGACTGTAGTGCAGCGGAGTGGTCAGTACACTAGCAGAATCCCTATCCTGTCCCGATCACCAACCCTTAGGCCGACACATTCGAACGTGGTTGACTGCAGGATGGGGCACCTGGTCAAGGGGATGGAATCCTTATAGACCACTGCGACTCCCCCTCCCCGTCCTCCCGGTCTCGCTTGGTGCTGTACGGAATTACCCGGTGGGCAGAGCTGGGAGAGATATGGGGGTATGTGTTCACTCGTCAAAGGCACTCCAGAAGAATCAGGTTTTTAGGTCTTTCTTAAAGGCTGCCAGGATGGGGGCTTGCCTAATCTCACTAAGTAGCTAATTCCAAAGCCAAGAGGCCACAACGGAGAAGGCTCTCTCCCTCGTCCCCACAAGGTGTGCTTGTGATAAAGGTTGGAGTGAAAGGAAGGCCTCCCCAGAGGATCAAAGAGATCATGCAGATTTATAGAGGGTAGGCGGCCCCCAAACCATTCAGGGCTTTGTAGGTGATAACCTGCACCTTGAATTGGGACCAGAAAATGAACGACAGACAATGGAGCTCATTAAACAGGAGGGTAGACATATGTGCCTATATGTGTACTGCATCCCGCCTTTCTCCCAATATAGATTCAAGGTGTCTGTGCCTCGCACTGCATTGGCCAAACATTGCATTTGTATGTGTTGACATGCCTAGCACTGTAGGGTAATAGTATGAAAGCTGGGTCCGGAAGCTGTGAGCATTATGCTGTTTCTGCTTTGCTCCTTCGGGAGCGCTGTTTTCGCAACACAGAACAGAACACAAATATTATAGAAGGAATGTAAGAGTTCTTTAATGGTAAAACCCGAACCCTTACCCAAACTCTAACCCTTATCCTAAGCCTAACCCCTAACCCTAATCCTTACCCTAAACCTTATCCTAATACTCCCCTCCTTTCTATCCTTCCACCAAATGCAACAAGCAAGTATATTCCTGCCCTCAGTGTGCCACTCTCCCCTTCCCTTATTCACAACTGCCATTGCAGAATGTGCTAACGCTGGGAGCTTTTGGACCCAGCTATCATACTATCACTAATACCGCTCTGGCAAGAAGGTAATGGCACTCCATGCAGGTTCCACCAAATGCATCTGGAGAGCGGCATGAACTCCTGCTGTTAGCCCCAGCTTCTGCCAACCTAGCAGTTCAAAAACATGCTCTGGCGGGAAGGTAACGGCGCTCCATGCAGTCATGCCAGCCACATGACCTTGGAGGTGTCTACGGACAACGCCGACTCTTCAGCTCTTCGATGGAGATGAGCACCAACCCCCAGAGTCAGACATGACTGGACTTAACGCCAGGAGAAAACCTTTATTTATGTATTATCATAATACAGGACATGAGAGAAACCTCCCATAGGATGGCAGCACACCCGGGTGTCTCCTGGGCAACGTCCTTGTAGACGGCCAATTCTCTCACACCAGAAGCGACTTGCAGTTTCTCAAGTCACTCTTGACAAAACAAGATGACAGACTAGTCTATGAAATGTTATGCTTGCACATTCTTTTTCTCAATCTCTAAGGTGCGACAAGAGGTCATTGCATAGACATCTGGAATACTGTTTCCAGCTATCCTACTGTCACCCACTGCAGTGGCATGCTCGCCTTTGGGCCAAAGAGAGGCCGTCCCGCGGAACGCAACAGCTCTTCTGCGCTTCCCCATAAGCCAAGCTCCACCTCTTCTCTCTTTCATGCAAAGCAACCTCCGCCTGCAAAGAGGCTCGCATTGCGCACAGGGAGGGAAAGAGATGGATGCCTCTCCTTCCTTCCTTCCTTCCTTCCTTTCTTCCCTCCCTCTTTCTTTCCTCCCTTCCTTTCTTCCTGCTGCTTCTGCGCCTCTTGGCGGTGCTGTCCCGGGGCTGGAGCGCGCGAGGCGCCCGCCATTGGCCTCCGTGGGAAGGCACCTCCCCCTCCTTCTTCGCGGGGGGCGGGGCTGGGGGGTTCCTATGCAAATTGCAGCGACTGCGGAAATCAGCGCTCGAAGGGAAGGGGCGGGGCGTCCCTGCTAACGATTGCAAGTTCAGCAAAGTCCAACGCCATTCCAAAGTGCAGGGAAAGAGAGGGAGGGGGAAAGGCAGGGGTGGCTTTGCAAAGGCTGATTGGCTGAACTCCTCACTCGGTTATGTGGAAGGTGTCCTTGATGTGTGTGTTTCTTTTTTTCCAATAGAGTCATAACAATGTTAGCTCCATTGAATGGATGTGAGTCAGTCCAACTTTTTATATACACAAGATGCACGGTGAGTGACCTCGGGCGTCCACGTGACCCCTAATTGAAGGCAATCGCCTAAGCCTCTTACAGTTTCTTTATATATACACATCCCAAGGAAGGAAGGAAGGAGATGCTGCGACGTGAGGTTTTCATAGCTGGTGCTTTGCAGATGTTTGCTTTTTAGTCTTATGTTAATTGCGGCAAAAAAGAATAATGTTTGTGCCAACCGCGATGCAGAAAAACAGCGAAGTGCCTGGCTTTTTCTGCGCCATAGAGACCCTTTGCTCTTCCTCTCCTTCCCTCCCCCCTTTGGGAAATCCGCTGAGCTTGACAAAATCTTCCCCTCACCCCCCAATTGGTACGTGCTCAGCTCTGTAAAAAAAAGACGTCTGGACTCGACAGCCACCCCAGCACACAAAAGGAAGTGTCTAGACTTGGGCTGTAATTGACAACCCCCTTCTCTAATCCATGCAGCAAAGTCCTGTGATTGACTAGCACGCCGTCCAATCAGAAGAGAGGCGGGACAGGGCAATGTTGGAACTATCCCAAGTGGGAAGAGGGAAAGGGCGGGATGGGGAGGGAGGGAGAGAGAGAGAGAGAGTTGCAGCTATGCAGTTGTCACTGAAGTTGTCTGTTGGGCTCCAAGAGGGGGACACTTCCACACGAGATATGGAAGAGTAACAACAACAGGGAAAAGATCACAACATTGTTACCTACATATGGCCCTTCTCCTCCTGAAAATATTTTTGATCAAGTTTGTTCACCTTATAAATTTACTGGAATGCACAACCTCGAGGTCACAACCTCGTTCCATTTTTAGAGGTTCGTTTCGGATTAGGACAGAGGTCCTCAAACTAAGGCCCAGGGGGGCCGGATACGGCCCTCCATGGTCATTTACCCGGTTCTCGCTCAGGATCAACCTAAGTCTGAAACAACTTGAAAGCACACAACAACAACAACAATCCTATCTCATCAGCCAAAAGCAGACCCACACTTCCCATTGAAATACGAATAAGTTTATATTTGTTAAAATTGTTCTTCATTTTAATTATTGTATTGTTTCTAAGTGGGGGGGAGGTTGCACTAAAAATAAAATATGTGCAGTGTGCATAGGAATTCATTCATTGTTGTTGTTGTTGTTTTCAAATTCTAATCTTCCCCTCCAACAGCTTGAGCAATTGTGACCTGGCCCTCTGTTTAAAAACTTTGAGGACCCCTGGATTAGGAGGACACAGCCTTGGCTAGACTTCCCTGACCCTGCTTTTCTGCTTGCACAATGGCTTTGTTGGCCTAGGGTGTATCCACACTGTGGAATGAATGTAGTTTTAACTGTCATGGCTCAGCACTATGGAATCATGGGTGTTGTAATTCTACAAGACCTTTCGCCTTCTCTGCCAAACAGCGTTGATGCCTCACCATCTACAACTCCCAGGATCCCATAGCATTGAGCTATGGCAGTGGGGTCAGACTGCATCCATTCTACAGGAAAACTTGGGCCCTCCAGGTGTTTTGGATTTCAATTCCCACAACAGTATTTGAATGGGAGATTTCTGGAATATCAAGGTAGAATGACCCACAATATCTGCTTTAAACTGGAATATCTGGGTCCATGCTGCCATATATCCCAGTTCAAAGCAGATAATGTGGAATTTTATTCAGTTGTGTGAAAGAGGTTTATGTTGGAGACAGCAATTTTCTCAAGCCTCTTCTATTTAATGTTATGTCTGTTTATGTGTTTTATTTCCTGAAGTGTATGTTTTATTTGGTTTGCAGTTTCCTTAGCTCTATGTACTTGAGGCAGTGGGAGGGGCTTCCGATCATGTGACTGTTTAGAATGCAGTTTATAAAGAATGACAGTTGAGGCTTGAGTTGGTTTTCAATCAGATGTCAGTGTAGGAAGTCAGGAACCAGTTAAGCCTTGAGTCCGCTTGAGTACAGAAGTCTGTCTGAGTACAGTGTCAGAAGTTAGAAAACTGTTGAGGTTTGAGTTCCTTTGAAAGTAGACTGTTATGAAAAGAGAGCTGTACAGAGCAATATAGTTTTTGAAGAGACTGTTAAAGACTATGTTACAGGTACAAACCAAAACGTTTTAAAGTTTAACCTGACAAGAAAAGTGCCTGTACCGTAGTTTTGCTCATCCAATGTTCTGTATTATCCAACGCAGTCAGCCTCCTGCCCGGATCCACAGCTGTTTGGTGCTAAATTCGTAATTACTACTTAATGTTGCCATATTGAACTGCTTTCTCTGTCTATTTGTTGTAAAACATGATGTTTTGGTGCTTAATTTGTAAAATCATAATGTAATTTGATGTTTAATAGGCTTTTCCTTAATCCCTCTTTATTATCCAACATTCTGCTGGCCCGTTTATGTTGGATAAGCGAGACTCTACTGTATATTTAATTACATGAAGTTATGAGTAAAACAAATCTGTTAATTTAAAAGGAGTCTATTTGAATCTTTGTCTGCTGAGAGCATCAAATTGAAACAAGATATCTATGTGCCCAGTGATCATCCATTGCCCAATAAACTAAAGGAACACTTCCGTAACTCTACTACCAAATAGTAGGTCATACTTCCTAATAGGTTATGATCCTAACCATGCCCGGATTACCCATAAGGCCAACGAGGCCATGGCCTAGGGGTGCAAGCTGGGGGAGGGGCGCAGATCACGGACCAAAAAATACCCCAAACTGGTCTGCTCCCCTCTTTCCCCCTTTTTCATGCCCATCCTCGTTCCTTCTCCCGACAAAGTTTCTGCTCCGTCCCCTCCGTAGGGTTGCCATTTTTTGATATAAGAAATAAGGGACATTTACGGGATTTTTCACAAAAATAAGGGACACTTCATTAAAAACTTGAAACTCAAACATTAGGTAGAAATAGTTTTATTAACAGAATAAGATAATGATTGAAACTCACAAAAGAAACTGACTTATACCCTCTTAACAGTGCTCGGTATGTTTCTCCATGTTTTGTCATGCAGAAAAAATATTATTAGAACTACCTTATTTTCTCCATCTGTATTTAGTACTTGACTTTGCTGACTTTAAAAGTGCGCTGTCTAAACATTAAAATAAAATAAATTTTATAAGACAGTACATCTTCATGATTATTATAACAATAGTTAATGGTATAATATAGTATGGGATACACAGCATTGTATAGTATTGGGATGCACAGCTAGGCCTATTTTAGGAGTAACTCTCAAGCAACCAGAAACTATCTTTATCCAACATGATCCAACATTCCCCTTGGGTAATGGTTAATTAGTCTACTGTACTTTGAAAAAGTCCTGTATCACCTCTTCCTTCCAACGAGGACACAGGCTGCCCTGCAAGTTGGAATCCCCGGGCAGGCATTGCCGTGGAAACCACAGTGCGCACCTTCCTCTGGTCAACCCTGCCCAGTCCTGTCCTGCTAGTCAAAAATAAGGAACAGGGCCTGAAAATAAGGGACACACATTTTAGGACCAAAATAAGGGACATCCCTTAGAATAAGGGACATATGGGAACCCTACCCCTCCGTCTCTTTCTCTCTCGCGCACTCTCTCGCACGCTCTCTCTCACACTCTCTCTCTTGTGCGTGCCTTCGCAGCGAGTTTGCACCCACTGCGCTCTCCCCAAGCCTCCCGACTCCCGAGGAGACCTTCAGAGCACAGCGGAGCTTTCCAGCCAGTGGGAATGCGGACCTTGGAGGTGGCGGGATGTTGGCTCAAAGTGTGGCCTGGGGTGCAAAAAAGTGTTAATCCGGGCCTGATCCTAACAGGTCATAAACCATTTTCCCAATAGTTTAACCTCTTTTGACCTTTGGGGGAAAATGTATGTATGTGTATATACTGTGTGTGCGCGTACACACACACACACACACACACACTGTATTTCAGAGAGGCACTTGGCCAAAGCACCTTTGAGTGTTTCACACCTAAGAAAACCCTATGAAAAGGACTGGAGGGAGGCAAATGTAACTCCGATCTTCAAGAAAGGATCCAGGAGTGATCCAGGAAATTACAGGCCAGTTAGTCTAACCTCAGTTCCAGGCAAAGTGATGGAAACCATTATTAAAGAAAAAATTACTAAGCACATAGAAGAACAGGCATTGCTGAAGGAAAATCAACATGGTTTCTGCAAAGGCAAATCATGTCTTACTAACTTGTTAGAATTCTTTGAGGGTGTAAATAAACACATAGATAAAGGGGACCCAGTCGATATTGTTTACCTTGACTTTCAAAAGGCTTTTGACAAAGTCCCTCACCAAAGGCTCCTAAATAAGCTCTTCAGCCATGGAATCAGGGGACAGGTCTTGTCCTGGATTGGAACCTGGCTAAACTGTAGGAAACAAAGGGTGGTAATAAACGGACATTTCTCTGGGTGGAAAGAGGTGAGAAGTGGCGTACCCCAAGGTTCAGTTTTGGGTCCGTTACTTTTTAATTTATTCATTAATGACCTGGATGTAGGAGTAAATTCTGAGGTAGCAAAGTTTGCAGACGACACTAAATTGTTCAGGGTAGTTAAAAACGAAACTGACTGTAAAGAGCTCCAGAAAGATCTCTCGAAATTGAGTGAATAAAAAAAGCAAATTCTATGCTTGGCATGATCAGGAAGGGAATCGAAAATAGGTCGTCAAATGTTGTATTGCCTCTCTACAAATCTATGGTGAGGCCACATCTGGAGTACTGTGTACAATTTTGGTCACCGCACCTCAAGAAGGATATAACGGAACTGGAAAAGGTACAGAAAAGGGCAACAAGAATGATCCAAGGGATGGAGCAGCTCCCTTACGAAATCAGGTTGCAACGCCTTGGTCTTTTCAGCCTTGAAAGACGGCGTTTAAGAGGCGACTTGATCGAAGTGTATAAAATCATGCATGGGATAGAAAGGGTGAATAGAGAAAATATTTTCTCTGTCACACAACACTAGGACTAGGGGGCACTCCCTAAAGCTCCAAGGTAGGAAAGTTAGGACTAATAAAGGGAAATATTTCTTCACCCAGAGGGTCATTGGGTTATGGAACTCACTTCCAGAGGAGGTTGTGACAGCGGTCAGCCTGGACAGCTTCAAGGCAGGATTAGACAGATTCATGGACACCAAGGGAATCAGTAGCTACTGAAATGGACATCCAAGTGCCACCTCTGTGTTGATGGAGGCAGGCAGGATTTTCCCCAGGTACTGGCTGTGGGGGGTCGGGAGCAGGTGAGGGTTTTGCCCTCCTTTCTGCTAGAGATCCCTGTGTACAACTAGTGGGCCACTGTGTGACACAGAATGCTGGACTAGATGGGCTGAGGCCCGATTCAGCATGGCTCTTCTTATGTTCTTATGTTCTTATGTAAAATGTGTAGTAAGGTTTTCCTCTGACATTAAGTCTGGTCGTGTCCTATTATGGGGGATGGTGCTCATCTCCATTTCCAAGCCGAAGAGTTGGCATTGTCCATAGACACCTCCAAGGTCACGTGGCCGGGATGACTGCATGGAGTGCTGTTACCTTTCCACCGAAGCGGTACCTATTGATCTACCCACATTTGCATGTTTTTGAACTGCTGGGTTGGCAGAAACTGGGGCTACCAGCGGGAGCTCACCCTGCTCCCCAGGTTCGAACCACTGACTATTCGGTCAGCAAGTTCAGCAGCTCAGCGGCTTAACCTACTGCGCTACCGGGGCTCATGAAAATGCATATGATCACCATAAATTGACACGATAATACACAGTGTGCATCTAGGATGCAGAATTCATGCAATTTGGCCCCATTTGAACCTCCCTGGCTCAATGCTATGGAATCCCTAGGAGTTGTAGTTTGGGCAAAAGACCTTGTAACAAGAACAGCCCCTCCCGGGATCCCATAACAGGCCTGGCATTCCGTGTCGTTTCGTCTGCAGCGGCTAAGATTGGAAACTTTTTTTTAAAAAAACCAACAATTCAATTAAATGGAGTGGCGGGACCTGAGAGCTCTGAAGTTTGGCTTGAGTGGTGAAATCTCGTCCCAGAGAGGAAGGGGAGGGGGGAAAGATCGGGAGGGGTTAAGGCGAGCAAGGAGAAGGAAAAGACTGAAGAACTAAGTGCGCGCGTGCGTTTATGTGTGAGAGAGTGAGAGCGCGCGCCTGCGCTGGGGAGACCGAGGGGCACGCGCGCGCCCGCGTGCTGTATTCCATTCTCTCCTCGCCTCCTCCTTCCGGAGGGAATGACGGAGGCGGGCTCGTGAACGCGCTCGCGCTGGTTGTAAAATCTAGCCCGCGGTTTCTCCCTCCCTCCCTCCCTCCCTCTTTTCTTCCTGGATCGGAAATGCCCTGCAGAGATCAAGTCCAACCCGAGCGTTGGCCTCGGCGACAAACGTCTGGCAGCCTTTCCCTTGTGTTTGTCAACCTCCTAACCTTCGGGCGACCGTGAAAGAGGAGGAGGAAGAGGAGGTCCTTGGGCCTCGCCAGGCAAGGAAAGGGCTTGCCCAAGTACTTCATGAATGCAGTTTGACACCACTTTGGCTCAGTGCTATATGGAGTCCCTGGGCGGTCTTGACTCTTCTCTGCCAAAAGAGTCTTTGACGCCTCACCAAACTACAACTCCCATGATTCCATAGCTATGTAAAAGTAAAAGTGTCAAACTGCATTCATTCTACAGTGTGGACGTACTCAAAGTCTTCACGGGTGTTCATCTCACACACACGCTTTTCCTCTAGGATAAGGCTGCCAGTTTACACAGCAGTTTGGAGATGGCTTTGAAGGAGAAATCGCCCCAAGAAAGTGACCGTTCCTTCCAGCCCACAAGGAACTAAAAAGCAAACTGACCTCTTTTGCCCTTTGGCAAGTCACAAAAACTTGCTTCAAAGGGAAAAGCAATGGCTGGTGTGAGCCTTAACGACCTCTTTTGACTTCGGGTGCAGCTACACCAAGGCTTGAGCAGGCTTGGGTCCTCCTTCCAGGTGTTTTGGACTTCAACTCCCACCATTCCTAACTGCCTCAGGCCCCTTCCTTGCCCCTCTCAGCCGCTTAAGCTTTCAACTCCCATCAGCCTCAGGCCCCTTCCTTCCGCATAAGTGGCTGAGGGGGGAAAGCAAAAGGCCCGAGGCTGTTGGGGATTGTGGGAATTGAAGTTCAAAACACCTGGAGGTCCAGGTGTTTTGGACTCTTTGGTTTCTCCCAAAATCCTATCTGTTCCAAAGGACAAGTCCTTGCAAATCCCATCCCTTTCCCGTTGCAAACCCCCAAAATCTCATCAGATTGGTCACTTAAGAGGCTGAGGGGGAAAGGAAAAGGCCTGAGGCTGTTGGGGATTGTGGGAGTTGAAGTCCAAAACACGTGGAGGGCCCAAGCTTGCCCTTGGCTGATCTACACTGTAGAATGAATGCAGTTTGATACCGCTTTAACCGCCATGGCTGAGTGATGTGGAATCTTGGGAACTGTAGTTTGACAAGTTCTTTAGCCTTCTCTGCCAAAGAGTGCTGGTGCCTCCCCGAACTACACCTCCATTGCTTCCATAGCACGAGACAGCCATGGCAGCCAGACTGCATTCATTCTCCAGTGCAGATGCCCCCCTGTCGTTGGCTCCCCTCCGACAAAGTCATCCCTCTGGTGGGTTCCTCGTCGGGCGAGGGAAAAATCCCCCCTCCCTCCCTTCCTCCGTTTTTTTTCCAAAAAGTTTTTAAATCATATTAATGCGATTTCCCGTTACGTCTCTCCCTAATATATTCAAGATGGGCCCGTATAAGTGAACCCTTGGCGACGTAATTTATATATCTAAAGAGGATTTCACTGGAGGCTGGCGAGGGAAAAGTTTCTGCAAATAAAACACTGCAAATGCAACGCCGGGCGCCGCGCCAGGGAGAAGAGGGAGGGGGGGAGGCAGGCTGGGAGGGAGGGAAAGAGGGTGGAAGGAAGGAGGCGGGGGGGGGAACTGCTCGCCCAGGCGGACCGAGAGGAGAGCAGGCCGGGACTCGGCGAAGTCGCCATGCTCAGCAGCAGGCAGGTGGCCCACAATGGCACGCCTTTGGCCACGCTCCTTCAGGAAGCCACCTCCTGAAAGGTGCCTCTTACTCTAGCTCAGGCATCCTCAAAGTGCGGCCCTCCAGCTGTTTGGCCCTCCCACTCCCAGAAGTCCTAACCAGCTTGTTTAAGTGTCAGGAATTCTGGGAGTTGAAGGCCCAAACAGCTGGAGGGCCGCCCTGGGTGGGTGCCTGCGTCTAGCTCAGACCTGGGCAAACTTTGGCCCTCCAGGTGTTTTGGACTCCAACTCCCACAATTCCTAATTGTAGGAGTTGGAGTCCAAAACACCTTTAGGGCCAAAGTTTGCCCAGGCCTGGTCTAGCTCCTTCTCTCCTTGTGAGATGGATGGAGAGATGGGTAGGTAGATAGGTAGATAGATAGACAGACAGACAGACAGACAGAGATAGAGCAGGCAGCTTTAAATCTTCAGTGTATGTATGCAAAGACTCATGTGTGTGTGTGTGTGTGTGTGTGTGTTCCTTTACATGCACTGGATATGTAGAGAGATCCCCTTTCTTCCTCCATATGTGTGTGAGTGTCATTAATTTTTACATACACATATGTGAAGAGTTCCCCTTTCTTCCCCCGAGTGTGTGTGTGCGTGTAAAGGCTAAATACACACACATGTATAGCTTAGGCTTTATACACACACCTAGGATATATGGATATGTGCAGAGATCCCCTTCTTTTCCATATATGTTTGTATGTGGATAATTAGCTTTCATATGTGTATGTTTGTGTGTGTCTCTATCTTAATCTTCACACATACATAAAATGCTGTGTAAACTGGCAGCTCTGTCCTAGAAGAAAAGCATGCCTATGAGACTGAGAGATACTGCTTTCCCTCTCCACATGTGTGTATAAAACTAAAACTCTCTCATTTCCCCTCTCTCCCCCTCTGTGTGTGTGTAGTTAGATTGCATACATACTCGAATATATAGGTTGTGTGGCATTAGTTTTTACAGACAGAGAGAATCTTGAGTGTATGCAAAGACTCAGGTGTGTGTGTGTGTGTGTGTGTACCCTTTGGTCATCACATACAGTGGATATGTGGAGAGATCTCCTCTCTTATGTGTGTGTGTTTTACATACACCCTGGATATCCCCTTACTTCCCCCATGTATGTGTGTCTATTTGTCTTAATCTTCACATACACAATGTATATAGATATGTAGATATCTCTTCTCCTCCTATGTGTGCATATATAATTTATGCACACACTCAGGATATATGGAGGTGTGGAGATATGCTCTTTTTGTCTTAGTCTGTACATATACATATGATATATATGTGGAGATATCTCCTTTCTTACCCCATATGTGTGTGTATCTGTCTTAGTCTGTACATATACATAGGATATATGGATATGTACAGTAGATATATCTCCTTTCTTGTCCCATATATGTGTATGTGTATCTGTCTTAGTCTGCATATGTGTGTGTGTGTGTGTGTGTGAGTGTGAGAGAGAGAGAGAGAGAGAGAGAGAGAGACTTAGTCTGCACATATACATAGAATATATGGATATGTGAAAGGGTCCTCTTTTTCTCCATATATGTGTACAGTTAAATTTTACACACACTCAGGATACATGGGAATGGGCAGAGATCCCCTTTTCGTGTGTGTTTCTCAATCTTTAAACACACTCAGGAGATACGTTTATGTGGAGTGTTCCCCCTTTCTCCCCAATCTCTCTCTCTCTCTCTCTCTCTCCTCTCTCTCTCTCTGTGTGTGTGTGTGTGTGTGTGTGTGTGTGTGTGTGTGCGCGCTATCCCCTTCCTTCCAGCCTAACCTTTGCATACACTCGAGATATATGTGGAGAAATCCCCTCAATTCCCTCCTTCTAATCTAGAGCTTCCTGGAGACGGAGACATTTTCGTGCTCTGGCGCTTCCAGCAAGATTTGAAGAGAGAAAGAGGGAAAAGAGAGCGGGAACGAAGAAAGTTTACGTTTTGTTTATGAACATGCGTGCCTCCTCCCTCTTTGAGTGGCTTTTCGCTAAAGTGTGTGTGTGTGTGTGTGTGTGTGTGTGTGTGTGTGTGAGAGAGAGAGAGAGAGAGAGAGAGAGAGAGAGAGAGAGAGAGAGAGAGAGCCCTTTCCTGCTGCCTGTTCGTCAGGCCAAAGGGAGGGAGCGGATGTGAGAGGCTCGGCGCTGAACTTGGATGCAACGCCTGCCTAGAGGGCGCAAACAATCATCCCACGTCCAAAAGTCTTCCGAAGGGCGCCAAAAGTTACTTAAGATAATATTGCAAGCCACAAAGTGTTGGAAATCGCCGAGCGAAGCCCTTGCCAGCAGAGAAAGAGGGAGAGAAAGAGCAGCCAAGGGTCCGATTAAGCGTGGAGAGGGAAGGCTGCCGGCCCGGGTCAGTTTCCTATAGGAAAAGAAACCAGAAAAGACGGGAAACCAATCTCTCTCCCCGCTTTTGTTTAACTTACATGGAAGAGAAGGACTATATTTTTGCACGTGCTTCATCTCCACGGTGGAAAACATTGGTGTTAAATGGTTTGACACCCACGCATATATAAAAATTGGCAGAGGTGACTTTGGCCAAGTCACACTCTCTCAGCCCAAAGGATGGCAAGAGCAAACCCCTTCAGAGCATAGTTTGCCAAGGTACCCTCTTAAGGTCGTCTGGAAGAGAGTCGCCAAAAAGAGCCAATTCATTATATTTTATACATGAAAGGGAATTATGGGTATCCACTATGGAAATTAATTACTATCAGTCACCTGTTGGTTTGCTAAACCTCAGTCCTTGCTTGTCTTCCTATGCACACGACTGGACCAATATGGGGAAGATCCCAAGCTGCCTGTGGCTAACCAGTTGTGTGCATTTGCTGCCATGTGCAGCATTTGGCTTCCCACTCCCTGCCACAAACACCTCCCTTGTGGCTACAACACTGCCATGTTTCCCAACTTCTGCTTATGGTGGCAACTGTAGTAATTGGCTGGTTTATTCTAAAAATAGGGATATACTATGCACTGAACTCTTGGTGCCAGTGGGGACTGAGGTCAGAGATGGTGTTGAAGGGGGTGAGGTTGCTATAACTCTAAGGATCCCCTGACTGCTGGTAGAGGCATCCTGTGAAATTATATTATTCCATCAGAACCCCCCCCCCCCCCCCCACACACACACACTTTTCTCTAAGCTCTAGTTGTGAGAATGTGAGGGTATGAAGTGGGCCCTAAAGTATTCTTGGAGCTGCAGGAAAGAAAGAGCGAAAAGGAAATAGACTTGTGGAGGAACAAGCGTAAAGTCAAAACTAAGAAGAACTTCTAGTACTTTGTCAGTTGTTTTTTCCTCGGTGCTTTAGCTCTTGGTGAGACTGTCAGCCAGAAAAGTCTGTCGAGGAACTTGGAAAGCTGAGAGCTCCCAGCAAATGTTTAGCTGGGTGTGTTTCCATGTCACTGACAGGTACTGGGCTAGTCTCTTTAAAATAATATGAATGGAAGGCCAATTTTGCATTTAGATAAGCCACTCAAGATCCAAAAATGATAACAATTTTAATGAAGTGCTCAACTTCAGGAATAGGAAGGGCCTCCAGAAAAGAAAGATAAAAGCAATAGAACAATTTAGGCCTCCATTCTGGATAGCTCTGGGCAACGCATTTTCTCCTAAAAGCCCTCCCTGTCTTTTAAAAGGCCTCATAAACATTCTTCCCTTTGAAACACCTCAATCTCTGTTCCACAAAAGAAGACTCGCATGCAGAATGTGGTATGTTTTGTGGTATCCTCTTCCTGTTTGGGTTTCTAACCTCCCCACCCACCCGCCCCATCTTATGAATGGTTGGGGGGTGTTGAAGTGTCTGGAGGCTGCAGCTCATTGGGAAATGGCAGCGAAATCAGAAAGGCCTGGCTGTAGAAGAGGAAAATATAAGGCTCAATAAAAGGAAAAGTTGGCTGGCTGGCAACTTTCCAAACCCCCAAAACCAAAGTGAAGCTTGTGCCAAAACAATGCATTATAAGATAAATAAAGGACAGAAGGCTCGGTTCTAAGTCGAAGCACTTTTAAGTACTAACTACTTGATTGCTTGAGGGTTGCAGTGCTGTCATAGAGCTGTGCCTTATTAGTAAAATAAGCATCCTTGGATACAAAGTGTCCTATGTAAACAATAACAACAACAGGATCACAATGATGACATTCAGATGGCCTGGATTGAATGGATTTGGTTCTATCGTCAGCTACTAATCCTTGTGAGGATGTCCATACACACAATACCCATGTTTGTCTGAAAACCAGACTCACTGTTTGCTCTATTTACATAAAATATCCAAGCAACCCATAGAGATGAAGACCTGGGGACTTCATCTCGAGTTGAGAAAAACCTATTTTTTAATTTTTGTCTTGTCTCCCCATATGCAGAGCACAGAATGCCTTTAGAAGAGACTGTCTGAGGCATTTGGCATAGAGATGAAAACTCAGGACACATCTCCAGGGGACAGGAAGAACCCTGTTTTTATTATTTTTCTCCCAATAGAGGTGAAGACCTAGGGACATCATCTCTAGGGGAGAGAAAGAACAGTATTTTTGTTTGGTTTCACCCCTGGACTGCACAAATATCTTGTATCATCAAGTTTCCAGACCTCAATGAATAGCCATAATAGAGATAGGATTAGGCTAAGGGATTCCCCCTCCCCCACATTCCTATGCATGTTTCCCAAAAGGGCTTTATTTATTTATTTACTGCATTTCTATGCCGCCTTTCTAAGCCCAAAGGTGATTCAAGGCTTTGTCTTGACTCTTCCTCCTTGCCACTGTCTCCTCCCCTTTGAGGATGTGGCTATGGAACTCTGTGAGGGAACTTCCTCTGTAAAGGCATTTTTATTGCCCTGGGCTGGCCATGTGGCCATTTTCCAGTCTCTTCTGCTTTTCTTTCTACCTATGAAGATGCACATTTTGCATCTCTCTAGGCAAAATGTAGCTGCATGGACTTTTTGCCCCTTTACCTCTTTAGCAGTTGAGATTTAGTAAGCTAGTTAGCTCCAAGACCCTTTCTATCAAGAATGTCTTTATTTGACTTCTATGTTTTTGAACCAAAAGTTCTGACTCTGCAATCCTATGCCATCCTGATATAGAAGCTTGTCCTAGCTCATCACATGTAAGTTTCTGCTGGTTATGAAGTTTAATTCTGGTACTCTGGTATATTTATGGTGGAATTACCCCAACTGTAGGTTATTTTTGAGCCTAACAGTTCGGACTCCTTAACAATTTTTAATGTTTTTCTCCTCAAATACAGAGCACACCATGTTTTTAGAAAAGAGTGCTGGCTGGGGGCCTTTTGAAGATCCAGGGCCATCATCTTTAACAGTGGTTCTTAACCTATGGGCCACGAGGATGAAAATCTGGTCTGCAAGCCTCCTTCCTCTTTGTTTATTCAATTAATTTTATTTCTGCTCCTTTCATGCAGCCTGTCACTCCTCTGTTGCTGACCATGGCATATCTGTATCGGAAACTAGACATGATGTTGTCTATCCAACACAATTGTTTGAATCAGCACCCCAAACTGAATGTAAAGTTGACCAAAAACTGATTCGTAACCCTTTTGGTACTAACGTTGGAGAATGGTCCCTGGTCAAAATGGTCCCTGGTTAAAGAGGTCCCTGGACAAGTGGCCCTTAGTCAAAGTGGTCCCTAGTCCAAAGGGTCCCTGCTCAAAGTGGTCCCTGGACAAGTGGTCCCTGGTCAAAGTGGTCCCTAGTTAAAGGGGTCCCTGGTCAAAGTGATCCCTGGTCAAAGTGATCCCTGGTCAAAGTGGTCCCTAGTCAAAGAGGTCCATGAACAAGTGGTCTCTGGTCAAAGTGGTCCCTGGTCAAAGGTGTCCCTGGACAAGTGGCCCTTGGTCAAAGTGGTTCCTAGTCCAAAGGGTCCCTGCTCAAAGTGGTCCCTGGACAAGTGGTCCCTGGTCAAAGTGGTCCCTAGTTAAAGAGGTCCATGAACAAGTGGTCCCTGGTCAAAGTGGTCCCTAGTTAAAGGGGTCCCTGGTCAAAGTGATCCCTGGTCAAAGTGATCCCTGGTCAAAGTGATCCCTAGTCAAAGAGGTCCATGAACAAGTGGTCTCTGGTCAAAGTGGTCCCTGGTCAAAGGTGTCCCTGGTCAAAGTGGTCCCTGGGTGTCCCTGGTCTGGGACAGGTCCATGAACAAGTGGCCCAAAGTGGTTGGTCAAAGTGGTTCCTAGTCCAAAGGGTCCCTGCTCAAAGTGGTCCCTGGTCAAAAAAAGGTTGGAAACCACTGATCTTTAGGGATGAGGAAGAAACTTGTTTTAATTTTTCTCTCCAAATGCATGGCACACAATGCATTTGTGTGCTGGAGGCCTTTTACAAACATCTAAACTTTCTTCTGTGTATGGGTGAACTGACTGCACAGTTCCTGCATACACATGATGAGAAGGCTTTCCTTAGTAGCCGGAAAGGATGGAAGTTTCCCTAGAAGTCCTCCAAGGCAATCACCTTGAAGGTCTTCTGCAGAAAGAAGGAGGGGGACAGGCGGGTGCTGGTGTGCGGATTCTGTGTCTAAGGGAGTCAGTGGCGGAGGGAAAGGCAGGAGAGTGGGGGAGAGCGCAATGTGCCAAAGTAGTTTGGTTTGCTTAAGCAGGCATCCTGCGCAGACCGGGAGCCCTGCCTGCGCCCCCCAGTTCTGCACTGAGGGCCGGGATCGGGGGCAGGGAGGGCTGGCCGAGCGGTAGCACCGCAGCCCCCCTTCCTTCCTTCCTCCCTCCCCTCCCCCTCCCCCTTTCCCCGGGCGAAGCAGCGAGTGAGCTGCTGCTGCCGCCGCCGCCGCCGCCGCCTCTGCTGCTGCTTGTCCTCCTCCTGCCGGAGCGTTGCAGAGCGGCGCAGAAGCAGGCTGGAGGCACGCTGGCAGGTTCCCGGAGAGAAACTGGAGCCCGGGGCTGGTTTCGCTGGCAGCGGGCGGGGGAGGAGGGGGCGGCAGCAGCGGCGGCGGCGGGGGCGGCGGCGGAGGAAGCGTGCGCTATGCCTTTAACGCCCGGGTACAGTAGCCATGCCTAGGGTGGCAGTGTAGGGAAACTCTAGGCGGGGTTAAAGTTCAGCTCATGGAGCTGATCCGCGCTGGCTGCAGTTGAGCAGAGTTGGAAATGTGAAAGCAAGAAGCAGGCTCGGGTCTTTCTCCCCCCCCTCTCCTCCTCCTCCTCCTCTTTCTTTTTTTCCTCCTCCTCCTCCTCCTCCTCTCTCTTCTCTCTCTCCCCCTTTCCCCCTCCCTCCCTCTCTCTCTCTCCCTCACACACCTCCAAGCCACAAAACCCCCCACAGCAAGCATGTATTCTCCTCTCTGTCTTACCCAGGTAAGAAGCTCTTTTTAAAAAACCTCTGGTGGGGAGGGAGGCAGGGGGGAGGGGGTCTGTTGGTGGGTTGCTCTAGGTTTGTGTGTGGCGATGCGGGCGAGGGAGGGTCGAGGCTGGAGCCTTGAGACCCAGCTTGCGGGAAAAGTAACTTTCTTTCCCCTCCGGTTCCGCGCCCGCTCTCCTGCACGGCCATTTGTACAGTAGACACATGGCTAATGGCGCCTCCTTAGGATTGAGGGTTTCCTGGATATTACTGGGGTGCTGCGGGGGGAGTTTTGGGGGGTGCCTAGCCCAAGCCCACCTCGGCGCGTGTGAGTGTGCCTTGGAGGGAGAGTTGCACGTGTTCCGCCGCCCTGCAGCCCCATTACATGCTTGGTCATCTGAAATCAATACTCACTGTTTGTGCTTCCGAGGCATGGGAAAGGGAACAACCACAACAGAGAGACCTTCTCCGGCCAGGCTTTGTGGCATGTTGTTGTTGTTGTTTGGAAAGCGTGGCATGAAGTGAACTGCCTGCTGCATGCACCCCCCCCCCGCTCCTCCACTCCAGCACTGCATTGCTTTAGTCTCCTAAACTCCACTTTTTGGGAAGGGGGGGGGAGAGTTAGGTAGCTTTGGGGGTTTTGTGTGGCTTCAGCTTTTGTTTGGGTTTGTTTGTTTGCCTCGCTCTGGGTTTGGAGTCCCAGGCAGAGACTTAGAGAGAGAGCCCCAGAGATGCATTGCACCTCCTCGCCCTGCCTTTGCCCTTCTGCACATTGCACCGAGTTTTGATGGATAGCTGGAGCTTTCCGGAATCCTTCCTTCTTGCGCTTTGGCCCCGCCGCGCTCTTCCTGCCGCCGCCGCTGCAGCTCCTGCATTGCATTACTTTCCTTTCCGTTACTCTCTTTGCAGTCCGGGATCTGCAGCAGCCCAGGGAACCTCCTCCTCCTCTTCCTCTCCTCCTTCCTCCTGCACCGTCCTGGAAGAGGCTCGCAAGGGCCACCCCACTCCTAGAGCCACTGCCTCCGGCGCTCCCTGTCACTTGCTCGGGTGTCACTTTGGCCGGGGGTTGTTTCCTTTGGGAAGCTGGGCTTGCAACGTCCTGTCCTGGAGGAGGAGGAGGAAGAGGAGGAACGCGGGGAGGAGGGGGGGGGAGCCTTTTTACTGTAGAAAGTTGCTGGATCCCTTTTGTTTGAAAGTTTCTCCCGAGTTTGAAAAGGATCTCAAACGCCATCCCCACCTCTTCTTGCGCTGCTCTTTTGGGGAGACCCCCCAAATCCAGAAATCTCCGCATGCAATCCCGCTCTTGATTTGAAAAAGTTCAAGTTCAGACCACCTTTCTTGGCCACTTCCACCCCCCGAGAGAAGCAGATCTTCAGATATAGCCTTCTCACCTCACCCCTGCCTGCTCTTTCTCAGGCGTACTTTCGCCATTGGAAAGAAGGAAAGATTATTTTTCCTTCTCTCTCCCCCTCCCCTTCTCTCCTGTATTGTATACTGTATCCAGTTTTTGGCGCTTTGTGTAACTTTGTAATCTCGGTGAAGAGCTCTCTTCCCTCCCAGCTTTCGAGAGTGAAAGTTTCTGGCGACTTGGAGCTGCTTTCCAAGCCTTTCCGCCCTCCTTCCTTTGCGCCTGGAGGGCGACGGGTGGGCAAGATAGGCGCCTTCAGCCTGGCAGGACTTGATGCTGGCTGGGGGGCTGAGTAGGAAACACTTCGGGACCCAGAATCCCCAGAATCCCCCTTGAATTGCATTCCTCTCCACAGAAGGGGCGGGGGATCTGCAGCGAACGCTTTTCCGTGCTGCAGTTTGACCAAAGTTATCGGGTCCCGGGTAACTTTGAACTAGTTGGGTTGCGTTCAGCCACTGGCAGAGCTTCCTCGCCCTCACCTATCATTGATGGGCTTGTTATTGCAACCAGAATGGCTCCATAATCCAGTTTGACTATGTTGACGCTCTCAAAGTAGAGTATAGGTGGAAGATACCCCTGGCTAGCACTTTAGAAGACATTTCCAGCTTCTGTAATACTGTCTTTCAAAGGCAGGCTGTTATGAAAAGTTTTGTCTGACTTTAGGTGAACTTTGCCTGGATCCATCCTGTATTTATTTGCTTGCCCAGAATTTAAAAAAAAAATTCTTTACCATACACATTCCCCCAAACACACCTTCTTTTCCTCCAATTCCCCACACTGGTGCATAATACACATTGACAATCTGATTTTTTTTAAAGCAGGCCCAGTCAATACATTATGAAGATTTTTATAATGGCTATAACTAACGTAAGGGTCATTATGCTGTAAAAGTGCTTTGCATCCTCAGTGCGCATTTGGGAAATGGCGTTTAGGGATTCAAAGACGCTTCTATGCAATGTAACAAAAGAGTTGAATACGTACAGTCATATTATATATATATATGGACTATAGTGAAAAAAGAGAGCTTAAGTAGTTGGGAACATTTCAAGCTTGTGTCTCCTTTAAATTTGCCCAGTGTGGTTTAAGAATTGATCGCAAAGCACACTTATCCAGCTAATGGAAATGCAAGCCTGGGACAAAGTATCCCTGATAGGGTTATCACGCTCCCTATGCTTTCTACTATGGGTGTTTTACCTGTTTGTTGTTCCTGTGTTGTCTTTTCATTAAGAGATCATTATAGATGGGCAGACAAATAGACATCCACTCATGGTTTATAGGCAGTTTTAATGTTGTGAGAGTTTATAAAACTGGCTAACTTTCAAAGAGAGCAATGTTAATGTATTGCTTCCAAAGATTTCTAGAACAGTGTGGTTGTGGGCTAAGTGTGTAGCACTCCTTTTCCCTCCCTTCTTTTCGGTAAGGATTTAGAAATATATATTGATAGATTTTCTTCTGTGATCCAAAATTTGCCTGTACAGTTATGGCAAAGTGCGCAGAGCACAATACATTGTGTGTAGAGCACAATACATGAACCACAGGAAAAAAGACCACAAACTCACTTTTGTTTATTTCCCTTTCCTGCAAATGCTAGAAGACACATGGATGACACTTGTAATATATCAATCAAAATTTCCAATGCTCAGAAGGTTATTAATGGAACTTTGGAAGAACTTTTCATTTGAATTCTAATTTATGAGAGAAAAAACATGTCTCCCCCGCCCCCTTTTAGTAGGGATTGCTGTTTGTAATTCCTGTTCGTGATTCTATGGAGATACATTACCCTTTGAAATTTTGCTTGGTAAACCTTGGCAACTGAACAACTTTGATACAAATAGCAATGTAAGATGAAACATAAAACAATGATTTGTGTGAATTGTGAATATAGTGTTATGTTATCGGGTTGCTTTTCTAGTCCAATCACAGCAACGTTTTGAAAGCTTGCATTTTTGAGAGGAGGGAAAGAGACAACATTTGAAAGTTGAGAGTGTGTTTTTGCAAGCAATTAGCCCCATATATTCCATTTTTTGGAAATGCCATTTAAACAGCAGATATTATATTATTAAGTTGTTACGTATATCATAATTGGATGGCCATACCCTAGCTTCTGTAGTTTCTCTATACCATATATCCCCATCCACTTTCAGGTATAGGCTTTGCTATACAAACAGAAAGAACTATAGTTTTGGGAAAAATCAGGTTTTGGGTTAGGTTGGGTTGTTAGCATAGCATGCAAGAACAGACATGGTTTGTAGTAGGAGTAAATTTGTATTTAATAACGCATAAAAAGATTTGACGGGAATGAAATATTCTAGCAACGGTTTTCTGTGTTGAATAAGATAAGCATTCAAAAAGTCCTCTTCCCTCCATTAATGCCTTTGGATGGTCCAAATTGTCTCTGTGTGCATCGAAATGCCCTATAAGTGTGTTAAACCATGGACAAGAGTTCAATTTCCTCTTCATGGAAGTCTGTTTTAAAGATGGGTTGAGGAGGTTTAATTCATGTTTGAAACACAGAATGTTTTTGGTTGTCTTTTCTCATTTCTATACCCCTACAACGTCACGCTTTGCTCTGTCTATTCACCAAAACTGCCATTAACATAACATTTCTTTTCGTACATCTTCAGAACATATGTCAGGCTTCTTTTTCAGGGGACTCAAGGAAATCCTCATTTACTTAAATATTTATTTTATATCCTAAATGCCCATGCTCCTATCTATTCCTTCAATATCTAATAATACATTTCTGTTTCTTACTGTTTCTAAGGGTCCCCCCTTTTTGGGACTCCCTCTCGTGTCCATTTTAGAAGGTATGATATGTGCAATTAACTATTTATGGGCCAGAGAGGAAAACGATATCATATTCAGCCTGTGAAAGTTTTTCATATAGCATAGTTGGACAACATTTGCCCCCTTCCTTTCACTTGCGTGTTTGCTCAAGCAAAGAAATGACCTTTAGAGACCCTTTAAAACACCATGTAAAGATACTATTTAAAATGAAAAATCTGAAATTACTTGTAACTAGAAGTTAAATCAGGAACTCTAGTCAAAAGAACTTGCTTGCATCCTCCCTGCGTAAGACTCATATAGGAGCATACAAGTAAGACACTGCGTAGGAAAAAGATGGTGGGATTCCCCCAACATACAAAAACATATGCAGACAGTGATAGCACCCCCTACAAGGACTAAGCTGGATTCATCAAGATGAAATACAACTTCTCATAGCCATACATTTGCATTGCAAACTTTTTTTCTAGAGGTTGTTCTACAACTAACTGCATGGTTATAGTACTGTTCACAATCACTGTATTTTAATCACCCAGATTTACAATATTCTTGTATTTATTTAATAGTTTACTGTTCTTGCAATATGTTTACTGATGCTGATGTTTATTTCTAAAACCATTTTTATAGGACACCATGATAGATAGATAGATAGATAGATAAAATGTTGTGTAGTAGAGTACTTTTGATAACAGTTATTTATTATCTTCCATAATACTTTTAGAAACTATTTTGAAGACTGTAAGCATAGTGTTTCTATCTTGCTCCCTTATTTTCTTTTACTTTTTTTTTACTTAAACAAAACTTTATGATTATGTATAGTATACTCCCCCAGCCCAAAGCTTATTCTTTAATATGTAAGTTTAGGAGAATGGTGCAAAGGATGTTTTGTATATATGATTACAATGAACATATATTAGGTTTTTAAAAAAATGTTGACGTTTCTTCATGCAATACTTACATATTAGGGAAGGGTTTTTTTACTCTACATCATGCTGTCATGTACCAACACTGATTGGCATCCAGATGCTTAAATATTGCCAAATTGGCAGAGGTTTGCTATATTGTCCATCGTATTCGTAGACCGGACAGGGAAAAAGCGGGTCAATGTTTCCTTTTTTGAAATTAAGGTTATAGTAACCTTTTTGCACACTTAAAACAAGTGATTCTAGAATTTCTCTATTGACTTAAATAGGACTATTGTAAAGTCAGTGGTTTGGGGGCTTACAAACATACTTCTTTACATGAAGTACATTTAATCAGAAGTCTGTGCCATGGATTTTAGTAGGAATTATTTCTGAACTAATGTAATTGGGACTGGCATGCTTGGTTTTTTGCATACTTGTATTTCAAGAGCTTTGATTTATTTAATTTTTTAATAAAAAGAATGAGGCCTAGTGACTATAGAAAATTGGTTTCTATAATGCATTTCAGAATTTTTTTTGTTTTATCATCATCAAAAATATATAAATGCTTAGGTTTTAATCTGCAACAGAGACTTCAGGGCTTTCGTCCTTCTTGCATTCTAACAATTCTTGATCTCTTAGAGTTAAGTTATTGCTTGTGTATAAATAAGTTATAAGGTGATATTAAGGAAATCATAGAACTTTTACAATGCCTGTTTCTCTTTGTTTTAATATTTTGTTTCAATTTTTTCCAGGATGAATTCCATCCATTCATTGAAGCACTTCTTCCCCACGTCCGAGCATTTGCATACACATGGTTCAACCTACAAGCTCGAAAGCGAAAATACTTTAAAAAACATGAGAAGCGTATGTCAAAAGAGGAAGAAAGAGCCGTGAAGGATGAATTGCTAAGCGAAAAACCAGAGGTCAAACAAAAATGGGCGTCCAGACTTCTGGCAAAGCTAAGGAAAGATATAAGGCCTGAATACCGAGAGGATTTTGTTCTAACTGTCACAGGGAAAAAACCTCCATGTTGTGTTCTTTCAAATCCAGACCAGAAGGGCAAAATGAGAAGAATTGACTGCTTACGCCAGGCAGATAAGGTCTGGAGGTTGGACCTTGTTATGGTGATTTTATTTAAAGGTATTCCGCTTGAAAGTACTGATGGCGAACGCCTTGTAAAGTCCCCACAGTGCTCAAACCCAGGGCTGTGTGTACAGCCGCATCATATAGGGGTTTCAGTTAAGGAACTCGATTTATATTTGGCATACTTTGTGCACGCAGCAGGTAAGTGCCTTTACCCCATGTTATCCAACTTTGAATTTTTTTTTACTTTACTGACTTAGGCCAATAAGTTTGTGCTGACACTTAATATTATTGTGTTGGTTTGAAACAAGGTTGTGATTAGAGTTCAGGTGTAAGCAACTGGGAAAAAGTTAGATTATAGTGTAGTATTGGTAAGCAAAATAATGGAGTCTTTTCTGCATACATAAAATATTTTTGAAAGACTATTAGTAAAACATTTGACTGTGTTTAAAGTTGGAAAACACAATGTTGTTTGTTTTGTAGAACTTATTATCAATTTGTTCCAATTGATTCTATTGATGAGTCCAGTCCTTATATTAGGTTGAGTATGCAAAACCTGACCAAAGCAGAATGAATTGGATGTATCTCATAGATACCTGAACAGTTGATTTTAATTGTCACGACTAAAGAAAATTCTTGCTGAATGAGAGGACAACACAAATCTTCAGTTTCCGCTTATATGTAATTCACTGATTTTAGAGAATGTTGATTATGTTGCTGTTTTTCCATTGTTGCACACTTTTAACATAAGCTAATTCGAATTAGCATACAAGCAACTAAAACAGGTAAGTACTGCTACTGAGCAAAATTATATAGTTTGCAATGGGTATTTCCCACCACTGATTGTTTATGGCAGTTTTGGATCTTTAGTTGTTAGGGTTAACAGCGGCAGCAGTTTGAACTTTCAAAGCAACCTGATGATCTCGCTGTAGGTCCTTCAAATTTGCTTTTGTACAAATGAAGACTTCCATTTGATGGAAAATTAGCTAGTATTTATGGCCAACAATTTTAGGTGCTCAGGATCTTTGTAGCTTGATTGGGCTTATTTAGAATTTCTTGTGTGGTGATTTTTTTGGGAATTGCTGGCATGTACAATCAGAAAGAGATGCTTTGGTCTTTGTGCTTTTGTACAGAGGAACGATGGTGTGCTTTGACTTTGGAATTGGATGTGATGTTATTTGCGTTGTGTAACAAATGTATTTAAATATTAGTGAATGTTTTATTCTTTTCTATGGGGTGGCGCCTTTAGGAAACATTGCTTCTTTTTTCATTGATTGACTAAAAGTGTGAGAACAGACTTCATTTTAGGATTTTTTGTGATGTGTAATAATTCTATATGTCTTTCTAGAATTAAGTATGGAAAAGTGATGATCTGCCAAAAGTTTTAGTAGAGACACTTAATGTGCTAAATGGCATGCTTTAATCTTTGTGCACCTGTTGACGCAATCATTTTAGGCTGACTTTTCAAATAATCAGTGATATTCATTAAAATTGTTCTAAGGATCATCATCTTAAAAAAGCATTGCTTTAATAGATTTAAGTGTTTAATCAATAATTTGCAGAAGAAGAGTCTTATGATTATAAAACCTTTACCAAAAGTATGGCTGTAATATAACATAGCTGGGAAAACAATTTTAGATGAAATCTTTATATAGCGAATAGTCAATACAAATTGCTTAACCTAATCAGCTATTACACATATACAATTATGTAATTGGTAATATTAATAATATATGTGTCTTATTTTACAGGTATATATACTCCTACTATTTTAGTGAAGGCCCTTTTACTTTCCAATTTTGTAATATAATCTTTTTTTTAATTTTTGAGGTTTTTTTTAAAAGTAAGCTAAATGTTTTAATTATATATTTAATTAGGCTACAGCTAGTGTTTTGTGTGCAGTTTGTTTGAAAATTTAAAATGGTTATACCGTAACTCATTATTTCCCCACATTTTACTGTATCACACTTCCATCTATTCTCTGTGTTGTAGAGAATATTTCAATAACTGAATCTTACTGTTTTTATATACAAAATATCATTGATCAGACAACCCTCATTTGCACACGCAAGAGTATTGTTGTGGGTTTCTTTCTTTTTTGCTCTGCTATAACCCAGAATCCTTTGTTCCAACTGAACATTGGCCAAGTTGATAGTGATTGGTTCTTGCAGAGCCGCAGTAATGGCAACTTATACTGTATGCGCAACAAGAGCATTAGGAAACAAAGTCTTAGAGGCCCTTTGTCTCCAGGTATTTCTAATTTTATGTAAGGCATTTACTGCCAATATGAGTGCATTATAAAATAGGTCAGTTGGTCATCCTAAGTATAGCTGAGTTGAAGAATATCGGCTGTAAACCAAAAGTGCTACACATTTAAAACACTGTTTTTATTTCCTTAAAAGTTTTGAAAAGTTGCCAGTATTGGCAAGGGGAGGGGGTTCAGACTCCAGAATGGGCTTTCAGATACATGCCAAATTGTTGTGGCTTTCCACCCAATGTACTATTATTTTGTACTGATCCAAGATACTTTCATTCTCAATGATTTCTGAAACAAGATGCCTCTTTCCTTCTTAAATATGTATTTATAACTATTGCTTTGTGGCCTTTAAAATACCTATTTCCTATCTAAGAGCATGGCATAGTCATTTAAAAAATAAGAAATTATACTTCTCCTAAAATTGGAAAAATTACTTATTTTAATTAAAATGGCAAAGAATAATGAATCTAATATCTGGCAACTATTACAGCCATTATTTATATTGAAGGAGAATTAAAATCAGAATTGTGAGAGTGAAGAGGTAGCTAAATTTGTGTGCAATGAATTTTTTTTAAAGTTTCATGTTGCAGTTTTTAAAAAAACTAGGGTGAATTGTTTTATCCCAGATTTTGGGTTGCTTTTCCCTTTTCAGTTCTCCAGTCCATGTATCAAATGACATGCTGGAAAACTGTTGTGGCAAAGAGTACTCTTTGTGGGAGTTTTAACACCAAAGTAATTTATGACCAGTCCTCTACCAGATGATCTGTATCAGGATCTGCTATATACTAGGCACGTGGCAGGGTCACCATTTAAGTTGTCAGGGTCATAACCTTCGCCACCAGGCATTTGACCTTTGAGATAAAGTTAACCTTTGTTCATTAGTAGGCACTCGAGCGAGAACTTCCTTGTTTTTTACTGCAGCAGAACAACTCCAGCTACCATGGTCACATTGTCAAAGGGGATTCTGAGCTCAAGTATTAAGTTCTATGAGAGGTTAACAGATTTTTCTGCGTCCTTTTTTCATTTTCCTTTATTATTTGGGGTGGGAGTGGAAGGCCTTTTGTAATGGACTAAACTAGCTTATGCTTTGGGAGCTGGGCAACTGATACTTTTTACCGTGAATGTAAAAACGTAAGGGTTTTGTGTGTTTAAACAGAAGTAAAGCCCACTGTCTTAAGTCTTTAAATACACCTCCATAGTAGGTGTATTTAGGATTGCAGTCTTCAATTGTTCAAATAATTTGAACCAAGTACCTTTAAAAAAAACAAGACTGTGTAAGAATGTTTAAAAATATGTTTAATAATAATATTAAAATATATACAAACATTAAAAACTGTGATAGATAATTGGAGTGGGTTGTTTCTATAGAATTGAGCCCAAAGCCAATTTTTTTTTGGTATACTTCAGTTCTGGAGATAATGACACACCCCCTTTTCATCAACCTAAAATAAACAACATTGTGTAATAAATTAGAAGTGGACAATATTTGCCTGTAGGCTAATAAAATACAGTTTCTAAAATAGGCGAGTTATTCACCATAATGAGCATAATGTTCATTATATGAGAACAGTAATGTAAGTACTTTGTAGTAGTTCTTGGACTCTGGTACTCCCCACTATGGAAGATTAGATTTTCTTCCTTAGTGTAGCCCATCCATTGAGCAGGAGATTTTTATTCAGGCAAATATATTTTCTCATAGCCTTGCTTATGGCAGATAAAGGTCTCTCAGCAGTTGAGTGCTGGCTAGGCAGTGTGTTGCTGTTTCATTTGTGTTTTTAGAATTGTTTTTGTATTAAGTTTTTAATGGAGATTTTAAAAATGTGTATTTTATTATTGTTATACATTAAGACTGGGTATCAACTAATAAAATAAATTCTTACGTAAATACTTGGATACATTTGCAGCACCTATGGTCTTCGTTCTGAAGCTGAAAAGGCCCTTAAGTTTCCATTTTATGCCCTTAGCATCATTTACTGTTATTGTAGTCACCCTGATAACATAGAATCATAGAGTTGGAAGAGCCTTGTGGGCCATCCAGTCCAACCCCCTGCCTAGAAGCAGGAAAATCACATTCAAAGCACCCCTGACAGATGGCCACCCAGCCTCCCTTTAAAAGCCTCCATAGAAGGAGCCTCCACCACATTCCGGGGCAGAGAGTTCCACTGCTGAACAGCTCTCACAGCCAGGAAGTTCTTCCTAACATTCAGGTGGAATCTCCTTTCCTGTACTTTGAAGCAATTGTTCCACATCCTAGTCTCCAGGGCAGCAGAAAACAAGCTTGCTCCCTCCTCTCTATGGCATTTATTTAGTTTTCAGGAGCGAAGTAAAAGTTCTTATAATGTATCTGAAAGAGAAAATTCCATAGTTCTTTAAAATATACTAGTTTAACCATATAAAGATTTCCGATCCCATCACACCATTTCCATAAGTGTGTAGCACTATGAATACTTTAAAATTATTTATCATTCTAACAGGGATTTTTTCTGGTCACTTGTTTATTATTTACTTTAAATCAAAGGACAACAAATATGCTAAGGATAGATTATCCTTAGTTTGTGGCTGCCATTGCCATTGTGTCATATATTACTACTGTTATCCAGGATGTGCTGAGCAACCACAACGCCATGACAACAAAATGAAAACATGCTTCCTAATGCTATAAAGTAGGTGTTGGATCACTAAGATTTTTATTTTGTCGCTAAATGTATTCATTCATTCATTAGGAAGAGGGAGCAGGCTTGCTTTCTAAGGCCCCTTCTACACTACCATATAATTCAGATTATCAAAGCAGATAATTTACATTATCTGCTTTGAACTGGATTATATGGGTCTACACTGCCAGATAATCCAGTTCAAAGCAGATAATCTGGATTTTATATATCAGTGTAGAAGGGCCCTAGGACTCGATCAGTAGCTTCAAATTACAGGAAAGCAGATTCCACCTGAACATCAGGAAGGACTTCTTGACTATAATTTATTTATTTATTTACAGTATTTTAACCCACCCTTCTTAACTCCCGGGGGGGGGGGGGCGGAACTCAGAGCGGCTAACAAACACAGCAATTTGATACCACGATATACAATATAAATCATAAAAATATACATCATTAAAATAGTAACAGTTAAAATTAAAACACATAATCAACATTCAATATAGGAGCTGTTCAACAGTGAAACTCTGTCTCGGAGTTCTGTGGAAGCTCCTTCCTTATGACCTTTTAAAAAGAGGCTGGATTGTCTTCTGTCAGGGGTGCCTTGTTTGTGCTTTTCCTGCATGACGGGATTGGAAGAGATGGACCATGTGATATCTTCCAACTCTCTGATTGTATTATTCATTCATTCATTTGTGCTGGATAGAAAAAGATCCACTGCAAATACAATATTGCATTCTAAATGTAACTATAGCATGAGGTATGTTGCATTTCTTATATCTGAATCATGCTATGTCATCTCAATAATAACTGGAAGACCATAAAGTTTACAGGTGTGTGCATACTTCCCTGGAATTCATGTACATATAGAGTAAGCTGATTAGACATCTATAGGATCGCACTGTAGATTTTCCCTAACTTGAAACTATATTATTCAGATATCCTTATCTTTCACAGTACATCTCCAAAACAATTATCTGATAACACACTTTATGAACAGCCCTTCTTTTAATGTGATGATCTCAAATATTTTGATTGCTTCTCAGAAAGTGAATTTTTTTGAGGCCATAATTTACTTGTCATGTTCTGTGTGAGCAGGGTTATTCCCACTCTCGTCATAGTTTTATTGTTGCCTTTACAACATAGGATTCTTTGCCTGGAGTCTTCATCACCTTTGAAAACAATGAGATAGCTTGGTGCTATGGATATTGATATTTGTGCTGTTGCAGGGACCCCACAAGTGTGTTTGAGACTTTTGATGAGGGGCTATTCCTGAAACAGCTGGTTGTGTAATTCCACTGAATTCTATGGGATTACACCAGGCTTATCTTCCTCTGGTTTATGACAGACAGTAAAATAAAATATTTGTTGTAATATATCAATTTTTTTGGTAATGCTCATATGAGAAATTTGTGTCTGCTTTAGTTACTTTTACACAGAACCAAGATGCTGTAGTTGTTTAGCATACTGCTGATGCAACAGAACATTCTCTGCTTCTTCATTATTCTCTGTCTGTTTCCGCTTCTTGTTCTTGATTGGAAAATGGAAGCATATACAGACCTTGGCCTCATCCACACTACTGTGTAATACAGTTCGATTCTGCATTATATAGTTAGTGAAGTCTCACATGATGCATTTCAGTTCAGTTAAAATGCATCACGAGTCTACACTGACTATATAATGCCGGTTCAAACTGCATTGTAGATGGGGCCTCTAGAAGCTAACTATTTCTGGAAAGGAGAGAGAAAAAGGCAAACATTGATTTGTGACATTGGAGGGGAAGGGAAATTGTGTTTCTGCAAAAGGCTGAGATCTAAAAACTCAAGATTTAAACACTTCTCTAGAGCCAAAACTATTGGAAAAGTCCAGTATGCCTGAACACATTTTGATTCTTATACTGTCAGAATTTTGTTTTATGTAACAGCTGGAATATTTGCACCCAAAATTTTCTACTCATATGGCCGATGATCAAATTTAGGCAGTTTTTCCAATTCTTATGCCCCTCCCATTTTCACATGTTTAGAACTAGAGCTTCTGCAAGTTACTTTCATGCACTGAAACTCCAGCCGACACAGCAGCCCTATGAGCAGTAGTTTCATACATAATTTTCCAAGCGCCACTTAGACAGGCCCAGCCTTCAACTTCAGTGTAATGTGTTAAATCTGCAATGTTTGTTGTCTTAACTGTTGAAGATCCTGTATCCAGAATCAGAATCCGTATAAGAAACACTGCTTTTCAGTACACTGGAGGAAGGGACCTGTAGTCATTAGCATTTTCTGTTTTGGCAAGTTGAGGAGTCGGTTTCTTTGGTTAGCTGTAGCAGACTGTAGTTGACAGAAGAAGGATTTAGATGGGGACAACTGCATTCATTCCCTC
The DNA here is from genome assembly GCA_030556195.1 of Anolis apletophallus. Taxonomy (NCBI): domain Eukaryota; kingdom Metazoa; phylum Chordata; class Lepidosauria; order Squamata; family Anolidae; genus Anolis; species Anolis apletophallus. Next base: position 96,042,449 of record JARBWK010000005.1, read on the forward strand.
TGCTGCTGTAATTGAGATGGTAAGCATCCATGCTAATTTGAACCCTAACGGTAGTGGAACTTATGAGTGTTTGCTATATCATGAACTGTTGGCACCAGTTCAGTCATGTGGCTAAGCTTTCTCCAAAACAGAAACAAATAAAACTGAGCAGCATGTAGGCTTTTAATATTTCTTAGAATACTTCCAGGTGGGGTTTTCTTTTTTAAAAGGGGGGGGGGTATTGAATGATTTAAATGGTGTTTCCTGTGTCCTGAAATAACAGATGTACTCAATCAGTAAGAAAAGAAGGTTCTTAGTGTAAACCTGGAGAGAAGACATCTTCTATATCAAGCCTATTGCATTTGGAGTCGTGAGGCTATTTCAACAGTACAAAAGTTGCCCATTTATTTATATAATTTATAATATATGATTACCCCACCTTTCCCCCAAGACAAGATCTTAGGCAAGATACGATATTTTAAAAGCAGAATACGGTTAAAACACAGTTGATACAAAACTTAAAACACAATCTAAATTTCTGTTTAAAAATATGTTAAAAATCAGCTTTTAAAACAAGTCCACAGCATTACATGCAAATCCAGACTAGGCCTGGACTTGCCTTAAGTTACTGTACTTTTATATTTCCCCTCTTTTCCACTCTGTGATGAATAGCATTAATTTAAATCTATTTAGGGCAAGTGTTGGAGAAACCACACTCTTTGTTGTGGTCAGTGGTGTATACAGCAGGGCTGGAAGTTTCACTTGATTGAGAACTGAAAGCAGACTTTAGGAGAGGTAAAACATATCAGTTTTTTTCTGAGACTTGTATAAACTATACTACAAAAAGTGTCTATAATTGCTATTGTTCTGATACCTGCTTATTGCCCCTATGCAAATATTAAAGGCAAAGTGACAATAACAAAAATTAGCCCATGTACATTTCTACAAAAATCTAATCACCCCTACAGCATAATAGATCCCACAGTCACACCAAATTAAACTAACACAACCACTCCGTAATTTGAAGCAGAGAGGCCATCATTTTACAAATGATTTCCTTTGCTCCAAACTTTAGGAATGACATGTTTCTTGAAGCACATCCCATTGATCAACAATTTTGGTTGTTTTGACCACATGTAGTATTATACTCAAAGGCTGTCTTGAAAGACTGCCTTCTGACGAGGTTTATAATTTTTCAATGGATTTTATATGAAGCATGGACCATGAGTGAAGTTCTGTTAGATCATTCAGGGTGGATCTGTGCAGTTTTGCAGAAGAGCAACTGTAAGATGTAATGAAGCTCTTTTCAGTTTTTGATGTGTGGTATGTAGCAATCTGGATTTTCCCCAATAATACCTAAGCAAGGGGGTGTACTGCTATGCTGTATAGTATGATAAAGCTGTGATTTGTTGTTCTGTGGGCTTTAAGGTCCCAACCTGTGTGGTGCTGAGTTAGTATATCATGAACTTTAGCTTGTGGTCCTAAATGGTGCTGCTAAGTATCAGAATCTCGCCTGTAGGAAATTTCCATCTAGATTGTGTCCCTGGAAATTGTTGGAGCTAGGATGCAACAAGCTGATTTATACCTGGATGGACTAATATTACATGCTTCATTTTGTCTAAATGTTGATATGGATAGAATTAGATGTAAATAGCCAGGCTGGTTCCACACAGGGGAAAAGTCCGCTCTGACCCAGGTTTAAAAACCTCAGATCAGGGTGGACTTCTCACACCAGCTAGAAAAATCTGCACTTCTGGTGGTGGTGGTGGGGGGGTGTCTAGATGTTTTCCCGGAACCTTCTGGGAGAACGCCCAGACGCCCACATCCCCTCCCCAAAACTCCTTAAAAATGCCCACCAAAAGAGAAAATGCTGCTGGCCCTCTCCTGGTGTGTAAAAATGTTGTGCCAGGAGAAGGGGGTGGGGACAGAGAAGGAAAATCAGATCATTTCTACATGCCATGAAATGACTGGCAGCATGGAAATGGTGGCTGGTTATTTTCTTTTTGGAAGGGGGTGGGTTCTGTTTTGGGGTTTCCAGGCTCCATGAGTCTGGAAATCCCGAGACAGCTGTGTGGATTGGGCCCGGAGGCCATGCAACATAGGATTCTCCTGTTTTGTCCTGAATTTATTCACTTTTGCCCGAGGAACCATTTGGTAAAAGTGCGCCCCCAGTCATCTATACCTCCATGATCTCGATAAAAACCCTGCTTTGTTCCTTTTTTGTTGGAATGCATTCAGCTTCTTTATATATTGGTAATAATACCATCCTAATTTTTAGACAGTTAGTTGGGATACAATCTGTACCAGACAGTGGGTGGGAATTTTCTGGAGGGCTTCCACAGTTTACTCTTTCTTGGTAAAATATCTATGAATCTAAGAGTAGATTTGGGGTCCATCTACACTACAGAAATAATGCAATTTGACATCACTTTAATTTTTTGGAATAATGTACTTTTGGTTTGGCATCATCACTCTTTAGCAGAAAAGTCCTTGTAAAAGCACAGCTTCTATGATTCTATAGCATTGGTCCATAGAAGTTAAAGTGGCATCAAACTGCATTAATTCTGCAGTGTAAATTGACCCTTGGGCCATGATACCATCTGTATATATATGACTAATTTTGTATTTCATTTTCATTTTGTTGTTTTGGTCTTGGAACAGAGGGATGAGTTCAAGTCTCCCAAAGTGATTTAAAGTCCATAAAAATGGATGTTATTATGGTGAAAATTCCATGTGATCTGGACTCTACCTCTTCTAATGAGATTTTGTTGTCATTAATAAGGCACTTCTTATTAACTATAACTTAGGAGTGCTCTTGGATCTGGCTTTGTTCCTAGAGGCACAGGTGGCAGTCTTGGGCAAAAATGCTTTTTATCAAATTCAGTCAATATTCCAGCTGTGACCGTTTTTGTACAATAATCATCCTTGTCTTCGTAAACATAAGGGACTTACAATTGCAATATTGACAAGGATGGTTGCTCTGTCTCTCCTCCTTGTACCTCCATATTCTGCAGTATAATGTGTGCAACCTTTTTGCTTGTGTTACCCCATGTGTAGTATGCATACCCCAAAGATGTTCACTTGATACCTCTGCTGTTACTTTTTCAGTAGTGTCATTTTATTGCTATTGCTGTCCTCCTGGGCTTCTAAGAACTCCCAAGATCCTTGCTGTCACTTTAGGGGTTTTTTAAAGCGCTATTATCATGTGTCCACTCACTGATCCCATAGGTTTTCATTTTCTTCTATCATTATTTTATTTTCCTTGATCAGTGGTTGTATTTTCACTGTATGCCAGAATCTTTGAAATTTAATACATGTATGGTAATAGTGATAGTCACAGAAGTAGCAATAAATCAGTGCAGTACCAAGCAAACATACAAAAATATTACACATACTGATCATGTTAGTGCATTTGAATATTATTCATAAACTACATGCAGTGCCAAGTGCACTTCTTTGTATAGACTCAAGAAATTATAAGCAGTCTTATTATGAATATTTAAATTATCTGGGCTATAATACACAAATGAGAGTAGCAAGATATGTGGGCAGAAATGGTATTCATGTGGACCTGTGGGCATTGGTTGTATCCACACTGCAGAATTATAGCAATTTGACACAAAATGAACTGGCATAGCTCAATAGTATGAAATTCTGGGATTTGTAATTTTGTAAGATATGAATTCTTCCCTTTCCCAGCATCTGATGAGAATAGATGAATCCATACATTGACTCATTTTTCATGTGGAAGGAGAAACATCTGGCACAATGGAAGGATGCTCAGTTGTAGTTTTACAGTGTCTAAATCTGGACCCTTCCACACAACCATGTAACCCGGAATATCAAGGCAGAAAATCCCACAATTTGAATTGGGTTATTTGAGTCCATACTGCCATATATTCCAATTCAAAGCAGAAATTGTGGGATTTCGTTCAGCTGTGTGGAAGGGACCTTAGTAATCATTCAGCATCTGGAGTTGCCCCTTAACATTTGGAAGTGGGATCTAAGTTATCTCCCTTTCCCCTTCGGCCTTCCCACCTTTCCTTTCATGAGCCATAACAAGCGATTGACAAAGTCTTTCATAAGGGCTTGGAACATGAGACTGTCCATTTGTTTGTGTGGTCCACAATTATTAATGCTAAGTTTTGCTGGTTCTCCACAATGTTTAAAGTAAGCTACTTTTCTAACCCTGCCTATAGATCTTCCAGTCAAGTATTACTAAGGCCTGATCATGCATAGTTTTTAAAATCTAAGAATGTGTTCAGAGTGATATGGAAGCATGCACACACACATAAAATAAATGTAATATTCGTTTGTGGGATTAACATAACTCAAAAACCACAAGATGAATTGACACCAAATTTGGACACAATACTCCTATCAGGCCAACAAATGATCATTACTCATAAAAACACTGAAAAACACAGCAGAAGAGAAATAAAAACCCCCAAAACCAAAAATTACATAACAATGCATGTGCAAAAATACACACACACACACAGACACACACACACACACACACACACACACACAAATATCTCTTCTTTTGGCTTTTCTTCCTGAACGAAGATTCAGCAAGGACTCATCCCACGCTTTCTACAAGTGTATTGATGATTCGGAGGTTGGATGTGTCCTTCGAGCCTGTGCAATGGATTTTTCTGGTGGAATGCAGCGTGCACAGAACTGGCCTCACCCTTTAAACCAAAGGTTCGTCTACCGGGGCCTAGCAAGCTGGGATGGTGGCAGCAAGGTCTTCAGGTCGTAGGTTTGGTTCAGGTTTCCTTCTCTAGATGGTTGACCTTACAGGGTTAAACGAGCACCATCTGCCCAGGTTTGAAATCAGAGTTTTCCTTCTCCTAGGATGGTTGCCAAAAGGCTAGAGAGCCCACCCAGCCCTTTGATGCTCTTTGTCACACCCTTTGGATGTGACCTGTCTGGCATGGGAGGCCCTACCGGTGACTATTATGCCACCGCCAGCATAGCTCACAACTTCATTAGGGTATGCAAGCCTCTCACCCACGACAAGGGAGTGCCACTGGAGAGGCAAACAAATATATACACACTCATATACACACACAAAACACATATACACAAACTGGGCCACAGCAACGCATGGCAGGGGATGGCTAGGACACTCATATATATGAGAAAGGCCAGGCTGGCTGGGAATATGAGACCTGTAGTTTAAAAAGTAACTTTTTCATGCTTCATCATATATAAACAAATGCAACTAGTTTTGGGAATATAGCAGTTTTCTAGTAGGTCATGTATGACCTTCTCTGATCAGAAGGAATTTTCTGCATTTTGAATCCAAATCATTGCATTTTTATATTTGTTTACTATTGATGTTTTCTGGGATTGGCAAATTCTTTGGTGAGCAAATAATGTTACTGTTATACTGTGGTACAACAAAATCCTGGAGGTAGTTAAGGGCACTTAAACTTTGTTGAAGTGACTGTTTTTTAAGTAACCTAACTCTGGCAAAAAAGCAGCCCAATTCCTTTATTATTTCAGTCTAGCAGTTGTTTACATGTTGTTGGTGTGGACTGATGGAGTTTTACTGATATTTTAGTCCTAAACACCCAATATTTGGAAGATATTTTGTAATAGCTTACAGAACATAATCAGGGTAAATGATAATATAATAAAAATTGATATATCCAAATGCTATCATATAATTCTTACCCATACCATAAATAAAAGTGTCCATGATGCCTAGTGGAACTTAAGGCCAATAGTTGTAATAGTTAATTTTTATGAAACTCGTGTTTCGTAAAATGTTCACAGATGTTCCTTACTTAGTTGAAGGATGTTTTTGGCAAGCAATGCCTTCTCCATTGGATCAGCATTAGAACACATCTTGTGTTCAGAATGCCAGTTTGAAAATTTCTGCACATGCAAAACTTGACGAATACTTTATTTCTGAAGAGTTAATAGACTTAATGGGTTGGCGTTGTTTGGATAATGATATAAAAACCAATCAGTTGGCTTTCTGTTGCTCAGATGTAAGCTTGATTAAATTTAATCACCTGTACTCTGGGTAGATATTTATATAGAATTGCAGCCTAAATTAGTAGTAATGATATAGCAATCTATCCTGATGGTTAGGAAGAAAGTCTCTAATGAAGAGATGAAACTAAAGAATGGGGGAATGGAAATAAAAAAATATTCTGGGAATACTTGCTTTCAGTAATTTTAAGGGTTCTATTATTTGATTGATCTTTTGTCAGAGAAATAGATTAATGAATTCAAGGAATTCTTTTAAAATAGATGAAAAGGAGTTACTCTCCTAATACTTCATTGAGAATTTAAAGGAAATGGATGGGTTAACATGACCTATTGCTAAGATACTAAGATTGTTTGAAACAAAAATCCAAATAATGTTATTGTATATTATGGGAGTTGAGCATTCATGGATTTTGCAATCCAGGGAGAGGGTGTATATGGAACAAATTTAGAGAAGTGTGCGTGGAGGACAACAAATTTCGTGAAATTGATTTCATTTAGTAAATGCATTTCTATTTCTATGATTGCGTCTGAAATTGATCCTCCTACCATGGTTCCTTCCTACTTTGTTCTTCCATCATCTAGCATAATCTAGATGGCCATATGGCACATTCATCCCATGGTGCCTTATATTCTAAAGAAAATTCATTCTGCTTTACAGTAGATCAATTGATCACACTGGAGCATGGCTGACCAAGTACCTGTTATGTTTTTAAAAGGTCAGTTCAATTCAGTGACAGTTTGCCATATGGGTACCAGATGGGGTATTTAAAGTCATACTGCATCATTTGATTTGCCAATGAACTGCCTTTTTCTTTCAAAAATTTATAGTCTGTCAACTATAAATTAAGAATGGCTAGATTTAATTTTCATTGTTTTGGGTTGGGAAAAAACCCACTTAATTTTTTTCAATTTATATATTAGAAAACATGTGTCATTTTTGCCATATATCAAAAAAATTGAGAAAATTTGTAAAATGTTTAAAACTGAAGTATAGTATGACCCCCATATCTACAGGGGAGATGTTCCTGTATTTATCATGAAATGTGCGGATAATAGAGAATCTTATTGATATGAATGACATCTGGCAGAAGCATATCATAGAAATATGCTGGGGGGCCTAGAAAATGCCTGGAGAGTACACATTTTTTCAGACATGAGTAAGTAAAACAGTTCAAAGTGTTTAAACAGATAAAGAGAAATAAAGGCACTCTTTCAAGTATTGATGTCTCAGGCCTTTCAGGGCTTTGAGTACAACTCCTAGGGTGCCCACAGACAGTGTCCTAATCCAGGTCAAAGAAGGGGGGGGGGGAATCACAGGATCTGACAGCAAGTCTAAACACAGAGCTGTCAGTCCCAGTAAATCGTCCTCTGCTGTCCTGCTGCCTTCATTTGTAACAGATTTTAGAAATTCGCAAGATGGATGAGGGACTTCCGGCAGAAATTTACTTTAATTTTTTTAAAATGACTCTCCAAGGCCCCTTCCATACAGCTGTACAACATCCACATTGAACTGGGTTATATGACAGTGTAGACTCAGATAATCCAATTTAAAGCAGATATTGTGGATTATCTATCTTGATATTCTGGGTTATATGGCTGTATGGAAGGGCCCCAAGATGCGCTGGACCTCAGATGTGCTGACGCGGATATCTAACTGTGCACACAAGCAGATTTCTTATTATCTCTCCTCACCCTATTGTAAATTCAAGCTTTATTTAATGTCATAAACATCAGAATAAATGAATAGTTGCGAAGAGTTCTCACTGGAATTGCTTTCCTATTGCGCTTCCATTTCACCACCTGTGTGTCTGTGACTCTATTTGATTGCAGGCCTCATCAGCTGTTTCTGGATTTTAATCCACACCAGCATATAGGAATGAAAACACATGTTTTCCTTCACTGCAGGGATATACGGTCATGTGAATATGCAATCCTGAAATAGGGTTTTAACACATGTTTTCTGCTGTTAATCCAAATCAGTGTGCATTTCCCTTAAACATCCCCCCCCCCCCGCGCGCGCTTTCTCCTAGTTTCTTCCACATTTGTAGAAGGGCCCCGAGTACCTTGGATTCAGTCTGCAAGCAAGTTGGAATAGTCAACAGTTGCTTTTATACGGAAAATAATCAGCATATGTGATAAGAAAATGTGTGAACTGCAATTCAGTACAATGTAACAATAATTATTTAATTATGTTTGGAAACAATACATTTGAGGATATACTGTCAAACACATGTATTTGTTATCCAAACATGTTGGTGTAATTAACTTTATTTTCTATTTTGTCATTTTATTGTGCATTCTGTTGGGTTCCTGTACCAAAAAACAATTATCTGAAGGATACATGATGCCAATGGTCTCCAATAGCATTTTACATTTTAAGGAGGAGATAACTTCTGAGATTAGTTCATTCAGAAGGCACTGAATAAATAGACATATTAACAGTTACCTTTATATACTTGTAATGTATATAAAAGAAAACAAATACATTGTCGGCATCTTTCAAACTGGTCAAAATCCAATCCCCATCTTCTTCCCTCTGAAGAATATGTTTGTATGCGGACACAGCAAATTAAAATGATCCCCAGCAGGCAAATATTTCAGTTCCGGATTATCTTGATTAAGATGATTGGATAACATGGAATATGATTTTAAACTTACCAGATACCTCTGTTAAACAGAAAAGAATATATCTGGAAAAAAGTAGCAGAAAAAGTTACTGTAATTGCAAAATGCTTTTATGGTTTATACTAACCTACTGGAATGGTGGTGATTTAGTTTGCACAGCACACGATGATTGAAGCATCAGTTGAATATGGGAACAACCAAGTTAGATCAAATACTATATGAAAGAGCATTTGTCATGTCACACTGGCATCATGAGAACTTCTTTGATGTTTCACTGCTTGGTAACTTGAGAAATCTCAAGCCATGAGCCCATGTTGTGTCTCCAGCCAATGCCAAGATAGTTCCACTTTGGGAAGGCAAGGAGCCAAACATTAAGCTGGAGTTTGTAATGGAAAGAGTTAACATGTATCTGTGAATTTGTAGGATGTGTTATTTCTATAGAAGCCATATAGGCTTGCGATTTGCAGTTTGGTCCTATAGCCATTACCAATTTTCAACTCAGGACCCACCTTGAAGTAGTTTTTTCTTTTACCACATGCATATATGGTAGTGGTATCACTATTGTGATTCACATTAGGTCGTGCTGCACAGCTTTTGTCCCAGTCCAGCATTTAAAGACCTTAACAACAAGAAAGGTAGGAGTACTAGAAATAGAAATACAAAAGGAAGGATAATAGGAGTCCCAAATTTCCAGGGTGATCAATATTTTCATTAAGACCAACTACAATGGTGTAATAGGAGACAAACTTTTGTGTTTTCTCAAACTTTTAATCAGGGTAGATGCTAAAATTATTTTTTAAATGCAGGAAGAGGATAGACCAGAGTCCAGTCATATTTTCTAATATAACTAGAGTAGACCCATTGTATCAATGAAACTTTTGTCGGTATTGACTTATCAAGTTTCCATTTATTCAGTGGATCTGCTTTAATTGAGATCAACAATTAGATTTAGGCCTCAGAAATCAAAAGGCTACTTTTCAACAGAAAATTGAGTGGTTGTCTATTGCCTAAAGATGTGTGGCACAGATAGTAGTGTCTGAATGTGTCCATCTCTCCCAACACAAGTAATGGATGAAGTCTTCTTTTAAATAACCTTTTAGATTACTAGGCCTGCATCCCAGAGTTCCATGTGTTAGTCTGCCTTGAATCTCACTGCTGCTATTTCCCAGTGTCTAGTTACAGATCTGTCTGTAATACTTATCTGTTCCTTTATTGTCTGCGTAGCTCAGCTCCCCTTAATCTCTATCAGAATGCAAAAAATCCATGTGTCCGGTTTCAGTGTCACTCACAGTACTTTTAATAACTTGGTGTCCCCTTTGATTTCAGTTAGCAGAATGGCATGGCTAGGTTGTTGTGTACCATGCTCAGCAGTAGACTCTTATTACGGGACTGGTCTTCAAAGAGATAACGCGGAAACTGGATTTGTCCAGTTCTTCTAAGCCACTCTGCTTCCTGATCTCTTTTTTTTCTTATATTTTCTTGTTCTGTGATTGGAGCTAACTACTGTATGAGATCGTTTTCCTCTTAATTGGAAAACATTGGTAGCTAAATATCAAAAATCATTTGCTAGGAAAATAAAGGGAAACTATGCAAGTTATTTACATAATAAATCTTCAAACTTTACATACATTATTTGTTTGATTATTCAACTGTAGATGAAAAATTTGAAAAGTTTAGTTCCAGACAATTGGCAATGGAACAAGATCTTGTTTCTTATTCTAAGTTAATTGTGTATAGAATTATCCTGTTTTAAGAAGCGCTATTCCAGCAGCTGAATGCAGAGTGGAAGAAAGGATATTTGTGTGCTGTAGGTAAAAACTCACAGATTTACACAGGGCTGTGATTTAAAAACATCAAGATAGTAGGAAGCTTGTGCATTGAACATACTTTTACAAATTCAGTTCTACTTAATACGTATCTTCATATGAATAGCGCATAGTTCTGTTTTAGAACATGCTTAATTCTAAATTCATATTTAACAAAACTTTTATCTGAAATACATTTTTTTTAGTTACAGTGGAATTTTCTGGTATCTGAAAAACAACACCTGATTCTCTGCTGGAAGTTTTCAGCAATACAATAAACCATTGTTCCTGAACATGACAGTGGCTTATTGGTTTAGCCTTGAGGTCTCAAGAGTCCATGGAATCTTCAGTTTGAATCAAGCAGACAGTTTCCCCATTTTAAACATATTATATGCATGCCTCTTCCCAGATTGGCATGGCAACACAAAAAGGCCATTTGTAGTTGTTTGTATGAGCACATTTAAAACTGATACTGTGGCATTTTCTTGCAAGTATAAACACAGGGACTGAGGCACTGGTTGCAGATTCAAATACATTTGCTGCACAAGATACCACATACTGGGGAAGTTGTCCATGGAGCACAGCTGTAGATGGATTGCTTTCCAGATGTTCACTGACCTTCCATTTATGTGGTTTCTTTACATTATAGTTTGTCTAGCATGATTGGGTTTTCAGGCATGACAAACACTACGGTCTTCATCTGCAAGCCATATACTTTGGTGAAGTCATGGATGACTAATGTAAACATTGGAAAATATTTTTCCATGGTGCAGCATATGTGGATTATGGTTTATATCTCTATTATGTTTAGTAGAAAGAATCAATTTCAGTCCAGCTGTTACAACAAGTAACTGAAGTCTGTTGGTTTTGGATGTCAAACCACTTTGTTTGCTTCTTAAATCACTATGGAGCTAAGGTGCATTTGACCACATTCGTTGATACTGTAGGTTTCAGTTTTGAAAGTTCTCTCACATAACATTGCCTACATCTGTTACTGAATTCATTAGTTTTGAAAACTTTATAATAGTTGGAATTGGGTGCATGTGTTATTTAAATACCTGGTAATCTTTACTGTAGAAACTGATGTTATGCAACTGTACTGCTAAATATCTTCCAAGACAGCAATTTTACTTGCAAATAAGATAAGAATAAAGTGGTATAATACAGTTTTATTTTATCCGAGACTCAATTATTTGATGCAGCTGGTTGCCCAATTGCACTATATTCAGGATCACTCATTTAGCAAGGCAAACATTAGAAAGCACACACTTCTATTCTGCAGTGCAAGTCAGACTCCACTATAACTATTGAGTGCTGAAGAAATCTCCCACTTCATAGTCAGAGGTCCTGGCACCACTTTCTAGAACTGATTCGTAGTTATCATGTCAAGTCGAAAATGATAGTCCAGCCTGGAAATCCTGCTTTTCCACAGTAGGGTTAAAACAAAGAGATATTCTGGCACCTTTGAGAACAATAGAAAGAAGTTGGTACTGGTAGCACAAACTTTTGTAAAGTTATCAGGGAAAGTAGACTTTGTTTTCAAAATCTTATGCTACTACCAACTATATTTTCTTAGGCCGCATTTGCACTGTCAAATAAACTGGATTATATGGCAGGGTAGACTCATTTAATCCTGTTCAAATATGATAATCTGGATTTTCTGGCAGTGTAGATTCAGCCATAGTCTCTAAAGTGATACAAATCTACACTGTACTATATCTCAGAATCTGATCCCAGATTATCTGTTTTGAAATGGATTATAGGAGTCTACACTGCCAAATAACCTGGAATAAGAAAATAATCGGGGATCATGTCCTGGAATATAGAACAGTGTAGATCCAGCTAATTTTCCCTTTCCAATTGATAGATTGTGTTATTTCAACTTGGCAACGTGGGAAGGCAATTGCTTTGTATGATCAAGACACTATTTTTCTAAAGCATCAGTGGTTTTGGTAGGCTCTTTCAAAGTGTTGGATTCAGGATTTTGGTTCTACAGGACTTTGAAACTACCGCAACAAGCCTTGCACAGGTGAATCTCGTTCTCTATATGTTGCCCCCATTTCTGCTGTCAGCTGTGGCCCCTTCTACGCTGCCATATAATCCAGATTATCAACTCAGATAATCCACACTATCTACTTTGAACTGGATTATATGAGTCTGCACTGCCACATAATAAAGTTCAAAACAGATAATCTGGATTTTATATGGCAGTGTAGAAGGGGCCTGAATGTCTAACCAGATACATATTGGAAATTTTTATAGGCATTATGATATCAGGCTGACTACAATTAGATACCTCAGAGGATGGGGGTAGTAGTTCTGAGCAATCATGTCACCTTTTGTGTGTGTCAAGAGTGACTTTGAGAAACTGCAAGTCGTTTCTGGTGTGAGAGAATTGTTCATCTGTAAGGATGTTGCCCAGGGGATGCCCTGTTGCTTTATCGTCCTGTGTGAGGATTCTCTCATGTCCCCACATGGGAAGCTGAGGCTGACAGATGGGAGATGGAGAATTCTCCCATAGAATCATTCAATGCTGACAGATGGGAGCTCATCCCACTCCCTGGATTGGAACCTCCAAACTGTCAGTCAGCAGCCACCGGGGGTCCCTGGTCATATCACTGAACAATCCACATATTATTTGGAAAATAATATTATTTGGGATTTGAAAAAGTAGCAAAGTTGTAACTTGCACGTTGTTTTTGTGACTATTTTTTAAGTTCAGTTCTTTCTGGAACTGTTCTCTTAACATCTTTTGTCCAGTAGACTTAGGCAATTCTATACTGCTGTATAAAATCCAGATTATCTGCTTTGACTTGGATTATATGGCACTGTAGACTCAGGTAATCCAGTTTAAAGCAGATAATGTGGATTACCTACCTTGACATTCTGGATTATATGGCAGTGTAGAAGGGCCCTTAGGCTAGAGTCTTAAGATGTTTGGAAGTCTTAGGATGTTTGGAAGAATCAATAATGTGGCCTTCCCCCCCCCCCCCCGGGCCACCCTTTCCTTCTCTCCTCTTTGTCTCCCTCTTATATACACAAAGCTTTCTGCTATGATAACCTGTTTGTTGGCATAATATCTTTTCATATTTGAGAAAAAGACAAAGGAAGTACAGTGCTAGGCACAGAACAGTTATTAAAAACAGTTGGAAAGCATATAAAAGGTTCCGTGTGTGTGAAAAACAGGACAGCTGTGATGGTCTATTGGGAAAGTATGTACAGATGGTGGTAGTGCGGAGAATGATGACTGCATGGCTGATAAATGAAATACCAAGGGGAGAGAGAATATATACTTTACGTGTTGGTGATTTTTGTCAATAGTTTCTTTTGGGGCTTATCATTAGAATAATTCCCAGTGAGCAATTTGGCCAAGGAGCCAATTCTTAGTGTTATGTTTTTCAGGTCTGATTTTGTTTACAAAATGAAGAAAATGTTTAATAAATTTTATGCCATGTAATTATTAGCCATATGGTTTTCTTCACTTTTAGAATGTCATGAGGTTGTCATAATGGTGTCCATAGCATTCCAAATAAAATTGGGCCTGAATTCGTCACACTTAATATCTGAAATTTTTGTGAAACAGATCAGTTTGTTTTGTGTTGAAAGAAACGAGAAAGAATAATGAATTAAACCTAGATTCAGCTAACAATGGTAATAGATTTTTGAAAAAGCAAAAGGAGACATTAAAAATAGTAGATATTTGCAGTATTGATATTAAAATGATATCTCAGCATTTTATCATATGTAGGAAATAATTGTTTTACTATAAATGCCATTTCTGGACTCAAGTAAAAATGAAGAAAAAGAAAGAATTGTCTAATGGAAAAGTTGCCTGGGTTCAGGTCCATAGCCAGGATTTTGATTCGGGGTGGGGTGGGGGCTGAGTCTGAGTGAGAGAGAATCTACCCTAGCAAACCTTTTGTATCGTTATCCCAATACCCCCATGCATATGGGATTTATTGAGCATGATGATCAGATCATGATATGAATAAACATAACAGTTTAAATAATAAATGCCATTTATTTACTTTTATTAACAAAATATTTAGAATACTTTTTGACTTATTTTTTACTTTACAGCAACAGTCTTCTTTTCTTCTCCCTGGCCATTTTATTAATTACTTTTTCTGGTTTGATAGTGATGTCCTGATGGATGGAAATCATTGCTAGTCCACTAAGTCTCTGGTCTGTCATTAAACTTCTAGATACACTTTTCACTCTCTTCATGGTTGAAAACGATCTTTCCACACTACATGTCATTACTGGTAGAGTAGCTAACACAGTCAAAAGGAAATTTATTGACCAATAGTAGGTTTTGTCACACAGTTCCAACACTTTTAAGTACCTCAGTATCTTTCTTAATTGATGAAGCAAGTGCTGCATCATTTTCAAAGTATTCTGACAGTTGTTCCATACGATGAACTTTGTATAGACCTGAAAACGAAGGGAGGAGATCCTGGTAACTGGTTAAAATGTCATAATTTAAACATGAACCTTTCAGTCATGTTCTGTATGAGTGAATCGACACATGATATGAACACCGCAACTCTGAAATATTCTTCTAAGGAGTTAGTCCCTGGATTTGCCTGATGCACCTGTCTTGAACTTTGCCTTGGAATAGTCAAGTTGCTTAGAAATATTTTTTTCATATCTGGACCAAACATGGCCTACTATACATACAGGACAGGCAGGGATTGGGGGTGATTGACCTTGGATCTGGGAGTTGCAGTGTTCCCTTATCCAGAGGGCATTGAACCAAGCCAATGCTGGAACTGGACTAAACTTGGCATATAGAGCCAATGTGCCCAATCGTGCATAGAGGCAGGGAGTGGGGAATGATTGCCCTTTTTCAAATGGGAGTTGTTGTTTACCTGGATCCAGAGAGTCCCAGAAGGCAGCCAACGGGCTCAACGCACTCCACTCCTAGCTACGAGTGTGGTGAGACTTTAATGCACAGGCATGAAGGCCTGCCAAGTGCATGGCCTTGAAGGCCTATTATGGCCTCCAAGTGCTCTGTGGTACAGCGGCATCCTCTTTGGTGCCTGAGCTGTTGGCACACTCCCCTTCCTCTCCCAGCATTGAAGACTGAAAGCAGGGGCACCAAAAAGGAAAGAGAGTGTGCCAAGGGCCCAGGCGCGGACAAGGACACCACCGTGCCATGTACCAGTAAGACCATCCTGATAATTGGGGGGGGGGGCTGAAGCCCCTCAAGCCCGCCCCCCCAGCTACATGCCTGCCTGCAGGGCCGTAGCCAGGATTTTGATTCGGGGTGAGTTTGGTTCGGGGGCTGAGACTGGGTGGAAGAGGGTCTACCCTAGCAAACCTTTTATATTGTTATCCCAATAACCCCATTAATGTGGGATATAATGAGCATGGTGATCAGATCATGATATGAATAAACATAACAGTTTAAATAATGTACCAGTAAGGCCTTTTCACAGACCACCCTGAGAATTTGGGGGGGGGCTGAAGCCCCCTTAGCCCCCCTGGCTACATGCCTGCCTGCCTGGGTTGAAATTGAACATCTCATATTCTCCATATTATGCCATATTTTCTTCTTTCAAAGAAGGCATAGTTCTTTCCCATGTAGAGGTTGTAGGACGAATAAAGGTATGTGTATTTTTGCCTTTCATTTGCCTGTCAATCTTTGGTGACCCCATAAATTTTGCTGGGGTTTTATAAGGCGTGGAATACATTGTTACATTGATCCAATGTAGTAGCTCAGGTAGAAGGATATGTTTAAGCTAAGGATATTTCTGCACATTAGAGCAATCATTGGAACATGACATGTGAGTCTATGTTTGCATATCTCTTGAAAAGGGGATATCTAACTCACTAATACTTCCTATTTTATTAGTTGTTGTCCAATGCAAAAGACCTCCAGGGCTTTGCACAGAAAGAAAGGGCTTAATCCAGGATTATAGTGACAATTGTAACAGAACTTTATTTCCCTTAATTCTCCATGGAAACCCTCTGTGCTACCTGAATCCATCATGAAAACAGAGCTTAGTGTGTGTGTGTGTGGGGGGGGGGGGGAGATTTGTGTTCCAGCATCAAACCCAAGTTTCCCTCTGGTATTGAAATAAAGATTCAATATGTCTGACTTCACCCCCTGCAATTTTGAACAGCCCATCCCTAAGTACAAATCTACAATTTCAAACCAATGCATAGTAGAATATGGCATAGTAGATGTTGAAGTGATCCACTTCTAGGAGTAGATGTTTTCAGAAGATCTATAGTTTACATTAGAATAGGGAAAGTATGGCATACAGACTGTACATAGTTCCTAAAAGACTTTTTGTATGCCTTGAGATGGATAGGGCTCTCTTCAATGAAGGGCCTTTTAGCCCCCACCCACCCCCAGGAAAAAAACCCACCTTTTTTGCATGTGCCTTCATCCTAAAACAGCCACCGAAGAGTCAAACCTCTCTTTTTAGAGTTGCAGTTTAGCCTTTCTAATAAACCATTATAACTGTCTAGTCACTCTCATTTCCAAAACCTCACTAGAAACCAGAAATACCAATAAGTGTTATTTTGTACCAGCATTTGGCTAAAACCATGGCGAGCAGCCCATCTTGGCCTTTGCATGTACTGCAGTTCCTTGCATGGGACTGCCCAATCTATCCCTACCTCAACACTTAAGCATCTCAATGATCACCTGGCAAGAGGCTTGCAAAAACTCTTGAGTGATGCCTTAGAGCAGTGGTTCTCAACCTGTGGGTCCCCAGATGTTTTGGCCTTCAACTCCCAGAAATCCTAACAGCTGGTAAACTGGCTGGGATTTCTGGAAGTTGTAGGCCAAAAACATCTGGGGACCCCAGGTTGAGAACCACTGCCTTAGAGGTCTTCCGTGCAGTTAGGAATTTTGGAACAATCAGGGCTCCAAAGTGGGCAGAGGAGTTATGTCAACATATATGTCTGCGCAAGGGGTAGTAGGCCACAGTGCCAGCCCCTCCTGAAGACTCTGGATGAAAACTTTCATGTTTTTTTAAAAAAAATTGTTTGTCCCCACAGGAGCAGTTCAGCTACATTTTTTGGCCAACTCTGAGCCACTGAATCTGCAAAAGACCCCTTTCCCCACAATAAGGAATGACCTAGATTACAAAATTATAAACCTTTTAGTATTAGGACTAGAGTGCACTTTAAAAAGGGGTGCTGTAATAAACCACATGGGTCCTTTTTATTATGTATTTGGTCCTCAGGAACCTGAAGACTCACAAAAATGACCCCATGGTCTTCGCTTTCCCCATTCATGATGGACCTTTTTCACAATATGTAGCTACTGAGAACTTGCTTGGCTGTTAAACATACCAAATTTGGAGCCATGACTAGTCACTGTGGACCTGCTTTGCACACTAGGGAAAATGTTTGTGCATTCATAATATAGTTAAATATAAGTATCATCAGTTAATGTTTAAAAATATTAAAAGTATTATCATTGGCCAGTTTTCACCATACAGTGTTCCCTCACTTATAATGGGGGTTACGTTCTAGGACCCCCCGCGATAAGTGAAAATCCGCAATGTAGGGACAACTGGCTCCCCCTCCACTCATCCTCCATGTCATAGGCAGGCCGGGAGGGGGAGGGGGAGCTCTTGGGAAGCATCCTCAGCAGCAACAGCAGGCGGCCTCACCTCGAAGATTTAGAAAGACGGAAGAGGAGTAGGAGGGGTGGATTAGAGGGAGAGAGAGATCGCAGGAAGCATCCTCTGCAGCAACAGCAGGCCTTGGCTGGAGAGGTGCTCTCTTTCCCTCCCTCCCTCCCTGCCTGCCTGCCTGAGGGATGGGCCTGGCCTTTCCTCAGTGGCCTCACCTCGAGGGAAGGAAGAAGAGGAAGAAAACGAGGAGGAGTGGAAGGGGAGCCAGATTTTCACAGATTTTCAGCAACAGCAGCCCAAGGAGCCACCGGAGCAGGAAAGGGGCATCAGCTTGCTTCCCTTGTTCTCGGTGGTGGCCTCCTCTCCTCCTCCTCTTTCCCTGACTCAGCCCCCAATAAATTCTTTTTTTAAAAAAACAACAGCGAAACAGCGAGTCCGCGTAAAACGAACCGCGAAACAGTGAGGGAACACTGTATAAATTAAATCCAAAAGTCAGAACAATGTATAGTATTTCTGATCACCGTGTATTGTATAGTAATATTAGTATTTCTAATTACCAAGTAGTGTTGTGAAACCCAGACAGTAAAGAGAGTTGACAAGAAGAAATAACCTCATTTGAAATGTGGTGCTAGAGGAAGGTTCTGCAACTATCAAGACAGATGGATGCATCCTGGAATAAATAATGCCTGTCCTCTTACTAGAAGCCAAGGCCTCTTCCACACAGCTGTATAAAATACCACATTATCTGCTTTGAACTGGGATATATGACAGTGTAGACTCAGATATTTCCATTCAAAGCAGATATTGTGAGTTATTCTGCCTTGATATTCTAGGTTATATGACTGTGTGGAAGGGTCCCGATTTAGACATTATTAAACTGTGGGCCCTTCCACACAGCCATATAACCCAGAATATCAAGGCAGAAAATTCCACAATATCTGCTTTGAACTTGGTTATCTGAGTCCACACTGCCATATATTCCACTTCAAAGCAGAACATGTGGAATGGGGTTGAATATTCCTTGTCTAAGAAAATCCAATGAAATTCATGGGGTCCCTGTAAGTTAACAACCTGAAAGTACATACACTGACAAAGTGGAAGTCAGTAGGAAAACTAAACCACAGATGGATTGATTAATCAGGGAATTTGCACCCCTAGGTTTACAATACATTTGTGACATTATTCTACTTAGATCACTGGATGTGGCTTATGGATCACTGATGTATCTTTTTGTTAGTTGTTTATGTCTTGTTATACTGATTTAGGCTGATATTGAAGTTACTGCATTGCTAACCAGTGAAGTTGACGTCTCATGTAGTGTAATCCTGTGCCTATCTACCTAAAACAAGACCCTGCTGTTTTCAGTGCGCATTTCCTTCCAAGTAATTGTGTGCAGGGTTTAAGCCTTTACTTTTCATGAACTAATTCATGAGAAACCTTGTGTTCATTATGACTATTTTTAATTAGATAAGCCCTTTTTCCCCAGAATTGTCCAAACAAAATAGCAGAAGACTACATTCCTTCATTGTTATCTGTTACTTTCAGACATGATCAGCAGATGAAAGCATTTTCCTTAATAATTAATCTCTAGAACTGCTGTACATTTCTGTCCAGCCACATTATGAAATCCTCGTTGCCTTCTCTTCCTTCCCTGTTGTTTTGTTTTGGAGGGAGTAAGCTCCCCAAAACAACCCTTTACACCTCAAAATTGATTTTTTAAAAATGGAATCTATCCAGAACTGCACAGTTTTGCTTGCCAACATTGCAGTTCAATATACTAATGCACCTGCTTTAGTGCTTTGACTTTCTGATCTCTGGTACTTTGAGTTCAAGTCAGAGATAGGAATTAAGTATGTGAGTTTGGAGTAAGATGCTAAATTTTGGTAGCTCACATATTCCTGTGAAATGTTTCCTAGGTTCTTAATTTGCACATAGAATGAACGATGGTCTTTAACTCTTTGACATTAGGGGGTTTTTTTATTTATAAAAACAGTCTGGCTGATAAGATCAAAATGGATTGTACAAAAAGCCTATGTGCCACTATCTGTCCTTTTTCCACTAAGTGGACAATACCAGTTGATCAAAGAAAGGTACAGGCAGTCCCTAAGTTACAAACATCCGACTTGTAAATGACTTGTGATTAAGAACAGGGGTGAGGAAACAGGAAGTGGGAGAAATCTCCCCCTCGGAATGGAAATACACTCCTGGAAGAGTAATAATGGAGGAAAATGTGCCTCCACTGAAGCTTTATCACCAATCCTTGTTTCCACAAGTCAAAATTTTCAAAATTCAATTAACACAGGGACAGAAAGTGAGGTGTCTGTAGAAGAAATTTCAAGGATAATGTGTCCACAGAAGATTCCTAATAACTTCCATTTAGTTCAAGCTTCTTTATAGATTAAAATACCCCTGTGTTGGCCTGATTTGCATATCACAGGAAAGCGGATTTCTTCAGAATACTGGCTTGCAGTGAATGAGGCATTGTGCTGGTAAACATTGCCTGTCTAAACAAACTACAGACTGTCTGGTTTATCCATTGTGATGTCCAAACTCAGTGCTATCGTGTTTTTCCCTCAAGAAGTCAAAGAATGAAACCAAAAGCAAGCTATGGATTATTTCTCAGGTTTGTTGGGGAAGAAACAAGACAGAGTTCAGGATTTGTCCATTGCAACACATAGATCAGCATTACTGCTGCAATTGGGCAGTATGCCAGGACTGCATCCTTTTCATGGAATTCAGTATTTTGAAGAATTCCAGGTTGATGTGACATCCACCAAATTCACCTATATTGTTCCTAAATTTATCAACATGATAAACAGTGCAATAACACAGATTTCATGGTGGTAATTTTGAACTGAGATGTGATTGAGTATTAGTGGTAAATAATTGGTTATCCCTGTTTATTTATGTGTTGCGATTCCCCATCATTCTGAAATGCATTGAATAAGTTTGAGTGTGTTGTTTAATGCAGTCCCAAAAAACCCTTTCTGTTGTTGTTTTTGAACAGCACCATTGAAAGAAGGTATGAGAAAATATGTATAACACACTTTGGAAAATTACATAGTGTCACAATACAACAGTTTTCTAAAAAGTAGATTGGAATTAAAAGGAAAAGGGAGAAGAAGAAAAACCACCAGGAATATTTATAGAAATTTGCATTGAGGCTTATTCGACTATATTTTCTTAACAGTTTTTACTAGCTTCTGATCTTGTATTATATAGCCAAAGTTCTAAAACATTTCTGGCTAGCTTTGTGATCATAACACCTAGGGCCCATCCAGACAGGACCTTTATTGCAGTATCTACCACAATAAAAGAGAGCTGTCCAGACAACGTTCTGGACAGTCTTAAATTAATTCACTACAAACCATGAAAACCCTGGTTTGTAGCAAATTAATTAGATAGCGGAATTATTCTGCATGTTCTTGGAAGGCGTGGGATAGACCCACTCTTTCTGGTTCTGGACTGTACAATACTGCAGTCCAGACAGTATCTCAATGGTTTACCGGGCTAAATAAGCCCAGTAAACTGTGGGAATACCCAATCCTTCCCCTCAAGCCCCCAGACCCTTTAGAAAAGTAATAACAACTTACCTGGCCTCCATTGCAAGCCTCATCCGGCTCTCCGGGTGCATAGAATTTACACACCAGGAGAGTGGGGGGAGGAAGGAGGGAAATCGCTCCCCCTCCTTCACTTTCCTGGCGCATCATTTCTACATGCCTAGAGAGCCAGACAAGGCTTGTAATGGAGGCCGGGTAAGTTTTTATTACATTTCTAAGGTCCCCCTCCCCCTAAGCTCCATCAACTGTCCTTCCCTTTTAATTCTTGGCAGAGACTTCATTCCAAGAAAGTGAAACCTCCAAAAGTGACATTCTCTCCAAAGATTAGAAAACCCTGTAGATCGTCACACTGCAAAGTCATTGTATTCAGCCATTGTTATGAATAAAATGATCAAAACAGCATGATACAGTGGACTACCAATTGCAGCTTGTATAATCTAGTCTTGCAATCAGAAGGTAAATTTTAATGTATAGACTTTGTCATATGTGTGTGTTTAGTAGAGGAGAGAGGCATTCCATTTACTGTTGATGCCAAACTTGCTTTGCAGCGATCTGCAATGAGAATAGGATGATTTAATATAGAATAACTTTAAAATATAATAATTTTATTGTCAGTGTACATTTTGCAACAAAATTAAGTGCTTTTTCCAGAACACATCACAAAACAATGTACTCATTCCTCCACACTCTTAACCACCACAGCACAGGTTCCAATGCCACATCAGTGCAAAACCATGATGTTCACTATAGTTACAGCTCTAGGTAAAAGATGTATCTCAGTCTGTTTGTATTGTCTTTGTCATCCTGTACCATCTGCTGGATGGTAATAATTTAAAAATATATGCTGGGTGAGATGGGTCCTTAAGAATGTTCTGAGCTTTCTTAAGGCTATGGGACTCATAAAGTTCTTCTCAAAAGGGGAGAGGGCAAGCAATGATTCTCTGTGCAGTTTGGTGACCCTTTGCAGCACCTTCCTATCTACCACTGTAAAGTTACCAAACCATGTGTAGATGCAGTAGGTTAGGAAACTCTATAGCACAGCGGTAGAAAGTCATGACACCAGCAGCTTTTCATTCAGTTGTTGGTTCCTTAGAAGTCTTAGAAGTCTCTGCTGGGCCCTCTTAACCAATGCCGCCTTATGAGTGCCCCAGGTCAGATCTTTCTTAGCAGTTGACACCTAGGAGCTTAAAATTGACCACCTGCCCTATTGGACACCCCTTGAAGCAAATGTTTAAAATAAGAAATTTAGCCAGTCATATATCTCATGACAGATTTCTTTCACTCATTTAATAGCTTATATAGAGAAGAACCATGGGAAGGGTGTTACATTGCTGTGCTTTCTGAGACATATTTGCTCACTCTCAGCATAAAGGGAAGAAATTTGTTGAATGAAAGGCATGATAAATATTTGTTAGAAAACAAAATGAGCTTGGATGCCGCCAAATCAAATTTCAATTCAAGGAGTCAGAGACTTCTAGACTAAACTTAAACTTGCTTCGTCAAGCCCAAAGTACTGAGATGGGCTGTGGAAGCAGTCCCAGGAGTCTGTCCCCACAGTGCCCACATCCCACTAGATCCAGGCCTCCCAGGAAGACCAGGGTCTAATCAGGTATCTAAATAATTTGGGACAAAGCAAAAGAGTTATTCCTCTTTTACCTGAGGCATTGTTTGGAAAGTCCGACAGGACCTGCATTTTGGGCCCTATCTGGAAGAGCCTTGAGAAAAAGAGAAGGTGGATTTAGCTCTTAGACTCCATCTACACTGCTATATAATCCAGTTTTAACTGTATTATAATGGTCCGTGAAGACTCATATAATGCAGATTGAACTACCTTGAGTTAGATTATATGACTCTACACTGCTCTTTAATTCAGTTCAATGCAGTTAATCTGCATCCCAAAACTGGATTATATGGCAGTGTACATGGGGCCACAAGAGGAACAGCAATCCTGCAAGAATTTGACTTGATTTGCTTTTCCATTGGGGGCTTGGTAAGTGGCGGTTAACTTCATTATTACATGATGTAGATATCCCTGATGCCTGGGAAAATAAGCCTTTGAAGCTCATGATTTCAAGAATGATCACCTCTTCTAGACCCACTCGTGAGCTTTCAGTGTGACATCTTGAAGGAGTTTGCAATCATCATTTCATCTGGCAGGAATGTATACAAGTCCAAAATTATGTGAATGTACCTGTTTAAAAGTAACTATAATGTAATTTTGCATTAGCTACTTTCATTCACCAGTGCACAGGCATGACACATATGTAGCAATTTCGAGAGAACAATGTGAAAGCAATTTATTAAAGCTCACATCCTGTTCAAGATTAAGTACGAAACTATATTTAAAGTATTGATCCACAAAAAGGATATTCATTTTATTCATACTATAAAAGTGTTCTCAATTGAGCCGGTGTAGTAATTGAATCTAAACTTCTTAGAGCCTAAAGTTTTTTGTTTTGAAACCACGTTTAGCAATCAGAGTCCTTTAAAAAATATTTTGTACTGTGATTCAATAAATTTAAATCTCCTGAAAGGAAAAAGAAACATTATGTCTTTAAGTGTAACTTATATAGCATTTAATATTCTAACAGTGGAATGCAGTTTAAGGACATTCTTTAGTTGAACAAAAAGAGAGGGAGAGAGGGGGGAAAGATTTCATTACATTCAGCACAGTATGAGACTAAGTCAAAGTAGTTTTGCTAATTAAATTCAATTGCCATCCATTAGACCAATGGAATGAGATGAATCTACTATACAGCTGACACAGCACAGGTATGCAATTTGGCTAAATGGCTATTTCTGAACTGCAGCACACATTTCTTCACTTGTTCCTTTTTTGAGAGGGAGAGGGAGATGGAGAGGGAGAGAGAGGGAGAGAGTTAGATTTCTGCATGCATTCTGCCCTGGCTTCCAAAAAAGAAAAAGAAAGGAAAAAAGAAGCTTGCTGAAGGGCAAAGATATCAGTTTAAATAATCAGTCCCTAAGGATTATATGAGAGCAGTGAATCAGCTTGAAAGTGTGTACAAATTTAAGCTTAAAAGGTGTGGAGTCAGTGAAAGGGAGTCATAGGGTTTCTAATCCCATAGGCGGTTTCCCTTTTGATCATTAATTGATAAATTTTTAATTTATACAAGAAACTGAATCAATGGCAAACCTGCTGGAACTAAGTTCTGCTGCATTCAACAACTGGGCATGACTAGGTGGGTGTATGTATGATGATGAGAAATATGAATTTATATTCAAATAATAGGCTGATGTTTTGGCCTATTCTGCTATTTTAGGTCATGCTGAATACTGTGATGAGGAATTTCTTGCCCCTTTAAAAAGATAGGGACATCACTCAGCCATTGGCCAAGAAACATTTGACAGCCAACAAGCCTATAATGTTTCCGAGCGCACAGATTTACACATCTTGCCAAAATAAAAATTGACTAAAACCAAAGAGGATATTAAGGATTGACACTTTAGGAAAAAATAACAGGTTTAAGGGAAGGCATTGGTCTTAAGAAATGTGACGATCCTTTGTACTATTTAGTTCCTGGAACTCATGAGCTAATGGAATTAATCTGATTCCATTGTGAACACTAATTGCCTGAAACATAGGGCAGTACAGGAAAAGTCAACATATAGTTGGCTAATTCCTACTCTGAAGCTGGATACTGCAAAACCAAAATGTGCATTGTTAGCCTTGACTTAAAAACCTGGGACAGTTTCTAAGCCAAAAATTTATCTGTTTTATCCACAAAATATATGAAGGTGATAAAGAGTTATATAGTATTACATTTTCATGATGGTGATGTTTAGAACTGGGCAATAGCTGCAGGGGAAAAGTAATGCTATGCATGGCATTTCCATATTGGCCACACTGCAGTAATGGGTTTTTTCCTGGATTTTGCCAACTGTTGTCACATATAGGTCCACTTGTTCAGTGTGCATCTTCTAAATTTTTGTGCATGTTCTCACTGGGTGTAACTATTATTATTTCTTGATCTGTTCATTGACACTTAAAAAAAAGATTTGCTGAAGTTGAATACTAAAGTTTGAAGGACAAGGCTTTCAGGCTTTTACCACTCTGAATTTAGTCTTTCTTACAGTGTTATAATTCAAAAACTCTATGAACTGTTTTGGCTATAACTCTAAAATATTTTTTTTAAGAGAAAGGAAGGAAATGAGAAAAATATTAAAGAAGAACCAGGTAAGAGAAATGGAATTAAACAGGATAACAACACAACAGCCCACATAATATCCCTCATGGTGTTTCATTGCAATGTCTAAAAATATCTGATTTACCCCATAACTATTGATGTGCGCATGCCTATTAGTTTTTTCTCTCTGTATTCCAGGAATTTTTTAAAGTAATAATAGTGGAAATAAAATTACAGCTATATAAAGTGACAAAAAGATTATTTGAATATTTAAAAACTCTTTGAGAACTATAGCAACAAATACTGCCTCTTTCAGCAACCACTTGAAACGTGTGTTCTGTGTGGAGGAGTCTACAGCTGACAAAGAGAAAATATGAAAAATATTGATCGGAGAGTTACCATTTCAGCATTTCTTTCTTTCTGACATTTTTCCTACCTATGGAGTTTTATAGATCTGTCCCCTATGCTTTTTAACATCCACATGAAACTGCTGGGAGAGGTCATCCGGGGTTTTGGAGTGGGGTGACATCTCTATGCAGATGACACCCAACTCTACTACTCCTTTCCACCTAATTTCAAGGAAGCCCCTCGGGTACTGGATGAGTGCCTGGCTGCTGTGACTGACTGGATGAGGCTGAATAACCGGATCGGGGTATAGGGTGGCAACCTGTGCTTGATGGGGTTGCACTCCCCCTGAAGTCACAGGTCCGCAGCTTGGGTGTTTGTAGCTCAGGCATCTGCGGTGTCTGGAAGGGCCATTGCACAATTAAAATTCATGCACCAGCTGCGACCGTATCTCGTGAAATCGGATCTGGCCACGGTGGTCCACACCTTAGTCACCTCCAGATTGGATTACTGTAATGCACTCTACATGGGGCTGCCCTTGAAAATGGCCCTGAAGTTTCCATTGGTCCAACGGACGGCAGCCAGATTACTAACTGGAGCGACTTACAGGGATCGGTGAACTCACCTGTTTAAGGAGGTCCATTGGTTGCCGTTCATCTTCCGGTCCCAATTCAAAGTGCAGGTTCTTACCTACAAAGTCCTGAACAGTTTGGGAGCTGCCTAGCTACATGACCGCATCTCTGTTTACGAACCCAGGTAATCTCTCTGATCATCTGGAGAGACTCTACTCTCGCTCTCACCGCCTTCGCAGGTGCGTTTGGTGGGGACGAAGGAGAGGGCCTTCTCTGTAGTGGCGCCCCAACTCTGGAACAGGCTTCCCAGGGATATTAGACAAGCCCCCACTTTGGCAGTCTTTAGGAGGAGTCTGAAGACATGGCTGTTCCAATGTGCCTTCCCTGAATAAAGTAAATAACACCCTGCTGTGTTCAATCTCTGCAAATGTCCTCAGAAGCACTTTAATTACCTGTTGGGTGTCTGCCCCATATTGTCCTGGAAACCTTCCTGTTATATGCAAACTACCTCTGTCTGTACCCAGTGTCTATTTTTTTAAAAATTTAACATTCATATTTGGCCCACCCGAAATGGTTTTAAATTGTTGGTTACTGTTTGTGTTGAGTTTTATTGATTGTATTGTTTTATAATTGCTGCTGTGTTGTTATTATGTGTTATTGGGCTTGGCCTCATCTAAGCCACCCCAAGTCCCCTTGGGGAGATGGGTTTGGGGTATTAATAAAGTTAATAAATAAATAAATAAACAAGATAGAACAAATTAAGAAAAAACTAAAAATATACTTTCTGGTTTCCTACTTTACTGTAACTGCTCTGTCTTCTCCACATTTTCTGAACATTTGTGCAAGTTTGATTGAACACAAATACTGTAGCAGTGTTAGGAATGAAATGGAGACTGAAATGCAAGTGCTGCAATTCTTGGCCTTTTTGGCCATCAGAAAGGAGATTTTTGCATGCCATTAAATACTGCTACTATGATTAATTTAAAGGGTTACATTTTACAGAACAAGTGTATAGATGGTAGTTGTTAACCCATATTCACTGGTAGTTAAGAGTGTGCACAGCACATATCAAAACTTTCTGTAGCCTCTTTCATCTCATTAGCATCTCAATCTCTATTCAGTAGTTAATGTCCGTTACAGAAAGAGTGCTCCGTTCTTGTTCTCAATAAGCCAGTTGTAAAATGTCAGACTGTCACTTGCAATATAAAAAAGCAAAAATCATGGTATTTGGAAAAATGTTACACCTCATAAAAACAAATTGTAAAGACATGAAAACATCTTGGTATGTTTTACTTTTAGGTCATTTAGTACAGCTGCTTTAAATACCAGTTGTCTAGATTCCCACACTTTCCTACCAATGGAGAGGTTTACACAAGCATAATTTAAATTACAATTACCCTAATTAACATCTTATCTGCATAAATGCTTGAATGCAGAGCAACAAAGCATTGCCTAAGAAGCTATGTCCTAGTACTGAAATGTGTTTCTTCAACACAGTTTGGGAAAATAAGAGCAAGCACATTTAATGGTTTAGATGCAATATTTACAATTAATTTATGTTTTGATATGTTTTCAATTTGAATACACCTTCTATATTAGATGATAAATGTGATGGAAATTTGTTCCCCAGAATTAATCACATATAAATTGGTCACACTTGTTAAAACATTTGCTTAGATGTATTAAACAAAAAGAACACAATGTTTTTCCTCTTTCCTAACACTTAAAGTGAGGTATTTGTAACACTATTGAGCAGGCCTACTTTGGATTATCGAAGTATTTTCAAAGTTCCAGAGGTTGTTGAAGGTGTTGAAGCTCACTTGTTGTGTATCCTTATTCAGAAAGGCTTTCCGAAATAACAAAGGATCAGAGGAGCTGGTTTGTAGGAATAACTTCTGGATTCCTGTTTAAAATGGAATAGGATATTCTTGAGAAGGACTATGGACTTTAAATCTTTGCTCAGTCCCTAAGACCTTTGTTCAGTCCCCTAATACGGTTTCACATCTTCAGCAAGCATAACATTATGTAACAAAATTTAAAAAAATTATGTATTATTCCTATTTAATTGTACGGTTCTTACTTTGAAAGTTGTTGTTATACTCCAGAAACTTTGTTTTTGTGACTGCCATAAACTATATTGAATTGAGTGAGAATTTATGAAACATTCATTGAAAAACTATAGCAAAATGTGCTGCAGGATGTCCTGCAAAAACTACATTTTGCAGTTTAATAAACTTACCCCATGTTTTTATGATAGAACCAAATAGGAAATGACATTTATAACCCAGGAACAAAAATTGTGTTACATAGTGCAATTGATACAGCAGTGCTACTCTGGGCACAGAGTACAAAATGACTGTAAAGATTTCACAAGTGAAAGAACTTCTCTTGGAGAGAAGAAACCATAGGGTCATCAGAACAGCCTAAAATCAATTACAGAGGGGTTTTTTTTCATGTTCTTATTTTATTCTAAACCAGAGCTCCCATACTTTATCTGAAAACATGCAGTTTCCCAAAAGGAAGAAGGAAAACAACAACAACCCAGTGTCATCTCCTTAAAC
Organism: Anolis apletophallus; assembly: GCA_030556195.1. Classification (NCBI taxonomy): domain Eukaryota; kingdom Metazoa; phylum Chordata; class Lepidosauria; order Squamata; family Anolidae; genus Anolis; species Anolis apletophallus. The sequence continues at coordinate 96,071,648 of JARBWK010000005.1, forward strand.
CTAACAGTCAACCTTGCCCTGTAGTGATAAAAGTGGAGAGTTGTGCTGCTACATGTAGTGTAGCATTCAAACAGGCAGGGTAGATTAGCACTCCATTACAGTGAGTCATAGGATTAAGGACTAAACAAAGGCCCAATTCACACATGCAGACATCTGCTTGAATGGCTGCTTGTGGCATATCTCCACATGGGTATACCACTTGTGTGAAGTGGTTCCCCATGCCATTCAAGTATTACAACCCTCAGGAACTGCAAGGAGGGAATGGTTAAACCTGCCTGAACCATGTGGAGAGACACTTCACACAAATGGCATACTATGTGTCACAAGCAGCCATCACTTTGATGGATTCATGTATGTGTGAATTGGTCCAAACACCAGCCCACAAAAATCCAAAGACAATACAGGTTGCAGATATCAATCTTGTCCAACAGCCGTGAGAGAAAACTAGAAACCAAACAAATCATCACCTTCCAATCAATTAAATGATTGATAAAACCATACAATTCTCAGTCACATGTACTGGTAGTGAGGATGTAAGGGTTATTTTGTCTTGATTGGATGAAGGGTGGATGGAGATTTTCTTGCATTTGATAGCCCTTTTGTAGGCATATCACCCTTTTGGGAATTTTGGTGCTAAATAATATTTTGTGATTTCATCCATTAACTGATGAAATTAGTCTAGTCCTTTTGTGTTGAACATTCTTCTCAAGAGCTATAGGAAGGTATGCATAAGGCTTCTCACACTCACTCTATGCCACTCCCTCCCATGTGTTAATTGAATATTGATTATTTCCTTAACTGATTATAGCCTCTGTGTAATCACTGACCTGGTTAGCTTTTTAAAACGTCTTCTTATTGCCAAGAGAACTGGCCTGAATAATCCAATCAAATTTATTCTACCTTTAAGCATGATCTGTCTCACCCACAAGGATATGGAAAATGGATGCATTAAGGACTGGGGCCTAAATAGGTCCAAATCAAAATACAATCAGATTTCTTGATTTAAAATGTTCATGACTACAAGGAAGTATGTACACATTTTTGGAAGTTGATCTGTCTATGATTCAACATTGATAATGGTGTTAGTTGTGTTATAGTTACTCTGGACTAGCACTTAGTCCTGTATCACTTATTTTACTTGCAGTGCATTTGTAATCTACAGAAGAAAGTTGTATCGCATTGGAATAACTCAGCCTCTGTTTATTAACTGGTTTGTAATGAAATTAAGCTACTGTTTTTACCTGAACCTGAGCAATCATCTCTAAGAACCATGAGCTTGGAAAGTTTCCATGTATTCCTCTATTTGAATTCAAATTTCAATAATAGATGAGTAAGATGAATAACTCAAACTTTATAGGGAACTAATAATGGTGTAATGGCTCAACAATGAGGAAACATTTCCGTTTGTTATTTTTCAGATTGACAGTTGATCTCATAAATTGCATATATTCAGTGTCTTAGTTTTGAATGTTATTTTATGTGTATGCTAAATACGCCTGTTCCTGTCTGATCTTGAAAGCTCAGCAGGATCAACCCCGGTTGATACTTGAATGGAAAACTGCCAATGATTGTAAGGTGCTTTAAGCTATATTTCAGAGAGAAGAAATGGCAAAATCGCCTTTTACTATTTGTTGCTTGAGAAAACCCAATAAATTGATGAGGTCACATACTCGAAGGCATGTATGCGCACACATATATGCCAATGTAGAATGCAGAAGACTAAATGTCCCTGAGGGTGCATGTTGCCAGCCAGGAGGTTTTGCAGCCTTTGACTTGTCTATATCTCCTTAGCCAAAAAGAAAGAACCAATTGTTTCTTCAAAGATTGGTAATTTCATGTGTGCAACAATAATTAGCTATGCCCACATTGTGCTATGTTATTTTTTCACTTGTAAAAGATAGAAGTGGACTTCAAATGCAGTTTTGATTAATGCCTCAATTTTTTGGCAGTTTTAACCCTCATGTGCGAAAAGTAGCTTCTGGATTCATTGAAGCTGCTCAACTTTGCTGTAGATGTAGTATTGTTCACTGAATTACGGTTATGATCATTGACTTTATTTATACCCCACCTTTCACCCTGGAGGGACTCAAGGCGGCTAACAGCCACACACTTAGATAAATTTAAAACAAAGCAGTTATACAGTTACACAGTAATGATGCTATTGTTGATACACATCACTAGAAATAATTATTTAATTATATCAGACTGAATGCTCATTTTTAATATCCATAACAGTTGTACCTAAGGCTATGATACAATTAAAAGAGATTGGATGTTTCCAGTGAGAAAGAAATTAGTCATAGTAGAATTTTGTTCCAAACTGCTTCCCCATCTCTTTGAAGTAATGCAAAAAAACCCCCTACCATATAATGTGTGTGTGTGTGTGTGTGTGTGTATGATGCTGATGAAAGCAGTGTAGATGCAGTGTCCCAGGTTCTTTTAAGATTACATGTGTGCAGTTGATCAATCTGATATATGTGCCTCATGGTCATCAAAAATCTGTTTTAAGAAATGTCCCCACCTTATGTCAAAGATGTGGCCTTGGGATTGAGTCTTGTGTGCCAAAAACGAATGTCCAGATTGCCCTCTGGTAATTAAAATATGTGAAGATGGTAGATTATTTGAGCTTGTTTGACTATGAGTGAGTGTTGCTATGCTGGAGGGTAACTCATGTTGCATCAAAACTGTAGAATTATTACAGTTTGACACTACTTTAACTGGAGTTCTAGGATTTGTAGTTCAGTGAGAAATCAGCACTCTTTGTCAGAGAAAGCTAAAGACATTGGAAAACTACAAGTACCATAATTCTATAGCATTAAGCCAGAGGCATTAAAGTGGTGTCAAACTGCATTAATTCTACAGTATAGATGTACCCTCATCAGCTCCCTTTATTTCCTGATCTTATACAACATTGTCATGTCTCACATACAGACTTTGCCAATGATATATAGAAACTCTCTGTATACTGGAGCTTGTCTTAGGTAGGGAGAGACATATTTGGGTGTGACATTGTTCCAGATAGGGAAGAAACACAGGAAATGTCTGCATCCTGTCCTGCACAGCAAGGTAATATTTAAAACAGTTCTTTGGTCTGGGAATAAACATATTAAAAGGCAAATCTTATAGGCACAAAAAGGGAGTCAATGCAGAAATTGTGCATGCTGACTAAAAAGATGTGGTTACGTGTTTTACTTTATGACATATTGAGCCATAAATCTATAAATATGTGTGCGTGTAGGATTTATTGACATCATTGGCCAGAGTCCCAGCAATTCCTGTCCCCTGCTAATTTACTGACATATCTGCTCTTCAGATATTATGCAAGAGGGACAGAAGTCGGGACTGATCCTAAGTAAGTAAGTAAATAAATAAATAAAATTATTACATATAATATTGACTATATGTACTCGTGTTTGTATTTGTATCCAGATACTTGGGTACTACACCATTTTGTTTCTGACATAGCTAGATATAAACAAATGTATATTTATACAGAACCACCATTATAATATGGTTGCCATATCGAGTTCCTCAAAGCTTGGTATTTTAATTTTCATGTTATGAAATTCTGCATTTTATGCCAATTATGTACATCTTCATAATATGTAGATTAATTACATTAATTGCCACTTTGATTTTTCCATAGTAAGCATTGCTCTGAGAGAGCTAACATTGCATGCAAATGCTAGACTTGGAACAGGGAGCCCCGAATTCCAAGTTCAAGTACTTACTTTGTCATAAACATAATAGGGACTCATTCACACTACACAAGTATAGCACTTTTATTCCACTTTAATTATCATGGTTCTGCTCAATGGAATCCTTGAGTTTGCAGTTTAGGGAGGGGCATTTAAAATCCTCTTCCAGAGAGTGCCAATGCCTCAGCAAACAAAAAACTGTAGGATTCCATAGAACAAAACCATAGCATTTGAAGGGAAATAATAGCCATATAATGGTGTGAAGTTCATGAGCCCAAGGCTATCTTAGTCAAGCCCAGTTGTTTTATCAGAATATATAGGGAGAATATGTAAAGTGGCCTATGTACACTGATGATGTAGTGCAAATCAGGACAACTATAATAATGAAAATACTTTTGTATTTTGTTTCTCATTATTTTTTAGTGTTTACATATCACACATTAATGAGTGTTACAGATGGCACAACTGATTTTTAGGAGGAAATTGTAGAATAAAGTAAAAGAGCAGGAATCACAGGAAAAAAGCTGGCATTTGGTAAAAGGGGGCTATTTGTTGTTTATTCATTCAGTCACTTCCGACTCTTCGTGACCTCATGGACCAGCCCACACCAGAGCTCCGTGTTGGCCATCACCTCCTCCAGCTCCTTCAGAGTCAAGCCAGTCACTTTGAGGATACCATCCATCCATCTTGCCCTTGGTCGGCCCCTCTTCCCCTTTCCTTCCATTTTCCCCAGCAACATTGTCTTCTCTAAGCTTTCCTGTCTTCTCATGATGTGGCCAAAGTACTTCATCTTTGCCTCTACTATCCTTCCCTCCAATGAGCAGTCAGGCTTTCTTTCTTGAAGTATGGACTGGTTGGATCTTCTCGCGGTCCAAAGCACTCTCAGATCTTTCCTCCAACACCACAGTTCAAAAGCATATATCATCCTTTGCTCAGCCTTCCCCATGGACCAGCTCTCATATCCATAGGTTACTACAGGGAATACCATTGCTTACTATGTGGATCTTTGTTGCCAGTGTGATGTCTCTACTCTTCACTATTTTATCAAGATTGGTCATTGCGCTCCTCCCAAGAAGTAAACGTCTTCTGATTTTCTGGCTGCAGTCTGCGTCTGCAGTAATCTTTGCACCTAGAAATACATAGTCTATCACTGCCTCCCAATTTCCTCCCTCTATTTGCCGGTTATCAACCATTCTTGTTGCCATAATCTTGGGGTTTTTTTTAATGTTTAGCTGCAGGCCTTATTATTAAGCCAAGTGAGGTGACTGCCTCAACCAGCAGAATGCTAGCAGCCTCACTGCTCCTCCCCACTGTGAAATTGCTGAGGCCTCAACATACTGTACTCTCTTTTAAATCACACCATGGCACTATAGTCCAACATCATACTTCTGCATCCCTGGCCTCTATGTCCTGTTCATTCATGTAGTGCTGTTGTTCCTCTATTCCTTCTTGCTGCTCCACCTGATGCCATTCTATCATCTCCAGCCTTTCCATTTCCATCTTGCTCACCCACATTGTTGTTGGGGTTAGCTCCTGCTCGTCTTGCCTGTTTGCACAGAAGTTCTGGCATAAATTGCCCCACTTGTCCTCTATCCCCTTTATCTCTTGTTCACTTCTACATCAATGGGAGTGTGTCCTATGTGCAGAGACTGCCTCTTTCCTCCCACCCATCTGCCCACTTGTATGGCATCCGGTTCTTGCAAGTATTTCCTGCACAGAGCTGGCATTAGTAGAACAGTGCTTTTTAAAAGAATAGGATAGTGACATTCAAGTAAGATAGGGGCATAATCATCATTTACCCAGAAAGCAAGGAAATTAAGGTCCTTGTTCTCCATAAAAGCTTATGCCCCAAGCTACCAAACTTTATAAACTATAAGGTACTGCAATATTATTTTACCATATTTGGTTTAACAAGCATATACAGCTCTCTTTCTTAAAGGTTTATGTGTAAGAAAAATATACCAGTTATATATGTACCTTATATATGTACAGTATATGTATCTATGCAACCTCCAAAACAAAGAACCACATATTGCCCATTCCAGAGAAAACCAGAAATATTTCTTGGCTAGTGTGTTCCCACCAAAGAAATCAGAGAAGGGGAGCTGTTTGCTGCCAGACAACTAAGGCTTGAGTCACCCCAGATGCATTTGGAGGTATGCAAATGGTGTAGTTCCTGCAGATCCATAACTTATTGGACCATGTGAGCACAGCCTATATGTGGTGTGGTCTTCCACCATAAAAGCAATGCTATGACCTAATGACTCAAGCAATCTAAATGGCTTTATTGTGGTATGCTCTTTCTTTTATTTTATTCCCAAATTAATCAAACCTGATGTGGAAATTTATTGTTTACAAGCAGACCTACATACTGAGATTGGCTTGGATTGCAGTGCAAAGCACTATTACCTTTCCTCTAGGGAGAATAATTAATTACTGGTTAATAGAAGTGATGGGTGCTGCAGATTAGCTGAATGAAGTACATACAAAACATGGACAAAAATTAAGTGCAACTGCGGTGTTTTGTCAGTAAATATTTGTCCTCTAAAAGCAGTTGTAAAGAAGTGAGGAAGTTGCTGCACTGCGTCTTTCATTTTTGTTTGGCATCTCTCATTTTTATTTGGTAGCATTGCATTGGTTAATTAAAGTAATTAATATAACTAATATATCACTTTCTGATAATTAATAGCAAGGGTTTTTTTTTTAAAAAAAAGCACACACAATTCAGCCAAAACATCAAGGACCAAACTTCAATATCCTGACTCATAGTGCTTTATCAGAAGCATTGCCAGTTTAAAAAAAAATTTAGACTTGATTATGCAGAAAAATATCTCTACACAGGAACATTTTTATTACCTCATTTAGTTTTAGAGAGCTATGCTTGTAAGTGTTTATAGTGGAGCATAATAACTGGAGTTACAAATACCTCAATAACAAAGATTAGCTGTAAATTTGACATATCTAGTATTCCCAGAAGTGATCACTGTCATCATACACCTATATAACCTCTCTGGGCTCCCAGTATTTGTTGACTTATTCTTACAACCATGATATGTCCACTTACTGAAGTCTCTAGTGATAAATTAATTTAGTCACTTGCTCTCCACAATTCTTCTAACAGAGATTCGAGGTGGAAATCGAAGAAGGGTACTTTATTATTAAAAGTTCTAGCTTAATTGGCATGTTGTAGCTTAGACCTGTTTTCCTTTCAGTCTTCCCAGGTCTGGCCTAAAACTGAGAAGGAAAAGCAAATGGTTCACCCACTCATCCACTGTTAGGACTAACAACTTGCTGTCATTTCATGTCACCCTAAATCAGTTGCCTGAAATAGATGCCTAATAGTAGGGCCAGTCTGTTCCTATTTTGTACAGTTTCTTTGTTTCATCTCTGAACCATAGAAATTTAGCCAAGTTGGGGCATTCACCACCACCTTTTCCTCTTCTTCTCCTTTCCAATTTTTTTAAAAGTAAGTTTAGAGTAACATTGGCAAGATTTTCCAGTTTTGGAACTAATCACACTTAATGGCCAATCATCCAAGAAAATATCCTAAATGTTTTGTTTGTAGTTCACAGCAGCTCTTACTTTGAAACCTGTCATCATCAGCAATCTTTCATATATATTCCCAAGGGGCCAAACAACAATTTTAAAATGTGATAGTTCATATCTGATTGTGAATTTTACTTTTATATTGGTATTTTTCGTTTCCCCTGAGGTAAAGAAGAAAAATAAATCCTCTGGCCTTCTGGTAATAGTTTTGATTTTTTTTAACAAATCTCAGTAACTTAAGGTTTTCATTCTGGTTTGATGGTAGAGTTTGGTTATAATAGTGCAATGTTCATAATGGGATAACACAAGGAAAGAGGAATCAATAATGATAACTAAATGGGTACGTATATGTATAGTATGTGTAGGATTGTACTTTGAGAGTATTTTAGGACTCTTTTATTTATTTACTATATTTCTACACCGCCCTTCTCAACTCAAGGTGGCTTTTGATAGTGTACAATTAAAGACAAAACGTGTAGTCCTACAAACAACATTAGAAGCAATTGCTACAGAATGCAATGTGATTTTGAAATGTCTGCTATGTCTTCTGTATCTTTAACAGACATTAAAATAGACAGTGATCCAGGACTCATTACTTGTAGGAAAAGTCATATAATCCACAGCAATAAAGAATGCTCACAAAACTCAGCTTGACTGATTGAGGTATCTACCCTTGCTTTGTAAGTTGCTATCATGGTTTCTTGGGCTTCAGTTCTTCCCAGTTGCCTATCTTGGCTTTAGTTGGTCTTTCAGACCTTAACATGCATTCTTGCACTGGTGATGGACTTTGTCAAGTCCCAGTTTCTCTGTGTATGTGTGTGTGCGCACACAAGCATGTGCATATACACACACAATATTTACAATTTCTGCTGACAATAGACAAAATAGTGTATTCAAGGCTCTTCTCCAAAGTAATCCAATCATCCAGGGCCTCAAAAAACCACAATTGATCCTCTGCCTCTCTTACTATCTTTGGGTTAAGGCAAGTTTCTGGCAGATCATAGAATAGCAAAAAACAGAGGGAATAGCCTTACATTTGGGTGTAATGTTTACAAAACTCTTGGACCTTTCTGGATGTTTAACTTGACCCTTTTCAATGGTGAGTTGAAGGTGTAATGAATCATACTGAATAGGTGACATCCTGGTTTTAGACAATTTATATAGCAGATGTCTCGGGGAATGTCTGACTTCTAATGCAAAATAAATGTAAGTAAATTATTTGTGAGTAGGGAAAAAATAAGTTAAAGTGGTCTCTTTTCTCATGGAAAGAAAGTGGTAACAGTGCTGCTTTGTTTCATATGTCTTGATTTAATTTTCTGTATCCATAGTATTTTAGTATGAAGAAAAAAAATATTGTGTGGAAAACGTGATGTTTCCACACACTGTGTATTTTTGTTTATGTACAGCATCTTTGTTCATAATACTGTTGAGGGTAGATTCCACACCCTGCCCCAGTTAACAAATGGGAACATTCTGTTCTCTAGCTTTTATCCTACACTTATACTTCCTCATTCTGCTTCTGTATGGCCACATGTACAAAAAATACAGAAGTGACAGGAATAAAATGTCAACCATATGCAACAGACAAGAAGATTAGTGACAATAAGACTGAATTAAGTGTGTGTTAGGCAGACAAGGGTAGTATAGGGGCCATATTTTTACAGTTTCGGTGAAAGTAGCTCAAAGTTTGTTACAGTAGATCTACAGTATGTATGGCTAATTAAATGCGCAGCCTGTTTGGTATTTTGATCTGCCATATGAAGTGGGTAGAAGGAAACTGTCATCTCAGAAGTGTAGATAGTAGACTTTGGTTAGGATGCCAATCAGTTTATAGCATTTCTGTTCATTGAGATACGTCTTGATGGGTGAAAAACAGCCTTGCTCATTTCAAACACTGCTTTCATAATAAAGTACTAAAATCCATTACATAGGGTATTTGAAATTGTATCTTCGATATGTGACATTTCAAAAACAATTCTAGGGCTTGTATGTTGAGATATTGTACAATGACAACTTGAGGATAGTATTCTTTGACTTCATGAATGTTCTTTCTTTTTGAAAACATGTAGCACTGTAGCTGTACATATTTTGTTCAAGATAAATAGGTTGTTGCTTCTGGATCGCCACACATAGAGTGCATCTACACTACAAAATTACCCCTTTAACTTCTGTGACTCTGTCCATTAAATAATGGGAGCTGTAGTTTTTTTCAAGCCTTTTAGCCTTCTCTGCCAAATAATGCTGGCGCCTACCAGACTTTACAAATCCCAGTGTTCCATAGTATTGAACCATTATACTTAAAGTTGTGTCAAAGTGCATTAATTCTAAATGTATCTCGAGTTGATAAATAGAAAAAGCTCAGGGCCAGAGCCAGTATCAAATATACAGTGTTTAAAAAAGAATATTGGATATCTATTCATTCAATATTTTAAATTGAAGTTCCAAATTCCTGCTTGAACTTGTCTGAGTTCAAGTGAGGCAACTTTCAATGCTTCACCAAGCACTTAAATATAGGTGACGGAAATGCTACTTTGCTAATTTGAGCGGAATGTTTAAAACAAAGTGTTACTGTTTAATCTGGGCACATGACGTGCGAATGAATGTTTGAATGAAATGACATAATTGTTGGTTAGTCTGTATAATTTAGAGGGAGAAAGAGCCTCGATCAGCACAAGTCTCAGTTCACGAGTGCTGGGAAGGACTCTCATTTCAGAGGGAGAAATTCTTTTCCCTCCGAGAACAAGAAGTACTGCGTCCTTCTCTCCTCTCTCTCTCTCTCTCTCTCTCTCTCTCTCTCTCTCTCTCTCTCTCCCCCCCCCCCCCTCCGCCTCTATATTTGTTAACTTCTAGAGTACAGAGATGTTGCTTATCCAGGCCTTTCAGCTGAAGGGTGTATTCTTGACCCATTTCCTAGCTTTACATATGATATTTAGGCTTTACTTCCTGTCATCATACACCTGGGAGTACACCTCATTGAACTGACTCGGACTTGCATAATCCATCAACTTTGTTTTAAACAATAATGCACAAGCTGCTGCATAAACCTGATAGGCCATCTGGAAAGCAAGAGCACAGATCAGGAAAATGAGAGAATTAAAACTGGGGTTATGTTTGTATGAATAACAAAAATAGAAGGAAAAAATCATACTTAATAGTTTTCTAAGTGGCAGTTAATTGAGGTGGGGAAAATGTTGTGTGTTCTTGCAGAGAGAGACTCTAAACAAGGCAACTAATGAAACAGACACTTCACTAACACCACGCTAGTATTTACAAAATGTAATCAGTAAATTACAGAGGTTTTGCAGTAGAATGGCTAAAATAAAATGGGTTTACTTCCTAGATGACCATTATTCTTTGAGACATGTTTAAAAAATAGGCTGAAAAAAATAATGCTTAAAAGCCATTGTTAAGAGAGCTATTAAACTGATATAATACATACTCAAGGACTCTGTTCAAATACACTGCTGCCCATGGTTCTTAAAGGAGTAATGGAGACAAGATCTGTCAACTAGATCTGATTCTTAAAAGTTATGGCAGGTACTTATAGGGCTATTTAAATATCAGCTGTAGCATAAGTCAATACTGAATAGTTTCTTTTGAGCACTCACAAAGTTTTACCTCCCCTGTGGAGTAAAATGTTTGAGCATATTAATGTTTAATCCAATGTAGCATGGATTAACTCTGGAACCAAAAGATGTTAAAAAGTTTAATTTGGGATTTATTCACAACTAATGGTTTTATTGTTGTTAGCTAATGAAGAATCAGTGTTCATGTACAGACTTTCCCCCTACTAGATTGCATTTTTCTGGTTATGTGTGTTGTTTTGAGAATTGATTAGAACAAGGAGAGTGAATTGCTGGCTCTCTAAACATCTACTCTAATCATATCTTGACACTGGCCAAGCTCTATAGGATTACTGGTAGTTCTAGTTCTACTGTATTTGGAGGATTATGTGTCCTCTATTTGTTTTTGTTTTTTTATCAAAAAAATCCCCAGATTTTTCATCTCAAGAGCATGAAGTGTCACCAGAATTATGCCAGTTTGCCTATTTATTTTTGTGGCACTGAATGCAATGAGCCCATATTTATGTATGGGTTCTCCAATCCTACTGTCATCATTTAAGGAAAGCTGTTTTGTTGATGAAGAAAAGAGAAAGATGGTAGTCAAGTGATTTATACATGTAACTCATAAATATGTGATCAGACATAAGCCCCATTGATTTAAATAGGACTTCCTAAAAGATAACTAGGTATTGATCAATGGCTTAATTAAAGAAGCTATTCTGGAAATCACTAAACATCCATGATGAATCTGTTCAATTTATTTTATTTTTATTTATTTATGGCATTTTACCCCGCTCTTCTCAACCCCCGAGGGGGGACTCAGAGCAGCTTCCAAAAGGCATAATTTGATGCCTACATCACAATCGCAGTATAAAACACAAGAGTATATGTACGCACACGTCTGCTTTAGCGACCATGCATAGAATACTGCTGAGATAGTGGAAAACTTTATACTGCATTTTGCTGAACGAATGGTAGAAACTCAAGTTACCTGTAAGTTTTAGAGTCATATGGAAACACTTAAGGGGGAGTGGAAAACTTTTTGAAATGAGCTAACAATATTACTCGAAAGAAAAAGGAATATGAGTTACTAGTCAAAGTGTTAGATGTATATCCTGCAAGATATGCAGTTTTAGTGGTATAATAATTTTTCTTCTTTACTTTTTACAGTCAGTCTAAATGTAAAAGGAGCTTTCAAGGGGCTTTCAAGTTGCTCAAGATGTTAGAAGATTAGTATATATAATATAATACACTTTAATTTATTTTATTCCTTAGCATTTAGGGTGCTGGATGCCAAAGCATCTGGCCTCTTCACAATAATTAAAACTGACTTATTCATAAACAATAAATAACAGGCTATCCACTCAGGCAGCCAGAAACTCACTGGCTGTACCCATCTGCCAAATAAAAGCCTTCTAACTGATTTCTATTGTGTTTTTAAGGCCAGGCTGAAAAAAACACGCTCTGTGCCTACATGGGAGTTTTGGCCTTTCAGCTGGCTTGTCTTCAGTATGGAACCTTTATTAGGTTTCTTTCTATTGAGAACCACCATAAGTCTATCTGATTTTGTATTGGTTTCCTCTTGACAAAGCAAGAAGTAAAGCCTCAGTTTGTTCTTTCTTTTGCTTATGGCCAACTGTCCCCTTTTAAAACATGGAGAGGAAAGAAGTTCCCTTGTACTCTAGGGAAGAAGTGACTTAATGACTAGAAAATAAAAGAGAATTTACTTGGGAAAACTGTGGAATTAAAGTTCCAGATGAAACATGCACCAATGATGCATAACGTTTTTGTTAATTGGGTCTTAACAGGTTTCTGACTCAAGCTGCAATCGTTTTAGAAATGGGTCACACTAGGCAGCGCCGGCAGGGTATCCCTGCAGCTTACAGAACATTTGCCTTGCAGTAAAACAGCATCTAAATTTGGTCTTATCTGATTGCATGGTGAATATGCCTGACTTCAGGGTAGCTACATCAATTTGTTCCCATTTTGGTGAGTGTGTTGTCTCTTTACAAGTGGTAAACTCATTGCTGAGTGTGGAGTTGGCATTTGTGTGGATTTACTGATTCATGAGTTTTTGCGGGCTTTGAATTGTGTTTTATATTAAATAACAATGTATCCAGCAACCATACAGCTCAGGTATGTCCAAACCATTTAGATAATATTTGTTTATTTATTTGCTGTATTTATATCCTGCCTTTCTCACTCGAAGGGGACTCAGAGCAGCGCAAAGATTGGATAAATGAAGGTCCTTGGTACATGTCGAAGGAGCCATCCCCAGTGTAAAGCAACAAACAAGCATGATGATTTTTAATACCAGCTTCAGTCATTGAATTTTCTGAATTATTGATGCAAAGATGTAATGTTGTATCACAACATCTCATTTCCATGTGTCCAAGCAAATTCAGATATTCAGGTGAGCATGTGGAAAAATTCTGCAGGCAAATGTATTACAGCTGCAGTATGCATGAGGGAGATGAGTTTGTCCACATAATAGTTATCACTGCATGTAAAAAAGCAGTGTGCCTCAATATAATTTCTCATGTAGAAGGAGGCATTCATATGAATATTTTTAAAAATGAAAACAAAGAGAAAACAGCTTGGCTGGTTTGTCAAAAACAGTAGTGGAAGGGCGAGAGACTAGTATCCATGTAGTTGACATCTGGTTTTTTAACCAAACTTTTCCTTTTACGTGTCCTGATCCTTTGGGTTCTCACAGAAATTCAAAGGCTTTTGTTCCTTGATATCACTGATCTAAAAATCTAGTGTGGTTGAAATGCTTCACATCTCTCTTTGTTTTGTATCTGAAAAAAATGCTTCTCTAAATTAACCAAAAACACAAGACTGCACTAGTTATGTTAAAAACACATATGGATTTCTACAGATAACTTTGACTGATATCCTCTATGCTAACTTGTATTGTCCCATAAAAGAAAATTGAATCCAAACCAATATATAGATAACCAACTGGGTATTTTATACTGGGTAGACTTAGTTTTCACTCACATGCCATACCTATTAGTGCATTACATACCTCAGAATAGGAATATGTGTTGTAAGCTTTAGCATTCTACTTTACAAAACAATTCTGCCACACTAAAACTCAGATTTCAGGAAAAAGAACATATAATTATATGAAACCCCACTTGAATTCTGAAGAAGTATACGAGCCTCTGATTTATTGCCATCTCAGAGCTCGACCTCAGTCCCAATGATTCTGATAAAGTAGTGTTGTTGAGAGATTATTTGTAGCATAAAATGGTGCAGCCTGCAAGGTTAGCACATCAGAACACAAACGTGTTGTGGTGCTTTGTTGTCAAAAGAACTAGTTGTGAGATCTAAGAAGAGAAGTAGGAATAGATCTATGTGAGCAACTTTCCTGTTCTCCATAGGGCAAGGGGAACACAAATGAGTGCAGGGAGGCAGTTCGGAGTATGATGGAGACATTTGGGAAAAAGTAGAATTTGAGATAGAGCAATTAATTTTGTGGATTCAATGTCATTTGAACATCCTCTTAGCTTCTGCCAAATGTAATAGTATGTCTGACTGTGGATGGCATTTTGCTGCCAATTTGGCGAAAATCCTGATTGGCCTGGATTGAAAGCTATAGCTTTTGTTTGCTGAGCATGGGATTCTCTGCATAGTTTCCATTTTAGGCCTCAACCAAGATCTACTGTCTCAATAAAATAGTGATGAGTAGAGACATCACACTGGCAATGAAGATCCACATAGTAAAAGCAATGGTATTCCCCATAGTAACCTATGGATGTGAGAGCTGGACCATAAGGAAGGCTGAGCGAAGGAAGATAAGACACTTTTGAACTGGAGGAAAATTCTGAGAGTGCCTTGGACCGCGAGAAGATCCAACCAGTCCATACTCCAGGAAATAAAGCCCAACTGCTCACTGGAGGGAAGGATATTAGAGGCAAAGATGAAGTACTTTGGTCACATAATGAGAAGTCAGGAAAGCTTGGAGAAGACAATGATGCTGGGGAAAATGGAAGGAAAAAGGAAGAGGGGCCGACCAAGGGGAAGATGGATGGATGGTATCCTTGAAGTAACTGTCCTGACTTTGAAGGAGCTTTGAGTGGCGACAGCTGACAGGGTGCTCTGCTGTGGCCTGGTCCATGAGGTCACGAAGAGTCAGAAGCGACTGAATGAATAAACAACAACAAAAGATCCACCTTAATTAGTACCATACTTGATAGTATCTTAAAATTATCCAAGAAGATATACAACCTTTTAGTTTAGCCACCTGTCTGGACTTGCTAGTCAAGCCCATGCTTTGATGTACAGTAGTGGCAGCTTGAAAATCTCTTTATTGCCTTTTATAACATAAAGGATGAGTAAAAAAAATAGTCCCTCTTTTCTTCTCTTGTACCCAGTTTGGCAATGACAGTGAAAAGTCCAATAACATATTAGATCTACATCCACCAGTCCAATAAGATTAGAGTATTAATTGCGGTATTAAAAAATCACCCAACTGTGGTAAGTAATTCCTTTCATTTTACAGTGAAGCAATCTGTTTTTCACTAACTGCCCCTCTGTTTATTTCTTGGGAAGTAACTCCTCATAAACAAAATTCTTCTAATTCTCCTAAAGTAACTATGATGTTATCTTGCTAATTAGCAGTGTGAGGAAGAAAGATCAATTAATTTTGTAATTAACAATAATTGTTTTTGATATGTCGTTTGTGCTGAATGGCTATGACAGCTGCTTCAGTGGTAATGTCTTGTATTTCCCAGGGCATGCAGGTCTTACTTCCACAAAAAAAACCTTTCAACTCTTTATCCTGCCAAAATGGTACAATGTCAGAATATGTATGTCTGCATGGCATACTTAATGAAGTTAGCAGGTTCATTTAGCTGTAGTCTAGAACAAGGGTGAAAAAAAGCGTGTAGATGCAAAGCAGTGCATAAAGCCGCCAAAGGAAAAAAAATAATGGTACTTATGGTGAACAACCTGGCCTACACAGCTTATGGTGAAACACTAAGCTATGAGACTATTTACTACTTCAGCTGTGGGGACAATTTCATGGTAGTAACAACCATGAAACATCTAGTTTGGTGATTTTGTATGTCTGTCCAATGTAGGGTAGATCTTGACAGCTCTCTATCCCAAAATGCAGATGTTTTGGGTGGTTTGCTCACATGTTCTCTCAGGATTAGCCCGAGGGAACATGGGGATACCCTCCCCATGTTGTCGTCCCCCCAAGCCTCTAGATCCCTTAGAACAGGGCTGTCCAACTTCTACCGGACCTGTGGCCGGAATTCCAGTTACTGATGACCTGGGGGGCCGAAGGGTCTGCCTCCGCCCCTGGCTCCGCCCCCTCCCCGGATCCACCCCTGCCCCGCCCCCTCCCCGGCTCCGCCCAGGCTCCGCCCCTCCCTGGCTCCACCCCTGCCCCGCCCCCTCCCCGGCTCCGCCCTCTCCCCGCCTTGGAGGTGTCTGTGGAAGACACCGGGGCTTTGACTTGGAGATAGAGATGAACACCAAAATCCCAGTCTCAAGTCCCAGTCCCTGCTTTGAACTGGATTATATTGCAGTGTGGACTCAGGGCCCTTCACACAGCCACATAACTCAGAATATCCAGGCAGGAAACCCCACAAAACCTGCTTTGAACTGGATTATATTGCAGTGTGGATTCAGGGCCCTTCCACACAGCCATATAACCCAGAATACCTGCTTTTGAACTGGATTATTGGAGTCCACACTCATATAATCTGGTTTAAAGCAAATAACGTGGGATTTTATTCAGATGTGTGGAAAGGAAGTCAAATAAGAAGCCAGGGCCCTTCCACACAGGCCTATAACCCTGAATGATAAGGCATAATATTCATTCTGCCTCTGCTAATAATAATAATAATAATAATAATAATAATAACAACAACAGGTTCCTGGAGTAGGAGACCTCCATGGGCCATCCAGGGCCATCCAGTCCAATCTCCTTCTGGCATAAGGGGAAAACACAATCAAAGCATTCCTCACAGATGGCCATTCAGCCTCTGATAATAATAATAATATAATAATAATAATAATTACAATGGGTTCCTAGAATAGGAGACCTCCAAGGGCCATCAGTCAATCTCCTTCTGCCATAAGGGGAAAACACAATCAAAGCATTCCTCACAGATGGCCATTCAGCCTCTGATAATAATAATAATATAATAATAATAATAATAATTACAATGGGTTCCTAGAATAGGAGACCTCCAAGGGCCATCCAGTCCAATCTCCTTCTGCTATAAGGGGAAAACACAATCAAAGCATTCCTCACAGATGGCCATTCAGCCTCTGATGATAATAATAATAATAATAATAATAATAATAATTACAATGGGTTCCTAGAATAGGAGACCTCCAAGGGCCATCCAGTCCAATCTCCTTCTGCCATAAGGGGAAAACACAATCAAAGCATTCCTCAGCCATGTTGAATCAAACCTAAACTCTCATGAGAGCAACAGAAAGTACTGAACCTTGAGTTTGGGAGTTGTAGTTTTCCTCCATCCAGAGAGCACTGTGGACTCAAATAATGATGGATCAGGACCAAACTTGGCACGAAGCCTCAGGAGAGGAGGAAGCCGGAAAGGGACTGAATAAGCACCCCCGTGCTCGAACTCGGCCCCGCCCCTTTTTCGCTCTGGCCACGCCCCCTCTCACTCATGCACTCTCTCTCTCCTTCCCTCTTTCCTTCAGGAGGTGGAAGGGGGAAGGAATGAAAAAAAAATATTCCAAAAAAATATTCCAAAAAATATTTTTTAATTTTTTTTTAATCTTAAAAGGCAGATATCTTGCAGGAGGGTAGGGGGCCGTGGGGAAGGGGCTGGGGGGCCGTATACGGCCCTGGGGCCGCCAGTTGGACAGCCCTGCTTTAGAAAACTAAGAAATACTTAAGTGGTCTCCACATAATGGAAATGGTGTCTGGATTGTAGTCCAGACACTGGAAAAAGTGCATTTATCCCACACCTTCCAAGAAGGAGCGGAATAAATGCACTAACAAATTAATTAGCTACAAACCAAGGTTTTTCTGGTTTGTAGTGAATTAATGCAGGACTGCCTAGAACATTGCCTGGACAGCCCCCTTTTTTATTGTGGAAGTTTCCACAATAAAAAGACTGTCTGGACGGGCCCGTAGAAGTGATGAAACCCAATGCTGTACCTCTAGGAACACTATGAGAATGATGGTAGCAGAGCTGATAATGCATTGTGCAAGCCTCACTCATTATGTTCCCTGGTTTACCATATTCCCTTATTGTTCTCAAAACACAACTAAAGAGATGACATGAAAGACATGTGAACTGGTTCTTCTCCCTGAATGTGAACACTGGAGTGGATGTGCAGGATGTCTGCCATTTCCTATTGCTTTCCTGTTCCCATAGAAATGACCAGTAAGCACTACATTCATTGCCAATGCCTTCTAAGGAATGGAGCCTCTTTCATCTTCAGTTCCCAGCTATGTATTCCCACAATATTGAACAGTGTACTTCATGGATGCTGAAAAGACAATAGGAAGGATAACAAAGAGTTAAACTTCAGTTAACACATTGCAACGCCTGGCACCTGGGGGGGGGGGGGTGAGGCTTACCCAGATTGGGCAGTGGAAAATATAAAGCAATTGTGGGTGTTTTGGAAGTAAAATAGGAACTTCTTTGTCAAATGTTTGTATCCAGGGAAGCAAGCCATCTCCAGTAGATACCCTGGAGAAAACAGTACCTTTCCTTAAGACTTTAGTGCCTATTTGAAGCAGGTTCAAATATTTATGTTTACTAACAGGAGATGGGAACAACACACTTGCAGAAACTGAGGGTCTTCAAGGCCTTTTCCTGTGACCTGCACCAGGATATTTTGAAGCATTTGATATTTGAAGAGAAGTCACATTGTTACCTCAGTAGTGCATGCATACTGTGGATTACTGTAACGCCCTCTACGTTGGCCTCCCCTTGTCGACAGTCCGGAAACTCAAGTTGGTGCAGAATGCCGCTGCTCGCTTGCTGGTGGGAGCTTCCGGTTAGAGAGCACATCACCCCCATCCTCCGGCAACTGCACTGGCTGCCTATCAAGTACCGGATTGCCTTCAAGGTGTTGGTTTTAACCTTTAGGGCCTTGCACGGTCTAGGGCCTGAGTACCTAAGGGACCGCCTTACCCCGTATATTCCCCCGAGATCACTGCGCTCGGAAGAGCAGAACCTGTTGGTTATTCCATCATCCCGCTCCTGTCACTTGTCCAGCACAAGACAGCGGGCCTTTTCAGTTGTGGCTCCCATGACCTGGAACTCACTGCCTAGCCACATTCGGGTGATCCACAAACTCGGCCCTTTTCGAAGGGCCTGCAAGACTGCCCTCTTCAGACTAGCGTTTGGCTAGCCTGAATGTAGATGCATATCATCGTCCGAGTTAAGATCTGTAATCTGCTGGTTACTGGCTATGTATTGTGTGTTTTATTGAATTTTACTGTATGTTTTATTGTGTATTTTACTGCTATTGTAATCCGCCCCGAGCCTGCAGGGAGGAGCGGAATATAAAACCGAATAATAAATAATAAAATAAAATAAATAAATAAATATACTATAGTTGTAGTGCTACAAAAACAGTGCCAGTATTATGTTTCTGAAACAATACTTAATATAGTTCAATAGCATCCCTTTGAGGTAACTGTAAGGATGCAGTTTTTAGTCCCTTGCTGTCACATTTTAAGAGACACAATATTTGTTGAGCCTAAGCCATTTGAAGCGAGACTGATGTTCATTGCAGGGAAGGAGAATCGTATACAATTTGCAGTGCTGCAAAACAGAGCAAGCTGTTCTCCATATTACCCAAGCCTGGGAAAGCTCTGTTACAGTTAAAAGTGCAACAGTATCTCCATAGGAGCTGTTGCCAAGCAGATACTGGGTTTTGGAATGTTCCCAGAAAACTTTCACAGCTGATACTTTAGCAACTAGTTCTCCTTTCTTTTCCTTATTCACAACTCTAAGCAGCCAAAGGATACAGTCAATTCTGGACTGTAACCTTAAATTTTACTTATCAATTCTGGGGTATGCTGCAATTATACGTGTATAGTTTTTAAAAGCTGCCAACTACTTGTCCTTTAATTTTGAAAGTGCTTTTCTGGGCAAGCCTAAGAGTTCAGTTGTGTGAATTACCACAACCACATACTAAATATTAAAGCCAATCATTTTCATCCCAAGCTCCTTCGCAAATCCTTGATAATTTGATAGAGACTGTCTGAAGTTTCCTGGTGGGAGGAAATGAGCAAAAATAGAGGCAAAGTTGTCCTCGCCATGACTTTATTGGGAGGGGCCGCTGTTAAAGAGTTGTTTTAGCTGCCAAAGGATATATATGCTAGTAGACTATTTTCAATGGCAAACAGAATATAGTTCAATAGAGACAAGTTGAACTTATAGTGTTCTTTCCGTGTATTCATTGCAGTGATAGTCCATTTGTGAAAGCTGTTTCCCACAATCAGGTTGTCAAGTGATGCTTGTTAATGCTATGTGATATTATGCAGCTGAAGAAAGCATTTAAGTTTAGTTTTTAAAATGAATTAAATTTGGCATTGTTTTTGCATCTATAATTTTTGTATGACACCTGGGGGAAACTTATTTATTTATTTATTTATTTATTTATTTATTGTATGCCACTTGGGAAAATATGCAAATATTTTAAGCTCCCTAATATGTATGGGGGAATAAGTTCCAGGGAATGTGGTATACTTACACACAAATAAAAATATATAATTTCTTAGTTAAATAATAAACCCTTCAGTAATATCCATGTGGTTCAATGAAGAGCCTTTTTGGTGTATGTATACAAAACAAAGTAGTGATAGTATCATCCTGCAGGGCTATTTACGTAGATTATTTGAACTTGTAAACATGTCTGTTCAAAAAGAAACCCTATTGAGTTCTCAGGAGCTTGCTCCCAGGGAAGTGGGTCTATGATGGCTGCCTTAAAACAGGCCTGCACAACCTGTGACCTTCCAGCTGTTTTCACTTTCAATTCCCATAAGCTCTAGCCAGCTTGTCCAATAGCCAGGAATTCGAAGAGTTGGAGGCCAAAATAGCCGGAGGACCGCAGGTTCTGTAAGCCTGCCATAGAGCCTTACACACAAGGTCCCTCTCCAGACTACATTTTCTATAAAACATATGCAACTGGAATTGTGTCTTGCATTGTGTACCTTTGAAACCATTCTGAGATTACAGTGTCCATTAGCACCAAAAACTTTACCACATATATACTTTATGAGACTGTACCCCACTCTCCTTATGCTGGTCTATGACGAAAATAAAGATTTGATTTGAGATTGCCGATTAACTACATCCTCCAATTTTATCTCCACCTCTTTTCATTTTCTTTTTTCTTTTGGGAAATATTAGGGATGGACAGAGGGAGGGAGGAGAGAGAACAAGTGATTGCCTCTTGCCTGATCACAGCATCAATGAAAAGCCAGTTGGGCCTGCTTCTTCTTCCATGTTGTGCATGGGAAAGTGAGCACAACTATTATACCTATACAGAAGGGGTCAAGCAAAAGTGTAACCAGTTTTCATTTGTTCTTTTTGATCCAGAGAAGAGGGGGAACTAAGACCCCTTCTACACTGTGATATAATCCACTTCAAAACAGATAATCTGGATTTTATATGGAAGTGTAGAAGGGGCATGAGTAGCTGTCACCAAGACTGTAGACTCAAATTATATTCATGGACACCATATTTTGTATCTGATTTCTGATTTCTTTGCTTTTAAAAAAAGCTTTTGAAACCATTGTATTTCTCTGTGTGAGAGAGATTGAGACAGATAATAAGATGTTATCAAGCCATAGAATTTTACTGTTGTAGCAGCAGAAACTCCAGAAAGGGGCTGGATGAGCCCCCAAAGCCCCACTGACCACCCAAAATCAGCATAACAATGCAATTTGAACTCTTGCACAGGAGATCATAGTGTAACTATGGCGGTCCGCCTGGGCTTGGATGGAGTGACTACGTAAACAGCTCTAAACACCCTCTGCCCAGGGGATGCGGATTGCCTTCCTCTTGTGGGAGACTTCTCACAAACTTAGCAGACTGAGGCCTTTGAAGAAATTAATGCATTTATTTAACAAGTAACAAACAGGTGACTGGCCTTTTGGATGGTTGCAAAGTCCATAACGCCAAATAGTTGAAAATTAGCTCACTCAGTCCCTTTTGCCAAGTCCATGGGCGATGGATTGTGATGCCTCTCCTTCTCTTCTCTGGTCAGCCACCACGGATGGTGGACAGACCCCAGCCGCTGGATTCCTTTAAATTGAAGGTCAAACGTCCTTCCTCTGCTGAGTCCAGGGCTGGTTGAAGGCGGTAATTGTCATTAAAAGAAGGTGACAGGCCGGAGCTGGCAGCCCCGTGTCCTTCAGCACAGTCACACGTCCCTGGTAGTCACTGAGGTAAACTCAGAAAGGTTTCCCCCTTTTATAATCTTTTGAATTGGAGGGAAATCCTGAGACCCTGATTGGCTGGGACTCTGAGGTGACTTTTTGGAGGGAAAATGCTACGTGCTGATTAGATGGAAATACTAACTTTGGAGGGAAAATACTGGGCGATGATTGGAGGAAGGAAACAGAGAGAATAAGCCCCTCCCAACCAGGGAAAAAATAACAACCCAGCCCCCAAACTGCAAATAAGCCTTTACAACAAATTGAGACCTGTTAATCTAGCACAAGCACATAAAAATAAGCATACACTTTCACTATAACCAGGCCAAGCCTAGCGCAGGTCGCAACAGTAACTTAAGTGGGAAAGGAGGTCAATAATGGATTTTTTGTGTTAGTTAAAAGGAATCTGTTTTAAAATTGTCTCCCATGGGACAATAGCAAAAGAGCACTGATGTCATGCGATGAACCCCAACAGAAAGTGCTATTATCCAAATGCAATTGCGATTAACCTGCCTTGTGCAATAAGGCTCTCAATCTTGTTTTGTTTTTTAAAATCCTGAAGGATTATTTATTTATTTATTTATTAGTTCCACTTAATATACCGCTCTCTCTGGAGCCCAGAGCAGTTTACTAGATTAAAATAGCAAGTAAAACATAACACAGTAAAACCAAAATAAAACCCCAATTAAAATCCCATTCCCACAATACTGCGACAAGCAGCAGAAGTGCGATGGTGATGGGTGGCAGTGCTAATGGACGGCATTGGTTATGGACCAAATGCCTGTCTGAATAGCCAGGTCTTGACGGCTCTGCAGAATGGCAGCAAATCGCGGATGACCCTTATCTCCTCCGGGAGGGTGTTCCAGAGGGTTGGAGCGGCCACCGTGAATGCCCTCTGGCGCGTACTAGACAGCCTGTAGACCTTGATACCGGGCACCTCCAATAAGTTGAGCCCCTCTGAATGCAGTGATCTCCTGGGCACATAAGGGGTAAGCCACTCCCTCAGGTACACTGGCCCCAAACCATATAAGGCCTTGAAAGTTAAAACTAACACCTTGAAGGTGACCCGGAATTCAATTGGGAGCCAGTGCAGCTCGCGCAAGAGTGGAGTCGCGTGAGTGGATCTTGAAGCTCCTGAGAGCAACCGTGCTGCTGCGTTCTGCACCAGCTTGAGTTTCCGGGTCGCCGACAAGGGTAGGCCAATGTACAGCACATTACAGTAGTCGAGCCTTGAGATGACCGTGGCTTGGATCACCGTGGCTAGGTCGCAAGGGGAGAGGTAAGGAGCCAGACGTTTTGCCTGAAGCAGGTGGTAAAACGCTGTCTTGCAAGCGCAGGCAATCTGCGCCTCCATAGACAGCTGGAAGTCCGTAGGCTCTTTACTGACGGTTGCGGGCAGAATGCCACACCGTAGAACATCGGCAACTGGGTCCCCCCCCCCCCCGGGCAGCCCAGCCACAAGATCTCCGTCTTCGCCGGGTTTACCTTCAACTTACTGGCTCGCAGCCATCCAGTTGCGGCTTCTAGGCACAGATGGAAATTATCGGGTACAGATTCCACCCTGGCGTCCATCCTCAGAATGAGCTGGGTGTCATCAGCGTACTGATGGCATTCCAGCCCAAAACTCCGCACCAATTGGGCGAGTGACTGATCCAAGTAAAACAACAGTATAGTCTATTTTTTTTAAAAAGAGGAATTCAGTAATTTTAAAAACCACTGGAAATTAATATTATTCTTAGCTACAGCTTTACTACTTTCAGCTCATATTTATTATTGTAACTCATTTTAGGTGTTTAGGGCCCTTTCTCTGTATGGTCATCTGGGAAAAAGAAACCTTGATATACTAGATGATATTTTAATGTTCTGTGAAATCACATCACACAATGTTGATCACAACACAAAAACTCATTCTGCTATTTTTAAAAATATGTTGTGAGAAACACTGAGCATCATTTTTGAGACAAAAGGGTTGTCTTACTAAACTAATCTAAATGTTGGATGTACCTGCCTAATAACACAATGCTTATCAATAAGAGATAAGTAAAAGCTGAGCACTAAGTCTCCAAAAAGATGATAAAGCCTATATAAAGATTGTAAGAGCTTTAAAGTATAGCTCATGGTATGGATATGAGACATCTCGACACAATAGAGTATGTTTTCTTTCAGAGCCAGTCTTGGCAAGAACTTCTGCCCTACTGTTATTAATTTCCTATATTTCACTGAACACAGACCTAGAACAACGGAACGATATTATTGTTTTAATATTGATTATTGTTTAGGCTGTGTGTTTTTTATTTATTTATATATACATTTATTTTTTCTATCCCAGTTCCTAGCAGGATATCCTTGTGTACGCCTCAAGTTCCGGGACATATTTTCCCCTTTCTTTTTAAAGAAAACTAACCTTAAAAAGCCTCACCCATAGCACATAATACATTCTTTTATTTTTGAAGTCCCATTTTCTAATTGTAAACAAATGTGAATGATCTTACTGTTCTTGTTTAAACTGCTTCTGGCATAGGTATTTTATTTAGATTGAGTCCATGGCATGCAAAATTACAACCATACTTAAAAGAACTGAATAGTTAAAGAATATACTGAAAGCCTTGAAACTGCTCACAGTTTGATTTTCTTGCCCTCTTAACTATATCTCCCTTTGGATCTAAGTGTCTAGTCAGTAAACGTTAGTTTTCCAAGTTCTTTTTCCTTCTTCGCTATATGGTATTGGAGCCTTATGAAACTGCAGCTCCCATGATTCCATAGCATTGGGCCATGGCAGTTAAAATGGTGTCAAACTGCATTAATTCTACAGTGTAGCTCAGGCATGGGCAAACTTCGGTTCTCCAGGTGTTTTGGACTTCAACTTTTACAATTCTCAACAACTGGTAGGGTGTTGAGAATTGTGGGAGTTAGAGTCCAAAACACCTAGAGGGCCCAAGATTGCCCATTCATGGTGTAGCTGCATCTTAGAGAGCCAGTGTGGAATAGTGATTCAAGTGTTGAACTAGAGTTCAAACCTCCTCTTGAGCATGTCGATCTTAGAAAAGGAACACTCTCTCAGATTCGGGGGGAAAGCAAATTTCTCTGAATTAATCTTACCAAGAAAACAACAAACACAGTGTTCTGTGAACGACTCCCTTTGGTAACTTTGTCATATCATATCTGCTGCATACATAAAATATATATCCTTGGGTGACATGCAAGCTGGTAGTGTTATTCTATGTCAATTGAGGGCAGCTTCTTTAGGTCATCAGGTGGTAATACATGGGTTAGTTATCAACACTTGGATTAGGCTGCAATTCTTGACACACTTACCTATATGCATAGGATTGTCACAAAAGTTAAATGCAATAGTCGGTGGGTTTTCTCTCACACCTTTATTTTCACAAATGCATTCTGTTTACAGATTTGGAGTCAGCTATCTAGCATGAGCAAGTGTGGAAAAATCTAGGCACAGTAGATACAAATGCCAATTTTTATGTTTTATACTGTTTTTATCAATGGCATTGAATTGTTGCCAGCACTGTGAACCACCCTGAGTCCCTTCAGGGTTGAGAAGGGTGGTATGCAAATGCCATAAACAAACAAACAAACAAATTTTAATTGTGGTAGATGACTGCAGTGTTTAGAAGGAAACTTCTCAGTTTTTCTGGGCTCCTGAAAATCTCCCTGGTTTCTAAGTTTTACATCACTAAGTATGAGACCGTGACTGTAAGCACCACTTGATATGACATAAAATATCACTGAAATAAATTAGTCTAATAAACATGTTTAGTTTGGCCTTCAACTTTCAATTCAAACCACAACTTCAGTTGGTCCAAAGAGCAGTAGCCAGACTATTAACTGAGACTGACTACAGGGAGCATGCAACTCCACTGTTGCAACACATTTCCTGGCACAATTCAGACTGCTGGTTTTGACCTACAAAGCCCTATATGGCTCTGGTCCAGGTTATCTGAAAGACTGTATCTCTTTCTATGAAACTGGTAGACATCTACGATCAACTGGGGAAGGCCTTCTCTCTGTCCTATCACCTGCTCAAGCACTTTTGGTGGGAACACGAGAGAAAGTCTTTTTTGGTGGCTGCTCCCAGACTGTGGAACTCCCTCTCAAGAGAGACCAGGAGGTAACTAGTTCAATAGCTGCGCCTTCCTTGTGACTGAAAATTGTGTGTGTGTGTAATATGTTTTTAAATATGTGTCAACAGAAGTCCCTCCCACTTTCTGTAATTTATGCACCAAAATATCTCTTTTGCAGCATTGCCTGTATGCAACCTGCATTCACAAATTAAACACTAGATAATAATTACAGATAGCTGAATAGTTACAGCCTGTATATTGAAAGATGCCTTTGCTACCATGCTTCAATTTCCATTAATCCTTAGTCACCTTTTGCAAATCATATAGTGGGGGACTCGAAAGGGCACTGTAAAATGGTGATAATTCCACCTGCCTGACAATAAATCAGACAGGAATGTGATATTCTGAGTAAACCATTTTTATTTATTTTTATTTGGTGGGCTCCCCGTGCATTGATGAACTTGGCCTGAAGGAAGAGGACACATCATAATACCTTCATAAGTTCTTTAAAAAGCAGCCAGGGAGCTACTGGCCCATTCTCTTCTACAGAAGAGTTGTCTGAGCCAAAGTGACACATTGTAACAAGCAAAATTTTACATGAATCTTGTTTCTGCTCCCCCCACTGGACACAACAGCATTACAACAACAACAACAACAAAAATCTTGCACTGCTGCTTGATTTGGCATTTTCTGCCTTGATTAGCCTTAAATATTCAGGGTTCCATGACTTCAATAAAGCTTTTTTTTTACAAGTTAAAAACAGTCCTTAACAAGCAAAGCTCATCTGGGCTGAAACTAAAGCCAAGTTAAGTTGGTGTTTTAGGTGCTCATTAAAGTCCACAGCATGAAGTGCAAAATGTGCATGCGTGCCTGAGACGAACTGGTGCACCACTAAAATCTTGTATTTACATTTAATTAGATAAATTGTATGCAACCCAGTAGATGCCCTGGGAATCTAAACAAAGTAAGGGTTAATAGGGAGTTAGAGAAGGAGGAAAAGCCCCCCAGAACCTTCACTAAAAGGGAAATTAACACCAGAACCCAAGCATAAAAGCTAACATGAATCTTAATATCGATTTGGCATAATAGTCGTACAGACTTCTTACAGAGATGAGCATTACTTTGACCTCCCTCCACTCTGTGGTTTGCATCAGCTGCAAAGAGATTACCCTGAAATATGTTATAAGGGAAAATTGTAAAGGTTGTGTTTCTGTGTTTTATTTTTCTAATACTGTGCAGTCTTTTCCTCCAGTGTATGCTGACTCATGCAGGAAATTCTGGACAAGCAAATGGAGAGGGGGGAAGCAATGAAGGAAAGACCCTCAGAGTAAATGTTACCACTGGTTTGGCAAAGTATTAGGAAATGCAGACAAAATGCGGTCAAGCAGTCTCCCATTTGGACGCCGTCCCTCATGTTCATTAGCATTTTGTCTGTTATTAGGCTTATCAGCTGCACAGCCAATAGAGCCCGTGGTTCATAATTTTTTCTGCTTCTTTTTCATTTCCATGGGGCTGCTGACGGGACATAAACCACTGTTATTATTGCATTGCCTCTGGATGTGTTGTAGTTCAAACCAACAGATAATTCAGGGACTCCAAGTGTTTTCTCTGTAGGGCTGGAGTGGGGGTCTTGGTTGCTTTCTCATAAACTCCAAGCTGTTGAAAATAAACAAACGATTAGTTCATGTTAGAAGTATCCTATTGCCCAGCCAAAGATAGAAAATGTGGCAGAGTAAAAATTGATCTCAAGCTGTAAAGAGCACTCTTAATAAGCAGCTGAGGAGTAAATTGTAATTAACTATATTTGATTATACAGGCAGTCCCCGAGTTACAAACGTCTGACTTTACATGATTCAGAGTTAAGAACAGGGGTGAGACAACAGGAAATATGAGAAGTCTACCCCATAGGAGGGGAAATTCACTCCTCAAAAGAGTTATCATGGGGAAAAGGTGTCTCAACTAAAGTTTTAGCACCAATCCTTGTTTCCACAAAAAAGTCAAATTTTTCAAAATCGAATTATCACAGGGACAGAATGTGAGGAGAAATCCTTTGAATGAGGAAACAGATAGCAAAATAAACACCGCAGGGATGTTCTCTCTCCTATGGTATCCAAAACACACACACACACACACACACACGTATATGTATTTGGATATATGTATGTGTGTGTGTATTAGGCCTTTCCAACTTACAAACAAATTTAACTTCAGAATCTATCCTGTTTGTAACTTGGGGACTGCCTATAATTGCTTTTGTGTAATGTGCAGGTACTGCACAAACTAAGTAACCATAAGGACAGGTAACTTAGGCCTTCAGCAAAGCAAAGCAGGCTGGAATTCAGCAGGAGAAGCATTTCCTGACCAAGCTTTTTTCCCCTACCAAATGCCTGTTTTGTCACATAGCTGCAAAAGCAGGGAACTTTGGGTCTCCTATCAGACCCAGCCTCCTAGGCCAGTCCTATGATAGAGAAACTTGTTTTAAAAAGCCCAGGATGCTGTGATGTTCTATATATATGTATAGAATCCAGTCATGTCAAAACTGCTTTAGACAGTTGTGGTGAACGAATATCAAGTCTTATTCCAGAGTGTGGATTTGAGAAGAATTGCAGCTGACTAATTTTGATTTCAAGTTACATCTCCAATTAAAAATATGTAACATCTTATGTAACATTATTTAATAATACTCAGCTTGTGCCAAATAGAGCAGCTCCAAGGTGCCTTCTACACTGCCAATAAAAATACAGATTGTCTGTTTTGAACTGGATTATTTGGCAGTGTAGGCTCATATAATCCAGTTCAACACAGATAAAATGTGTTACCTGTTTTGATAATCTGGATTATATGGCAGTGTAGAAGGGGCCTGAGAGACTCCTGTTTTAAAGCATACTTTAGTACTAGGCATTAAAGATTCTTGAAAATCCGAGTCTTTGGAGACCGCTTCAGTTGGTACAAGAACCTACCTAAACGTCAATCCTAAAGGTGCTGCCACTTTTACCTCCCTTTTTTATGTAGTAAGAGACTAACGCTGCTGCATACTGTATGTAAACTAGACTCTGGCTGTTCATAAATGCTGATGTCCAACCATAGACATGCAAAGAAAGATTGAGGGGAATGTAGGCAAACAAAGCCTGTTTATTAAATGCTTATCTTATCTATCCAGTAATAGCTAACTGTTCTAGGAGGTGTGAAGAGGTAGAGCGAAACAATGAACCATTAAAGCAGAGATAAGCAAAGGTTAACATTTTATTTTTTTGCACAAGCTGCCATGTGTTCAGATTCAGTATGTCCACAAAAGTCCATAATGATCTCTACATACCAAAGGTCATGTGAAAATAAAAACCAGTTAAGTTTATATATTGATACTTCTTAACTAGATATGAAACGCGGAGGCAAATTTCAATCAGATACAAGTGTATTTCTTAATGCGGAATAGAGTAATCTTGCCAACTTGAGGACCTAATTTCTGATCGGCTGTGGCTTCCTGAAATGATTTGTGCAAATGCACAAAACATTTTTCAGCCATTATATTTTTGGCTAGAACGTAGTGTTTGCATTAGGGACCACCCTGACTGCATTCCAAGTGACACATTCTGAACTGGACACTAGTGGAAATTCAAACAACCAGACATATTAGGAACATGTGATGAGATTTGTAATGGCCATAAATTGTGAAATGACTGGCATTAATTTTATCTGAAGCAGATCTGTTTCCATTTGGGGAGTACCATTCTCAGGATCACCATGGATGTGTAATTTTGAGTTTTATAGCCCAAGGAAGTATGATTTCCAAGTTGAAGGTCTTACTGCAGGATGCCAATGCTTTTTGAATTAGTTGTGCAATCTTCCTTTGCTCAGTGAAAGTGATGGAGTAGGACATATTTTGAACTTTAGCTAGAAAGTTTCATTTAAATGGAAGATTCATATTGAACTAATATGGTACAATAAGTGTTCTTCCCTAAGAACTGAGAAGCAGTTTCTATTACTTGCAAACTGTGGCTCATATCTTGTGGTCTTGGAGCAGAAAGAGATACCAGTCTAAAAAGAACATGGATGTTGACAAATTAAGGGCTTCCCACTTGTACCCAAGAGGCACACAAAGCAGGAGTGTGCCTCTTGGGCACAACTGTGAAGCCCTTAATTTGTCAACATTCGTATTCTTTTTATGATTGTTCTTGCAGCACCAAAATCAAACATTCACTTACTAGCAGTCTTTCATTATGCTTCTGTGCTGTCAGGGTCAGAAATGATGTAATTTATTTAACAAGAGGCCTTCTTGCTAACAGCAAGCTCAGAAATGCCAATTTTAATTAAAAACTCCCCCCCCCCCCCAACACACGGTTTTTATTCTTTCTTACCTTTTGAACTTTAAGATGTCTGATCTGAAAGGGGCTTTGGGAAAGCAGATAGAGAGTTATTTTTCTCTTTTGGCAAATGCCTGTGCCATTATTTTATCTCAAGTAAGGGCTCTTCCCATGCTTCCCAAGAGGAACAAAGTAAGGAAAGTATTTTTAAGCAAATTGGTAATCTATGGGTTTTTTTGTTGTTTAACTCAAGGCAAGTGTAAAAAAAGTTTTGAAATTTGTTAAAAATGTATTATTTTGTAATGGAAGTTACATGTTGTGACCATGTGTCATTGTAAAGTAAGCCACTACGTTAGCCATTCATTTTTTAATGGTTTAGCTATGACTAAGTGAGATTTTTGTATAAACCCTTATGAAAAAATAGAAGTGATAAAAGCAGTTTAACTGCCAGTATATTAGCACTGTGGTTTTGCCATGCAAAACAATATTGTTTGACATTAGATAGGTGAAAGGATGGGTGAACATGAGGTTTGCCTCTCTTTCTTTGCAGTGGTAGATTTTGAGATTCTTAGCAGGAGGAAATGACCACAAATCACAGAGGACAAAATTATGTTTTAGATTATTCAATGAAAATAAGCAGCAACATTATATATGTGCAGTGAGATCAGCAGTGTTATTGAAGGCTTGTTAGCACTTTGCTTTTGAGGTCATTTGTGGTCAAATTTATGATTCACAGTTTTTGCAGTCAATTTATGATTTAGAGTATTGTGCTTATTCTGTTACACAGCTACATAGATTTCAGCCTCATTTTAGTTTTTATAAATAGAATACAGTATTAATGAGAAGAAGCCACTTTATATTGTCTATACAGTAGGTCCTCAACATTTGTTGGTTAAGGGTGCAGAACCCCTAACCTTTGTGTTGTGTGACATTCACTTTGGACAAATGTTAATGTTATTTGAAACACTGTTTGAAGCTATGTAAGCCTGCCTGGGCCTTAAGGTAGACTTCAGTGGATTTGTTGTTTGCCTGGTGAAGACAGCTTCAATGACCTTCTAAGTGATATCTCTCTGGTTGTATATGAAATTGTCTTCTATATGATCTTAGCTATGTAGTTTTTTTTCTTGAGCCCTCTTAGATTGATTTTATTTTCCTTTTATATTTTATTAAGTTTCATATCTTTTTTTGGTGTAAAGAGCGACTTGAGAAACTGAAAGTTACTCCTAGTGTGAGAGAATTGGCTATCTACAAGGACGTTGCCCAGGGGACGCCTGGATGTTTTGATGTTTTGCCATCCTTGTGGGAGGCTTCCCTCATGTACCTACATGGGGAGCTGAAGCTGACAGAGGGAGCTTGATCCACTCTCCCTAGATTCGAACCTCTGACCTGTTGGTCTTCGGTCCTGCCTGCACAAAGGTTTAACCTATTGCGCCACTGGGGGCTCCAGCTTCATATCATGATTGTGATGTGTAGGTACTCTTGTGAACTATCTAGGAATAATTAATATTGTTAAGGTGAGATAAACAGATAAAAATTGTCTCTACATCATGGATTGAAACCACGGCTTAATGAATTTTCAAAGCTTGGTTTGAATTTGTAGACAATTCTTCTCAATAATTGAAAATGGAATGGTGAAGGGAAACACACACATATAAGGAAAAGCAAGAGCTTAGTTTTTACTGTTAGATTAATTTGCTGATGTTTGGTGCAGTAATATTTGACAGTCTGATCATTTGTATCTAGCCATAAATCCATATACGTTTTAAAAAGAGATAGAAACATTGCTATCTTTTTTAAGGTACACTGAAAATCAAAACTGTTTTATTATTTCATATAATTAATTAAAAATACAGTTTAATTGCTATAAATGTATTAAAACCTATCCATATATCACTTTCTATAGAGGCTGACATGGATGTCTGAATGACTCTTAATACTTAGTAGTCCCTGGAGACCACTTTAAGAGATATTTTCTGCTTCTGTTCTTGTGTCCCCTAGCATCTTCCTTGGGGATGCCTGATTCATTTTTTTAAAAGCAGTAGCAAAGCTTTCAAGCAGGCATTTGCTGTAAAAATTATGTTCAGTTCTATTGATTTTGAGCATCTAGGTATAGTAGAGCCAGCCATCTACTTAAGGAGTAGAATGGTTCTAGTTTATGTATATGAAACATGTAAAGCAGCATGTGCTTTACTCTCAGATATATGCTATCCAAAAAGTGTGGTTTAGCTATCACAATTGTTCCTACTACCACTCTGGTCCCTTTGTGTATTCAAGTGGCATTCCTAGTGTCAAATACATTCCCACCGGTATTCAATTCTTTTGTTAAAATGAGTGTCATCTGCCACTGGAGAAAGAACAGCAAATACTATTTTACTGTACCACTTGCTACAGATTAATAGGCAATCTGATGACCCACAGACAAGTGGTTAAAATTTACTGACCTCATACTTACTATCCTCATTTACTTTTACTTATTCTTTTTTGTGTGTACATAATGTCTATTAGCATAGTTACTGCTCAATGTAATCAGTTGGACTCAATGCCTGAGCATTTAACTGGGGCCCCTTGTTTTAAATTAGACTCTGTGCAAATCTAAGTCCTCGCAGACATCTTGATCTATTCCATTTTGTACAGTGAAGTGTTTTCATTAGCGCAGCATTCATGCATGTGTGATAGTAGCTAACTGATGTAATTAACTGGCATGTCAAAGGCTATTTATTTCTTGCACATGCAACCATCTTTCTGTGGTAAGGAATAGTTTCTGCTGACATAGTGTGTATGTAAACATGCTAAACTACAAGTCATTGCCCTCACAATCTGCACGGTACTTGCAAATTACCAGTACTGATTCCCTTTAAAACAAGGCTAAAGCAACCAGATTTGTCTTAAATTTTCTGGGGCACTATCAACTATAAATGTAACTGTGGATGCAAAGAAAAGAGTGCAATATAAAAAGATGACAAAGGAGATGAAGAACAAATCACCTATGTGATTATAGGTCAACGAAGTGCAGAAAATGTATTGCTATACTCTCCTGCTCCGAGAGTCTTATTGCCTGTTGCTTTTTAATCTCAGTACTTTCCAGCAAATCCTGTGGGATTTCTCACATAACAGTAGTTATGCATATATGTCAGTGCTTGCAGGATCAAGACTGCTGATTGCAAGTATCTTGGGAACGAAGGTTGTTGTGCCAAAGTGCTAGAACATTTTGGAATCAAGGGATCAAGCTTCCATATAAATAAAGCATATTGAAAAACACACATCAGAAAAGGTGGCTCTTCAGACTTGCAGACTTCTGCATACTATAGTGTTATATGTAAATTATTTATCTGTGGAAGAAAAAGAAACAGGGTAGAATTCAGACTTTCCATCTTGGGATATTCCACACAGACTTTCTATGTTTTTTTAAAAAAATCGATTTAGAATAGATATTATAGTGATACGCTGGCAGATATAGAAGGAAAATAGGTAATTATTCTCTTTCAGGAGATAGCTTTTAATCAGCCATGTGATGACGTGGACCTTGCAGATATTTTGACTGCAAAATTAAAAACCCAGAGCTCATGTCTGTTGTTGTTGGTGGTGGTGCTGTTGTTGTTCTGTGCATTCAAGTCAAATCTAAATTATATAATATTTACAAGATAGTATTGGCAAGAATTTTTCAGAGGGGGTTTGCTATTTCCTTCTGAGAATGTCATTTGCCCAAGTTTACCCAGTGGGTTTCCGTGGCTGAGCAGGGATTTAGATTGTGGTTTCCTAGAATCCTCACCCAACATTAAAATCACTATACTATAGTGATTCTCTTCTATACATTTAAGTATTTATACTCTCATTGTATACTTCATACATACTGTCACCTTGTAATCAAAGTCTTTCTTCTTCCGCTTTGTAATAGATGTTGCTAGAAGGGAAGTCTACAGATGGATGATATTATCTGTTGATATCAGAATAGAATTGATTGCAATTTGCAGCATTTTCTTTTCTTACTGTTTGAGCAGTACAACCTTCTTGTATCTTAAGATCTTCGTATGAGGGCCTCTCCTTGGTTCCCCTTCCTGAAGTATAATATTTAGTAACAATTATGTTACCTAGTATGTTTTATTGCTCTTAAACAGTTTAGTTGTTCTAAATATTCTTTTTTAATTTATTTTTTTTGCCTTTGCTGTATATTCAATATGATTGTTTTTAATCATGAGTTTGAAAAGTTATTTTGATGGACTACAGATCTTAGAATCTCCCAGCCAGCATTCTGGAATCAAAAAACATAACTTTTCCAAGGTGCGTTCTATTTCATACGATTCTTGGTACCTATACATAATATTGTGCTAGAAATATTTTAAATATGGAAAAAAGGCAGTCATTCCTTAATTTGTTAGCAAAGCAATTTAATTACACCATCTATATCACCACAAATGGTTTATGTTGTTAATAGTTCAGGATAAAGCTATTCTTTTTTAAAAAAAAGTTGGACAACTTGACATAGCAATTTTAGTCACAACAATTTACTCAGTATCCTATACACATGTTATATTAAATATTTCTAAAATAAACATATCATTACTTACTGGTGCAAAGTTAACACAAAGCACAGTTCTATACTGTCTACAATACTCAATACAAATGTATATGTTCATGTCTTAATAAAATGTACTTTAAAAAACCACCAAGGCTTTATTTACTTCTGCAAAAGAGATTGTGCCCTGGCAACAGCTGTTGGCATATTGATCATGGACAGCCTTGCTTTCAAAGCATTGTTTCTCACACACCACATGCACGCACAGACTCCTGTCGTTCTCCAGTAGAGCTTCCAGATAAGCCCATTGGCACTCTTCTAGCCTTGTCCAGCCACACAATTTGTCTTAATTTTGCGGTCCTGTCTAGGCAAGGCTTAGTTTACAGGAGGCCACCACACGGGGTCTCACAAAACCCAACGAGCTTCTTCATGTGGTCTGTCTGGCAATAAGATGATTTAATAATCTCTGTGCCCATTCTAAAGAGGTTTGGCTGCTTACCATCCCGCTTGCCCTCAGGCGTGATTTACTTAACCATATGCTGCCATAGAAGCAGCTGCATTTGATTGCATCCCACCAAACTGAGGTTTATCCTCTACAGGCAGCTGAAGGCTTCCTCCTTTATCTGCCACTTTCCTTGGCTGCTTGCCCCTGGAATCATTTGTGCCTAAGAGGACAGAGAAAACTTTTAGCATGTAGTTGGGTGTTGACAGTCTGAAATGATGAATTGATCCTCAGGGGATCCATAGGCAATATGTTGAAGTATCAGTAATAAAAATCTTGACATTGCCTGCTGCTTACTTGCTGATACTGGTGAATTGTCATTGCTTGTGCTTTAACCCACACTGAAATTCCAGGTCTCTGTGTCTCTAATCTTGAATTGAATTGGCATCTCTTATAGGCAGATTTCAGATGGAGATTACTTTTCCTTCCTTCATTTAGGGTTCAATCCTGAACACACTTACTAAAGAGTAAAGTCTTTTTCCCCCTGTTATTGATTTCTCATTTTAGCATGTCCTACCTTACTTAAGATTTAGTAACAGTTCCTTACATAAACAAAATAATAATATCAAGCCATTATTGAAGAACAATATTAAATTCTTTTTGAGGAAATATACAATATATTAGTCCAATGTTATATAAGTGTGTTTTGAAAGAACTGCCATGTTGAGACAATGGTTTGACTAGTTGACTCTTATTCCGTTTGACTAGCTCCATAGAAAAAATAAACAAAGCAGTTACAAATTACAGAAAGCTGGAATTATTTAGCTAACTGTGGCAGGTAATGAATCCAGGATCTTATACTTGCAGTTGGCATTCTTTGCCTTTGGCCCTTCTCCAATTAACTTATTATACTAGTGTTTGTATTTAATACCTGTTTCATCCTTGTTTGATAAATACTTAATTGTGATAGATTTAATCTTCATATGATTTTGGCAGCATTTCTTCATTGCTTAGTGCAATTATGATTTACAAGTTGTACATATATGATTTCAGTGTGTTATGTGTAGGCTACTGCTTAACTTATTCCTTAGTAATATGAACGGATAGAGAAGGATGTGAACTGATGCTTGCTAAAGTCTAGATCCATGACCTTTTGCCCTCTTGATCTCTTCCTATCATGTCCAGATGGAAATTCTAGATGGCAACTGGCCTATTTATGGATTTGCAATTTGCACACTTCTTCCTTCTTCTGTGCGTTCTCATACCTACAAAGATGTATG
The DNA here is from genome assembly GCA_030556195.1 of Anolis apletophallus. Lineage (NCBI taxonomy): Eukaryota > Metazoa > Chordata > Lepidosauria > Squamata > Anolidae > Anolis > Anolis apletophallus. The sequence goes on from JARBWK010000005.1 coordinate 96,108,468, forward strand.
ATGATTACGTCAAACTAAGCAACAGATATTTAACTAAATTTCCTGTATCTTAACAACAGTGGGACCCAAAGAGGAGGAAATCAGTTCAATGTCTCAAATGGTATAATGAACACTTCCACTATTGGTTTGAAAGGGACAGTTTGACTATCAATAAAGGAAGAGTTTTGGATAGTTGTTGTCTTGGCAGTAGGGTTCTATTCCATTTAATCACTTAAATCAAACTAATAATGGAGCCAATCTAATAAAAAGCAGCTCAGAGGTTAATGGCATATGCCTCAGATGAGGAAACCTAACTTTTTCATAAAACCATAGCGATATAATTTAGCACTGGGAAAGTGGATGCCACATGCCAAAAGCTGTCATACTGGATATCTTTTTGGCATTTTATTGATTGTCTAGTTGGTATAGGCAATGTGTATTGGCGACTTTAAAGATTTAGAAAGCATTTTAGTATCATCCACCTATTATTTAAAGCTACTCCTCTTTAGCTTTCACCAGCACAGAACATCCTCTCCCAAACGGTTTCTTTTCAATACAGCTGTAATTTCCTGTGTGGCTGTTATTCATTCTCAAACTTCTGTGCCACAGAAAAGGCTAATACTGCAGTATCTTATGCCTTGTTCTTTTTCATTGTTCTAACCAACTTGATTAAATTATTTTCAGACCCCTTTCTTTCTAATTTTTACTATTTGTTATTTGCTAGTGAATCCAGTGCTCACTAGGTAATGATTTGGGAAGTTTCCTGTCCAAAACTATGTAAGAATTGATCCTAAAAGAGAATGCATAGTCTCATTAACCTTAATGAGAGCTGCAAATGTTTATATCTTCCTCAGAAGCACTTAGATCTTGATGGATCAGGATTCATCCCCTGCTGATTTTTAATTTATTTTATTTCTTCACCTGAAGCTAAAAAGAGTGACCCATAAGCCATCATGTTAAAGGATACACACTATTAATCCAGTCGTGAATACTTGAAAAGCTTAACTGGGTCATTAAAAATGTCTACTAGCCCACACCTAATCATGTCCTATGAAAGATAGCCATGGAGGAAAAAATATTCTGCTAGTATTCAAACTTTTTAAACTGTTGTGGGTAAAATGAGCCAGGGAAAAATATGTTGCTGTCAGTCATTAAGTAGTCTTGCTTGCTTATTGACACCTCACTCAATGTGTGGAATATATTGCACCAAAAATGAGCAGGGCTGTATCATCAAAAGTCCTATTGCATCAGAGAGCGTTCTATTGTACTAGAGAGGTTTCCCCATATCTCCCAAACCAGGGACCTAGAGAAAAACAAAGAACTTGGTACTGCATAAAGATAAAGGTAAAAGTTTCCCCCTGACAATAAGTTTAGTCATGTCTGACTCTGGGGAATGGTACTCATCTCCATTTCTAAGCCAAAGAGTCGGCATTGTCTGCAGACGCCTCCAAGGTCATGTGGTAGGCATGACTGCCTGGAGCACTATTACCTTCCCACTTGAGCCGTGCCTATTGATCTACTCACATTTGCATGCTTTCAAACTGCTAGGTTAGCAGTAGTGGGGCTATCAGTGGGAGCTCACCCTGCTCCCCAGATTCAAACCACCAACCTTTTGGTCAGCAAGTTAGCGCTTTAACCCGCTGCACCACCAGAGAAGTAAAAAAGCACCAGTTGTTCCAAGTGTCTCCAGAGCTTAATTCTACCCCCTTAGGGTAGAGAAAGACGGGGTATAAATAGGGTAAATAAATAAATTAAATACATTGGAGAACATGGTTGAACTATTGGAAACTACATTATATAGAGTCAGACTATTGGTCTGTGTGGTCCAGTGTGTGGTCAACTGTGATTGAAAGCAGCTTTCCATTATTTCAGGCAGATCTCTTTTCCTTTCCCGACTGGAAATCGTGGTATTCCCCTCTCCCAGAACTGAATTTCTGAAAAGAAAGGATGGAAGAAATCAAGATTGTGTTTTTGAATGAAAACTTCTGTAAGCTACGTTGATGTCAGCTGCACATTTCTGGGCTGAGTTCAAAATCACTTTATTCTTAAATTCTTAATATAGTTCAGTTCTCAATTTTTCAGCTTGTCGCAGCTAGTAATGAGGATTCTAGTAAAATAAACAAAATAGGAAAAAATAGTATGGAAGAATACATATATATATGTGTGTGTATATATATATATATGTGTGTGTGTGTTATTTAAACCTTGTAACAAAAAAACAAGGGGGAAGAGATTATATATATATATATCCTCGTTTTTTGCTGCAGGGTTTAAGTAACATAGATTGGTTTTCTGCACATATAGCATGATTGAGAAGTTTCACAAAATGTGCTTTTTTACTCTCAGGAAGATGAGTTGTGCTGCCTCTGGTCTACTGGGATTCTTTCATATTATGATATAATATCAACAAAATCAAACAATTATATTTTACGTGAGCTGTATGCATGTTCTACAGCTGTTCTTGTTTTTAAATTTTTATTCTGAACATTATGTTTCATCTGGAACACTCAAATTGACACTCTTTTTATGGTCAAGAGTGGATGTTTCTTTGGGTAAGAGGTGGGAGGTCTTCATTTTATAAAGCAAGCTGCTCTTGGTCCAACACAATGCTGAGTTTGCAGGCATTCACGGCTCACTGTGAGGACTATCCAGCCTTGTGTTTGGCCTGATGTCTCAGAGGGGGTTAACAGAGTGTTGAGGGAGGTCTAAATTTTAGAAGGTCGGAAGGTTTATTAGTGTTGACAGTGTGTGAACTTGACATCTTTGTAATAATGAGGTTTTAAAATCTGAATTATTCATGCCTTGCTTTGAATACAGGCTTATTGTGTTAGTTGGAGTTGGAAGAAAGAAAAGATATTAATTAAATAAACGTCACTGTTCTAGAAGATCATGTGAGATTTTTTTTTTCTATGCCTTCAGAATAATAACAGGAAACTATGTGTACCATAGCAACTGAACAAGAGAGATTACCTGCAATAAACTACTGGTATATGTGGTTGGTTTTTATTTATTTGTAACATTCATATGCCACCTTTACTTCAGTGAACTTAAGATGGTATCCATGGCTCTCCTTCCCTTTTTATCACTCCAACGACCATATGTGACTGGACTAAGATCTTGGACAGTATTTCATGGCTAACTGAATATGATTCCTGCAAATCCAGTTAAACATTTTTTTAAAAAGTGCTGTGCTGAATTTTGGTTTAGCATGACATGCACAAGGATAAATACTGCAGTAAGTTCTGGGCTAATAATGCCTTCTTTTCCCAATTCTCTCTTCACATATGGTCAATATGAGGCATTTAGAAGCTTTCATTTCCTCTCTTACAAAGCTTTCCATATTATCCAAACTAGGAGCCATGGTTAAAATAAATAAAAGCTTGTATAAACATTTCCAAAACCATGCCTTTAAAGGAGCAGGAAGGAAAGCACACGCACCTGGGTATCCTTCTCCTCCCCATGCACAACTAAAGCAAGATTAAGGGCCCTTCCTCACCGCCCTATATCCCAGAATATCAAGGCATAAAATCCCACATTATCTGATTGTGGACTCAGATAACCCAGTTCAAGCAGATGTTGTGGGATTTTCTGCCTTGATGTTCTGGGATATAGGGCTGTGTGAAAGGGCCCTTAGTGTGATGTCTGAATATAATGCTTTTCTCCAAAGCCGCAACTCCAAAACATATGATTGAAAATGGTAGAAAGCAGTTTGAGTAGTACAATTCAAATTTGTTTTCTGTACTAGTAATTGTGTGCCTTCATGTAATTTTGGACCTATAGCAATGCTATCACAGTTTTTTCTTGGTATATGACGCTGCTGAAGTCACTTTCTTAGAAAATGTTCCATCCTAGAAAGTTTGTAGGAATAAAAGAGACTTTAGCTGCCAATGAAGCAACAAGAATTAGCTTTTAGAAAAGGAGTTTCACAGTATGGCGGCAGCCATCAAAGGCTGTGAGTTAGGACCTTCTTGGGGCCTTCCACACAACCCTATATCCCAAAATATCAAGGCAGAAAATCCCACAATATCTGCTTTGAACTGGGTTATCTGAGTCCACACTCAGATGTGGGATTTTCTGCCTTGATATTCTGGGATATAGGGCTGTGTGGAAGGGCCCCAAGAAGGTCCTAACTCGCATCTTCCATGAAAGTGATGGAACTAAGAGAAAAGTCTCCCCTGAAGTTTGGTCAGGCTCATATGGGATGATGGAGTTTGTCAGATGTCTCTTCAGAACAAGTCACAAATGGCCTGATAAGCAAGACAGCTGTAATAACAGGCACAGCTCAAGTTAGATTGGCGAGTGCTAATTGGGTGTTGAAGTGTTGGTTATAAAGAGGAATCTTTATATTGCTGTTTGTTTAGAAAATAGTTACTGAGACCTTTGTCACATGTCTCAGAATTTACAGCAGAAATAACTGAATGAATATAGAATGGGGATAGAAGGGCAGTCAAAATATATTTCTATTGGCGTTTAGGAAGGAATGACTGTTTTTCAGCTAAGGTGATCTCATTCAGAACTACCAAGAACTTAGATGGAGAAGAGGTTTCTGATGGCTAATCATTTCATATAAGAAATTTTAATGATTATCCTCTGTGTTAACTTTGCATCAGTGGTCAGTTATAGTACTGATGGTTTTCTTAGGATAGAACAGCTTGGTGAGATTGCTGTTAAAACCTTCTGAAGCTATTTTTGCAGGATGTTAACAGAAGAAGCAAACTTCCTGCAGGATAGTTCCCTTCTCATTTGGCAGCCCTGTTAAATTTCCCCTTCCATATCAATGCCAAGAAAGTTTTCATTTCTATTCAGGTCTGTTTCATACTTTCCCCCAAAGTAGTCACCTTACAGATTTGTGTGAAGTGACTCTTATCTGAATGTGCTCTGACACACCGTTTATGGGGGCCTGTATTGAAGATGGAATTAGCACCATTACCAGGGAGGTCTGTGCTACAGAGGTCACGGAAAGTGCAGTGCAGAGAGTTCTGTACTAAAAATATACAGTGCAAAATATTGTTCTTGTTATATCCAAAGCTCATGATAAGGCTGTAAAGGAGGAGGCATGAGTGATAGCTATGCAGTTAAGACGTTCAGCTGCATTCCAAAAGCTTATGGGTTGAACTGCAGTGTGTGCATTCATATCAAAAGGTTGCTTCCATAGTGGCTGCTTGCAGCTGAAAGAGACTAGGCTGACTTCTTCAGTGGCAAGCAAAGCCCCTTTGACTCAGGCAGACCTTTTGCAAATACATTGGTCTGCGATGCAGGGGGTTTAGTTCTTTGGGTGCTGAATATGTTTTCAGTGTTGTGTTCTTAATTTATTTTTCTGTTACGTTTTAAATAAAGATCTTGGTTTTGTGCTGTGTTGTTCTCAGCCACATGCAGAATGGAAAGTTGAGGAATACATTTATAATCATCATCATCATCATCATATCATCATCAGTTAGCCCTTCACATTAGCTGGGTTTAAAGGCACAGAACTCCAATGAAAGTGAAAACTGTAAATAAAAAAATGTTGTTTTTTTTAACCTGAGAGCATTGTTCTAGGAATGTTTTTTCAGCATACTTCTATGGTTGACTTTTGCTGGAAGCTCTGGAGAACCTAGAGCTCCTTCAGAAGCATCTTCTCTAGAAATATCTAGGTTTTCAACTATGAGTGAAGAAAATTGATCGTGGAGTCACACTGGAGAATCTAAATATTCATAGAAAGAACTCTTTAATCAAATTGGTGTGTAATCAAGTCTACAAAAGTAAAAAAAATGCAAATGTGGTAGGACAATTGAACATTGAAGTGAGCTTCTGGATCACACCATAGGTCTATCCTGTTCAGTATTTTATTCTCACAGTGGCCAAATAGACACAAGAATAACCTCCAGCTTGTCATGCTGTGTGTTTTTTTTTCCTACCGCAGTGGTGAATTATGAGAACAGCCATACCTGGAAGAATGTTCCTTCTAAAGAGGTTTTTAAATTTACGGCTAGGAGCCCTCTTAAGTGTCTGAACCTGGGGAGCCCGCAATGTGGTTAGCAGGTGGTGGACAGGAGATGAAATTCTTGCAGTAGGAATTTGGAACAAGCACTCTAAAGAAAGTTACTCTCTTCCTCCTCCTTTACTGAAATAAATGAATGAATGAATCAGCCACAAGGCCTACATTTCTCATTTGTATGTTTCCCTTGATTTATGAAAGGGATATTTATATGTTATTTCCTGTGCCAAAGAATAGCAAGATCCAGCATTAGTTAACTGGACAGTTGGAGAAGATACTGTCTTACAGAGTCCTAGAGCTGTAATTTTTCACTAATGGGTTTTTGAATCTCTCTGTAATAAAAGAAAACCTTTATGCTTAGATTTGATCACTGACAGAGTTTAAGATGTGTTGCTTTTATGTGGGGTGTATGGGAAGGGAAGCTCCCTCCCTCTTTCCCTCTTTTTCTTTTTTTAGCCGGCTCCCAGACAAAGAATGCATTTACTGTAAACCTGGTTTGAATTTCATTCAGTCCATTTTAGTTAAATAAAAAAGGAGGGACTGTAAAGGGATGGAAAAGCTTTACAAAAGAAGAGTGGGAAGGAGGTGTGGGGAGATCAGTGAAGGCCTTCGATTTATAACTATCTGAAGTCAAGCTTTTATTCTAAGCATCCAGGGTTCGTTAAAAAAAGGTTTTGGCGTCCTTGAAAACATCAGCAGAACTCCTGGTAATATAAGAAGTAATAAAGTGGTCTGTCTAATTTTACCTATAAGAACAGCTGTAGGAGGAAAAATCCAAACAGAATTCAGTGGAAAAATTATGTTGGCATTGTTTTGCTACCAGGTGTGCAACAGATAACCAGAACAAGAGGCACTGCTAGTTGAAACAACACCTACCTGATTAAAAATGCAGTTAGTTGTGCACAGTTGTCTTGCTTAATTCCTTATCAAATCAGAATCATTTTAATTTGACATTTGCACAGGCGTGGAAATGGGCTTTCTGCAAACAGTAGAAACTTTGACCTGGGGCACTCGAGTATACAACCTGTTATTGGGAGACTTCTGATGAAGTATGAATTGGGGCTCTTCCACACAGCCATATGATTCAGAATACCAAGGCAGACAATCCACAATATCTGCTTTGAACTGGGTTATCTGAGTCCACACTGCCATATAACCCAGTTCAAAGCAGATAATGTGGGATTTTATAAAGCTCTTGAAATAGCGGGATCTTATTTCACTGAAATAATGAGCAATGCATAGCCTGGGGCCTATGGCTCTCTATGGCCACCATGATTCTGTGGAATCCTAGGATTTACAGTTTAGGAATGGTAGTTAGAAAACGCAGCCAGAGACCTCTAGTACCTCCTGGAACTACAAATTCCATCAGATGCAGCCATGCAGTTAAAGTGGAATCATAGTTTTGTACTTGTATAGTGTGAAAATGGCCCAGGTGTAAAGTAGCCTTCATTACCTATATGATTTAAAATGGCGACCAAAAGCACTGGTTGATGCAGATGTTTGCTATATTTATTGAAACTGTAAACCTTCTCCACATATTTGTATGTTTATGTATAAGCTTATGCACATGCTCTTTACACATATGGAGGAGCCACGGAGTCAGGTGTACTTCTATTGTTAGCAACCTAGTATTACCTGACATGTATGTATCCTTTGTCTTTCTTATCGGGGCACTTTAGATTACGTGACCTTAGCTGACTATCATCTAACCTCTCTTACTCTTAGATTACAAAGTTAAAAAAGCAGATTTATTGTTGTTTGTTCTCCCTCCTATCAGCTATTAGTGCCTAATCATATGCTCTATTGATCATGTGATTAATCACCTGCCTAAAGCAGTGACCGATTTTATGAAATGGTGCACTGTACCATACTGAACTTCAGTGTTTTATACAAAGTAAAGCCTCTGGTTAGTAAACTGCTGCTATCCCAGGAGGTAGAAGTACACACTGAACTATCCGTTTTCCTCCCAAAATGTTCTTTAAAAAACCCTACAATGTTACATTTGGGATGTGCTTTCTTGCCCATAAAACAACTGCAGTGTTTATGTGTATTATCAAGGTAGAAATAAGTGTTTTATCATATCTTTTTTTCTTTACCCTAAGAATGTGATGGCATTTCAGACACACACAAAAAACTATTTCCAAGGCTTTAAAACATGCCCCAGCTTTTTGTGACTTTGATTATGCCATTCACTGTGTATACTATTCTACACTTAAGTTTGAGGTGCCAATGGAGTATTCCTAATCCACAGAGGTCTCCACTCCTACTCTAAAGTGTACTCATTTTTTTTTCAAATCAGAGAGTTTAGAGTATTGATATCTTTTAAACATAGTTTGGTTTTGTTGTTGTGTACCTTCACATTCCTTCCGACCTAAGGCAACCATAAGGCAAACCTATCATGGGGGCAGGAGGAGGGTTGGCAAAAAAATGTTCAGAAGATCTTAGTCCTGCTCTGAATGGGAATTTGATCTCTGGTTTCCAGTCATAGTCCAGCACTGAACCACTACACCATGCTGGCTTTAGCAATTTCTTAATCATGTTATAAACACTTGTTTCTGAAAATTTACTCTTTTTCTGACCGGTTACATTTAATCAGTTACAGCTTTCCAGACAAAGGTAGATTTCAGTCTCTTGCCATTTTTATGGTTTATCGTTATCTATCTTTAAAAGAAAATGAAATTTAATATGTAGCACTTTTCTGAAAAGAGCAGAAAATAATATGCATTGTGCACAAATAATTGTCCTTTTTATATAAATGAGAATGTATAGGAAAGATTTTCATTTTTCCCAGTCTCAGAATCATGGACCAAGATGTCCTTGAATGTCTTTTAAAAAAATTATTTCCCGCATTTCTAACCCGTCGTTTCTCAATCCCCGAAGGGGGACTCAGGACGACTTACAGTGGGCCCCGTTACGAGGCTATTACACAACAATTACAATAATAAAATCACAAATTGAACATATCTTAATTTAAAACATTACATAATTAAAACAATACATAAGTAATCATTAAAACAGTAAAACAGTCTCGTCAGACATATCGTCATTCCAGTCCGTCCCTTTAAGGTGCTGCATTGTTCAAAAGCCTGGTCCCAAAACCATGCCTTTAATTTCTTTCAAAAAGCCAGGAGGGAGGTGGCCAATCTTACCTCAGTTGGGAGTGTGTTCCATAGGCAGGGAGCCACTGCCGAGAAGGCCCTGTGCTGTTGACAGGAGTGAGAGCAGCGCCTCCCCAGATGATCTTAGGTTTCGAGGTGGGATGTAGGGGTGGATGCGTTTGGACAAGTAAGCTGGGCCAGAACCGTATAGAGCTTTATAGGTCAAAACCAGCACTTTGAATTGGGCTCGGAAATGGGCTGGCAGCCAGTGGAGCTGACATAACGGGGGTGGTATGTTCCCTGTATTTTGCCCCAGTTAGTAATCTGGCTGCTGACCATTGTACTAGCTGAAGTTTCCGAACCGTCTTCAAAGGCAGCCCCATGTAGAGTGCGTTGCAGTAATCTATTCGGGATGTAACCAGAACGTGGACTACTGTGGCCAAGTCAGACTTCCCAAGGTACGGGCACAGCTGGCACACAAATCTTAGTTGTGCAAAAGCTTCTCTGGCCACCGCTGAGACCTGTGGTTCAAGGCTCAGCGATGAATCCAGGATCACTCCCAAGCTGTGAACCTGCGTCTTCAAGGGGGGGGGGGGTGTTACCCTGTCTAGCACAGGCTGTAACCCTATGCCCTGTTTGGCCTTTTGCCTGACTAACAGGACCTCTGTCTTGTCTGGATTCCATTTCAATTTGTTAGCCCTCATCCAGTCTGACACAGCAGCCAAGCACCGGTTTAAGGTCTGGACAGCCTCCTTAGTGACAGGTGGAAAGGAGTGACAGATCTGGACATCATCTGCATACAGATAACACTGTACTCCGAAGCTCTGGATGATCTCCCCCAGTGGCTTCATGTAGATGTTAAATAACACCGGGGACAATATGAACCCTGAGGGACTCCACAAGACAACGGTTGTGGAGTCGAACAGGTGCCGCCCAGTAACACCTTCTGAGACAGACCCTCCAGGAAGGACTGGAGCCACTGCTGAGCAGTACCTCCAAGTCCCATTTCTGCGAGGCGTCCCAGAAGGATACCATGGTCAACAGTATTGAAGGCTGCTGAGAGGTCCAGCAGAACCAACAGGGACACACTCCCCCTGTCTAACTCCCGGCGTAGATCATCTACTAAGGCGACCAAGGCTGTTTCAGTACCATGTCCCGGCCTAAAGCCAGACTGAGCCAGATCTAGATAATCAGTGTCTACAAAGAAACCCTGGAGTTGCGAAGCCACCACACATTCCATGACTTTGCCCAAGTAGGGAAGATTGGAAATTGGCCAAAAGTTGACTAATTGAGTGGAGTCCAGTGATTGTCTTTTCAACAGTGGTTTTGTAACAGCAGTTTTAGGCTGGCTAGAATCTTGCCCTCCTGTAAGGAGGCATTAACTACTGCCTTAACCCACTCTGCAAAGCCTCCTCTGGCTTCTTTAATCAGCCAGGATGGGCAGGGGTCTAGGATGCATGTGGTAGGCCTCACATCTCCAAGGATCTTGTCCACATCCTTGAGCTGAACCAATTGAAAAGAATCCATTAAAACCAGACAAGCAGATACTTGTGTTACATCCTCAGAGACTGCTGTTAATGCGGCATCGAAGTCGGAATGGATCAGTTCAATTTTGTTCACAAAGAACCTAACAAATGCTTCACAGCAATCTGCTGAGTTGTCAAGGATCTCGCTTTGGGGCGGATTTAATTGTCCTCTGACACCTTGGAACAACTCAGCTGGATGGTTCTTAGTGGACGCAATATTGGCTGAAAGATTTTTTTGCAGCCTTTATTGCTGCATCAATAAAAGGAAACTAGATGTGGTTGGACTGACCTGCTATGCTTCTGCCGCTACATGCGCTCTAGCCACCCCTTCTTTCCCTTCATCAATCCCAGCTCCTCAGTAAACCAAGGGGCTGGTTTAGCTCAGTCACTTGAGAGGAGGCGTTTTGCAGCGATTGTGTCTATAGCCCTGGTCATCTTCCTATCCCAGAGAGAGACCAGGGCCTCAACAGGGTCACTTACCGAGGAGGCAGAAAAATCCCCAAGAGCCATCAAGAAGCCATCTGGATCCATAAGTCTCCTGGGGCGGACCATTCTAATGGGTCCACCATCCCTGTGGAGGTAGGAAGGTGCAATATGCAATAAGTCTAAACCTGATCAAAAGGAGAATAAATTGGCTCAGAAAGAAATGCAACCACTTTAAAAGTATTACTTCTCCCAGAACACCCAGAAAAGCAAATAAATAAGTAAATGCATCCCATTTAATTTTTTGGGTCATGTTAAAAGATTATGAAAACTACCTGTTGGACAAATTATAATAAATTAGATCAACTGAGAGATGGCAACTTGTTTGAACTACTTCTGACCGCAGACCTAAGGCTTGGGTTATCCTATTATAAAATCTTACTTGTTCCTATCATTCAAACATAAAGGACATTATTAAAGAATAAGGTCCGCTCCTATTGGATGTGCTATAACAAAATGCCACTTGGAAGTATGTTGGTAGAATCAACTTGTAATTGTGTTAATATATTGAGTTTGCAGACAAGAATGAAAAAGTGAAGATTTGCTTCCATACATATGGTTTAGCTCCTGAACAATGTCCTCTGCCACCTTAGGTATATTTGTGGCAGAGGGCAATGGAGATGACTGGGGAGACCTAAGAGGGCTGTGTGCCAGCTGTTCCTATTTGGTTTGCCCTTCATATATTCTTTAAGTGCATTCACACATCAACAAAATTTCATTAGATGACCATAATTGAACCCCCTCCCTACAATCCACCATCCCGTTCACCCCTCCCCCAGGTTGAGACAGAATCAGGAGACCATTTGCAGCCAAGCCAGATACTTATTTGCTTATTACTATGTACAAGACAGGTTACAATCTTATGAAAGTAATCTGTTAAAGGAACAAAATACAAGGTATTTGTGAAAAATTCTGTTGCTATTCAGGTTGGGGAAAAGGTTAAAGAGCCATTTACCTGTCTCTAGGCATCTCTACTGATTAGCAGGCAGAAGAGATTTTGGTGACCTTCCAACTTGTCCAAACATTTGCTTATGTTGGAAATTAGTTTGCGAGTATTGTTTGTTAAGTATAATATTTCTGGTCCCGCCCACAAAATACAAAGAAACTATGTAATCTCTGGTGAGAAGTTGAGCACTATTTTTTTATTATTGAATCAAAGTAATTGATTAACACATTAATTTGCGCAATGATTGAAATTCAAAAAGCTGTCTAATTTCATGCAGTGTTTTTCTTCTTAGTCCACTGGAATTCTTTCCCCCTTTTGTGTATATCCTTCTCTGTGTGTATGGTGAACAATTAATTTCCATTACAGATATTTAACCATGTTATAGCATTCTTTTAGTTTCAAAAGTAGTTTTCTAGATGTCAGAGAGGGGGGTTCAGTCTAGTCTTTTATACAGACCAGAGATGGGAAAATACTATATTTGGAATACCGCTTGGGAAAGGTACATTTTAGGACTACTACCCCCAGCATCTCTAACCAATATGGACACATGCTATGATCACTAGAAGAGTTTGAGAATCGTAGTCCAAAAAGTAATTTTTCAAAGTGCTGTTCCAGACATAGTAATGTTTTCTGTTGGGAGAGAGATGTTTAGAGGGGGTGGGATACAAGGAAGACCCCCATCTAGTCCAAACTTCTCCATCCTCTATACTGGTTCAATGATTTAGTAGCATCTGGACCCTGGTTCTGCAGGTATTGGGATCTTGACCATTGCATTTTGTCTTGCTATCAGTGGAAACAGAATCTGTTATGTTTTGAAACATACAGATTAGGAAAGAATGTCTAGCTTGGAAACGTGGCAGCTCATCGTGCAGTGTATGTTTTAAATTAAACCCTTTTTTGAGAGCAGAATAGCTGCAGGCCACGTTTTCAGGGAGAGCAACAACGGAGTGTGCTGGCTGTGGTTTCTCCTTTACTGCATAACAGACCAACTTTCTCTTGTTTTAACACATGGAGAGAGGAAAGGCTGGACTCATTCAGACCAACCACACAGCTTCTCAACTGACCACAAAAAGGAAGCTAGGCATGGCAAGGCTAGGATTAATACCCACTCTCTCTTAAGCCAACTGGGTGTGAGAACTTTTTATATGAATCCCCCGCCTTTTGCCAGATTGATGGTGTGGTCAGAGTTGAGACATCTTGAAACAAGCAAAAGTTTGCATTACATTGTGTTCCAGGCTTTTCTAAATTGCATTTTAAATTGGTTTACGCCCACTGCTGAGCTTTTAGCAGGGCAAACCACTAATAGCTTTGTGCTACTTGCTGGAGGGATAAGAAACATAAAAGTATGCCTTGAACACTCTAGGCAGTTGGCAGATTCTGACTGGCTGATAAACTATAGCTATGCTTAATGAAACTGGCAAAACCAGCTCTTAATGGATTAGAGCCCTTTATTCTATGCAAATAATGAGATTAAGATTACTGGACTCAATTGTTTAATTGAATTCTTGAATCTGTTAGTCATTTGCCTAACTTTTCATATTATTTTGCTCTTTAAGAAAAAATACTCTGACTGCTTTGATATTTTTGTTGTTAGATTCCCCCCGTGGGAAAAGGGCAGGGTAGAAATGAAGATAATAAATAAATAAATAAAAATTTTCCATACTACAAGATAACACAATTTTAAATACAAATTTTAGTGTTAAATATTGCTGCAATGTATTTCAGTGTTAAATATTGCTGCCGCTTTGTGTATTTGTCACCTGATGAACTAATGTTCCTGCCTGCTCTTTGGTATTTGCCTGGATTGTTGTGAAGAGATCTGATTTTGATGACTGTAATAAGGAAAAGTATCAAGTCCTGATTTATGCTACTATGCTAAATCTTGGCTCCAAGGACAGTGTTTGTGCTATTGTTTAATAAAGATTAGTTGCCCATGCAAAGCTGTATTCCAAAGTTAATCCCTTACTCTTCCAGCTGTTCCAGTCATATGAAGGGGAGAGTGAGCCTGCTAGTAGATTGAATCCACTGTCCTCCCTGTGTTGAAGACAAATGCCTAAAGGTATAGGCCTAGACCAGGGCTGTCCAACTTCTACCGGACCTGTGGCCGGAATTCCAGTTACTGATGACCTGGGGGGCCGAAGGGTCTGCCTCCGCCCCTGGCTCCGCCCCCTCCCCGGCTCCACCCCAGCTCCGCCCCCTCCCCGGCTCCTCCCAGGCTCCGCCCCCTCCCTGGCTCCACCCCTGCCCCCCCCCCCGGCTCCGCCCTCTCCCCGCCTTGGAGGTGTCTGTGGAGGACACCAGGGCTTTGACTTGGAGATAGAGATGAACACCAAAATCCCAGTCTCAAGTCCCAGTCCCTGCTTTGAACTGGAACTACCTGCACTGTTTAGGGCCCTTCCACACAGCCATATAACCCAGAATATCAGGGCAGATAATCCACAATATCTACTTTGAACTGGATTATCTGAGTCCACACTGCCATATACTCCAGTCCAATGTGGATTTTATATACTGTAGTTGTGTGGAAGGGGCCTTAAAATCTTATCTATATGGCACAGTTGCTACAATTTGATTCCACTCTAGTTGCCTTGTCGTTATGGAGTCATGGAATTTGTAGTGTGGTGTGAAACTTAACATTTTCTGCTAGTGCTGTAGTTCAGTGCAGAAGAGCCTAAGAGTGAAAAATAATCAATATGTCATCAACTGCCAATCCAAAGATCTATAAGGTAGAACTATCAGCCTTAGAATGGTAACTGTGTAGAGTAGCTGCAGTCTTATAATCCTGGCCTTGCCAGTTTTTGACTCAAAAATGAGGAAATGTCCTGCTCAAGGGATGAGTTTAAATCCAAAACCTTAATTGGGGCCACATTTCTGTGGTGGTTGGCGCCAAGCCCAAATGGGGAATCAGTCTAATTTATCTTAAAGCTCTTACTGCCAGTAACTATAGGCCTTTAAAACCTTTAGAGTTGTGCATAAAAAGTATGCAAAAGCTGAAAACTATCAAACAATGTCCAAATAGTTAAGATGCAATGTTTATTTGATGTAGTCCAACTGTCCAGAATTGGCTCTATGTTTTAGGGTCTCCTACCACGGAAACTACACATGTTGACTTCTTACTTCAGACCTTAATATTCCAAAATTAGCAGTACAGCTTTTTTTCTATGTCAGGAGTGACTTGAGACACCACAAGTCACTTCTGGTGTGAGAAAATTGGCTGTCTGCCCAGGGGATGGCTGGATGTTTTGATGATTTACCATCCTTGTGGGAGGCTTCTCTTATGTCCTCATATGGGGAGCTAGAGCTGACAGAGGAGCTCATCCATCACTCAGAGGGGCTTCACCAGAGGCTGTCAGAGAGAACCCTCCTACCTGTCGGTCTTCAGTCCTGTGGGCACAAGATTTTAACCCATTGCCAACACCTGCCATGTATTGGGCTCTATTGCTTAGGAGGGGGCTTTTGGGTATACGTCTTTTATCTGTTTATTGATGTTTTATTGATTTTATGAAGAGATCTGAATTTTTGTTTTAGAGCTGACAGAGGAGCTCATACTCTCACCAGATTAACATTGGCACAAGATTTCCAACCAATTAATATGAAGTGAATTTGCACCAATGTGAATTTGCCTGGATCCTGTGATCTTCAAGGTAGATTCCCTCTCAAGCTCAACAAGCCTTTGAGAACTGAAGGTTGTAAAGCAGGGGTTGGGAACCTTTTTGACTCGAGAGAGCCATGAAAGCAAAATATTTGGAAATGTATTTCCTTTTTTTAAAAAAAACATTTTTATTGGGTAACTGAAAACCCAATAAAAATGTTTTTTTAAAAAAAGGAAATATATTTCAGTGAGAGCCTATATATATACAGTGTGTGTGTGTGTGTGTGTATATATATATATATATATATATATATATATACTGAATTCAACTAAATGTGAGTATAAACGTACATACTATGAGAAAAGGATTCCCCCGGCAGAATGACAGGACACTTCAGACCTGGCTCTGCAAAAGGCATGCTCAGGACTCTGGGAAAGAAGAGAAGAACCAAGGAAGGAACTAAAGGAGGGAGGGGGAAAGGAAGAAAGAAAAGAAGAACAAACCATGGAAAAGGAAGAAAAGAAAAGCAGTAGACAGACAAGGAGGGGAAAAGAAAGACGGAAATGGGAAGGGAGGAAAGGAAAGGGTGGGGGAAAGAAAGGAAAGGGAGTGAGGAAAAAATAAAATAATGAAGGGAAAAGAAGGAAAGAAAGAAGGGGAGAGAGGGGGAAGTGAAAAGAAAGGAAGGAGAAGGAAAGGAGGACTTGGGGGGAAAGAACAGAAGAAGGAGGGAAGGAAGAGGGAGGGAAGGAGAATGGAGGAAAGAAGGGAGGGGAGAGAGGAAGGGAAAAAGAAGGAGGGAAGGAGAAGGAAAGGGTGAAGGGCAGAAAGGAAGGAAGGAAGAGGAAGGAAGGAAGTGGGAGAATGGAGGAAAGAAGGAAGGGGAGAGGGAGGGAAAAGGAAGGAGAGAAGGAGAGAAGGAGAAGGAAAGTCTTATACATGAGTATATACTATATACA
Organism: Anolis apletophallus; assembly: GCA_030556195.1. Classification (NCBI taxonomy): domain Eukaryota; kingdom Metazoa; phylum Chordata; class Lepidosauria; order Squamata; family Anolidae; genus Anolis; species Anolis apletophallus. Next base: position 96,125,029 of record JARBWK010000005.1, read on the forward strand.
ATAAACCTTTTTGGTTGGTTGCTTACACGAATGCTAGGAGGCTACGCAAAATGCTCTGGTTCCTGGGAAAAAGAAGTCAAGTGCTACACATCATCATCAACTGCTGTGCCAGGCTGTCGTTGCCTGACGGGGTGCAGACAAAGTGACCCGACTAAGTCTGGGCTCTGTAGTTGTTTTAATTGTAGTAAGTGCTTTTAAACGTTTTAATTTCATGCTTTAAATTTATTTTAATGTCATTAATGCCCATCTTTTAAACATTTAATTTATAAAGTGCCTCTTAACCTCAGTTTTGGTATAAAAGCGGTGTATGCATGAAAATGATGATGATGGTGATCCTTTATGAGATCACAAAAGTGCTACTGAAGCAGAACACCCAAAAACAGTTGAAGACGTTTTGGCTTTTCTTTTGTTCACAATATAGGAGTGGTTAAATGATATAAGATTGCTAATTAATAGTGATAACTATGCAAGTTGGCTTTTTGGACTACTCCTTCCAGTATCAAGCCTCATTAGTTGGGAGGTTTTTTTGTGAATTGTAGTTTTTTATTTTAAAAAAGGGATAATTTCCCCCAAGATCCCTAAAATGTAATGTATAGAGATTGCATTCTCTGTGGCAATCCATTTGTTTAGAACAGGCATCCTCAAACCACAGCCCTGCAGCTATTTGGGCCTTCAACTCCCAGAAGTCCTAACAAACTTGTTCAATTGTCAGGAATTCTAGGAGTTGAAGTCCCAAACAGCTGGAGGGCTGCAGTTTGAGGATGCCTGGTTTAGAACAACATATAATTTTACCCTGCAATATGTGCTAATAGTACAGAAGCAAACCCCATCCTTCCCATATTACTGCATGTTTTCCCCCATTATGGTCATATGAACATAGGTTTATTCTCTTGGTCATCCAAAACTCTAAATGTTTTTTTAGTTATAGAAACATAAAGAGAGTTTGATGAGATGCTTTTACCTACAGTTGGGTTTTGTAATTCTGTGAAGCAGTTATGGATGTGTACCAGATAATCTTTAACTGTTTGCATGCCAGAATCACAGTATACATTTGCATCAAAGTAGTCATGTGGTAACACTCACAACCACTCCAAATATTTAGTTCAAATCAGCACACACATTCTGAAAGCACTGGAACAGTGTCATAACTGTTTATAAATTGAAAACATTTGTCTGTTTGATACAGATAATGAAGGTAGTTCCTAGTTGGTCATGGCATGTGAAAGGTTTATATGCTGTAATCAGAATGTTTTCATAAAGAAATAAGAGTCCCTATATCTTGAAGTGATACTAGAATCCTAGGATGTGATGTTCGCAGTTAATTAAAGACTATTTAAATGTCCCCGCCTGTGGGATAGTTTGATCCAGTTTTTTCCAGGTAATCTGCTGCTTGCTTGTACTTTGCTTATTTGTGATCTGATATTATAGCAAAGAAAATACAAATGAAGAAAAGCTTTTTGTTAATTTATGTTTTCTGCCCCAGAAGACCTCCATTGCATCTTGATCTTTTTTCACTGTTGAAGAATTATACTATAACAAATTGAATCCATTGATCACTGTCCTTTTTAAACATAATAAATCTTCTCTGAGCTTTCACTTTACAGGGTTTTTTTTACATTAGTCTATTAGACTTTGATAGAATTACCAAGAACAATAATCAAGGCAATTAAGAGCAGTCCAGAGTAGTTCCATTTAGGTTGTGCAAAATGGAAAACATTCACTCCTATCTATTAATAAGATACCCCCAGCAGCATAAAAGCTACAATGGTGTTTTTAATTGAAGCAGCTATTATTATAGAAATAATAATTAAGTTAACGGATATTGTGCTACGTAGTTTTTGCTTTAGTTTCGCTAACAAGTTAACCTTGGGTTCATTAGGACTGATTCACATGACCACTTAAGAGATGAAAGAGTTATTGCAAGGTGGCTTTTCCTCCCAGGGTTCATATGGTCAACTATCTCCTAAATCAGGGGCAAAAAAATGGCCTCCAACCTTCCATCATTCCATTGCTTTTGCTGGCTAAAAATCATGAGTATTGCAGTCAAACAACATCTGGAGAGATACAAATTCCTCAGCATCTAAATGGTAAAAATTCAAGTGGTATGTCTTGAAAAATCATCTGTATTTACCACATTGGTTGCTCCCATATGATTCATATCATGAACATTTGGAGAAATAACTGAGTAGAACAGAGTTGCTAAAATGTTCTTGGCTGCTGCAGCAAAAAACTTTGCAGAGACTTAGGCATTTTCTACACTGCCCTATATCTCAGGATCTGATCCCAATTTATCTGCCTATCCCAGATTATCTGGTAGTGTAGACTCATATAATCCAGTTTAAAGCAGATAATTTGGAATCGGATTCTGGGATATAGGGCAGTGTAGATCCAACCTTATTCTATACTCTTGAGCTGTTAGATGAACAGATGTATTTCCTTCAGTAAACTCTTTCAAGCTATTATTTCCCAGCTATTAAAGTTTGCCATCTTGATATTTGGTTATTCACTATATACCATAAAATATTTATTAAGGTCATAGAACTGTTGTGCAGTAGGGAGGGGAAAAAACCACACGTGGAGCAAGCAGCTTGTTGTACTTTGGGATAAGAACATTTCTGCTAGGCTGCATCACTGTCTGTAAATGTTATTGATTATAATTAAGTCTGTCTGTATTGTCTCCGAGAATGTACATAGGTTTAAAATCAATATTTCTTATATTCATTAGGAAAACCATCTTAAAAGTGATTTGAGTAGATGCAGCAAAGCTTTGGCTCTCTGACTGCCTATAAGAAGTATTGAGGCCTATTTCTTCCCTTCTGTAAGTGGGGAGGAAGGAGAGCTTGGTGGATTGAATTGTATTTTATATAGTTGTCTACAAATTTAACTGCTTTTGCCTTTTCTCTATCCTTTATAACATACTTCCCTTAAGAGCAGGAATGTCCAGTTGTCTGCTGCAGACCAGCACTGATTGGAGATATATGTAGCTTTTATCCGAGTGGCTTCAGCCACATCAATGTTCAGGAGACATCTGCCCTACAGCTGTATTGAGTGTCCTGACAACATATGGAATCAATATAGACACATGCTGTCACCTTACTGAAACCTATGCTGAGTTAAATTAGTAGCAGCATCCTCATTTCAATCAGGAAAAAATCACGTACCTTAGTCTGTTCTATCCATTTCAATAGCAATGATGCAAGTCACTTCTGGTATGAGAGAATTGGCCATCTGCAAGGATGTTGCCCAGGCGACACCCTGATGTTTTTGATGTTTTACCATCCTTGTGGGAGGCTTCCCTCATGTCCCTGCATGGGGAGTTGGAGCTCATCCGTACTCTCCCCAGATTTGAACCTGTGACCTGTTGGTCTTCAGGCCTGCCAGCACAAGGGTTTAACCCACTGCGCCACCGGGGGCTCCTGACAGAAGTGACTTGCAGTTTCTCAAGTCACTTCTGACATGGAGGGAAAAAAATAGCAATGATTGCAAAACAAATCGGGTTTTTTTTTTTAAAAATTCCTTTGTTCCTGTCTGGGTTCAATACCATTAAGATCAGTATAGAAGTGGGTTCCATGAGTGTACAAAGATTTAATCCTCAACTCTTATTTATTTGTAGCTTTACCACAGCACTGTATAAAATGAAAAGAAGTAAGCACACTGTAAAATTATAATTAAAACACTCTCAAGAAAGCACATGCAGATATCAGCATGAAAGTCTTGTTGATTCAAAACAGAATATGCTAAAGTCTTTAAAAATAGAAAAATGTAAAAAAAAAACATGCACTGAAACCTGTTGAAAAAGAAACTTAAAACACCAACTTTGAGGAAACACAGAACACTCTAAAAGCAGAGGCAATCCAGACCTTTGGCTTCATCCCCAAGAAGGCTGTGCCTCCCACACCTACCTTAAAAGAGCTTTACCTTACTATTTTGATGAGTGGGTAAGCAGAGCCTCTCAAGCAGATGTGTGTTACATGTCAGGCCAATGACAGCTGGTGGCTCGCATGTCAATGTGAGTATTGAATCTAGGCCCAACTTTAAGGGAGCTATTAAATGTGCTAAGTTTTAACTGAAAAGAAAGGTTTAGTGTCTTAGATTGAGCCTGTAAAACCTGGAGTGGATGCACAACATGGAAATCACCAGCTACCACTTTGTTGGGCCCCTGAAGAGAAAGATATTGACTTAACTGTCCCCTTGGCTTAACTTTTTCATGGGATAGTTTAGATGTATCAGATTCATCGGTGTTTGGATTCACCTACACTACACTTTGGCACAATTTTAATTGCTATGGCTCAATGCTGTAAAATTGCCTTCTCTGCCAGAGAGTGATGGTGCTTCAGCAAACTACAAATTTTACTTTACTTTTAACTGAAAATTTATTTTTAAAGCAATGCAGACATAACATATTTAAAGTCATATAAGATTGATCAGTAGCATCTTTCTAATATTACAAATGAAGGAACTGAGGCTCAAATATAATATTATTATCAGGAGGTTTTACAGCTGAGATAACATTTGAACTAGGGTTTTTCTGATTTACAGTTTCGTCTCATGCAGTATGTTCCTTACAGAAAATGATACTACATAACTTCAGAGTAAAGGTTGCATACCATGGAAATATCATTGAAATGGGTTGATAAATGCACTCATCTTAAGTAACCCAAAAGTGATACATGCCAAAGGAGAAAGCATATCTATAATCCAAACCTCTTTGAATGCATATTTTCTTTTCCTTTCTTCATTATTGTGTAAGAATGTAATTCATTCATCTAGGCTATTCTTTTGCCCATAGGCTCTTGTCCATGAGCTATTTTTAATCCATACCATGCATTATTCCACATTGTGAATTTTTACTAGCTATTGATCCAGCACTTTGTGTTAGTTATTTAGCTGGTGGGTCAGAACAAAAATGGATCAAAACCACTTATTTTCAGTGAAAGAAGGCCCAGAGTTCATTGGCAAAACCCTGAATGTATAAATAATGAAATCCATTTTGTTATCGGATACTATAATATTTAGAGTTAGAAGAGGGAAGGATTCTGAGCTAGATGCACATAGGCTCTCATTGTACAGGCAGTCCCTGAGTTCCAAACATCCAACTTACAAATGACTCATAGTTACAAACAGGGGTGAGACAACAGGAAGTGAGAGCAATCTGCCCTTGGAAGGGAAATCCACTCCCGTGAGAGTTATCCTGGGAAGAAAGTGTCTCCACTGAAGCTTTAGCAAAAATCTTTGTTCTCACAACAAGCCAAAAATGTTCAAAATCCAATTATCACGAGGACAGAAAGTAAGGTGAAATCTTCTGAACAGGGTCGCAGACAGGAAAACAAATACCACATGGGTGTTAACCCTTCCCTATGCTATCCAAAGCGCTCCCTCCCTCCCCTCCCTCCCTCTCTCCCTTCCCTACCTCCCTCTCTCCCTCTCCTACCTCCCTCTCCCCTCCTCTCTCTTTGGTTACACTTTAAAATGCACCTGTTTCAACTTACAAACAAATTCAGCTTAAGAACAAACCTACAGAACCTATCTTGTTTGTAACATGGGGGCTGCCTGAATTTGGTCCAGCTTCAGTTAGTGATAATTCTGCAAGTATTATTATTTACCTTAATTTTGTACTAGCTGAAGTGTACCAAACAGTACCAAACAGTAATATTACAATCACTGATGATACAAATAGGCCCCTCCATTTCCCCTGCTCCCCTTTTTATCTCAAATGTAACTAATATACTTCAAAGAACCCTCCCCAGTTTTTCCACCCATTTTAACCTTGAGAATTTTAACAGCAGTCTCCCTTAGAGAGCACTTGTTTTCTATCTTTCATAACAATTCTAATGATTTACATCAGCTCCAGCTTTTGCTTCTAGGAATCTCCCCACCAAAATTTGGAATGTTGTTTTGAAATTGACTTTTGCAGCTTGGGAAATAACAAAAAAAATATCTCTGTCACATTTTAAATGATGTCACATGGGGTTATGATAGTCCCTTCTTGGAACTCTTCCTCCTTGACGTTTTGATTTCTTCACTCAAAACTGGATACTATAACTTGGCTGACAAGCAGAAACAACCTGTCTGTATCCTAGGTTTTTTTCCATGTCAGGAGTGACTTGAGAAACGGCAAGTTACTTCTAGTGTGAGAGAATTGGCCGCCTGCAAGGACGTTGTCCAGGGGATGCCTGGATGTTTGTTGTTTTACCATCCTTGTGGGAGGCTTCTCTCATGTTCCCGCATGGGCAGCTGAAGCTGACAGAGGGAGCTTGATCTGCTCTCCCTGGATTCAAACCATTGACCTGTTGGTCAGCAGTCCTGCCTGCACAAAGGTTTAACCCATTGTGCCACCAGCGGCTCCTGTATCCTAGTGAGTCATATTAATGTTTATTTCTGTGTCTTGGACTTCCTCAGAGGCCCCTATAAGTTAAGATGACACACAAAGAGCTCCATTTCATCTTCAAACCTATAAAGTATGAAAACTTGATGGGAGCTGGTCCAGGTTTGTCCACTACTCGGGAATTGGAATCCTGCTACCATAAATTACATTCGTTATCATCCTCCCTCAAAAAGTGTAAGTGTGGTTATCCTCCACTCCACATTTTCTCATTTGCACATATTCTGAAAAGACAAAACAGACAAGTGCTAACTGCATTGCAGTGTCTAAGATAATATGTGCAATTCATGATGGGAATATTTTTCATCTATTTTAAGTAAAAAGAATAAAGCTTCAGAAAAGAGGAAAATAGCAATGGCAAGCCTGCAGGCTATGCTTTAGTGAAGGAAAATAATGGGGTAACACTTTACTGTTACCAGCAGCATCACATGCTATCAGGAGAACTTCATTGGAGACTCCTTTGCCCAGAAATCTCAGGCACAACATATTGCTGAGATAGATTAGAAGAAGCCTGGCTTACCAAGTTAACTGTAGGCAACAATATACCAGAAGGTCTGGTGGCATCTGCCGCAGCGGTATCTCTTTTGTGTGTGCATTTTCGGTTCATTAAAGAGATGTTAATTGTGGCCGGTAGTCCAGAATCTTTCCTCTACAGTCATTTATCAGTGCTTTCCTTTTGCATGGTTGACTTGCTGATGGGGAGCTGTCTATTTATTTAAAAAACAATGTCTCAGTTATCATATTGTTTCGTGTGGGGTTGGGAAATGAAGCATTCAGATGTGAAAAAATCAAAAGCTGGAGTAACAGCAGTAGCAAAACCATTTTTTCAGGTCAAATTTTACAATGGATAATTTTTTTAGAAATGAAAGCCATTCTGTTGATGTATTCAGACAGAGGAACATTGCCCCTTTGTTTTTATCAAGCATATCTGTTTAATAATTACATGTTCAGTGTTCTATTGAAAATCAGATTAATATGCTGCTCAACTATTTCTAGCATATATGAATGAGGCCTAAATAAAATAGTTCATGGAAAAGCAAGATGATTCCTATTTCAGTTCCTTTCACAACATAGAAAAGACACAGAAGGTACAGTGGGCTATCAGCTCCCAAAAGAGCAGAAGCACAAAAACATTGTTTTCTGGCTATAGGATTCCAACTATATTGAGTCAATGTATTATTACCCATCATCAACATATTATCCATATAGTTTTCATATCTGTCCTATTGCACGTCAAAGGTAAAAATCCAAATGTATACTATGTAATATTTTAAAATTGCTAAAACATTCAAAACTGAAGCTGGATGCATTTTGAACAATGAACTTTCTGAAAATGGTTAGAAAATAGTTTATGGGGGTTCAGATTAAGGAATATCCAATCAGCCCACCACAGGTGAGGAGCCAAAACTTGCTTTAGTTCTAGACTTATTTAGCCCTGACTGTGTGCTAATACAATCTCCAAATATGAGACCCATCTACAAAACTGTAGTGTTGAGTCTTCTTTACCTGTCATGGCTGTATCCTATGGAATCCTGTAGTGTGTGGTTTGATAAGGCTCTAGATGATCTCTCTGGCTTAGAAGGCAAAAGATTAGGCTTGTGCACAGATTCGTTTTGGCCACTTGCCTTCAACTTCTTTGGCTTGTTTGGATGCCCGTAATGGCAAGAGTTCTACTACCATGTGTTTTTCGACTGAGACAGGCCACATGGCTTCTGGTTGTGGCTACCTTCTGTTCGCCCCGCCTCTTGCTCCTTCTTTCCCCCTCCCTTTGCATGGACTTTCGGGGTACAGCTTACTTTCGGGGTACGGCTTACATTAGCCGACCCCCCTGACACCCCCGATACGTCTTACAATCGGGGGTGTCTTACTATCGGGGGAACACGGTAGCATATGGACTATTATGGAATCAATGTTTTTCAAATGTTGAAAGCATAATTTAAAAAGCTCACAGGAAGCATCTAGAAATAGGTAGAGCACAGCAGTTTATTAAATCTGCTTGTGAATCATTTTTAAAAGTTATGATTTTTTTGACTGTCATAATTATTTTATTTGAAAGAGTAATTTAAAAATTTGGAAAAATTAATTTGTATATTTCTTTAAATGAACTTACTTCTTTAAAATAGGCCTTGGCTTAATAGTTTTGTGTTTTTAATGCTTGGTCAGGAATATGCAAAGCAGTTTGAATGAAGAAGAACCTTTGTGATTTGAAGCAAATTATTCATGACACTGTAAAGATGTTAGCATTGATTCTTCCTATATCTTTAGGTAGTTTTTTCCCCATAGTGGTTTGTTACAGGTTCACTTTGCATCCTCTTTGGAGTTGCTGTCAATTTTCTATTAGAGTGTGATCAGCTTCTGGCCTATTGTTGTTTTTCAACTGAATGCAAGAATGTTGGGAAATATATGTGGAATAACATATAAGGCAGTACTATATCACTTGGAATCGTTATGCTGGAAGAAGAGAACTTTTATCCCTATCTCACCCAGGGTTTTAACCTTTTAACATTTTACCCCATACATTTGACCCGCCCTTTGTGTTCAATTTTATTATGTTATTTTATATTCTTTATTTTCTTTGTTACTTCATATTTATTTGATGTAATTTTGTTATTCTGTGTTTAATCATGTTGTATTATTTGGGGTTGACCTCATGTTAGCCACCCCGAGTCCCCTTTGGGGAGATGGTGGCGGGTTATAAATAAAGATTATTATTAGTAGTAGTATTATTATTTCTGTCCAAAGAAAGCAGTTTCTAGTATCAGTGGTTCTCATCCTGTAGGTCCCCAGGTGTTTTGGCCTACAACATCCAGAAATCCCAGCCAGTTTACCAGCTGTTAGGAGTTGAAGGCCAAAACATCTGGGGGCCCACAGGTTGAGAACCACTGTAACTAGATAAAGATGCTTGAACCAAATGTTATTTATTTATTTATTTATTATTTCAACTTGCTAAACCGCCCTCCCCGAGGCTCAGGGCAGTTTCCAGGCATATAAAACACATCAAGGTAAACATCAAGATAACACATCAAAATAAGACATCCTAAAAACAACATCCTAAAAACACTCTAAAATACCATGAAGGTCATGGTCGATTGCAAACACATCTAAAACACACTAGTCAGGACAGCTGATTCAAGTGGCCGTGGCAGCATAGTTAGGGAGTGGCAGTTCAAGCATCGGTCAGGCCGAATGCCTGCCTGAACAGCCAGGTCTTACACGACCTGCGGAAGGCCATTAAATTCTGTAGGGCTTGCGTCTCGGGTGGCAGTGAGTTCCACAGAACCGGGGCAGCCACCGAGAACGCCCTCTGCCGGGTGCTAGACAGCCTGTATGTTTTCAGTCCTGGGACCTCGAGCATATTAAGACCTTCTGAACGCAGTGATCTTCTGGGTATGTATGGGGTAAGACGCTCCCTCAAGTATACTGGCCTTAATGCAATACATCTTTTAATGATATTTTAAATCTTTCTAACCTCAGCTACAACTACCTGGTACCCTATGGACCTGCTCTTATCCTTTCATTCCTATCAATACATCTAAAGAAGTGGATTGAAATGCATGAAAAACCATACTGAACTAAACCAGTTAGTCCAAAGTGTGCTGCCAAATTCCTTTATCCTTTACCTCATCGCTTTCAATTTCACTGGCAACATAATATGTGGTTTCTCCATATTGTCAAAATTATAGGTACAGAATTATGGATAAAGGACTCAGACTTCCTGCAAGTCAAATTGTTGATCAAGATCTCCCATTGTGATAGGCTTCATGTATAAATTATAGTGGATTTTATATATATTTCAGGATGATATTTCAGGGTAGGTATGCAAGATTTTTTTGTTTTTGTCTCCAAGAACACATTTTAATCTCATTTTTCATTTCATTTCAAAATCTTCAGATCTAACTATGAAGTAGTTTCTTTCAATATGTAAAATCTGGAACACCTGGGTATTTTAACATTGTCTTCCATTTTCTTGTTTTCGTTATGCAAATGTTCTTAGCAATTTTGTAGGAATGGGAAACAAGAAATGTTCAACACAGAGAATTAATTCTATAAATAGGAGGAGTTGTTAGTATATTCTAAAGTGGATGAGTGGGTATTTACAAATCTTATACACTATGTAAGAGTATCCTAACTCTTGTTATAGTGTGATACAGTAAACCATAGAGAATATATCTTGAAAATACTCAGTATATTATGTGATTTCATTACACACTGGGGGTGAAGCTGATCTATAATATACTGTACTTCTGATTTAGGATTTCATTTAGGCCCTCAATGAAATTAGATTATGTCCACACTGTAGCCAAAATCCACAGACACATTTGAACTTGTGTCAGCATTTTTGCTTTCCTACTCCTTTTGCAACTCTCTCTGGTGCCAAAAATGTGTTGTGGAGAGTTTCCCAGCCCTCTGGATCAGATTTCCCAGCCAGTTGGGATTGCCTTTCTTCTACTTCCGCATGGCAAACTGCCTCCATGGTCACAAGTATTATATAGCCTGCTGACCTGTGGATAAATTCCACTCTGAGTCCTCTTTTAAAGGTGAAAAAACAAAATATTATTTTAAAATGTGTGCTATAAGTTATTCACCATTTAGTCAAAGGAACAATGAAACTCTTGAAGAATGCAGCAAAATAAAATTTAGACAAACAACATAAAAAGACATTGACCTCCTGTTAGTTTCTCGGCTAGCTTTGTTAAATATTCCCTCTTAATCCCAATTTGCAGATGACCTTAGTTTGAGATGTGCTATTCTTTGACAAGGGTTCACTTGTCAGTTCTTTTGGATTTCTCAAAGTCCTTTATATAAGACAACGTAAGAAGCTGATTTAATTATTCTTATACACTTAACTAGCAATCCTCCCTGTCTCAGTTCAACAGCTATAGAATGCACTTGCTTTTCTTAAGAAGACTGGCCAGAGAGTTGAGAAGGTTACATGAGGTATTGAACGAGGGCATGTCGGTCAAAGTAGCTGATCGCAGGCAGTAGTAACCTGCTTCATGGTGTAAATATTCCTTTTGCCTTTTGGTTTGCTAGATAGAAACTTTGAACACTGATATCGCAGTACCTCAAATGCTTCTCTTAACAACAGCTACAAATTCTTATTCAGCTAATGTAAGCATTTCAATCCCTCTGTAAATAAATGTTGATGTTTGTGGCAAACAATGGGAAATAAAATTGTAGTGTGTGTTACAGTGGCCTGTATTTGGGGTGAACATTAAATGCAGGCTGAACTTGAAACTGGGCAATAAATGTTTGTTTATAAAAAAGATATGTTTTGTGCTTTAAAATAATCAGACTATAAGTTTATGATCCTTATGGTTGTAGAGCCTTAAGAAGTTCAATCTGTATTTTGCAAAATTCACAAAATTATCAGGAGCCTTTAGTCAGATTATTTAGTGTATGTATCCTCAGAACAAGTATTTATAACTTGTTCTGAGGTCTTTAGGATATTTTGGATTGCAACTTCTACAAGCCCCACCAAATATGAAAATTGATGTAGGGTCATAGATGAAACCTATAGTGCTCATCTATGATGTATGTAGGATTGTGGATAATCATCAAATTGAAGAAGGGTGTACTATAGATACAGTACTCAATTACTGAAGATAAATTACATAAGGAAATATCCAACAATGTTTTTCAACTGCTGGAAATTGTCTCATGAATGGAAGCAACATAGTGTCCTATGAATACTAAAAGTCCCCTGAGAAAAGGGAAACCTCTGGAGCAGCATGGTATGGGGATTACTGCAAGAAGGAGGAGGCAGGGGACTCTTAATCCTTCTACTGGCATTACAAATGAACTGGCCCCTTAGTATTAATTCCATTAATTTTATAGAATGACTTCCACATAGGAAACATCCTTTAAAGGGCAGGTGACCTTTTGTTTTATAAAGTACAGAACACACCCCAGTGTAGATTCTTAGAAGCATTAGCTTCATTGGATTCTTAAGAGAAAAAAATGTTTGTACTTTTTCTGAATTGCCACCAAAGTTAAACTGAGTGACAATTTCAAATTCACCCATAATTAATAATTCCACATATATTCAAGACACGTCATTGTGAATGATGGCAAAATGTTGACCTATAGCCATCCCTAACAGAGAAACCCATTTAAACACATTTGTGTCTAAGACTTCCTTTAATTGATAATCGGAAATATCTTGATTGATTAATTTAGCTGTCCATTTCCCCTTTATATTCTTGTATTCTATAATGTAGTGCTCACTTTCTGCATTGAATGTATTAAATGGTTTATGCGAGAGTTCTTTATTTTTCTTGCGCATCTATGGAAATCAGAGATGGAAAAGATCTAATAGGTCATTGTGTCCTGCTGTTATGTGATTGCTCCCTGTAGTACACTTATTCTGTACAGTTTTGCTTCTGTCCTGTTCCCTTGAAGCTTCTTGAGTGATCCAGTCTATCCTCTCACAAGGACAGTTTTCTTAATCTCCATAATATTTTTTCCTTTCTTAATGTAATCACTTAGTTCTTAGTTTTATCATCCTATATTACACTTCTTGATGTTTATACTATTAAATATTTAGAATCTTCTCTGATGTTGTTGCATAATCAAGCTGTGAACATTTAGCTCTTTGAAGTGTTCATCATTTAATCCATTTCTGTAGTCCTCTAATTAGTTGGGTGGTTGTTCTTTGATACTTTATGTAATTGGCTATAACAGTGAGTCTTAACTGAAAGATTAGGGAATTTTCAGGAGGCCATCGTGGGTGGGTTACTTATTGATACATCACTAGATATTGTGGGAGAAATAACTCCATGGAATAGACAAGCACATTTATGCAGCAAGTGGCTATTCTTAAGGGCTTATCCTGATGTATCTAAGCATGCCTTTTGCCTAAACAGATCCTGGGTTTTATACTGGGAGAGATCAGAGATTAGGTTTGCACTGTGCATCCCATCCCTCTCTAAGAAATTGATTTTATCTCACAGTCTGATACAGATAGGTCTTTGTTATCTCCTTGAGGGGGAGTGTGTGAAGAAACTCATCATGAGCAGGAAGCTTCTTCTTAGACTCTTCTAAGGTATTATTGTGGTGATCCAGTGATGTCCCAATAGTTTAAAGAAAAATATTTCTGAAAATGAATTAAATGCTAATTTTGTGCCCTGAGTTTTATTATTTTTTCATACCACCCAAATTTCATCACTCTTGGCACAGTGTGGTTGTTCCATCACTTTGCCCAAATTTGTATTTGAATATCTCACTCAAGACTGCCCAGTTTAGTGCCAAGATCTTTTCATTCTTGGGTCATCGAATTAATTGCGATGCATGGGTTTAGGGAGAGAGCTAGGACTTCTCTCGTTCAAATATACCACTTTGGCATTTGTCACATTTAGTTGTTTGGCTTGTGTCCATCCCCCAAAAACGCCTAGCATGCAATACATTGAGTAGAATTTTTCTTTCGTTTCAGAGGATGGTACTAGTACATATGATTCCGGAGGTAAACCTTTAAATGCTGAATCACAATAGAACCCAACAGTCTTCAAAATGCTAGTATTAGATTAGCTGATCCCAGTAATTTGCTCATCCATAACTGCTCCATATTCACAATCACTACCCTGTCATGTGACACTATTGCCTCAATCTCAACACTCCTCAATCTACTTTTCCTGGCATCAGCTGCCCGGTGAGAAGGAGAAGAACATGAGTGAATGATGTTTCCATCAGGTTGGGGGGAATGGGATGCCAGCCAAAAGAGTATAGTATAGCTATAGCTGAGTATAGTTAACAAAGTAGTAGAATAAAGAATACTACATTTTGTGACAGGGCTTCCCAAATCTTCAAATTATTTGAGCGACTAATGGTGTAATCATGACATGCCAATATGCCATGCCGCTGAGTCCCACTGAATTGCTTTCAGGAAAGTGAATTTAGGATTGCAGCCCTAAGCTTACGTTGGCAGAATACTTTACGGTCAACAGCCAAATTATCATTCCAGTGTTTTTTTTCCTGCTGAATGAACAGATGCAATCTGTTTGGTTATTCTATCTATTCTACTGGTGAGTGTTAGTAGAATTTCAAGGTTCATAGAAGTCTTAGACAAATATGAATGATAGTGATAGCAAGCAGTCCTTAAATCGATTTAACTATAGGTCACTGCAGCAGCTATGCCGTGTGGTCCACTAGAACTCCCATTAAATCTTTTTTTTGTACTTGCTAGGAATGAATGGTTGTCAGGCACCTGGCAAGCCATGATACATAGTTGAAGGTTCTTGTTTGGCAGAAAAATTGTAAGATGTCCTAGTCGTCATAAACACAAGGATACTTTTTAAGAAGAAACACAATACCAGGTGGCTTTTAGTGGAGATTTTATGTCATAAGACACAGCACTGGAAGCATAGTCATTAATATCAGTTGGCCAGAGTTGATCAACTCACATTAAGAAACAAACTGACAGTGATGTGGATTTTATGGGGAACGTAGAACTGAAAAATATTCTAGACATTTTGCAGTGCCCTGAATAATGTCACATAATTTAGCATATTTGGCATTCAGTCACAATCCTTAATGTGGAAATTATTTTATTAGAATATTTGTAATAAGATCAAGGGAATGTTCCTCTATATTTATAACATATTTCTAAAGAGAGCTCTACTTGATAGATCTTGTATCCAGAATTTAAATTTTCTTTTGCTAAGGTATAATTGTAGTACCATCAGCTCCACCCACCCACTATATGCACTACTTTTTAGTTCCATTTCAATTTGAGAAAAATCTGAATTAGTACAACAAGCTTAACATTAAAGGATGGTTGTGAGTCTGTGGACATGAAACTTACCACATTTTTTCTTGATTACTTGTGCTTGCAACTGGTTGTAAAGAAAAAGATTTTGTGAAATAGTAATGAACATTGCATTTTCTTTTTTGTTCTATTCTTCTTAAGCACTAGCTGATGTTTGTCTCCTTAGAAGAATAACAAGCGCTTAATTTCCTATATTTGGTCCACCTAACAAAGGTGATTGCAGTATAACAGCTGGATAATTATAACTAAATATGTGTGTTTGTGTGTACATATACATGCACATGGTGTTTTCTATAGAAAAATACAGCATCAGAAATCAGCAAGGAGAAAATTGCTATCCTGGGGATAGGGGAATTCCTGGCCTTCATGGACTGAAGCCCTGATTATATAGCCAATGCATCCTTAGCCAATGCATTCTCCTTTCAGTCATGAGGGTTTAGAGCGAGACTTCCACTAAGAAGGATTGGAGTAATACTACTATATGTCCCAAATATGGGGATAAGATGAAGGCCTATGTGTGCCAGCCATTCTTTTTGCTACTATTGTTGTGGGAAGCGTCCCAAAACACCTATTAGTGGCACTAGATATGTTTACTTTTTACCTTGCCTCTGATGCCAAATCTTCCACTTGTTTTTCTGTTTCAAAAATGTTTTTCTTCTTCTTATAAACCACACCATCCACTTGGTGGCATGTACTTCAGGAAGACTTTGGCATCAGAAACACTAATACAAGTTCAAATAAGGCATTCTTCCATCTTGTCTCTAGGTGGTATGCTGCTTGCATGATTTCCTTACAAAGTAGTAGTAATAATAACCTAAGACAAAAACAACATGTCAATAATGAGTTATATGAACCCTGCTGACCATGTTAATGACAACAATTAGGCCACGAGTGGCAGTAATGAGTAACAAAACTGTTTATTTCACCCTAGTAATGTTAACAGCCTGAATACCCTAAAATACCAGGTTTCCTCAGATCTTGGAAGCTAAGCAGTGTCATTCATGGTTAGTATTTGGATGGGAGACTACCAGTGAATGCCAGGTGCTGTCGGCAATATTTCAGAGGAAGGAACCAGCAAGCCATTTCTGAGAATGCCTTGTCTAAGAAAACCCTATGAAATTCATGGATTCATCATATGTTGACAGGCAACTTGAATGAATACACAGTAACATTCCACCACTTTGATAACTGATGTGGACTTGAGCTCCTAATAATGTCAAATAGTAGCATTTAAGGTGCAACAATGTACAATTGTTCTTTCATGTAACAACCACATAGACAGACAGTATGAAAATTCTGAGTCATAGAACAGTGGAAGATGTGATTTTGATTGTTCTTCCTGGTCATGATGTCACCTTGGTATTATTCAACCTTTAGGGTTTTTTTTTCTTTGTCCATAAGGATGAGCACCACTGAATTTGTATTCCTAAATGGTATTTCCCAAGATTTTGTTCGTTGTTGTTTCTAAAATGCTTTAGGGAATGTGCTAAGAGACACACAAGGCATCGTTATGGTTAAGAATCTATTATTCAAAGTATTTGGGGCCATTGAGAAAAATAATGGCATGAATGTAGTGAAGTGGTTAATGCGATTGCATCTCTTACAGGTTTCACCAGATACACTCACTGTACAATGGATAATTGTTAGCTCTTGTTGTGCAGATGCTGTTGCAGATGGAGCCCTGTACCTGCATGCATAGCAAATGAATTAGACTGGCAATCCCCTTTATAAAGCATAAATATGTAATTTGTTCAGCTGTTGTAATTAAATATGTATGTGTGAAACAGCCACCATTCAGGTCATTAATGATGCGCTATGCCAAATTAGAGCTTACAGACAGTAATGTACATTGTTGTGCAGTGAGGGAATTGCAAATAACATAGTTAAGCCTTTTCCTAGTAAAATGATGGATTCAGTGGCATTAAAGGGAATAGTTATATATCTGGCATTTTGATTACTTTGGTCTATATTTACACTAATGTACAATGAAGAAAAACACAATTGGATGGAATATTGATGCTGTTAGTTTTATTTGATTATTGTTTGAACATTTTTGAGTACCCTGTAGATGCACATACTGTAGGATTTTATGAAGTATAACATTTATACCCATTCAGTCCATATGCAGATTCATTAATTAACAAAATCCATGGAATTTTCATGGGACAGGAACCCAGGTATCCACAGGGCATACCTGCACGTGTGAATGTTTCTCCATGGAGCTTCAAAGTCCCTTTTGGATGCATAATCTTTTTGTATCATGTGGCACATAACACTGTGGTGAATTGGGAACTCCTTGCACTTTAGAAACAATGCATGCCTGTTTAATTTATTTTCAGGGTTTTTCAAAAGGAACTGGTTTCACTGTGAGATAGTTAGATTGAAAAGTCTAGAACTAGTTTGGGGCTAGGAATGTGGTTACATTTACAATGGAACCTGACCTCAAACCACCGAGTTTTCTCCCTATTTCCCGGAGAAATGCATATCAATGAACCAGAGGCATATAGAATGGGGAGTGTGGGAGGAAAATGGCAGTTAGTGGCAGAGATAATCCATTACTCCTCTCAGGGTTGGTTAGCTCCCTGTCTTCTAACCCAGTGCTGTCCAACTTCTAACTGGCCAAGGGCCGGAATTGAGGTCACTGATGACCTGGGGGGCCATTCGGCCCCGCCCCCAGGCCCCGCCCCAGGCCCCTCCCCCAGCCCCGCCCCCAGCCCCCTCCTAAACTGTCATCCTCCCTCCTCGGTGCCGCAACGCATGGGACACCAGCGGCGCCAGGAAGGAGCAGGAGGCCCACCTCCTCGCACCCTCCCGCCCTTCCCGGCGCAGCCGGTGTCCAGTGCGCCGCGGCGCCGGGGAAAAAGGAGGAGGAGGAGGGAGAGTTCTCCCTCCTCCTCCTCCTCTTCCACCGACGCTGGGGCACATGGGAAAGCAGCAACGCTGGGGGAAGAGGAGGAGGAGGAGGAGGGTGACCTCTCCCTCCTCCTCCTCCTCTTTCCCCGGCGCCGCTGCTGTCTCGTGCACTGCAGCACCGGTGGAAGAGGAGGAGGAGGGATAACTCTCCTCCTCCTCCTCTTTCCCCCGCCCGTGCCCTCGCCCAGATCCCGGGCGCCGCGCGGGGAAAGAGGGACGAAGGAGGAGGCAATCAGCTGATTGCCTTCTCCTTCGTCCCTCATCTTTCCCCCCGTGTGCGCCCTTGCCCAGATCCCGGGCGCTGGCGCGCGCAGGGGAAACAGGGACAAAGGAGAAGGCAGTCAGCTGACTGCCTTCTCCTTCGTCCCTCCTCTTTCCCCCCGCACGCGCCGGTGCCCGGGATCTGGGCAAGGGCGCAGGCGGGGGGAAAGAGGAGGAGGAGGGAGAGTTCTTCCTCCTCCTCCTCCTCTTCCACCGGCGCTGCAGCGCACGGGACAGCAGTGGCGCCCGGGAAAGAGGAGGAGGAGGAGGGAGAGTTCAGGGAGGGGGCGGTGCAGGGAGGAGGAGCTGGCTCACTTCCTCCTCCCTGCCCCGCCCCTCCCCAGCCGCCATTTTTTTTAAAAAAGATTTTTTTTAAAAAAAAATTAAAAATGGCGGCCGGGGGCATAGTGGGGGTTGTGTCCAACAGGCTGGGGGGCTGTGTACGGCCCCAGGGCCGCCAGTTGGACAGCCCTGTTCTAACCCTTGGAAGTTTCTTTACTGCTCGTCAGCAGGGACAGTTGTCTACAACATGCTCCACATTTTGTGGAGCCAATTTCACCCTGGACCTGGAATTCACTGGCATCTGTTACAGCACATTTTTGGATGAACTTGAGCTTACCTGGGACTTTAAAACATTACTCTATTACTCTCAATGCACGTTTCTGTGCATTTTGTTGCCATGACCTCGAGACGGCTGTCACGATGCAAGACCTTGGCCGGCCCCTTAATCACACACACAGAGACGGTGATCAGCTAACTACTTTATTGAAGAATAAGAAACAGTTGAAAAGGTATTGTCCATAAAAATATCAAAAGTAATCCAAAAGTAATAGGTGAGTAATAAGGTCCAAAAGCAATTCTTGGCATAGAAGTTTCCAAAGACTTGGCAAGGTTCCGCTCAACAGAAGCGGATCAGGAACAAGGCAGGGATACAAGGTCCAAGGCACTCCTTGGCAGGCCACCAGCCCAGGCTTGGCTACGTGGATCCTAGTTCGCTACACGTCTGTAGATGAGAGACGTGGCTGAGGTACTGAGGATCTGTTCCCACGGATCCTATACTTAATCCCCTTGGCGAGGCCCCCGACGCTCTAGGCTTCTCCTCCTCCAATCTGTGCTACGGGACCTCGGCCGGTCTAGGCTGTGAAATCAGCCCCTCCTGCTCACCTCAATGTTCCGTCTCCTATCAAAGGTTCGTCCTTGCCTCCCAACACCTGGTTCCCTATCTCCGTGAGAGCCGGACTCCCTATCTGCTTCCCGGGCCTCCTCCTCCGTTGTTTCCCACATTCTTACCTGGGTTCCTCGCCCCCCCCCCCCCCCCGGCCTTTCATAATCTTTGCTATCACTGCTTTCGAAATCCACCTGGCCTTCCAGATTCTCGTAAGGATCAGGCCAGCCGTCATCCCAGGCCAGGCTCTCTGTGGGAGAAGAAGGCCCAGCTAACTCATTAACCCCTTCTTCCATTCCCTCCAAATCCTCTTCAGAATCCACCTCAGCTTCGGCTGGCTCTAATGCAAGTGGGACCCCCGGTGCTGCCCCTTGCCCCCCAGGCACGAAAGAGAACTGGGTTGCTACAACGGCTTTGAACTGCTGTATATGCTAAGTGTAGAAGTAACACCAGGACTGTGGTGCAGCTGGCTGGGAGTCAGCTGCACAAGATCTCTACTGACTAGAAGGTCATGAGTTTGAGGCCTGCCTGGGTCGGGGTGAGCTCTCGACCAAATTGTGTAGCTCCTTGTTGACCTTTGTAACCCGAAAGACAGTTGCATCTGTCAAGTGGGAAATTTAGGTACCACTTTGTGGGGAGGCTAATTTAACTGATTTATGATGCCATAAAATCTCCAGGAAGTATGAAAAGGGTCGAAGGAATGCGACAGCTCCCCCTGGTGGCCAGAAGCTGGAATGTTAAATTGCCTCTGAGTGTCTGTCTATATATGTTGTATGTCTATGACATTGAATGTTTGCCTGTATATGTGCATTGTGATCCACCCTGAGTCCCCTATGGGATGAGAAGGACAGAATATAAATGATGTAAATAAATAAATAAATAAAATAAAATAAATAGAAGTGCCCTTAGTCTCTGGACAGAAAGGCTGATTGGGTTCAACCCACAAAACACGGCTGCTGAGAAGCCTTCCATTGATTTGATAATTTACACACACATTTGTTTGTTTCTTTATTTAAGAATTTGACTTGAAGAGCTTCAGAGTGGATTACAACACATTGCAATAATACAATAACACAAAATTATAATACAATTATACAAAATCCTACCATAAACCGGTACAAATGAACAAAGAAAAATAGCTATACATCAGCTCAAGGCCCTCTTGCTAATGAACGAAGCCACAGAGTGCCTCCTGCAAGGGGAATGTTGTTGCAAGACACTTGACAGTTGGGCCAGAGTGTTCTTTTCGATAAGAAAAGGAATGGCAAACACATAACCTTCTCTGAGGCCAGGCTGTTCTACCCCTTGCTGGGATAGTCTGTGTGTTAAACAAGGGATATTACATCACAATGGTGTTTAGTCTTCAAGCTAATGGCAGTAACCAGGATATGATTTTGTTCAGTTCTGCAGGCCTAGGATTGCTTAAAAAAACTTAGCTGGAAAATTCCTACACACCTGGTTGGTTTGCAGCCTATAACACCTGAAGCTGACACTTAAAAGAATTTAAATATTTTCCCCAGGTCTGATGAAAACCTCTCCCAATTTAGATTTGGGGACCATGTTAATGGTCAGTATTAGATGATGTCATTACCAGAGCATGATTATTTGTTTTAGGGCCCTTTCACACAGCCCTATATCCCAGAATATCAAGGTAGAAAATCCCACAATATCTTCTTTGATCTGGGTTATCTGAGTCCATACTCAGATAATGTGGGATTTTCTGCCTTGATATATGGCTGTGTGGAAGGGCCCTTAGTGTCATTTTAAACCCTATATTTATTAGTTAATGAAAATCTATTATTTTATGCAATGAATCACATTTTACTACAATAATGCATATAATGGCACCTGAGCATCCATGGATTTTGGTATCCACGGGGGTTCTGGAAGCAAACAACAGCAGATAAGAAAACTGCACTATACTTTTACGTACTTTGCTTAAAAGTGCACAAAATTAAGTTTGTGAACAAAGAAAAGGATGCAGATTTTCTTTTTATTCTAATGATCTAGGACTTAAAACTGGAGGAGTGTATGTAATGAGCAAAATAAGTAATGCACACAAGGGGATTCCCCCCCCCCCCCATTTAGCCTGATGCTCTGAGAGGTGAATGTCTTTTTAATCTTGAGTACCTACTAAATACAGTTATTTGACTTGTGTTATCTTTCTATACATATAATGCCAGTTACCTTTCCCCATGTGTATCCTTGGTCTTCTTAAAATAGATTAGGGTTTTACATATATTTTGTTTTGATGTCTGGTACTAGGTATACAAGAGCTAATCATCTTGACCTTTCTGACAAACAGAGCAACAGAAGGAAGCACCCATCTGAGTTAATTCTGTCTTGTTCTCAGTGGGAACAGAACATTCCTCTATGATCCTCTTTCACATGATTCACTCAGGCCTCCTGGAAGCCACTCTTGATACTATTAGTGCTGGGATATTTAGGTCTAAGTAGATCGACAGTAGTTACATCACAGACCATTTGTGGTTTAGAGACAGATTGGTCCAGGCAAGTGGAGTTGTTAAGACTCATATTAAGGAAAGTAGAGTAGAAAATAAGATTAGATAGCAAGGCATTTTGTACACTTTTACAGTGAATCAGAGGTTGTTTAAGCCCAGACTTGGGAAAGGAACAAGGGATTTCAGTATCAGAAATTCTTAGCTGGCTTGTTGGTACAAATCAATGCAGATACAGGTGGTCCCTAAGTTACAAACACCCAACTTCAAAATGACTAATAATTAAGAATGGGGGTGAGACAACAGAAAGTGAGAGAAATCTTCCCCTGGGAAGGGAAATTCACTCCTGAAAGAGTTATCGTGGGGAAAAGATGTCTCACCCTGCTCTTTCCCCATCCTTATCACCTTGTCATTCAAGGTGGATCCAGACAGCCGTTTATCCTGCAAGCATCTGTGTTAAAAATGCAGATGTTTATGGGAGGCTGTCTACACCCATCTGGGTGTCCAGATGTTCTCTGGGACCGACCCGGCAGATCATCTGGGAACCCAAAGCCCCCAAATCACTTTAAAAAGTGAAATAAACTTACCCAGCCTTCATTAGAGTATCGCTCCACCCCCACCCTGTTCTCCTGTCGTGATATTTTTACGTGCCAGGAGAGCTCCAGCGAGACTCTAATGAAAGCTGGGCAAGTTTATTTCACTTTTTAAAGTGGTTTGGAGGCTTTGGGAAAGGGGGCGGGATTCCCACATTTTACCAGGCTTATTTTGTCCGGTAATCTGTGGGAATGGTGTCTGGACTGTAGTCCAGACACCGGAAACAGTGGATTTATCCCGCATCTTCCAAGAAGGTGCAGTATAAATCCACTATCTAATTAATTCGATGCAAGCCAGAGTTTGTGCCAAATTAATTGCGGGTTGGCCAGAACATTGACTGGACAGCCCCATTTTTATTGCAGAAGTTTCTGCAATAAAGTGTCTGTCTGGACAGGCCCTCGGGCTACACTCCAAGCAATAAGCAATAACCACTAGTCATGTTGCACTTGCTGGCCGCTGCATCAAGAGGAACAGGAGGGAGATACTAAGAGTGATGCCATGTTTCTTGGCCACCCAAACCTGAGGAATACAGGATGGTTGTGTAAATAGTTGTGGCCTGTTCCATTTTGGAACTGGCTCAACTCCTTATATAGGCCCGAAGTGTTGTTTGCTCTGGATTTCCTGGAAGACGTTTATTAATACAATTCAAGGCAACATTAACGCAAATCAGCTATGTACATCTTGTAGACACCACGAAGCTGATTCACCCTGCTTTTCAGGATAAATGGTCACTGTAGATGTTCCCTCTGTTTCATTATGATGAAATACAATGAGTGTTGTTCTATTTGGATGACTACTCCTTCCATCTGGTAGAAAGAAGATGCAAATAAATTTTGGCAACTCTGTAAGATGTGATTGATTTTTTCTTAAAATTTCTCTCCTGTTCATACTTATCCTGCCTATCATAGAACAATTCTGACTCTTTTCTCAGGCTTCACAATTACTTCTTAAAAACTGTGAAGCAGACCGAGCCATCTCTGATTTGTTTTAAGTCCAGTGGGTAATTAAGAGTTCATGTCTTGCCCTTGGTTCATCTTGGAGTACTTTGCCTCATCAGCTAATAGCACTCTTCTTATCATGTCAGTGCAATGGTGCATTTTTTAAATAAAAAAATCTGCATGCCCACATTAAACTAAGACTGACCCTAATTGTGAGCAAAAGAGCATAGGTGAGGAAGAATCTTTATGCTGGTGTCAGCTTTAAATCAGTAATTTCTGAGGTAACTCTTTATGCCTCTAATTATTTTCTATGTGTATTTGCATGTGGTATACAACCTGTCCTTTGGTATTCTCTGTTTTTTCCAGGGTTTCTATTGCTACTATTACTACTACTATTATTATTATTGCTACTATTATTATTGATTATTCCTTATCTAAAATTAATGGAGCCAGGAATGTTTTATATTTTGTATTCTAAAATATTTTGGAACACCTTTATTTGCAAAGGTATAACTATCTCAATCACCAATGTACACAATTTTGGATTTCAGAATATTTCACATTTTAAAATTGGATGCTCAGCTTGTATCTGTTCCTACAGCTAGTTGCTATGACTGTTCCTATTACTTCCTATTCTTATTTTTGTTGGTGCACCCCATCCTTTTCCTTCAAGTGCATTTACATTTGCTACTATTTCTAATAAGAAAAATAAATCTGTGGTGCAGATTTATTTATTTACCATAGTTATGTATCACATGGTTCCTAGTGTACTACAAAAAATCAAAACAGCCAATTGTATAAAATGAGTTTGGGAATCTAAATGCAAAAGCGAGCTCAATAGAAGTGGAATTAACATGCAGCACTAGAACAAAGCACTAGAACTGCTGAAGGTACAGTTTAAAATAATTTATCACTATCAAAAGACCAGAACAAATTTCTGATATTTCTGTTCCCTAGCTGTTTTCAGGTGTGTCAATAACAACAGCAGCAACAACAACAATGTTCTGGTCTGTTTATAAATGAACAGATGCCCATTTTTAATCTATAGGTCAGGAGATTAAGAAATCCAAGAAAATGCTGTGATAGATTAGCATTAGATTCACCACAAGTCAAATGATTCGAAGACAAACAACAATAGAAGCAACAACAATCTAGTAGTTAGTCCCAATGAGAGTAAACACATTGAATCAATGATATTTTATAAGTCAGCACTTAAATTCCATTGATTCAATGGATCTATTCTAATTGAAAGTGAGAGTTGGGTAATTTAGGCCAAACTGTTTACTGTTGCAGCTCTTTAAAATATTTCTTCTGTAGCTTTCGCTTGTTGTAATTTAGATTGCATGGCTTTTGACATTCATTTTGTAAACAACCCTGAGGATACTGTGGTTATAGGGTGGTAAAATGCATTTATAGTAAATAAAAGAAGTAAATGCCTCTGCTCAAAGATGATACCTCAAAAGCTGCACCAAATTAAGAAGAAAACCCCAAAGCGAGCCATCACATAGAAGACATACTGAGGACAGTATATTTTCAACAAGCAATAGAATTTGGATCAAGGCATTATTTGCTTGTTTCAGATTGCCATAACATGCGACTAACTCATAAGACTTACTCCAAATTTTGGTATTTTGAATTCTTTAGTGGAGTTTTGTAAGAACAGAAAAGCTCAATGATGTAACAGATGTAATACCGCCTTCATTCGTGACTTAAAAGGCCAATGGGAGCAGAAATGAAAATGGAAATAATATGGCTGCCAGGAGAAGTTTGCAAGAGAGGAACATTTGTCAGTGCCCTTGAAACAGTTATTTGCCTCATTGACTTAAATTATTCTGATGTATAAGGAAGATTGGGAAAAAAAGGAAAAACAACTGCTGTCTTATTTATTGAGGGATTGTGTTACTTGTGGGAGGAATATATGCTGAAGCAAAATAACAAACCACATGTTTAGACTTTATTGTCTGAAACACATGGCTGCTCAAGCCTCTTATATATTTGACAGAGCAAGGTATCTGATTATCTGAAAATGTTATATGTTCATATAAGTGAAGTTGTCCTATGAGGATATTGAACAGTTCTTCTGAAATATGAAGCATGTTTCCCCACTATTTTAAATGGTCATGGAGTTCAAAGAGGATTGATTATGATGAATACAATCCCAAGAAATCCAAATGTGTCTAAAATCTAAAAATATTTTTGCTCCAAATTTGCTAAAGACTATAATCACAATTGCTTGAAGTGCAAGAAACAGGAAGGAACTTTCCATCACATGTGGTGGTCTTGAGGAAAAAAACCAAGACGTTTTTGGAAAGAAATCCACAAATTATGTCAAAAAATACTGAAGGAAAAATCCCCAATTCACCCTGAATATTTTTTATTAGGAATGACAAACACAGATTGGAATACAAACAAAGACAAACTTTTCACATACACAACAATGGTGGCAAGACTGGTGTTCGCCTGAGTATGGAGATGAAAAGACATACCATCAAAAGAAGATTGGATAGAGAAAATTCTAGAGATTATGAGTATGGACAAGTCATAAGGCAGACATATTAAAACAACAGACTGGACTCCTTTCACAGAATGGCTGAAATAAAATAAAATAAAAGTACTAATCTAAAAGGAAGAGAATAGAAGACTGAAGATATCATTGCAAGTAAAGTAGAAAAATGATAAAGGACAATACTGAACTTATTATACCATTACAGAGAAGAATGGAAGTACAAATCCCCCCAACCCCATTGCCCCTTTATTTTTCCTTTCTCCTTCTTCCCCATACTTAAATCCTTCAGGTTCCCCTCCCCCCACTTTCTAATCTATCCTCCCCTCTTTTACCTATAACTTACCCTAAATGTTAACCCCGCTTTTAATGTAAATTTGAACATATAAAAATCACAATAAAAACTATTTTTCTAAAAAAAAAAATGTTGCTCCCATGCAAGAAAATGGTATTTTAACCCTTCTGCGCACTTCCTTTAGATTGGAAATTGTGGACAACATAGGTGCATGTGAATGGGTGGATTATGCAAAATTTATATGGGCTTAGTTCCAGATTGTGAAAATCCCATTTGAAAACATGGGGATGAAAATTATCAATGGATCAGTATTACAAAATTCATATGACAAGAGGTTTCATAGGTCAAGGAGAAGTCGAGCCAAACTGAATTAGTGCCTCAACCAACTGGATATAGTAGCTCTATTGCTCTTTGTTGCGTGACCTGAAGGATGGATAACCTGTCCTGCTTTCTAGCTCTCTGTGTGTCATGACTGAATTGTTGCTACTAGGTAACAGTTGTGGGACATAAGAAGCCTGATGGTTGTATTCTCTCAGCATACCATGTGGATTGACTTTTCTTGTGAGCTCTCCTTTTGTTGTACTCTTGATTCAGTGGCTCACACAGTAGGTTAATTAAAACACTTAGCCAAGTATCTCAACTCACATGGAGTTGGACCTATTTCCCACTTAGGACAAGATCCTTGTGTAAAAACGGAACTGAATGTCATTGGAGTCCTATCACTAGTACTGTTTGTTGCAATTTTTTGCAAAATATTTGAAGAAAGATGGTTGTGCTAAGTACAGATTGAATATCCCTTATCCAGAAATCTGAAATATCCCCAGAAACGTATTTCAATAGTCACACACACACACACTTAAAAAAAATGGGGGCAACTATTACGCAAGGGAAAATCTGCCTTTATTCTCCAGTTTCTGTTGTTGCTGTTGTTGTTATTATTATTATCTCTCCCAAAGGAGACTTCCATGAACAATATTATTAAAATATTGCATACAATTACCTTCATGGTACATGCATTAGGTGTAGATGAAGCTACAGTAAATAAATTTAATGTTTAAACTTGGGTCCCATCTCCAAGATCTCTTATTATGTATATGCAGTAGCCACATTGAGTCCTTATATCAGGAAAAAGTAAAAAAATAAATATATAATCCAAAATCTGAAAAAAAAATCCAAAACATTTAACATAAGGTCTACTCAACCTGTATGTGTTTAGGGGGTGGGGGCCTTTTGTTCTTGCTTGCAGAACAGCTCCCAGACAGAATTTGCCCCATTTGTGCTATTCTAGATTGAAGCCATTGATGGCTGTGGGTTTGCTTTCTTTGTATTGTTATCCAGAAAATGCAATTAAAAGGTTGATTGTGGACAGTTAGTCAACATTTTCTATGTTTCTTTAATTTTTATAGAGCTTTTAAGGAATTATTGTCTTTGTCTGCTACCTCCACACATTACTGACCATTATGTAGTAATCATGGTGCCATGTGAATTGCCAGTAATTCCTTTATCTGTGTAGACATGAGGAATGGATTTGTCTCCCAGACTCTTGTTGGCCTCCAATCCACTTTGCCAAATTTAGAGTAGCAGCTGACAGGATTATCTTGCTTACAAGTAATTGTGTAAAAATGTCCCCAGAACAACTTTCTTGTCATTATTGGTAATGTTGTATGATTAGTGTTTTCTGATTATTTTATGGTATTCATTTGCAGAAGAACTATTTGTTCCTGAATTAAAATTGATCTTTTTGCATCAACAAAGTTCAAAAAGGGTGCCAAAGCTGAGAAGGGGGGACAGATGTTATAATAATAATAATAATAAAACTTTATTTATATACTGCTCTATCTCATGGGTGGTTTTCACAAAACATAAAACATATAGAGTAGCCATTAAAATATAAACACAATCCATAAACATAGTCCTATGCATTAACGCAGCCAGTTTCATATTGTGCAATGAGTTACCAATGGCCTTACGTACACATGGGCTGAATAGTGTAAGGATTGGTTGAGGCACATGTAATAATGATATAGGCCGAAAAATAAATGAAGTGCCCGAAGTGGACCTGATTAATGGCCAGGATAGGCCCTGGGACTACTTATTTCCAGGGCCTCTTGGCAGTTTTAAATAAGATCCAGTCAGGGGCGATACCACGAAATAAAGGGGGAGCGAGGAACAGGCAAGGTGCTGGCTGGGCCCTATCTAATGGCCAGGGGCCTTGGGCCTAAGCTAGTTGTTATCGGAGGCCTGATGAAACTACCAGGTCTTCAAATCCTTAAGAAAGAAGAGAGTAATGGGGCCTGTCTTAATTCCCTGGGGAGGCCATTCCAGAGGTGGGGGGTCTCCATCGAGTAGGCTCTCTCCCTTGTCCTCATCAACCGTGCTTGAGACAATGGTGGGAGCGAGAGGAGGGCCTCTTTGGTTAATCGTAGATTATGTGCTGGTTCATAGGGAGAGATATGATCATGGAGATAGGCAGGGCCCAAATTGTATAGGGCTTTATAGGTCATAAATCAGACCTTGAATTGGGCCCGGCAATTTATCGGCAGCAAATGAAGTTGTTTTAAAAGGGATGTAGTACGCTCCCTATAATTATTTCCAGTTAGGAGCCTGGCTGCTACCCATTGTACTAGTTGGAACTTCCGGACTGTCTTCAAAGGCAGCCCCATGTAGAGTGCATTGCAATAGTCCAATCTGGATGTTTATAACATGACTCATTCTCTACCTTCCAGAACTGACAGGACTTGTAAATGGATTGGCCCGAGATATAAACATATTAACTGTGAGAAAGGTGTGTTAGATAAAGTGACCATGTAGGAAAGGGGTGGGAGTCCAGCAGTGGCAGCTGGCCAGGTAGTTGTAGATAAGCGCTTGCTGGGCTGGGCCAATCAGACCTGATGGTTTGCTGGCAGTGGCTTCTTTGGCCACTGCTGCTATAAACACTTTCCCTTGGAAGTTGGTTGTCTGTTGTGTCTGGCAGCCACACTGAGCTGCTTGAACTTTAGCCAGAGGCAAATATTTATATCTCAGAATATGCAGTATTCACTGGTCAGGCCTGCAAGAATGGGGGAGGAAACCTTTTTAAAAGTGAAGGGAGATGTGTGTCCATTTTGAGTGCATTCAGGACAAAGTGAAGAGGAACCACACTGGCCTCTTTTCAGTGTGAACTGTACATTCCCTTGCATAAACTTCACAAATGTATATAAACATTAGGCAGAGAGAGAAAGAGAGAGAAGGGGAGGGAGAGGGGGAGAGAGATTTAAAGGAGGCATCTATATTTGAGCTCTGTTCCTTTAATTCCTGTTGGGAAGTTTACAGTTAATATTTTCCCTGGAATGCTGTCAAGCTTTTGACAGAGCCTGAGTGTATGCTGAACTGTGAAACTGAGAAGCAGAGCAAGTTGTGAGAAATCTGTTTCTACTCAAATCTGTAAGGTTTATAAAAACTTCAGGAGAGAGGCAGCAAGAGGGGGAGAAACAAATCTGAGACTAGCTCTCGTTTTGCTTCTCATGGAGCACAGTGAGTCCGCCATTTTAAGAATTCAGCAAAGGGCGAAGCTTTCAGACTCCTTACATGGCGGCTGTATTTACTTCAATTCCGGCCAATCGAACAGTCTGTGCCAAATCATGTGACATGCCACGAATGCACTTACAGTCATTTCCTTGTTTCTAAAAACTTTGTTACCTCTGCCGAGTACTTTACCTTGTTTTTGATGCCAAATGTTCTCCGCCGAACGTGTCTAGCAGGCTGGCGTTTGTCCACAAAGTTATTTTAGTAGGTAAAAAGTCTCGGAGCACTTGAGCTGTGTGCATTCTTTATGTAAAATGGATTTCCCCTCCTGGCCTCAATCCAAGAGCACAGAACACTCGCTGGGCGAGAAGAGAGCTTCTCTGCAGAGGAACTGGTGGACTGACACACTCTAATTTTTGGCTCCTGACCAGACAAGTGAGAGAGATGCCAGAATTCAACAAAATAACACATTATTGTGTAATACGAACGGTACTCCGTGAGCAAAGCTCACAGGAACCAAACGCCCGTGGTTCTTTCTTATTTTATAGCAGAAGCTTGAACTAGCACTTTTAAAATGTTATTTCAGAGGAACAAGGGATGAAATACAACTGTGATGTGCAGAATGAATAAAACCATACAGTTTAGAACATAAAGCAGGAGGAAAAGAGAGGGGGGAGGGAGGAAGAGTGGAATTGAAATTACTTTGTGAGGGTTCCCCCCCCCCCCCTCTCCAGACTTTCTCTGTACTGTTCAGGCTTAACCCCATGCATTCCAGTTCAGAGTTCTAAATTTATATTGAAGCATTTCCAGTCAAGCACTCCTTTGCTTACGTTCTACATTTGATTTGACAACAATGCTAAAAGTTAAGATTATATTCTTTTAAAAACATAGTTTTATCCATGAAAAAAAGGTTAAGGTAGGAAACCAGAATAGCCACATAGTTTGCTCTTGACTTATTAACTTAAAACTTTTCTAAAGTGAGATTGTGTTGGTAAAGTATGTGATCTATGCAAAACTCCATGGATTGGAGAAACCTAATAGTATGCCAAAATGCACTGGCATTGCACTGTGGTTGCCTTGGTATATTAATGATTTTGGCAGTGTATTGCTGGCTTGCAAAAATGGATGGGCTTCCTTTTTCACAGGTCAACACTACCCCAGTGAGAGTATAGTTTTAGCTCTACGGAATAGATGGCAAATTAACACATTGTCATTGAAGTTAGTGGAGAGCCCCAGACAATTCTCCTCACCATTTCCTTAGTCATAATAAAGGATTGAATTGTAGGGAATCAGAACATGCCACCAGCAGCATGAACGCTTTAGCCAGTAAATGCACTTAGAGACACTATGTTAAATGACCTTGCTCTCCTTAATCTCTCTGGAATCTAGAATACATAATTAGAGACTTTGATGATGGGAATGTTCACAAAAGAGCAGAGAACATTCTTTTTTGAATAACAATGCTGCTTCTCTCCAGCCAGCTGACCATGTATTTTTTGCAAGCTCTGTAAAATCGCACTTTGCCAAACGTCCAGCATCGAGGTCTAACAATACATTAGACAAGGTGTACATATGAGCACTTGATTTCATAAGACCCTCAGAACTCTATTTTAGGACTACAGCCCAAACTTTGACCCTGCAACTGAGGCAACAATAAAGAAGTTTCCAATGAAGGCAAACCAGTGCTAGGGCTTCACCAAAGTCTTGCAGATCCAACTCTACTAGACATGTCCCACATCCCAGATCAAAAGGAAGTGGAGCATATCTGTTATTGATGGCCTTTGCCCATCAATAGCAGAGAAGACACAAAGTGGGCAAAAAGTATGAAAGGAGAAGGCTAGTTTCCTCCCCAATCTCCAATATAGGTAAATGCCACCTTTAAAACAGGGGAGATCTTAGGCACCTTTATATCTAAAGGCAAGCAGTCTACTTCAGATGTTACCACTGCAAGTCACTCATGGCTTGTTGTTATCTTGCTGTTAGTGCAATCAGTGGGACTTCCCAAGGCATTGATCCTCCAAGTTTCCTTTGATCCATTTGGCCTACGGTTTTTGAGACAGACAATTAGATTTAGGTTGATATGTTAGTTTTCTTCAGGTTTGGTATATAAAACACTGTCAGATATTGAGGTCAGAGTTCCACTGCAAATGCCTACATTGAATGAATGAGTTTTTTTCCAGATCACCACATTATCTATCACTGGTAGATGAACCAGCAAATATGGATGCCAAGGATACTATTAAATGAAGTGGGTTGGCATTAAAATAAAAGGTCTTAAGAAGTCACACAGCATGTGAATTGGTTGTTTACCTGCTTGTGATGAGCACTGGCACACATATCACCATTGCTCATTACTATTCTTGTACATCTCCTTTCACTACAGACAACCAGCTGGGCAACTGTCCAGCAAGTACAGAGAAAAGGATGTCCCTGGTTTCCAGGGCAACTGCAGAATAAAGAAACGAGGATATAGAAAAACTTGGAAGCGCTGACTAGCCTCTGTCTCTTGGGGTTCCTCTGCCTGGATTGCAATGCAAGAGAGATTGGAAAGCAAAAGTTACTCCATGCTGGACAAACTATCTACCATGCAAGTTCCAAACTAACAAGTTCCTATGCTACTGTGCATCTTAAAAGTGACCAGAAGCAGTAACACCCAGGAAAAAATATTTTGGGACTTGTACAGGAGGAGATGTAGGCAATCATTCAGAAGATGGATGGGAGTAATAACATAACAAAGGGTATTTGTTATTATGTTATGGGAACAGAGATCTCAATGATATAGGGACCATATCTCCACCTGAGTTTTCACCCAGCTTTAGCTCTTAAGATTTGCCATTCTAGTTTTCAGTTGGCGTACTTTCTTTTATGTGCAACATCAGTGAACAAGGATATGATGTGGTGTGAAGTTCCCAAAGTTTTTTGTTCTCAAGTAAGTCCAACATTCGCACAGAGACTACCTTGACAAAAGTAGCTCAGGAGTTCATGGCAACCACAATAACAATGGATGGCTCTGTAGGATTTCTATCACCTCTGACAGTGCCTTCATGGTTTGAAATAAAGACTTGGCTTGAACAATTGTTCCTAAGCATCTCTTTCCCTTGCAGAAAACAATTAAGATTCCCTTGTTTCCTGATAAACTGGGAATAATAAAATTAATAAGATAAATGTGAACAAAACTACAGCATTGATGGAGAAAGGTTTGCAAAGAGCTAGACTGAGCATAATGTGGACTCCATTTTCATGCATATTTTGTGATTGAGATAGCTGCAGAAAACCTAAAACTTTCTGTCATCTCTGGATCTGGTCTGTGCTCTCTAGTAGAGCTTTTCCATGTAATTATTGGTTTCCATCAATGTAGACCCTAGAGAAATGAAAGGATGTTGAAAAATTTTGTAATTTGTCTGCTCAGTCCGTTATAGGGGAATGCATCTGCAGACTTTTAATTGCATTGAGCCATTACTGACCTTACTTTTCTAAACATTACTGACCTTACTTTCTTCAAGAGCTGGTCCTTGACCCTCTCTACTGTCATTTCCCTCACATGAAAAACAAAACATCTGAATGGGAGAGGTTTTTGTAAAAGGCTTGAGAAAATCACAAATCTTTTTGTAGGGAAAGCCTCCATATAAACAGGGACCTCTTTTCTTCAAGCATGTTATTTTCCATAAGAAGAAAGGAATGATGGACAAAGATGGACACTCTTTTGGTTGTTCCCATTCAAAATATCTGGATGATTTCCTGATTTCCAAATTGGTTTTTCCAACCAGTGAAACTTCTGAGGAAGTCCTTTAAAAACTAGGTAAAGCAACCAATATCTAAAGAAGTGGATAGACATCCATGAAAACTCATACTACAATTAGTCTTAAAGATACTGATAAAGTTCTCTTTATCTTTTTTTTCTTTTCATGCTGCAGCGAACTATCACATTGAAGGCCACTACTTTGGAATATAGTCTCCATTCATAGCAATCAATTTCCTGCCCAATATATACAACTTAGCTTGAAGGCATAATTGAGTAACTCTAATAATGAATTTTCTGTTATTATATCCTAATATCCTCTTCCCCTACTTTAAATAGTAGAGTAGAATTGTTAAGAGTTTGCAGCTGTCATGGTAGGTAGTACAGTAAAATAGTATATTAATTGTAAATTGACTTTTCATACCGTTTCTCATTTCCCCCCTCATTGCATGTTCTACATTATTCTGGAACTAGAATCCCTCAGGGATTTCTAAAATTGAGGTTTTCTAGTTTTAATAGCTGTACATATTTTCCCTCTTAAGTTAATCTTAGGCCCCTTCTATACAGGCCTTAAATTTCAGAAGTGGGATAAAAAGTGGGGTGGGGTGACTAGATGTTGTGCATTGAAAATGCATGCTGGATCGTGGAATGGCATGAAAAACACATGATAAAAAGGTTTGCTTAAAATCTGTGAACAGATGGAAAATGCGCTGCTATGTCTCATTGTATATCCCTGCACTAAAAAAAATAGAGTTCCTTGTGATCCACTGGTATAGACCGCTCCAGTAGTTATTCTAATTGTATAATCCTGAAATATCTGATGAAGCATGCAAACCAGTGGTTCTTAACCTGTGGGTACAGACCACCAGTGGGCTGCGAGGATGAAAATCTGACTCATGAGCCTATTTATTTATTTATTTTCCACTCCTTTCATGCTGCCTGCCACTCCTTCCCTGTCTCTGAACAGCCCACCCTGTTTGATAGACCACATCAGCTCTAGATTATTAAATATGGTTTTATGTGAGCAAGCAGATGATGACTACTGGATGGCATATGTTCTGTATCAGAAACTAGAGCTGATGTGGTCTATCCAATGCAAATTTCTGAAACAGCACCCCAAATAAACAAACCTAGTCTAACTGATTCGTAATCCTTTTGGTACTAATGTTGGAGAGTGGTCCTGGTGAAATTGGTCCCTGGTCAAATAAAGGTTGGGAACCACTGGTGTAAACAGATGAAGCCAAATGGAAGCACAAGAGGAAAACAATTCTCATGAGAACTTTCTTCAACCATTCATTTGTTCTCATATTTCTGAAATTAAACAGAGCTTGAATTTACATAGTGGGTACCAGCTTGGCAAGCAAGTGAAACGATGGCAGGAAATCTGCTTGTGTGCCCTTTGTTATATCCACATCAGTGCTTATGAGGTGCAGCACATCTCGGAGTGTCAATTAAAAAGAAAGAAAACATTTCCTTTTGAGGTTCCCTTCAATTTGCATTATCCAAACCTTTCTGGACACCGTGCGACCATTCGCAAGGATTAATGACTCCGTATGAGGACTTTCCTTAAAGTACTGGGGTTTTTTTCATCCCACTTTCTTACTATGGATTAAGTGCCTCTCTGGAAAAGTCCTTAGTGGCAGTTTCTTAAAAGTCAGAGCGTAAATATAAAGCACAGCACAAAGAACAAGGCTAGCTAGAGTAGAAGCATATGCAACATAGCTACATGATCACCTAAGCATTACAATTCACAGTTCCCCATTAACAGTTCCAGATTAAACAACAAGCTGTTTCTACTCATTGTAAAAGTATTTTTGAAAACACCACTATGAGGCAGATAAACCACGTGGGTTTCCTAGATAGGAAGCTATGACTATAGTATCTAATGTTGTTTTAAAATTATTTTAATTGAAGATCAAATAAAATGTTCACCTTCTGCCTTTTTGAAGGGTTTTACATGTATTTGTGCCAGAGTTTTATAGGGGTAAGATAAGAAGAAGTGGAAGCTAAAAAATCTGGAACGATTTATACATTACCTGGACTTTATTTTATTAACAAGAAACTAGACCAAACAAGACCAAAGGTGAGCTTCCATATCTTCATTTAAACGACAGTAGCAACAACACTAAACATTTTTCTAATGTCTGTGTGGTCTGGGAAGTCTCCTTCACAGGCATGTAGCTGGGGGGGGGGGTGTTAGGGGGCTTCAGCCCCCCCCCCCAAATTCTCAGGGTGGTCCGCGGGAAGGCCTTACTGGTACATTATTTAAACTGTTATGTTTATTCATATCATGATCTGATCACCATGCTCATTATATCCCACATTCATGAGGTTATTGGGATAACAATACAAAAGGTATGGTAGGGTAGTCCCTCTCTTACTCAGACTCAGCCCCTCCCAAATCAAAATCCTGGCTACGGCCCTGCTCCTTCATATTTATTATTGTCATTGAATCATGCTCTTCTGCTAGATTTTTGATCTATTGTTGGCAAACCCCCCCCCCCCCTGTTTCAGTAGAAGGTATGTTTGAGGCATTCCAAAACTAATGGCATAATGAGGATATAGGTGTGAAGTCTGTTGATCAGATTTAACACTGCATTTTGTTCTGTTACATGCTTACTTGTAGAAGGCAATTTTTGATTCTGATAAGTAATATATAACAGCTTATGAAGTTTCCCTTTGATCCTGCTAAAATTACAAAAATACTTTGTGTGGGAATGGGCTTCATGCTGTTGCCACAAAATCAACAGGGACTAACTACAGTCCATAAAAGCTTATGCCAGAGCCTGGGAAAGATACTGTATGGGCTACAACTCCCAGAACGGCCAATGGCTATTGGAGATTCAGGGACAAGGAGTTATAATTTGTAACAGTGACATTTGTGAGTTCTGAAAAACAATCTTGAGATACCGTAGGATCATTTGTTGTGGAATCAGTTCATCACTACATAATCCTGATAGTGCTTTAGCCATCTCTGACCCTTCTCTCTGCCAGCTATACTAATGCTTGCTGTCCCTTGATCCTAATCTGGCTTTGTTATTCCCTTTTATCAGCTTATTTTATAAACTGTATTGTCTAGCTGAGGAATGCTAGCCAACAATATCTCTCTTTCATGGAGGGTTATGCAACAGCGGCACCTTCAAAGATCCAGGAAGTATAAAGACTTGTTAGTCAAAGTCTTTTTGGTTTACAGCTTACTAAGTGAAAATAAAAACAACTTTCAGAAATAACTGTTGAAGAGTAATGATAGTGTGTTCTATTAGTCTGGGAGGAATAGATTTGGATATGTTTATGTGTTATTACCCTGCAGCTTGCATTGCTGTGATTGAAGGATGAGAGTAGACCTTTTATTATTCCTCTAGTTTGTATATATAATGTGCCTTGGTAATTTTGTTTTATTTTAAGAATTGAAAATGAGCCCAGGTGCAGTTAAGAATAGCTGATACCAAACAAACAGTAATTCAGGTTTAACATACGGGAAGGATAAAGAAATGTCATGTACATAAGCAAAAGACAACTGACATTAACGCAGCAGGCAAGGTGATTACATAGCAATCTAGTAACTATATGTGATCATTATTGCTGGTTGGTGGGTTGCTTAAATGAGTACCTGAAGGTTAAATAATAGCTGTAGGAGGGAGGAGAGAGGAATGTTGGAGAAGGGGGGAGAGAAAGAAAAGGAGAGGAGGGGATAGAAAGGTAGAGAGCAGGTTAGGAAAGAGAAGTGGATAAGAAGCACTGTGACTATTAAGGGAGAGAGGTGATTTGTCTCCTTTTTAGTAAGTGATAGTTATGAGCTTTGATTGTATTTGTTGGCGGTTCCTGGGGAATAATAATAGGGTTTGGAGAGGATTCTTTTATTTCTTTAAACCACCTACTAAGAGATAAATGCTTTTATAAAATATCAGGTACTCTGAATTGTTTCACGCCCAGTGGGTCAGTGTGGTTAAAATACCAGGTTTCTGTGGCCTGTGTGATAAATAGTGGAGTATTGTGACTCACAAAGCTATGCTTTTTCTCCCAATATATTGATTCGCAGTCTTCTTTTACAAGGAGCCAGATAGGAAGAATGAGTTAAGGTGTTGTCAGAGTCTAAAAGCATGAAACTTCCCAAAATGTAGTCATCTCAGGCTGGATCTAAAGTGTTATACACTGCAGTTTCAGATTACAGATTGACTGAATTCAACTGGATTATATAAATCTACACTGCCATATAATCCAGTGCAATGTGATTAATCTTTGTGCTGAAACTGCATTATATGGCAGTCTAGATCCAACCTCAGTCTAGATTTTCTAATCTTGTGACTACAGTTGAGGCAAATAGAAATAGTGTGCTTGGAGCTATGACTTCAGTTGTTCAAATCCTCAAATTGGGACAGCACTTCTGAAAGCATATATGGAACAAAGGCCAGTGTGGTACAGTGGTTTGAATGTTAGACTTGGGATGCATCTACATATAGAATTAATGCAGTTTCATGCCTCTTTAACTGCCATGGCTCAATGTTACGGAATTATGAGAGTTGGAGTTTGGTGAGACACCAGCAGTATTTGACAAAGAAGATTGAAGACCATGTAAAAAGTACAGCTTCCATGATTTCATGGAACTGATCCATGGCAGCTAAAGAGGTTTCCAGCTGCATCAATTCTACAGTGAAGATGCATTCTAGGAGTCTAGGAGACCAGGGTCATTTGCCACAGAAACCAACTGGGTGTGCTTGAGTTAAACACACTCTCTTAG
This sequence comes from Anolis apletophallus, assembly GCA_030556195.1. Taxonomy (NCBI): domain Eukaryota; kingdom Metazoa; phylum Chordata; class Lepidosauria; order Squamata; family Anolidae; genus Anolis; species Anolis apletophallus. The sequence continues at coordinate 96,163,284 of JARBWK010000005.1, forward strand.
TCTCATAGGAAGGGAATTTCAACCCCTCTTTAAATAAATCTTGCCAAGAAGACCAAATGAATGCACTCCACAGAATCACTATAAATGCACAACAAAAACAAATGATGCAAGAATGTGAAATAAGAGAACAGAAAATCCTCTTGTAGACTGGCAATACAGATATAGCTTTATTGTGACCATTACATGATGAATATATGTAGTTATTTTCGGTTATTTAGCAATGCAGAAAGAATGAATGAAAATCTTTATGATATCTACCATTCCATTTCATACTGTGTTTCATGAACAGAACAAATAAATATTTGGGAATTTTTTTACTTAGACATTTGTATTGGTATAATTAAACTGTTTGATTATTTTCATATGGTCCTAGAAATAGTGTTCACTATCGCATTTAAATTAATATCTAATGTTTTGGAGACTTTTTTTCTGGCACACATAAAATGGATAGTTCATTTAGAGAGAGTGTGCACCAAATATGAGTTAGCTACCCACCTCCCCTTAATAGCATACAGCGATTGAGTATAAAGCTGTAATATCTACATTTCTCAGCTTGCAGCAGGGTTTCTGAAGTCTGGGATAACTGATGCTAATCTTCTATTTGTTTTGTGGCTTTCCAAAAATTAACTTGAAGAAAAATAAAATGTGATGTAAATCCATTCATTTTGTGTACTAGAGAGCAGTAGACTGAATTTATTCTATACGGCAAGCTATTCAGTGCAACTTTTAAAAAACCTGAGCAAGATCCCTGATCTGAGAGGATGAACATTCAAATGTATCATCTGTTAATTGCATTTTTGGTCTCAGACTTTCCCACTTTGGTAGCTGTTGTAACTTCAGCTTATCCTCTTGAACTGACTGTAGAGTATTTGAAAACATTTTAAATAGGCCTACAAGCTTTAATCAAAGCGATTAATCAACTGAAGCTTTAATGGCAGATTAAAATTTGGCATCTGATTAATTGGTAGGATTGACAATGAGTAAAGACTCTGGAATTTAGATCCTTTAAAGAGAAGCAAGTTGCCTCTCTTTTCTTTGCACTCACTGCCTCTCTTTTTCTTGCACCAGATTTGATAAAATAAATATTTCAACAGAGGACCTCTTCTAATTTGTCGCCAAGGGTGGCAGAGATGTACAGAGGATAGGTCCAAGAATGCTTGCTTTGGAGGATTTATAATCAAGCAGAGCAGCTTTTCCAGACTTTTATGAACCGTTAGACCAGGATTTCTCAGCTGAGATTTCCTGGAATCCCAGAGTTGTACAAAAGGTTGTCAGAGGTGCCATAAGAGATCATGATTGAAAATCAATAATCATTTCCTCCATGATGTGAAGATGCAGATAAAACAATATCTAGAGTTCTCTGAGACATTAACATTTATTTCCAATTCCTCCAAGGTAAAAAAAAGATTGATAAAGAGCTGTTTTAGACAGATTTTATAAAGTTTAAAGTTAATTCTAATTAAGATAGAATGTTAACCAAAGGCATGAGTTAGATTGTTAGAGTCCATCTTCTTGCATCAATGTTATGGACTTGGTAGGAATAGGATCTTCTGCTTTTATAAGAGAAAAATGCTGCCTATCTACCTTTTGTTTTTTGTTCAGGCAAACCAGTTTGGTTTTTTTCCTCCTGTTAGTAACCCAAAATGTCTAAGTTTGCACTTTCTTGCCCAGTCAGTTTCAGAATGAGGAAATATGAGGAAATGAGTGGAGGAGAAATCAGCTCCTCCCCATTGATAGGGCCTTCAAGTTTCAGTGTAAAACTGTAAACTACTGTTTGGTTCCACCAGTACAAGTACAAATTGGGACATTGTATAGCAACTACAGTAAGTGGATTGCAAATTATTATTATTATTATTATTATTATTTACCTGCCTCTCCTGATGGTTTGAGGCGGGGTGCAACAATTCAAAAACAAATGAACATAAAATAAATTACAAAATTACATAGATAAACACACACACACACAAACTTATACCTAACACAGCTACAAAATTGACACATAGTGGTAATAGAATACAAGACAGAACTCATGACTGAAAGTTGACTGAATAGCTCTGCCAGAAGAGAAGGGTCTTCAATTACATGTGAAACTCCAACACCTTGTTTAGCTGTGGCAGCTCTTCCTGTAGGTCATTCCACAGTCTTGGGGGGACAGATGAAATGGTCCTCTGGGTGACAGGTTCTGGCTGGTTGGAGTAGATGCTCACCAGAGGACCTCAGTGTTCTAAAGAGCAGATTGTAGGTAACCTGAACCCAAACCACGAAAGGCTTTAAAGGTCAAAACCAACACTTTGTACTTTGTCCATAAACTAATTGGCAGCCAGTGAATTCAAAATTTCTCTTCCAAGTAATGGTTTTTCATCCCCCATAAAAACAAAATTGAAATGTAACTTAATTAAATGCCAAGATACAGAAACTTGATTTGAGGAACCGAGCTTGAGCCTAATTTCTCACCAGTTTTCAATTGAACATTTCAAGGTAATTAACAAATATGCAGTGCAAGTTCATCAAAGCAGACTGACAGAAATGAGCTTTTTGTCTATCTTACGTTGGGCTGGTTGGTGAGGAAAGGGCTAAGCGACTAGCAGGCCAGTGGAAGGAGCCTTCTTTTTCTCTACCTCCGCCTGTTGTTGTTGTATCATTAATATACTTGATTTATCTATCTGTAAAGACCAAAACCTGGGAAATAATTGGTTGTTTCAGCTTAACTGCTTTTTGATCTTGCTCCACACTGTTCCTTTTGTCTTGCACAGACCTTCACCTCCGAGGGCAAGCAGGCAGGCAGGCAGCCTTTTAATGAAGGCAATAAAGCATCCAGGGGAATTTTGTTTTGTTTTGGCAGAACGGTCCCTAGCCGCTGTGACCTAGCACCTACCGATGTTCTTGGCTTTGGCCAGCAACAGCTTGGGAACCTAGGTCTGCTTCTGAACCCAGATGGCAATGCGTTGCCATATGTCAATAGCATATGCCATCCTGCTTTAGAAAAAAAATAACCACTGCCATTCTGCCATCCACACAAACAGATCTTGTCTTGCCATTGTGTAGCAAGAAAGCTCTTCAGTCCTGTTCATTCTTTACAGACATGCTCCTGCTAGAGCAACATAACTGAGAGTATAATTATAGTCATTGTGTCAAAGTTTTTAGCAAGCTTTCCATTTCAAAACCATTGTCAGGCTTCTGTTGATCTTGATGTTGCTGACGCAGGAAAAAAAGAGTTTATTTTTCATTAGCAGATTTGACAGTGTGGTTGTAATTCTTCTGTGTTCTCGATCAGGAAAGGAATACAGGCTTTTCTTTTCCCCTGGAATCCCGTTCTCATGTATAACCCGCTAAACTGTTCTTGTGGACAAGTTAGCCTTTTGTAGATGTATTGCTATAAGAATTGGTTTTTCTTCCTCTTGGTAATTAATTGCTTTAGTCAATAGGCCACAGCAATGCTCAAGATAAATACAAATAGAACAAGGAAATAAATATAACTTTGCTTCGTAAATCAATATTTCCACAGTGGTTATCTTAGCTACAGTAATCAGAATCACCTTCTGTAATATTGCAGATACAATTTCATGATTGAATTGCAATAGCCTTAAGCAAAGGAAGGAAAAACTACTATGTGTGCACATTTTATAATGCCTACTCACGGGCAAACATTTGGTTTTCTGAATTGTAAATGAACGATCCTACCAAATATTTTCTGGATTTGTAAATTTTGTTTTGAAGAGATAAAAGGAGGTAGAAGCCAAACAGCAAAATCTGTTTTTGTTGCATCCAGTATTCTTTATATCCACCATGGAAGTCTGGGATTCCGCTTACCTTTTAAAGACCTCGGTGCAAAAAGCAAGAAAACTTACTGGTCACTTTCTGTCTGGAAATAAGGCCCATCCTGACCATAAAAGGATGAGGGGGAATGCGAAGTGAACCAGATCTTTACAAAATAGTTAAGAGGTTTTGTGGGGCACTATTTGAATCAGAACATTTCACACCGATATTTTCCAGGGAGCTTAAAAGGAGGTGGTGGCAAAGCCCAGCATCCTTTGGGGAGTGATACACCCTCTTGTTATTTGTCCACCCTTGCATTGCTGCTTTATTTGTATTCAGAGAACATGATGAGAGCTATAGGAAGACCACATTGCAGTTACTTGAGTCAGTTAATGAAGTCATGACCCTCAGTTTGCAAGACCTGAATAAGACTGTTGATAACAAGGGGTCCTGGATGTTTCTCATTCATAAGGAAAATCTGATTTGGCAGCAAACACACACACACACACACACACACAAATGTGCATCTTGGCAGGGCCAATGAGATCATCCTTGTCCTTCCCCTTTATGCAATCATGGAGCAAGGGACAACATCTCACTACTGCTAAAGAGTTCAATTTGAACAGCTCACTGCTTTCATTGCACATTCTGGTATTACAATATTTGATTAGTCCTAATAATAAAGCAGGCCACAATTTTGTATGCTTAGTACAGCTGTATAAAAGATTTATATTTATATGCCAATGCAGAACAACCCTTCACTTAACCCACACTTTTAGAGAGCTCCACTGGGGTTCTGTGGCTGGAATCCTGGCTCCACTGAAATCAATGGATGCGCTCCCATTGCCTTTGGTGCTATTAGTATTTCATCTTTTAGCACATAACCTGAGGTGCAAAAGAAAGGTTACCTGCAACTTTAGACCAATCAGAAAGTGAATAAGAAAACAAATGATTTCCTTTATTTGCTTTGTATGAATGCAGAAACGACAAATGAAACCATTAGATCAATTTTAGTTTCAGTAATGAAATTTCTTAATGTCTGTGCTAAAACAGTTATTTGCTATTTTTACTGATTCTCAGAGATTGATATGTTTTGGGATAGGTTGCCAGATAAGTATTTCCATTAAAAACCAGTAATGATACCAAGTTTTTTACACATATTGTATTCTACAGCTAATATTTGAAAGTCAGAAATGGACATAGCCTCATTGGCTACCCTGAGAAATCAGGACTGACACAACATTATTTTATTTGCGTTGGTATTGATCTGACCTGCTATATTAAAAACCTTGTCACAGATGACCAATGATATCCAATGTATTGCACTGTAGAACATCTATTAATAACAAACAGGAAGGAAAGGGATAGTTTTTAGTGTGAAGTCTAATAGATTTGTGCTTAGAAAGTATACTTTATTTTGGCCATTCTGCCATATAAACTTTTCTTTTACTTGAGAAAGAAATGAATTTATAATGAGAAAAGGAAATAAAAGAACAGTTTCTCCCATTGTTTCTAGGGTTATTTTTTTAATAAGAGACATATACTTAGTCAAATTAGTATGAGATGGGAACTAACCAAAGCTTGGAAAATATATCCCTTTAGATGGTAAATCCTAAAACCTGGCAGTCAGCAAAGTCAGTGGTAAAGCATCAGAGCTGACTAAGTTTGCTTGGAGGGGGGGGGGGGATTCTTGGGGCCCTTCCACACAGCCCTATATCCCAGAATATCAAGGCAGAAAATCCCACAATATCTGCTTTGAACTGGCCTGTTTGAATCTGCACTCAGATAATGTGGTATTTACTGCCTTGATATTTTGGGATATAGGGCTGTGTGGAAGGGTCCTTAGATGTTGCCAATTCAAAAAATGAATTGTATCCATTTTTAAGCATGCACGGGTATTTGCAGATGGCCAGCTGGGGTTTTCATCCCTTTTTTGGTTCAGACATTGAACTTCACAGAGATTGCAAATTTCTTTTGAATGTTCCCTCATTTTTGGAAGGAACCTGTCATGTCACACAGTGGACCACCAGTGAAGAAATGGGCTTTTCAGGGAGCATTGAACTGGCTGCTTCTTTGACTCCAGTCAAGGACTTCAGTACTCCAGCTGTCAATTCACTATTACAACCCCTCTCCCTAAAAAAACCCCAAAGAACTCCACACCGTTCGTGGAAAACTAATGTCAACAAGTTGTAGTGTAAATCCATATAAATGGCAATTCAAAGATGTATCTTTCACTTGAATCTTTAAAAATTCACAGGTTTGATTTGCTTGTAAATGCAGCTTAGATCAGTGGCTCTCAAACTGTGGTCTGTGAACCACTAGTGGTCCACAAGAACTAAAATACGGTCTGCGGCCTCATTGTTACTACACCGTTGCAACAAGAACGATTGGTCTCATAAAGCCCACTTATAGTGCCATGGTTTATTAAATATAGTTTTCTGTGAGCGAGCAGATGGCAACTACTGACTCACAATGCAGTTTTGTGAATGAGCACCCCAAATAACCAAGCCAAATCTAAAGTTGACCAAAAACTAATTCGTAACGCTTTTGGTATTGATGTAGTCCCTGGTTAAAAAAAAGGTTGTGAACCACTGGCTTTGATATATAGTGTAACAAGTATTTATTAACACTCATGTGGGCCATGAGAGACAAAATCATACTATTTTGAAAAAATAATGTGATGATGATTAATAATGTTTGACTATTAGGTATAAAAAGTAACATTTCTTCAAAATGCTAAATACCATCTTTTGGACAATTTTGGAAGGTCTTATTGGATTTTGTTTGCTTGGTTTAAAATATTTTTCTTTTTAAAATAATTGTAACATGATGAAGGTATTATGAACACATCATATTTAATGAATTGAGTAAGAAACAGCACACTACTTAAAAAAATAACCTTTACAATGATAATGTCATTATGTTAGATTTTGGAATGTTTGTAAGTTGTGATAGGCTTTCTTACTGTTCATTGTCTTAATGTGATGGCTCAAGGGAGCATTTCCAAAGCCTGATAAATTTAACTGAGTAACACTATTTGTGTGCATTTTGAACCTTTGCTTCTCACACTTGCATGTACATATTGTGTGCTCTTCAGTCCCACATTTTGCTGTTATGAGATAATTCATCAATGCAATATTTTTGACTTGGAAAATGGAGAATTCCCTTTGTGTAATTGATTTTATTTTGATGTTCTTCTTTCTTAGTCATACTTTGCTTTTTCTGCTGGTAGTCTAGCAATATAAATATCTTCGGGATCTGTTGTTCCTGTGATTGTGTGCTGGACTAGTCATATGAATTAAATGAAAAGTTACATAAATGTTGTTTTTTCCTCATGTCCTGAACCTCTTGTACTTGTGCTCTCATTCAGTGTTTCCCTGTAGAAACAGAAACATAAAGATAATCTGGGAAGTGTTCGTCTGTAGTTGTTAGTACTGGAAGATCTCTCTAGAAAGGGTGCAGAAAAAGGTTCTCCCTTTTGCTTTCTTTTACTTTAATCAGCCACTCCTTTTTAGCATAATGGGAAATCATCTTCACTTTGTTATGACTTTCAGGCGTGATGGAAGCTAAGACAACATGGGTAATGCAGTCATTTACAGAGAACACCCAGCATATAACCCGAAGCGGTTAAATTTTAAAAGCCAGCCAGGGAACAGATATCCCATTATTTGCTTAACAAGGTTTTGTGTGTGTGCATATTTCTCTCACAGTGTGTTCTGAGTTCACTGCAAATAATTCTTTCAGCTGCTTCCTAGACATCCTGTCACGCAAATGGATAAAACAATATGGCTAGCTCAAGGGGGGGGGGACTCTCCAATAAATTATATAGTAAAATTATATATGTGGTCCTTCAGGTCTTAGGCCCGGTCCAGCTTTGTGCTAATTGCTAGGAAATCTCTATAGGCTTTAAGAAGTAGAACATAGGGGAATGCCGCATTATTCATTGGTGCTTATCTTTAAGTAGTCAGTCCTTAGGACTGTCTATAAAATCACATATGTAGCTCACCATAATAGCTTTTAAAAGAAATCAAACATCACATATTCTTAAATGGGATATCTTAAATGGATTTAGTTTGGTGCATGAACATTCACTGTCTGTGAATGCAAGGTTTGAAAATACACTTCTTGGCGGACATCCTGCATTATCAGACATAGCTATGATAAGGGACTTCTGCCCTAGTAGTTATTTCAGTGAATTGCACCAGCCCAAAACTGTCTCTTAAGCTAGGCAGTGCTCTAAGTGAAGGATTTCAGAGGCATTGAGGATTGGGACACTGAGAAATTATGACTGTGGTACTCTGCCAGTTCTGGGGCACTTTGAAAAAGGAAGCTGGAGTGACTCTCTTGATATCCTACCATAGCTGATTGTCTGACCAGGAGAGCACTGCAGTCATTAATTTTCCAAAGCTGTTATCAGCAGCCCACCCAAAACCCTTGAGTTAGGTTACTGTCTGCCTTAAGAGGAAGATTTTGGGGGGTTGTATTTTACTGTTGCCTATGACATTTTATGTGAGTTATAGCTCAAGAAAAGGAAAAACATGGTTATAAATTGGGGACTTATAAAATGGGGACTACATAAAGGACAAGATTCTTTTTGGGTGAAGAAGTGAGATTTCTTCTCTGACTCCTGTGTGAGCTGGATGCTACCCGATTTGTTGCTACTCCCTCAGATGTTAGCCAGCAGGAAACCAGTACTTTAATCAAGGCGCTGACTTTGTTGTTGGAGAGGGAGAGCTTTCACCACAAAGGGAAGGTAGATGGTCAAACACCAAGATTGCCCATATGCATTCTTCTCTTGATTTTTTCTTGTTTTAGTTGTTCACCTAACCTTCCCTTTTAAGAGGAGGAAGAACTGTGTTTTTTTCCAAAACAAAACACTTTGCTTGTTGTTTTAGTTACTACAATGTAACCTACGTATCTGTGGGAGGTAAATACTATAAAATCACAATGGAGGACCTCGAGAGGCCTATGAATGTGTGTGTGTGTGTGTGCGCGCGTGCGTGTGTGTGTGTGAGAGACAGACAGATAGACAGACAGACTGTGAATATTGAACCCATGGATTAGAGCAGGCCTGCAAAAAAACTGTGGCCTTCCAGGTATTTGGGTCTCCAACTCCGAGAAACTCTAAGCAGCTTCTTCATTGTCCTGGAATTCTGAGAGCTGAACTCTGAAACACCTGCAGGGTGTATTAGTTGCTGTTCTCCAGTTGTGGTCACTTTGTTGTTGTTTATCTGCTCAGTTGCTTCCGACTCTTCATAACTTCATGGACCAGTCCATGCCAGAGCTCCTTGTTGGCCGTGGCCACCCCAGCTCCTTCAAGGTCAATCCAGTCACTTCAAGGATACCATCCATCCATCTTGCCCTTGGTCGGCCTCTATTCCTTTTTCCTTCCATTTCCCCAGCATCATTATTTTAGTTCTGGTCATACTAGGTGGAAAATTCTGAGTTATAGCCCAAACTCTGTTTTTTAGCAGTGAGCATTATCACCACATTGAAGACCCCTAATTTTCTTGAGTTTTCAAGATTGCTGCTTCATTCAGCAGTTGTACAAATAGGCGACAGAGCAGTCCACAGAGGTTCTGGGTTCAGGCAAAATCAAACGGTGCCTAAATGAACATATAACCATCCCTTGTTTTCAGATGTCACAATTTGGTTCATAGCTGTCTCTCTTTAGCTGTCAGATCGAGCCAATGATCGAAGGGATTGATTGATTTGACCTTATATGAACTGTCAATCTATACTGTACAAACAGCAACATTACTGTTTGTGGTTTTGGTTTGGGAAGCGTTCACTTGCCGAAAGCAAGTTGTATCTGTTCTCATAATGGCTCATTCTGCCCTTTGTCCTCTGTACATCTGTGACTCTTCCAAGACAATTGGCAAAGTGTTGTTAAGAACAGATGTTAAGGAATTGTTCATCTGTTATCTGTAAAGCCCCCTAGTCAGTGGCTTGTAATCACATAATGTTTTTAGGAGTGTTTTATCTGGGGGTTTGCACTATTTTCTGGGAATTGAGATGCACATAATTTGTGAAAACAGCCTTATTTGATTGATGAATGGTGAGCCTTTGATTACAAAATGTGTTTTAAGAATTAGATATAGGAAGGAGTCAGGCACATGGTCATTTTTACAACATTCCTGGTAACAAATGCTATGCTAGCAAAGAGGGAGGAAAAAGATAAATCAGTAAAAGAAGTGTTCAGGGTACTACAGGGAATAGGGAGCAGTTTCAGAGAAACAGCCTTGTTGCTTTTAGCCTTAAGATTTTGGTTTGCTTGTCCCGAGCTTGGATATTTTAGCCATGCCTAATATATTTCAAGCAATGCACAACTCAAATGCAATATATGTGCTTAAAGTAGCATTTGTTCATAGAGTTTTAGCAAAGTGGTGTGCAATGGCACACAGATATTCTGATATTTCAGGTATTAATTTACTGAAATGTGGCAGTTTCTCTTCCTCCCAGATGTTAAATGTGTGATAGTAGCATGACAAAAATGGCTTTTATCCTGTTAAAATTGATGTTTCTTTCCTGTTTTTCACTAACTGGTTGAAATTCAGCACTTTATAACTTTTACTGAACAAAAGTCCTTGTCCATACAGTCATAATATCCCATTTTGTGGTATTGTGGTATTTAGCCTGGCAGTGGAACACTGGAGAGATCCATCCTGTCATTCTTCCTTAGCTTCTAGCAAAAACTGAGATGCATAACTGAAATAGTTTGGCAGAAACTTATTTATAGTTCTACCCTGATCAATTTTTGTGATTTCATGATTAAAGCGTAGAGTGCTGAAAAGATCAGTTTGGTTGCCCTTGTTAGCTGAAGAATGCTGGAAGTTGTATTCCTTTGAAAATAAAATTTCCAAGCTCTGCTAAATCACAGCATCACACAGTGTTTATGGACTGCATGCTTTTGCTTTGATTTCATGTGTAGTGTGATACTTTGTTTTGTTTTTGAAAATCACAAGAAATCATATGTGTGTGCGCATGCACACACACATTGTTTAGATGTTTGCTTGGAAGCTGCAAAACCCACTTTTCAGTACTGTCTGACAGAATGGCTGACCTAATCCTCTCTGCCTGCCAGTAGCCTCAAGGGACTTTTCTATCAGCCCAGGAATGCCAGGGCAGTAGGATCTTCCTCCTGGCCTAGACGCCTTACACTCTCTAGCCAGAGAGGCAGTGGCTGAGTGCCACCGGGATTTCCCTTTTACTTGGAAAGACAGAGTAGGAAGCCGCAGCAGGTCATAAAAGAACTGAAACTCCACAGATAAGCAGCAGCTACTCTTACGGGAAGGCACAACCAATTGATTACAGATGCTGTATTTTTGTACTTGTGGAAACAACCATAATGACATGATTGTGATCCTCACTGGAGGAAACTAACAATACTCCATCACAGAAATTCAAATTAATTTGTTACATATTATTGGTACACATATTTCCTATCTAATGTATGATTTGCTTCATGTTTTTTTGATCTTGTTCATCATTTATTTATTTACTATGCATCATAGTGTGGTAATCCTTGTGGCCTATATCTAACTTCTATAATTACAAATAGACTGTTCATGATTCAGTTTGTCTATTACTGTTGAAGCTATCCTTCCTTTTGATTTAATCTTGTGCATTCCCTTGAACAGATGATGCGTGGGGGGCATTTAAAAACATGCAAATGGTTAGAAAGGAAAAAAATGACCTGAATAACAAAGTATAGTGGGGGCCCCTCTGGTATATGCTGGTGTTTGTTTCTAGGAGCCCACATGACTACCAAAATTTGTGGATGCTGTAATCTCATTATATACAATGGCATAGAATAAAACTCTGTCTCTTATAGAAAATTGCAAAATCAACATTTGACTTTTGTTTTTCTTTAAAATGTGTCTTTTCAAGTATTGGATGGTTGAATCTGTGAATGTAGGATCTGTGAATATGGAGGGGCAACTCTGATGGATAAGTTAAAAGGTGACATTTGCAATTATTTATGAAGTTGGAGGGTGATGCAGATTACATTACTTCTATAAAATCCTACCTGGTGCGCCTTGTTTGCCAGAACTTCTTGCAGCCTGAATTCTGCTCATCTTTGCAGGGGAAAGAATTATCTTCCACATATGGGATAAGAGTTATTGCTGGCGAGGGCTGTGCTATGCTATCTGTCATTTTAGTAGGGGAAAATCTCAGCTGTTGTAATTTTATTAACAATGGCATTTTACCACACACAAGTATCTGCTTGCCTCATTGATGAGTACCTTTTAAATTCTACATGGTCCCATTAAAATTAATAAGATTGCTTCAGGAATTGAACCACTATTTCTTGGAAAGATGTCTCATCTCAGCCTAGAGCTGTCAGGACAAGAATGAGACACCAGCTGTGACCACATGTAATTCCAGTATAATTTTTAAGTACTGATGTCACATTTACACATGCTTTTTAAATGCAGAAGTAAATAGTTTCCTAATCATTTGATCCAACTTAGCAGTCCAAATAGACTGGAGAAACAGCAACAAATGAAAGATATTGTCAAACTATTACCTCCTGTGTTTTTTCCCCTACATCAGAGATGACTTGTGGCTTTCTCGATGTCATTTACTGAGATTTTCATCAGCTGTAACGTGCATAGGTAATGGTGAGGAATATGGTAGTTGTAGTCCTGTGACATTCATTGCTTACCCCTGTTCTATAACACCAGTTGATTTCCTAAGTCTACTTGGTTTGGGTATATGCATGCTGTTCTTGTAAACTCAGATTAGTTTACCACCTGGATATGTATTAACTTGCCCAGAAGTGGTCTAGATTAGATTTTCAAGCCATAATAGCCTTAATTTAGGTTATTATATTTTAGGATGAAGCATGCAATGAAATGGTTTACTAGAAAATATGGTAATTCTCAGGAAAGTGGAAGCCAGTAGGAAAAGTAGAAGCCTGCCTTATGTGTGAATTGATTCAACTAAGGAAACCATGGCTCTGAGTTTGAATGACTTGAGCAACGTTGTTGATGACTGAAGCTCTCTGAAGTCTCTCATTCATAGGGACACAACAAGTCAAAACTTGTGGCAAATAGGATAGTGCTCCCTCTCTTACAGTATATAATGTAAAGTGAGGATTGCAAATGGAATCTGCAGTTTTATGTTAAGATGGTAGGCCTCTTTGAACAAAAAGTGGATCCGCAATAGCTCCAGGAACTTTTAAAATCTTTATCAATAGGTCTTGTTTCTGAAAAGCCTGAATTGAATTGTAGTTTCTCTCTTTCTCTCTCAGAAAATACATCCCTCATTAAATAAGTTTAATGTATATGTGCCTTCCGGTTGCCTTGATGACTAATAGGGAGGGACCCCATTAATTTCAAAGGCAATGGATCCTCAGAGATGGTTTTGTCCATTCCTTCCTCTGAAATACAGCACCTGGTCTTCATTAGTGACCTGCCATCCAAGAACTAACCAGTACTTGGAGCTGACTCATCCAGATAGCCCCTTTAACGTAAGAGTTTCTGCAATTAAACAGGTCTTTCCAGATGATGTCCCAGGAAAACACAACATCATTTGCCACAAACAGGAAAACCCTAGTTTGTGGCAAATTTAAATATTTTTTTTGTAACAATTTTTATTGGGTTTCTACAACTTAAGATACATATACAGTAACGAACTCACAGTGAGTGACACACAGGGAAGGTATACGGGGGGAATGGGGTCGGGATTAGGGTAGGAGACAAACCTGACCAAGGAAGGGGAAGAAGACAAAAAAAACCAAAAAACAAATGAGGTTGACTTCCATTTCAGTCTTAAAGTGGTTATCATCTTTCAAATGCATCTCTGAACTTACTACTATCTTAAAAATAGAAAGTAGAAAAGTTCTATTTCTATTTTGCCCTACTGGCTATAAGTTAGCCTGTTTGGTCCATCACTTAATTTTGTAGAGGTCTATAGGACTCCAGTCAGTTCTTCTTCTTATTGAGCCTGTAGTTTTTCTCAGGAGGAAGGTGAGGGTATCCATGTCTTTTATATCGTGTAATTTGTCCATCCAGTCCTTTATTTGGGGGGTTTTATCGGTTTTCCAGAGTTTGGCGAACACTATTCTAGCCGCCGTAGCCATGTGGGTAAAGAGGATCTCACTATTTATGTCCATCTTTCTGTCTTTGTCTGTTAGCCCCAACAGATAGTAATCTGGTTTCAGGGGGAAATTTTTATTTAGGATTTTTTGTGTATGTTTGTGAATGTCTCTCCAGTATTTAGATGTTATGGGGCATGTCCACCACATGTGGAAATAACTTCCTAATTGATCGTGGCATTTCCAGCAGTTTGACTGGCTATTTTTGTACATAATCCCGATTTTTTTGGGCGTGATATGCCATCTGTGGAACATTTTGATCCAATTCTCTCTTAGATCCGTCGCGTAGGTATATTTGATTTTATTGTTCCAAATCTGTTCCCATTCCTGTAATTTAATTTGTCTACCCAAATTCTTGGCCCATTGTATCATGCAACTCTTAACCATTTCTGTTTCGGTGTTCCATTCGAGGATTTTCTTATAGATGGTTGATTTTTTCCCCTTCCGATTTAATGAGTTTCTCCCAGAAGTCTTCTCCCTCGTGGAAGCCTTTTTCTTTATCTAGAGCGAAAGTCTTTTTTAATTGAATATATTGAAACCAATTTATGTTCACCCTTATATGTTTCAGTTCTTCATGTGTTTTTATGTCTCCGCTCCCACTGGTTCTGTTTAATAGATCTTTATATGTTGGCCAGGTGTTCCAACCCTGTATCCTTCGATGCTCTGCCTCTAAGGGTGATATCCATAGGGGTGTTTTTGTGTAGAAAAACTTTATGTATTTATTCCAGACTCTGAGTAAGGCTGATCTTACGAAGTGGTTGCCGAAATTCTTTTCTATATTAATCCGTTTATACCACATATAAGCGTGCCAACCCACCCGCAGATCAAAGCCTTCCAGAGTCAATAAGTTTTCTTTCTTCAGGGAGATCCATTCTTTCACCCACATAAGGGCGCATGCATCAAAGTACAGAGTTAGGTCTGGGAGACCCATTCCTCCTCTGGAAGCTCTGTCTATCATTATTTTATGTTTAATTCTTGGCCTTTTGCCATCCCATACAAATCTAGATATTTCCTTTTTCCAAATTGTGAAAAGGGCATTGTTTCTTATAATTGGGATATTCTGGAAAAGATAGAGAAGCTTTGGAAGTACGGTCATTTTGATTAGTGAAATTCTCCCCATTAGGAAGAGTTGAAGATTTTCCAATTTGACAGATCTTTCTTCATTTTTTTCCATTTTTTCCAGGTTTCTTCATAATTGTTTTTCAACAACTGAGAATTTTTCGCGGTTATCCATATGCCAAGATATTTAATTTTTGAGCATATATTGAGTCCGGATGTCTTTTGTAATTCTTCTTTCCTTTTGTTAGTCATGTTTTTTTGTCAGTATTACCGTTTTCTTCTTATTTATTTTGAGGCCTGCTATAAGTCCATATTCTTCTATTTTTCTTTGCCAATTGTCTAGATTGTTGATCGGGTCCTCAATTATGCCTAGGATGTCATCCACGTATGCCCTGATTTTAAAATCTTTTTTAGCAAACCGCAGGCCTTTCACTTCTCTATCTGATCTTATAGCCCTTATGAGGATTTCCAACGCCATGATGTAAATCAGTGGGGAAAGGGAACATCCTTGACGAGTGCCCTTGGTGATCTTAAATTCTTCCGTCAGGGTGCCATTAACCAGGATTTTCGCGTTTTGGACAGAATAAATTGCATTAATTGCCTTGTTGATTTGATAACCTATGTCGATCTCCTTAAACATCAGTTTAAAGAAATCCCAGTTAATGTTATCGAAGGCTTTTTCGGGAGTGTCATCGGTTTCTTTTTTAATTAAGATTATCACAGCCTCTGTCCATGAGGGTGGGATTGCATCTCCCTTCAATACGTTGTTCATTAATGTTTTAAGATAAGGTGTTATTTCTTCCTTCATGGTTTTGTAGAATTCTGCCGTGATACCGTCCGGTCCTGGGGCTTTGTTGGAATTCAGTTGGTTTATGGCCTTCTTGACTTCTCCATCCGTAATTTCTTTGTTAAGAGATTCTCTTTCTTCCTCTGAAATCTTTGGGATCTTTTGTAATGACAGGTATTGAGTTATGTCATCTTCGGATATCTTGTCTTTGGTATATAACTGCTTATAAAACTCGAGGAACTTAGATCTTATCTCTTTTTCCTTTATAAGGATAGAGTCGTCCACTTTGATTTTGGAGATGTATTGATATTGTTTCTTTTTCCTGATTTTTCTTGACAACCACCTCCCCGGTTTATTCGCATTCTCAAAATTGTATTGTTTCTTGAATTTGTATTGCTTTGCTATATTCTCTAATTCTAATGAATGTTTTCTTTTCTTAAGCGTTATCAGATTCTTAGCGATGTCCTGACGTAGTGGATGTTTCTTCAAAATATTTTCATTCATTTGGATATCCCTCTCTATAGTTTTTAGCTCTTTGTCCTTCGCTTTCATTTTGGCACTATTCTGTGCGATAAAGTGGCCCCGCATCACCGCTTTTAGCGTGTCCCACACTATTTGCTGTCTAATTTCTCCTGTATCATTAAGCTTGAAGAATTCCTTTATGATTTCTTTGTTTTTTAATGTCCTTTTCTGTTTTCAAAAGGTTTCCATTTAGTCTCCATCTCCGCATTTTCTGTCTTTGATTTACAGTAACTTCTTGTGGGCAGTGGTCCGAGTTGTCTCTCGGTGTTATTTTGATATTATCCAGCTTGGTTACAAGTGATTTTGACATCCAAGTCATGTCTATTCCTGTCCATACTTTGTGGCGGTCTGAGTAGAATGTAAAATCCTTCTCTTGAGGGTTGAGGTGTCTCCAGGCGTCGATCAGGTCAAACTCTTCTTTTAGGTTGAGGAAAGTTTTGGGGAGTGTGGCACATCCATCTGCAATAGTCTTTTTAGGCTTATTACTTTTATCAAGATTTATATTCATAACGCCATTAAAATCTCCTATGATAATAAGATTATCATGTTGAGTATTCTGTATATTTTCTTTCAAGAATTTTATAAATTTTGTTTTTGCTCCGTTCGGTGCATATATATTGCAAATCAGTGTTTTTTCCTCCGCAATGTGTACCAGGACCCCCACCACTCTTCCCTCTGTGTCTCTGAATTTAAATTCTGATTCAATATCTTCCGATATATATGTGACCACCCCCCTTTTTTCTGCTCATATGCTGAATAATATTCCTTCCCTAGTTTCTTTTGTCTTAAATGTGAGACGAATTTGTGGGACATATGAGTCTCTTGTAAAGCCACAATTTGAAAGTTACCTTTATTAATTTTCTGAAAATACGTTTTCTTTTATTTGGGCTATTTAGCCCGTTGACATTAAGCGAGTAAATTTTCCATTGTCTGTCTCCCATCGGTAGATTTTTTAACTGTGTTGTCCTCGTCATCTTCCCGTTCTTCTCCTTCTTCTTCTGAGGTTGACACCCCCTGTTCCGAGCTGTCATTCTCTTTTGGCTTGGCCATTGCTATATCCATTTTCTGATCTTCTTCTTCCGGGGAGTTGATACGCTTTCTCTTCTTTTTCTTATGCTTTCTTGGTGAGTGGTGGTCGGAAGTCGGGGTGGTATTCTCTTTTTTTAACCGTTTGAAAAAGTCCTTAGCTTTCTCTTCCGTTGTCAACCAGTATTTCCTCTCTTTATAAGTCGTCATAATTCCCTCCGTCTTCTCCCACCTAAACCTGATGTTTAGTCTTTTTAGTTCTTCCGTTAAAAAATAATACTTCTTTCTTTTATTTAGGGTGAGCAGTGGGAGTTCCTTTAGGACTATGATTTTTTTCCCCATTGTGTATTATGGGTTTTTTGTTGACTTTCTGGAGAATTTCATCTCTTAAGGATTTTTAAACAAAATTGACTATAGTGTCTCTTGGTGTTTTGTTTTCCCTTGCATAATTGCTTTGGATTCGGTACACTTTGTCAATTTCTCTCTCTACCTCTCCTTCTGATCTTTCCAAGGTGGTCGCTAGGATTCTTATGATTGTCAGTTTGAGATTTTCCTGGGATTCTTCCATTAAATTTCTGAACCTCAACTGCTTTTCCAGCTCTTTTTGTTGGAGCCTTTCCAGAGTTTTTTTTCCATTTTTCCGCCTTATTGTTTATCCCTTCTATGTCATTTGTCATTTTACCTTGTGCCTTTTCTATTTTTTTATTTTTTCCCTTAAGCTCTGCTGTGTCTTGGCTAAGCTTGTTGAGGTCAGATTTCAGCTTACTGATGTCCTCTTTTATTTCCTTTTTCATCTCATCCACCTTATCTTGAGTTTTCTTTTGTTCTTGGTTCTGTTGTTCCATCAGTTGTCTCATCTCTCTTTTGGTTTCCAGTTGTGTTTCATTTAATTTTTGGAATTCTCTCATCACATCCTTCATGCTGAACTCCTCTGTTCCGGATCCTCTTCGGAATGCTAATCTGATATCTTTTATATCTTTCTCTCCTTTGGATTTAGCCGCCGACATCTTTGTCTTTTCCTTTTCCTTTTTTCCTAGGATTCCCTTCTGGTTTATTTTTAAGTTTCAAATAATCCTCAGTGTCCTATGCCCATCTACCACCAGGTGGCGTTATATTTTCTTCCCTAGATTTCTTCTGGGCTACTACTCCTGTATCTTCCTCTGTCTTCCGTCTGGCGTCTGGTGTTATGTCTAATTTATCCTTTAGCTTTCCCTTTTGTCAGCCTCTGTATCTCCGTTTGAGTGAGATGGTCTCAATGGGTTATTGTGTCTTTGCGATCTTGCTTATTTTCCCTTCGCTCGAGTGTCCAGCATAAGTCTTCCGCCCTTAGCTAGTGTGACTTCTGCCCTTATCTTGTTCTTTCCTGTTCCTTTGCCCGCCCTCTGTGCTTCTCGTTCTCTTATTGGTATGTAGCTGCTACTTCCGCCCTTCCCGAAGTCAGATGGGCGTGTGCAGCTCTTAAACGTTGCCCTCCCTCGCGTGATGTTGCTGTTCTCGCGTTTCTCTCACTCAAATTGTTGAGGTCTCGGCACTCACTTCCGGGGACGGTCTCTTCCACCAGGGAGACGCTGCCCTTGGTTATTTGTTGGCGGTAAGACTTATTTTCCGATCTTTAGGGCTTTTCTTTTTTGTTTTTAACTAGCTAGGGCTTTGGGTGTTGATTTAATTAGTCCCTCGGTATTCTGCTGGACCTCTGGCGTGGGATTTTTCTCCTCCCCCACCTCCTGGTTTCCCTTCGTTCTGGCACGGTCTGCTTGCTTCTTATCTTATTTGGAATAAATCTCTCTGAGTCTTGGGGTTGGTAACTCACTTTAGGTCTGAATCTTTCCTCTTCCTTCTGGCTTGCGCCTTCTTTTATCGTAGATTTTGTCTGCAGGAGGGCGGGGTATGCAGTATGTGCGTCCCGAAAGACGCTTCCCCCAGAGTCATCCGTATCTCCTCCGACTGCACCCTTTGTCCCCTTATCACCTCACCCTTGAGGGGAGAGATTTCAGGGAGCCTGGGGAGCCTGGAGGATCCTGCGTTCCCCCCGACGTCTATCCACCGGGGGAGGGGAGCTTTTACGCTCTACCCGACGGCTTCTATGGGGTTGGAAGCAGGAGCTCCTGCTATCCGTGCCTGCTGCCTTCACCGCTCTCCCCTCTGATTCTCTAGATCAGTCGTGGCAAATTTAATTGTTAATGTGTTTATTCTGCATTTTCTTGGAAGATGCGGAATAAACCCACTACTTCTGTTGTCTGGACTTATTTGCCATTTTATAATAAGTGATGTCATTTTATAATGTGATTGGATATAATAGGACTTGGGCATCCATAGATTTTGGTATCCATGGGGAGTTCTTGAGCCAATCCCCAGTGAATATCCACTCCATACTAAAGAAGAACTAGTTCTGTAATATCATGATGCATTAAAGCTCAACAGCGATGCTGACTTTACCAGATGATTAACCAATTTATTGTGGTGGTGTGGTATTTTATTTCACCAATTGTGAAGTCTGCCAGTAGTGTCGTTTAAAGGAATTATGGGCATCATTGTTAAATCACATTACCATTCCAGACACACTGTAAACATATGCATGCATTTAATTATAATAGTGTGAATTATAAGAGAAAATGTAATGCTAAAAATGGTGGCTTTTATGTCATCGTAATAATGGCAACTATTTATCTTGGTTTGGCAGGTTCAGCCTTTGTTTAATAGTTGGCTCTGCCTAAATAGAATGTGGTTTCCTAAAACCCACAGTAACCCCTGTCCCCTCCCTTTTGTTATTTCACAAATGCTGAGCAATAATCATGTGGTATAAATGATTAACGTAGTCATGGGTTAGCAAGTATCATTTAGGTTTAAAGAAAGTTTTATGTTTTTAGTCCTATGATGGCCAAGGCCCATACTATTATTGAAATCATAACCTTTCGATATCAGAAGGAAATTTCTTTACTTTCAGTGGTATAAAGCAAGGCTTATGCCTTGCTTTAATTTTTTTTTGAAATTAAAAGTTGTTTTCACCACTAATAGCTGTCCTAAAAATGTTCATAACATTTCAGTTGTTATTTTCTTGCAAAAAACAAAAATCATTGTGGTCATAGAGTGAGTGGTACTTGCATAAATCCATGCTTCATGCCATGGTAGAATAGTCCTAGGGGAAACTCATAGGATTGGGATGTAAAGCATATCATCAATCAATATCTTGAATATGCGGAATATACTTGAAGAAGAGCAAGAAACAGAATTCTGCTTTATAGATCTGAAATATTAAACCATCTTATGTAGAAGGCAGTCATTTCTGAGAAAGCAAAACTAGATTACAGGCAAAGACCATTTTTCAACAGTCTGTTTTTCAACAATTCACTCCTTCAACAATAACCAAAGCTCACCCTGGCAATCTGAAAGATTGGGTTCCCTATTTCAGTGACAGTAACCTGTAGAATAAACTGTAATATACTTTGAGATTTACTTTCCAGATCAGTTGTCGCCATACAATCTTTCAGTAGTCTGATTTCACTAGGATAGCTCATCACCAATTATAAGAGTCCAACTTGCAAGTCATAGTATCCTCCTTACTTAAAACAGATAAAGTTCATTGGACTTATTGGACCCACTGTACTCTTACTGTACTCCTCTGCTTGTACAAACTTAGTTATGAGACTATCTTCTGTAGACCATTTCAACTGTTATGTTTTAAAGCAATTTTATCACCTATTTAAAAAGGAGAAATATAATATCTTTAAGTTTCACAGCTGATATATTAAAAGGTCTCAATATACATGGCCATGATTTGGGAGACTGTGACATGTAAATGAACCAATTCCAATGTTACTGTGAAAAAATATTGGCAAGTTTCTGACTTGGAAAAGGTTAAAATGAATTACTTGGAACTTGATATAGAAATTATGACTAAAGCAGGATATGGGTTGGGGCATTTTATTATTCTTTTATTGATAAATATGAATGGCATACAGTTAATTTCAGCACTGTAATTGAGCAATGCATTCTGGGAAGCCGAAAAGCACTGTAAGATGAGGAAATGTTTTTGAGCCTAATCAAGAGAAGAAAGAAGCCTTTCATAGCCCATATGATGCTGTTGTCAGAGCAGATAATGATTCCATAATAATGGCACATTGTGAATTTTTAAGCTGGAAGGACTGGAACAAAATGAGCAGACATTGTTGGTTTGAAAACCTGAAGAGCTGGTCTTTGGCTTTCAGGAACTTGTAAAAACCTACACAGAAATGTTTTGCTCTCAGAAGTTTAAATATAAAGACAGACAACATTTTCCAGAGACTGGTACCAAGAAAAAGGTGTGCATATATAGCAGTACTTTGGCTCTTTGATTTCACTTTTCCCCCAGTCATGATTATGATCTTTAAACATTACACATCAAAGTGCTATATTACACTGACTCCATGGCATGCAATTCTTTCCCTCACTTTGGACATAGAAGAAGCAGATTTTAAAAACTGTTAGTTATGGTCTGAAACATTTAGTGTAAATTGGAAAGAAATATTGAAAAGAAGAAAATATTGAGTATAAACTAGAAAATATTATATTGGAGATATGTGATCCTGAGGACATCATGAGTGCAGTAAAGAATTCTACAGCTGCATTCTAGACAATTGTCTTTGTTCTTTCTTGGTGACTTTCTATCTTTCTTTCTTTCTTTCTTTCAACATCTGTTGCATATAGCTTCATAATGTTCCATATGTGGGGAATGTTACCAAGAATCTAGAGACCTGGCTCCTTCAGCATTGCTTGTGTTGAGATATAGTATTGAAAAGTTAGAGGATACAGAGCTTTTTTCCAGCAAAAATGGTTGCAACCCTCCCAGGCTTACCTTATCCTTATCTTGAATTGTCTCAGATAACTCTTTTCCTATTCAGAAAATAAGTAAAAACTCAAGATGACAAAGTATTTTACATTAATAATAAACACCTTCATATAAATATTTTTTTAAAAAAAGGATTTATGCAGATATAAATGTAGCCTGGTATATATTCAGATGGGAGCCCCCAGTGGCACAGTGGGTTAAACCGCTGAGCTGCTGAACTTGCTGATTGAATGGTCCGTGGTTCAAATCTGAGGAACAGAGTGAGCTTCCACTGTCAGGCCCAGTTTCTGTCCACCTAGCAGTTTGAAAACATGCAAATGTGCGTAGATCAATAAGTACCACTTTGGTGGGAAGGTAACGGCGCTCCTTGCAGTCATGCCAGCCAGATGACCTTGGGGGCATCTATGGACAATGCCAGCTCTTGGGCTTAGAAATGGAGATGGGCACCACTCCCCAGAGTCAGACATGACTAGACTTAATATCAAGGTGAAGCCTTTACCTTATGTATTGAATTTATTTATTTATTTATTTATTATTTAAAACTTTTGTACCCCGATCTTCTCACCTCCACAGAGGGACAAATAGGGTAGGAAGCATTTTTGTCATGTTCTCTCTTGATTTATTATCTAATGATTCAACATCACCAAACTTTTTTTTGAAGTTGTTATGTTTCCTCTGGTTCTAAAAATGAGTTGGGCCAAGTCTGAACAGTGTGTATGATACATGCGAAATTGTACATTGAAAAACATATGTTGGAAAATCATCTATTTAGATGCATTGTCCAGTACATTATTTAACCAATCTGTAAAGGTGTTTCTGTCACTTTCCCAGGACAACAAAAATTGATTGTGAAGCACATGACAGATCAATTTGCATGTCCTAGTATGATACAAGTTGTGCAGATTTCACAACATGAAAGAGGAGAGATAACAAGATGAGAATAGCCAATGGAATAACTTGATGCCACACAACAGAGGGAGCAGATATGGTGAATGTGCCTCTAATTATAACAAAAGAATAGAAATAGAAAATTGATCGGTCTACACATGCTATAAAATCCAAAATCATGTAGATTATAATGGGGTGGGGGCAGCAGTGGCTAGATAACACACATGCAACATTCATCCACATGGAAAACATGTTTTAAAAAGTCAGAAGATAGTCCAAAATCCAGTCCAGCGCTAAAATGCGCTACAGCTGAGCAGTGTAAACAGTGGAACCTCTTGAATATTCGGATAAAAGGTCCAGATACGGCACTCTTAGGAAGGTAAACAAACACCTTTTTCAGTTCTTTCCTCAGAAGAAATGAGCACTATTGCTGATTCTTATCAAATAGGCTGCTGCAGTTCAGTGCTGTTGTCTTAAATTATGTGTATCTCCGGGCCCTTTAACACAGCCCTATATCCCAGAATATCAAGGCAGAAAATCCCACAATATCCGGGTTATCTGAGTCCACACTCAGATAATGTGGGATTTCGTGCCTTGATATTCTGGGATATAAGGCTGTGTGAAAGGGCCCTCAGTTCCCCAAAAAGTGGTAAGAATATATATATATATGCTATTCTGTTAGATTGATTTGGTATGAGAAGAACATTGTGGGTGCTTCACGAGCTTTTTCACAGTTCTCTGGGTGCGTGTGGAGACTCTATGGAGTGGAATTTGATTTCTTTAATATACATTCTAATCTAGATTATGTGGCTGTGTAGAAGCCGTCTCAGAAAGAGCTTTCTTCCTCTATTGGTAACCTTATCTCTATGCAAGAGCAGTCTCTTAGAAAGGGGCTCAGTTGTGTTCACAATATGGAGGATGTGTTGATAGCACCAGTCAGGATGTGAGGTATTCCTCAACCCTATCCCCTCCTTTAATTCATTTACAATTTTAGAATTTTGTTACTGTTTGCTCAGGCTCCTGTCTATGTAGCCAACTATCTTCGTTTTTGAAGCAGTAGTTTTTATTATATTTATGAGGAAGTATATATACCATTGGAATTTACTTCTAGGTAAACAGGTTTTATGATTGGACTGGTAAAATTTCTCTGAGCTTTTAAAAATGTGTTATTTGGCAGAGACTGGTCTGCCAAATAACAGCTCGAGACTGTCCAAAGGATATTAATTTTATAGATCGGAATGTTCAGATATTCTGCTTTTGGCACATGTACTATATTTTAATGAAAAAGGCTGTAATAGCTATGATTGGTTTAAAGAAAAGGTCCGCTGAGAAATGATTTCTGGAATACATGTAACTTGAGAGCGGGGAGACAGAATCAAAAAAATAGTGTACTTTTAGTATTACCTTGCTTTCCCTGTGCAGTAAGATTGGAGAGTCTTGCCAGGAGATCGACCACAGAGTCAACCCATCTCATTATTTGATTGGCGCAATAAGTCACAACAAAGAGTTACAGGACACCTGGGATGATAACTCACTCATAGGACTGCCTTATCCTAGAGCAATGTTTCTTAAACTATGCTCCTCCAAGTGTTTTGGACATGATCTCCCAGAAATCCCAGCCAGTTTACCAGCTGTTAGGAATTGTGGGAGCTGAAGTCCAGGAGGAGCACAGTTTGAGAGGAGCACAGTTTGAGAAACATTGTCCTCCTAGAGCAGACCTGGGAAAACTTTGGCCCTCCAGGTGTTTTGGACTCCAACTCCCACAATTCCTAACAGCCGATATGCTGTTAGGAATTGTGGGAGTTGAAGTCCAAAACACCTGGAGGGCTGAAGTTTGGCCAGGCCTGTCCTAGAGGCTATAACACACATTGAAACAAAGAAGGAGAAGTCAAATGTGCTTCAGTGGTTCTCAATCTGTGGGTTGATGTTTTGGCCTACAACTCCCAGAAATCCTAGCCAGTTTACCAGCTGTTAGGATTTCTGGGAGTTAAGGGCCAGAATATCTGGGGACCCACAGGTTGAGAACTATTATAGATGATATAGTATTCAATCCTTTCAATATAGTTTACAGATGTGATTTAGGGTTGAGACTTCTTTGATAGCCCTAGCTGCTTATATTTTCTAGCAACACAATTCAGAACAGCCCCTGAATGACCTGTTTTCCATTTCCTCATTATGTGTATTATTGTGTATTTAAAAACGTCTTTAGTGAGTGTATTGTTCTCCAACACTTTTGTTGTATGGCATTAACAAACACAAAATACTTCGTTGTTGTTTCCCTTGATTGCACCCACAACAAGTATTTTTACATTTTTGTTCCACCTCCTTCTGACCTTGTTCCTTTACAGCAAGGCAAGGCAATAAGATGCTTGTTTCTCTATTTGTAGAAGGTTATCAGTGTCACACTCACTTGACAGAATGAGAAGAAAGTTTATTCAAAGGGAAATAATTTCCTTAAGAGACAGAGCAAAGAAGCAATACGCTCTAGATTTCTAAAAAGAGGCTAGTATTCAAAAAGCAAAATTGTCCTTATGCCCTTCTCATGAATCTGGCTGCCCTACATATATCTAATATACCAAGGAATTATCATTTATTGAAAAGCATACAGACATAAACACAAAACACAAACATACACACCATAATGTACATTTAGATGGAGCAAAACCTTGTAATTTGAATAAATATTTCACTCATTTCAAAAGGATTTTCCATAGATTTCTTTCTTTGCTGTCAGGAAAAATACTGTTGAAGGAATTCCCATCGCCAACCACCACCAAACTGGGCTTTCACATATTTAATTCTTCTGATACTTTTAGGCTGCATTACAATGCATGGTACTGGCTACCTATTCCCTCTTCTCTAGTCATCAAGAGAATTACAATGTTGACGGTTCACCTGTTCTCTTTTCTTCTATTGGATTGCACACACACACACACACACACACACACACACACACATATATATTCATGTTAACCTTATTTCAATTATATATTTTATTCTTCTGTAATGTACCTTATGGAGCAATGCCCCCCCCCAAAGCAAAAACTGGAGGACACCCAAAGAAATCCGCAAAGAAAAAGAAGAAAAACCAATGAACTCTTAACATTAGTGGAATGAAAGCTGGTAGTAATGGGCAAGGTGCCACACATGTTATAGAATTTTTAAAAATTGGAAATTAGGTTGCTAAAAATATCCTAGGTATTGAGATATCAAGACCAAAACCTGAGATCTGATTATCCCTTTTGATGTCATGAAACAGTGTTTCCCAACCTTTTTTGAGCCGCGGCACACTTTTTACACTTGCAAAATCCTGGGGCACACCACCAACCAAAATGGCACAAAATAACACTCTAACACAGTAATACATATAGTTAATATGTTTTTTAAAGGTATTTATACACTCAGTGTGAAACCTGGGCCTGTTTCAATGAACTCAACATAGATATCCTGGCAGGAATGGCAGAAAGACACAAACTTCCCACACAGAACTCCCATAACCAAGAGAAAATACTATAAGAGTTTGGTGGGCATTGACCTTGAGTTTTGGAGTTGTAGTTCACCTATATCCAGAGAGCACTGTGGACTCAAACAATGTTGGATCAGGACCAAACTTGGCATGAATACTCAATATGCCCAAATATCAACGCAGATGGAGTTCAGGGGAAATAGACCTTGACATTTAGGAGTTGTAGTTGCTGGGATTTATAGTTCTCCTACAATCAAAGAGCATTCTGAACCCCACCAATGATAGAACTGGGCCAAACTTCCCACACAGAACCCCCAGGAGGCAAGAGGAGGTCTCTACTTGGGGAAAGGAAGGCAGGTCTTCCCAATGCATGGAGAGGGAGAGACTAAGTAGACAACACGTGGGGAGGGGGGGTGTTTGTAATTTTGTGCCTTTATCGAGGTAGGTTTCTTAGGGTTTTTATACTTCAACACACTAGACTCTCTCCCCCCCCCCTTCCTGGAGGTTCCAATTGCCCTGGCACACTGGTTGGGAAACACTGTCATAAAAGATGGTCTTAGTGATGCTAAGAGGATGATGTTACAAAATATCACTTCTGATTATATTATTAAGCATGACAAATTGATCATCAACTACAGTTTTTAAGGAGGAGTCTGGTCCTGACATTTCTCCCTCTCAATGTGAGAACTGGAGAAGTGGTTCTAGGCTCTGAAACAACTCATAACCAGGTCCGGAGATCTGAGAATTGTATTTGGAAATCATAATATGTTCAAGAAAGTGTTGGAAACAACTATAGGGATCCAAGTTGGAAAGGACTGTTTTAAAGTTTTGTAGAGGCTTGGTCTAGGTTAATCATGTGCCCCTATAATACGTTTCCCCCCTCCTGTATGAAGGCCTCTCATGCGTTTTTACGCTTTGATAAGTCTCCGCCCATAAACAATCTGCTCCATCCCTATCTCACCCAGAGTTTCTTAGCTTTTTAGTATTTTATCTTTTACATGCGGCCCGCTCATTGTCACTGTGATTGCTTACTGTATTCTTATGTTTATGAATTTTATTATGCTGTTGTTTGTGTTTTGGTTTTATTTTATTTTAATTGTTTTGTTGAGCCTGGCCCCATGTAAGCCGCCCCGAGTCCCTGTTGGGGAGATGGTGGCAGGGTATAAATAAAGTTTATTGTTATATTATTATATACTTCTTTAGTGCTGAAGTCCTGTTGTAGATGCTACCACCAGACACAGGCAGAATTGTTTTGACTTCATTAACATTTACTCTTCAGTTTTATTCAATTTTTATGAAATCCCCACCTACATAAGATTAAAAAAAACCAGTTTAATCCATTTAGTAGGTTTTGGGGGAAGCTTTTAAAGAAAGTATGTTGATCTGTAAGTATGCCTTTTTCAGTAAAATGGGGTTTTTTTTGCTAGAGTTCTGTTGTTTATTTATTTTGTTTTATTGCAGTTCTTAAAATTAAAAGTAGATTCTAAATTTTCTAATTAAATAAAAAGGATGGGTTTTTGTCGTTGTTGTAGAAAGTGTCTTTGAGAATGTCATCAGAAGTACCATTGTTTGGTTAGTTTCTAACATAAGACTTCAGTTTGGGAGTTAAAGGTGATGAATACTAATAAAGCAAGGAAATGAAAGAGTGGGGTGATCAACAAGGCAGCAATGGTATGATCAAAATATAGTTTTTTGAGTGAGTGAGTGAGAGAGAGAGAGGTAGAGAGGTAGAGAGAAAGAGAGAGAGGTGGGTGGGTAGGTGGGTGGGTGGGAACATACTTTAATGTTTTATTTTTTTGTCGAGGAATGAAAGAGAGAACCCCTGTACATTTCAGGAGGCAAGTTTCTTTTAAAACCTTTATGCCTATTACTCTGAATTAAATGTCTGCTCAAGAGTCTAGGAAAAGCTTCCTGGGAAGAGCAAAACAATCCAAGCCATATGTATTGGGCAGTTTGCCAATATGCCTAAGCCACCTGGCTATATACGCAGCCAAGTATGCCATTCTGACTAGCCAGCTTTAACCTTCAGGCAGCTTTTTTTCTCTTTTAGCTTTTACAAAGCTCTAAAGACCTCTCTGCACTACATCCCATGTCGCCACTGCCAGTAGTTTGTGCACATTCAGACAGACTCTGTAGTTTGTACTGGCCAGACAGCTCTCAGCACCCATTCTGAATGTGTTTCTTTTGTCTGGAGAGCAGTTCAGTCGTGTTGAACCAGGGCCATAACGTGAGTCTGGAGATAGCAGACTGAAACCTTTATCCATATGCTGCAGTTAGACACATTGACTGACAAGCCACCATTTTCAACCCAAGACTGTAAAGATAGTATTTTCTAAGTAGCGCCTATCAAAGGTTTTTGTTTGTCTCTTACATTATGGAATATTTGCTCGCACGTTCTGGAAGTGGCAAACCAATGAAATATAACTTTAGCATTTATGCCATATGGAGGCCTCAGTGATACAGGTTTTTATTTTTAAATAACCAGTTTAATTTTAATTTACAGTGTGAGTTGTTTTTGATGACAAGGCCAGGAATTGGAACAGAGATTCAGTTCAGCAAGTTTTTTGATAAAATACGGCAATGGTAGATGGCTGAAACAAATGAGAATGATAGTTTGTCATTTTTGTGCAATGCTGTACACTATGAAATGCTTTTTCAGATCTTTTCTGTCCAGGCAGCAATGTCCTGGAATCAAGGCAGCATTTCTTTCAGGATAGGAAATGGGCACTGGACAATGGTAAACATACTTCTCTACAGTCAGTTAGTGTGTTGATAGTTCTGCTTGGATGGAAGAATTTTCTTTTTCTGTGGTGTCTTATTTTATGGACCTTTATTGCAGGATAAAGAATAATGTGGCCTATGAAACTTTCCCAGATAGTTTATTTGTCACATACATAACCTGTTGAAGTGTGATATAGGTTATGTTTCATTTTGAAGGCAATTGACTTTGCTAGGTACTGCACCTTAAGTTGAACAACTCACTACAAAAACTAGATCTGAAGTGGTTTCATGCCATATAACATCCACCCGAGGATAGACACTTCATATCTTTCATATCAGCAAGATAAGACTTATCAACTAATATTTTGTGGATGTGTTCAATGAATATAGATGGCAAGTGAAAAATTGTCAATCTTGGTTACATTGTTTTCTTCTAAGATGAAATTACTGATGGTTCTTTTATGTGTCTCAGAATAACTATGCAATCTCATCAAACTCCTCAAATGCCTGCCTCATGATTTTGCTTCCATCTCCATAATAGGGTAAAACAATGTGACCAAATTTTTCAAATAGATTCTTTTAGTTATCATTTTTCAGCCTTTTGTCCCCATAGCAGGTTGAACTATAGCTCACATTGCCACTATGAACAGTGGTTGTGGTTTATGAAAGTTGCATTCCAAAACAATGAGGTTGGGAAAGGCTGTTTTCTATTTTGTTTCGTATGCATGCACTTTTTAAAAGATGGCCGATAAGTTCAAGATTCATATGTGCATAGATAGGTTTCCTTTTTTCATGGATAGCTTAGTTTGACAAAATGGGATCACAAATACTTTCTTCCTATCGCTGACTTTATAGTACTAAGGGAAAATCCTCTTCTTTGGCTGATTTCTGTCTTTTGTGTAGCAGTATCTATTCACTAAAGAGATATATTGTGGCATGGCTTCCTTTAGATTTTTTTAATAAAAAAAAACAGAAGCGATTCCAATGAAAAATATTTGCTTCAGTTCTTTCATTTTGAAATATTTACATGTGATTTCAATAGGCTTGCCACCTTGCTTCTTTTCCACTCTGCAAAAACAAAATATGTCTTTTGTTATAAACATATCAGTGCTATTGTAAAAAGTTTCATCCTTATTTTATAATTGGTTTTTTAAAATAATTTTGCTTGGTGTATTGTGAAATAAAAGCAGAATCAGGTGTGAAATAGGCAGTCTCAGGATGTGTAAAGAAAATTTTATTTCTCAAAAAAGGTGTTTCAACTGCAAAGTATTAGTGTAGCCTTGTTCAAGGGCTATTAAAACAAAAAGGCGACCATCTAAACTTTCAGGATGTCCAAACTCCAGATTTCCATTTAGACAGAACCCAACTAAACCAACCCTTAGAACCCATCAGTTCCCTTTCTTGACAAAGTTTTGCCATTTTGAAAAAAATAGGTTTCCAAACACCCAAATCAATTTTCAAAATATTATTATTATTATTAGTGTACGAGTTTAATAGCATATTTAACATATCATTTAATAAAGCTGTCTGCATATGAGTGTGTATATTTAGTGTGTGCCTTCTCTGTGACTGTTACTACATGTGTATTCTTTTAAAAGTCCTTGAAGAAGGCCATCCCAGTATTATTGTATTTATTTAGGTCAAAACATTGCTCGTTTACAGTATTTTGAGAAATAAAATGTTCTTTAACACATCCTGGAATATTTTCCCTCTCTCCAGATTTACTGTGAAAAGAACATTTCCCAGCCATTGTCTATTTTCATTCTAGGTAGTGAGTGGTGGACCAAGAACCTATTTCATTCAGAGTCCCAACAATTGTCTCTGTCAAAATGATTGATAATGGGACTTTTTCCTAGTTTAAGTAAAAACAAGAGATTCCTTCTTGTCTTTTTCAAACCACTAGCAATTGGGACATATCAGTGAAGGTACCATAAGTGTCTGTGTGAACGGATGTAATTTCCATGTTGTTCATGAAGGTACTGATGAAATTAAATGTGGTTAACTGTGCTCACAAAAAAATAATAATTCTGGGCTCATTTGGGACTGAATTCATCAGTTAATGTGAAGTAATGCTTTTGAAAAGGTTTTTTTTTCCAGATATGTCTTTTGTCTTTAGTCTTGGGTTGAGTTTTTGTTTACGTTTGCATATTAATACATTAGTAATGTTTAACATAGTTTATCGATAATGTTGAGATTTCAGTTTCAAGACTGCTTTTTGTGGATTATTTAGATATCAGTTTTATTTATCTCTCCAGTCGTGGATCAGTGTTTTGTTATTAGGTTTTCATGAGTGGATTTTCAGATTTTTTTTTAAAGATAATGTATTGATCACAATATTTTAGTTTATATTAGTTAATTTTGAAGGAATTGAAAGTTTATAATTTGAGCTTAAATTACAAAACATAATTAAATCATCATGGCAGCTCTTTAGCCAAAACAAGTTTCAGGAAGAGAAAAAGTTTAATAGTCCTTCCAATATCCACAGTTTTTCTCTGAACCACTGCCTGCATTGCTTTTCACAGGTTCCAAGTTTGTGTTTTAAATGCATGGCTGTGTTTCTGCATTTTGGCGAACACAAGGCTCCACAGTGACTGGAAAGCAAAGCAAGGCAAAGCCATCCACTTCTATATTGTTTTCCATTTCAAGAACACATTTCAAGAGCAGCATATATGTGAATGGAGCTGGTTGTTTGGAGCACTCTAGAAATCTGGTCACTCTCATATATGAAACATCAGGTAGTAAGAAGTAAGGGAGTAAGTATGTTAAAAATAAAGTTCTCTCCCAAAATGATAACCATAAAGCTGAAAGATTATTATGGTGAATACCCAGAAGATGGCCTAATTCCCCAAATGCACCAGATCTAGTCTGGTTTTGGAAGCTAAACAGGTAGCCCTGAGCACTTGTAGGGAGACCAACAATAAATATCAGGTACTGAAGGTTATATTTCAGAGAAAGTAACTCGCAAGTCTCCCTCTGATTATTCCTTGCCTAAGAAAACCTTATGAAATTCACAGGGTCCCCATAAGTTGACAGGCAACCTGAAGACACTTATATATTAAATTAATTTAATTAAAAACATATTTTGTGAGACAAAAATCCCTATGTGGGTTCATCACAACTTGAATACAGGCATGCACCCACCCACATAAAGATGAAAATTTGGTTAAACAGTGTAGTTGTTGAAAGAATACGCAAAAAGAGATAGAAAAAACGCAAAAGGTAGCAAAGCAAATGATTTGAAAAAAACGTCGTGTACTGAAATAAATGACATGGTTCAGGCCTTATTAAAACACAACTAGTTAGATGCTTTATTACTGATGACTCAACATAATTTTGTCATACAGATTATTTAATATAAAACTAATAAGCTTTTTTTAAAGGTTACCTATTGAGATTTCCATAAAGTGCCTGTTTACAGTGCATACATTATGTTGAAGGATTTGCACCCTAACTATACCCTTAGAAATTGAAAAACCATGTTTATCTAGTGAAGCAATATGGAACTCAAGATTCTTTCCTGAGTTTTGAACACTGGCCAAGTTATTTCAAAACCAGATCTCAAAACATTATGATAGAAATGTATTTGCATTTGTTCTTAAGTATGGATGAATAAAGACTGGCATCGTTTTCATTTTCATTATCACTTTGATCTTTGGATGGGAGGAGGTCTCACTTCCCCTTTTTATAAATATCAGTATACAAAAATGTCATATTAACCCTGCCATTGTTTTCATTAAAAATCTACCCAATAATTCTTATTAAAAAAAGGAGGAAGGGAAATAATGGCTACATTGGTGGACCATGTTAGTATCTACTCTCTCAGGGGGTACTGAGATTCCTGCTAGATAGAGTTTGGAAAAGTTGGTTTTTTGGACTGTCTTTCTCAGATTATTACAGCACCATGGAATTTTCTGGAATTTTATTCTTGGATTTCTTCTTCTATCCCACTGTGTTTAATACTATCAGTAGTCATTGCTGTGTTACTCTTGAAACTGAACTATATCCCAGTATTGAGTAGCTCATGCCATCCTCACCTACTACAGTGGACTGGTCTCATATGCAGTCATTGTCACTTTCACCCCCCACACACACACACACAAAATGTGACAATTTGATTTAAATCTAAACTCTTCTTGAAAACTAGATTTAAAATTTGCTTGAGGAAATAGCAGTTTGTAACAGCAGATATAGAAAAGTCAGGTGCAATCAAAGACATTTGAAACATAAAGTAGTTTATGTGTACTGTTTTGAAGTCCAACTATCTTTTACAGTAAAGAAGCTTCTCTCGGGATTTCTACTCTTTACAATGGATTTCAGCTCTCCTACAGAATATCTGCCTTCAGCTTGAATTATCTTGTGCAGACATTCTGGCGAGCTGCAACATAAACTTCTGATGGCTTTAGCCTTAGAAGACCCGAGATTGGGAGCCAGTAAGTTAGACACAGAAGCAGGGGAGAGAAATCTTATCTTTTCTGGGGCTTTTTCCTTCTTGGTTTTCTGCGCAGAAATCAATATATGCGATCAATAGTTGGTTTTGAGTTGTTCACTACATGCTGAAGTTTTTCTGATGTAAACCATGAGTGTCTGGGCATCAGACATTATAATGTGTCAAAGGAGGTCTGATAGCTGCTACAGTCATCCCAAGTTACCTTTTATTTCCAGTGACAGGGTTTGTAAGGTGAGAAGGGAAGAAATCCAACATTTCTGAGCCCAGATCAATTTGATTGTTGCAATAGTTGAGGAGCAGAGTTTTTGAGAGAACAGTACTGTTGAAATAGCTGAAGATACCGTTAATTCAAATACAGTATGGTTGCTTTTCAGTCAACTTTCTAACATTAATGCTTAAGGTTTTCTCCAACAATCGATCATGACATGTTATAAAAAATATCTGGATAAAAAGAAAAACCTTTATTAACATCCAAATTGCACTGACGTAGTGTCACTATACATTTAGTTTTGTTGAAAAAGAACACTCATTCATATATTCCGTTAATTAGATAGCACTTGATTTCAGTTAAGTTTAACGTAAAAGATAGCCTTCAGTGAAAACTTACCACAAAAGATTATATTTAGCTCTAAAAAGATATATTACAATAAAGTCTTGCCCTTATTCCTTGTTTAGAAATAGATTCATGCTCCTGGAGAGACAAATCTACTTGTAAATATGGCACACTAGGAACAACACTTCATTCAGCAGCATAACTGGGAAGAAGAAAACATCAGAGGGAAAAATTGTGACACATACCCAACTGATAGCTGATCTATTATTTTAACTGCTTTCAAAGGACCAGTGATGGTGGCATCAACAGAGGTTATAAAACAGACAAGAAATGCAAGCATCCCATCTCTGGTGTCCATTTTTGCCTTAAGACATGGATACTTACGAGTAAACACTTTCTAGGTTGGCTTTGCCCCTTAGTCTCCATCTCCATTGTGCTATACTTATGAGACATAATAATACACTTTATTTATATTCCGCTCTTCTCACCCCAAGGGGACTCAGAGCGGATTACATCACACATATAGCAGACAATCCCTGCCGGAAGACGTACAGTTACAATACAACACATACAATTTGAAGGATTTTTTCTTCTTTTGGCTGTGTCACAGGGTGTGTCATTACATCACAAGGGGGTACTGTTGCTTCATCCTCATGACGGAGGGCCTCTGTTCTGCATTCCACCTTCTGACAGTCGATCTTTATTTATTCAGACGTTGTAAAGTCTTTTTACTGAAAAGAATCCTCCCCCGCTTTCGGTGGTTCCCAGTTCATCTATTCACAGCTGGGCTGTTTTCGAACTGCTGGGTGAACAGTGGACAGGGCTCACAGCTGGGTGTCCAAGCCAGCTCGAGAATCGAACTTGCAACCTTCAGATTGCCAGCACAGCTGTTCTACCGCTGTGCTATCTCTCCGGCCCTTCTTCTTTGCTCTTCTGGAGAAAACAAAAACCCAAGATGCGCAACTTTTGAAGGGGGGGTGGTCATTCTCTCTGGTCCTACACTTTCTAGATATTTTATCTCTCTCCTGTGCCATGTTAGGGAGTAGGCACATATAGTATTTATGTTTTGAAAGGCGAATACAGTATTAAATCTTCCTCTGATTGGCACAGTCCTTCCTAGAAGCTGAGAATATTTGTTTCTCTCCATCCTCACATATATGATTACAGTATGACTCTCACATCTGTGTTTTCGCCTATTCATATAAGGCAGTGGTTCTCAACCTTTCTAAAGCCGTGACCCCTAAATACAGTTCCTCATGTTGTGGTGACCCCCAATCATAAAATTATTTTCATTGCTACTTTAGAACTGCATTATTGCTACTGTTATGAATGGCAATGTAAATATCTGATATGCAGGATGTATATAATTAAAGCATAGTGATTAATCACAAAAACAATATGTTTGAGGAGTATGGACAACGGATGATGGGATTTGCAGTACCTTCAATTGATTCAGCTCTGACTTCCACAGACCACGGAGACCCCCACAAATTACAGAACTGGACCAAACTTGGCACAGAGAACCCACATGACCAACAGAAAATACTGGAGGAGTTTGGGAGGAATTGGCAGTGAATTAGGGGAGATGTAGTTCACCTACATCCAGAGAGAACTGAGAACCCAAACAACTATGGATCTGGACCAAACTTGACACGAATACTAATTATGCCTAATGAGGGCAAACCAAAGAGAACATTATACATTAAAAAGTATGGAGTGGATCTCATCAGATACACACATGTTGCCAACACTTTGGTGTACAGTTCCAATAAAATTGTTGATAGGGAAAATAGACCATGACATTTGGGAGTTGCAGTTACTTGGCAGCAGGGCCGTAGCCAGGATTTTGATTCAGGGGGGCTGAGTTTGGTTTGGGGGGGCTGAGACTGGGTGGAAGAGGGTCTACCCTAGCAAACCTTTTGTATTGTTATCCCAATAACCCCATTAATGTGGGATATAATGAGCATGGTGATCAGATCATGATATGAATAAACA
The DNA here is from genome assembly GCA_030556195.1 of Anolis apletophallus. Classification (NCBI taxonomy): domain Eukaryota; kingdom Metazoa; phylum Chordata; class Lepidosauria; order Squamata; family Anolidae; genus Anolis; species Anolis apletophallus. Next base: position 96,199,431 of record JARBWK010000005.1, read on the forward strand.
TAACAGTTTAAATAATGTACCAGTAAGGCCTTTTCGCAGACCACCCTGAGAATTTCGGGGGGGGGGGGGGGGCTGAAGCCCCCATAGCCCCCCCCCCCTGACTACATGCCTGCTTGGAAGTTATAGTTCACCTGCCATCAAATAGCATTCTGAACACCAACAACAATGGAATTGAACCAGATTTGGGATATAGAACTCCCATAACCAACAGAAAATACTGGAGAGGTTTGGGAGGAATTGACAGTGATTTAGGAGAGATGTAGTTCACAAACAATCAGGAGAGCGCTGTGAAAATACCTGATATGTAGGTTGTGGTGGATTCGTCAAAAGGTGGAAGGTAAAGCATAGTGTGGGGCAGCAGCAGCTCCTTGGAGGCGCTGGTGCAAGAGACCAGAGAGGAGGAGGAAGAAGAGCACAGAGGAAAAGGACGTGGGCAGGCCACACTGCTGCTGCTGCCCTGTGCTCTTCTTGTCACTCTTCGAGGCTTCGGGGTCTCAAAGAGCTGTGACAAAAGCACAATGTGGGGCACAGCAGCGAGGCCTGCCCTCTTCCTCCTCCAGGGTCTTCCTCCTCCTACGCTCCGTTTGGAAGTGCCCAAGTTGAGGGGAGGGGGGGAGAGCCCAGAGAAGGAGGACAAGGGCAGGCTTTGCTGCTGCTACTACCCCACACTCCTTTCACCACTCTGAGCCTTCCAGGCAAAGCAGAGGCCTCAAATTGCAGAGAGAAGAGCATGGAGTGGGGCAGCAGCAGCAGCAAGATCTTCCCTCCTTCTCCTCCAGGGTCTTCCTCCTCCATTATGTTTGGAGGTCCCCAAAGGTAGAGGAGAAAGAGGAAGTAGAGCCCAGAGGAGAAGGAGTTGGACAAGCCTCGCTGCTGCCGCCGCCCCGCAATTCTCTCGCCACTCTTCTCTCTGCAGGGCTTCATTGAGAAGCAGAAAGAACACGGCGCAGGGCAGCAGCAACGAGGCCTGCCCTCGTCCAGGCTCTTCTTCCTCCTCTTCTCCCTTCTCATCTGGCAGCGCCTCCAAATTGAGGTGCAGGCCTTGAGGCGGGGTGCGGCTGCTTTCTCCTCGCTGTCATCTCCTTCGGCCTCACCCCTCCGCCTCCCAGGAATGGCTGTGGGGACCTTGAGGCCGAGGGAGGCATCGCGAGAGGCCCTCAGCTGGGTCCCGGCGTTGTTGGCTGGCGATACCGCGTCCCAGCCAAGGGGGCATCGCAAGAGGCGCTCAGCTGGGTCCCGGCCTTGCCAGCTGGCGAGACCGCGTCCCAGCCGAGGGAGGCATTGCGGGAGGCCCTTAGCTGGGTTACAGCCTTGCCAGCTGGCGAAACCACATCCCAGCCAAGGGAGGCTTCGTGGCCTTGGGGGCGGGGCCTAAGGAAGTGGCCTCGCGACCCCTCTGAAATGGCCATGCGACCCCCCTGAACCACTGATATAAGGCCTCCTGTGCAAACTGCACCTTTTTCTTGTTACCTCCAGTGTTTGCTCCATTGAAAATAATATCAATAGTTCAAATATCCCCAGAAAGTCTGGGAGTGTATCCTCCCACAGATATTCTTGTAATTTGTTGACAAAGTACTATCAGTTCAGTGGCCGAATCCATGCTTACAATATTCACTGAAATCCATAAGTTGATTTCATTGACTTTGCTGTAAGAATTACCAAGTTTAAACTCGAATTATTCTGAATCTGAGCATTCAAGATTTCTAGATAATTCCAAGTTGAATAATGACTTTTATTCTGCATGCTTGTAATTTTCTGTGCATTCAATTTTTACAATGTGAAACTTGCAACAAAATATTTCTTATTGCAGGCAAATAGTTAGGAGTGGATAGACTTGGCCTTTTTCCTGGCTTTATTTAACTAGAATTCCTGTGGTCCACCAATCTGTTTTTAAGAGAACGTACTGAAGTTCTCTTAGCAGTTAAAACATAGCTCACTTCTATTAAGTGCTCTTAAATACCCTTTGCTTTAGAACATAAGAAGTGCTGTGCCAGATTCCAGCTAGTATTTTAGCATTCTTTGTAAGTATTCCAGCAACCAGTAATCATTAGGTGGTCCAGTAGTGGATTACAGATAACCATCTATTTGCCTCCATATTATGAATGAAAGCTCTCACAAGATATGTAAAATACATAATATATTTCTCAAGGCCCTTAATTTCATTGATGTCTAGCTCAGCTAAGATCACAGCAAAGGGCATTTTTCAAATTCAAGAGTTTCCTGTGGTATGTTTGTTGCTGCTGTGTGCCTTCCAGTTCTTACCAACCTAAAGTGAACTTTTCATGGGGTTTCTTCGGAAAGATTTGTTGAGCAGGAGGTTGCCCTTTCCTTTCTCTGAGGCCAAGAGAGTGACTTGCCCAAGGTCGCCCAGTAGGTTTCATGGCTCAGGAGGGATTTGAACCATGGTCTCCAGAATCTTAGGGCTCATCTATACATCATTGTTTCCAAGCCAACTGGAAACTGTGATGGCCACAAAATGAAATCTGCAGCATGGTTAAAGTGTATACACCACATTACAGAAATTCAGAGGTGACTCCCTTTAATGCACTGTAGCAGTCCCCAGGGGCAACATTGGCTTCACTGAATGCAGAGTGCACTGTTCCTGCTGAAGTGCTTTGTAGGATTCAGGAACAAGGGGGCAAGGAGGCTACCAAAAATGACCCAAGGGCATTGCTGGCTAGCAAGAGGCAAGTAACCATCTTTGGAGAGGTAATACATTACCTCCACTCCTGACTTTCCCCTGGTTTTTTTTTACCTCCTATGCTTCTAGAGTACTGATATGCATAAAAGAGGTGGTGGCGTTTTGAGGCCAGGCTTTAAGGCTAATGTTATCACCTTCTTGACCTCAAATCAATTCCAAACCTGTCAATCTAATAGCACACATGGTGAAACTAGTTCCTCCCTAAGCAGTTCCAAGCTGCATCACAGTGCCAGTGTAGATATGACCGTAGACTAAAGCTCAAATTATGCATACCTCTAGTATAGTTAGACCCCGAAAAAAAGGATAACAACTAATATCAAGTTTTGGGTTTAGGTTCAGAAAGACAATGAAAAAATGTGGAATTCTAAAAATATTTTGAGCTTTGTGCATCAGCAAGAAAATTCTTATATCTATAAGCTTCAAGTACGCACACTTAAAGCAAGTGCCTGAACTCAGTACACTTCCAGGTATCAATCATGCTATATTAATTGAAAGGATTTGGTCTAATCTCATAAAGAAACAGGCAAACTCTTGGCTTTCCTTTAAAGTAAGAATATATCACTCATGCCATCCATTACTATGCTATAATTATGGTAAGTGAAGCAGAACAGGATCGATGGAGCAATTTATCAATGCATTCCAAACTTGTATAGCACAGTTGACGTCATGGCATTGCAGATATTGTCCCTCAATCTATAAATATCCAGTGGTCCGGATGTTATTCCTATCTATTTCACTTTAATATATTCTCATGCAGTGCAATTACCATTCACTGCGGAATTTTACTTAATTAACTGGTTTGTTTTCAGGTTTCTAAAGTTTATTTTTAATTTTAAAAGAAGAGAGTTAAAATGCTAATTTCCAGATTACAAAAGAAATATAGTACCCCAATTTTGGTTTCAAATTTTAAATTTTTGTCCCAAATTTTAGGCTGTCCTACACTCACCCTCACTGTGAATGAGGACAGCCTAAAATTTTATGTAGGATAGAGACGACTCCCAAATTTTCCAGTTAAAATATAGATTTTGGGGTATACGTGCTGTATATATGTGGGGCTGCCTTTGAAAACGGTTTGGAAACTCCAACTAGTACAACAGGTGGCAGCCAGGTTACTAACTGGAGCAACGTACAGGGAGCATACCACTCCCCTGTTGTGTCAGCTCCACTGGCTGTCTTCCATTTCCAGGCTCAATTCAAAGTGCTGGTTTTGACCTTTAAAGCTCTATATGGTTCTGGCCCAGCTAACCTGTCCAAATGCATCTGCCACTACGTCCAACCTCATAACTTAAGATCATCCGGGAAGGCCCTGCTCTCACTTCCGCCAGCAACTCAACTGTGACTGGCGCGGATGAGAGACAGGACCGTCTCGGCTGTGGCCCCCTGCCTGTGGAATGCGCTTCCAAGCAAAATACGATCAACCCCATCCCTCCTAGCTTTCAGGAAGAAAGTAGAATCGTGGTTGTGGGACCAGACCTGATGGCTCTAGTCTAGAGCAGTGTTTCCCAACCGGTGTGTTGGGAAACATTAGTGTGTTGTGAGCAATCATCAAGTGTGCCGTAGGAATTTGAAACCTCCAATATCCTTTCTTCCCCCTCCTGCCGAACACTTTTTCTTCTCCACTCGGGCTCCACTTCTCCCAAGGGGGGAGAGAGGAAGACGTGACCCATGCGGGCGCTACTGCACAGACTTGCCCCACATTTTCCTCCCTCCCCTCTCCCCTCCTGAACACGCTCATGCTGGCCCCTCAGATCAAAATGGCAGCAGAAGCGAGTGGAGATGAAAAAGTAAGTGTTCGACAGAAGGGAGAAGAAAGGGTGCAAAGGGGAAGGGGGAGGAAGAGGTCTCTGTCGAAAGGTGGCATGGGCAAACTTGGACCTTCCAGGTGTTTTGGACTCCAACTCCCACCATTCCTACCAGCCTCAGGTCCTTTTCCTTTTCCCCCCTCAGCCACTTAAGCAGGAAAGGGCGTCAGGCTGTTAGGAATGGTGGGAGTTGATGTCCAAAGCACCCAGAGGGCCGAAGTTTTCCCATGCCTGTTTTAGGGATCTTAAAGTGGTGAGCCTCCTTCCAACATTGTGATTCTGGATAGAAAACAAACAACATAACATAACATTGTTTGAGTCCACAGTACTCTCTGGGTGTAGGTGAGCTACAACTTCCAAACTCAAGGTCAATTCCCAAGCAAACCCTTTCAGTACTTTCTGTTGGTAATGAAAGTTCAATGTGCCAAGTTTGGTTCAATTCCATTGTTGCAAGAGTTCAGGATGCTCTTTGATTGTGTGTTAACTATAAATCCCAGAAACTGTAACTCCCAAATGTTAAGATCTATTTTCCCCAAACTCTATCTGTGTTCACATTTGGGCATATTGAGTACTCATGCCAAGTTTGGTCCTGATCCAACATTGTTTGAGTCCACAGTGCTCTCTTGATATAGGTGAACTACAACTCCAAAACTCAAGGTCAATGCCCACCAAACTCTTATAGTTTGATTCAATTCCATCATTGGTGGAGTTCAGAGTGCTCTTTGATTGTGGGTGAACTATAACTCCCAGCAACTACAACTCCCAAATGACACAATGGTCCCTTCTTGGGTTAGTATTAGTATGTTTTGTGGCCAAATTTGGCAGCAGTTTGTCCAGTGGTTATTGAATTATGTTAATCCCACAAATGAACATTGCACATATATATATATATACACATATATATATATATATACACACACACACACACATACATATATACATATATATATATATATATATATATATATATATATATAGAGAGAGAGAGAGAGAGAGAGAGAGAGAGAGAGAGAGAGCACAACAGCGCAGGCAGAAGAGCAAACATCACAGGGAGGCATGTCTGTGTAGGAGGGTGAACATTAGGAAGAACTTCCTGACTGTGAGAGCTGTTCAGCAGTGGAACTCTCTGCCTCAGAGTATGCTTCCGTCTGGCTGCTCTCTTTCCAGCTGGTTTCCCTGAGGACCGGGTACGTTTTCCCTGAGGACCTGGTGACTGCGATAAAAACTAAACACAGAGAGAGACTGACAGCTGTTGAGCAAGACCTTCGTGTGTGTCTTTCTGCAATTCCTGCCAGGATATCTATGTTGTGTTCATCGAAACAGGCCCAGGTTTCACACTGAGTGTACAAATACATTTTAAAACATATTAACTATATGTATTACTGTGTTAGAGTGTCATTTTGGTTGGTGGTGTTCCCCAGGATTTTGTAAATGTAAAAAATGTGCCGCGGCTCAAAAAAGGTTGAAAAACACTGCTCTAGAGCACATCTCTGTCCCTGATCCAAGTGTCCACTGGTTGGCCAAGATCTCCTTCCCTCCCCCTCCCTACCCCCTCCCTGTGTGTGTGTAGTGGGAAAGCTTCTTCATTCTTTCACACAATTGGTAACCTGTCTCCTTCGCAGACCTTCTGCATAATTACCATCATGAAACTTTAAGTTCTATTAGCTTCTAATGGGATCTTAGCCTAAATATACTTTCTATGCATTTTGGCTTCAGCTCCATAATTTCAGCACGTCCAAGTCACCGGTGTGTGGTGTTGTTTTAGCATTTAAATGCCCTCATATAGAAAGTCTTGAGAGGACCATAAATGTGTCTAGAGAAATACAGTTTATTTCAGTCATATTTTTTACCATTGTGCGTTCCAATCAGTGTGTTCCCAAACAAACCATGCCCCAAACTGTGCATGGGACTGAGAAAGGAGGCCTGATTTGACCAATCCAGTATTGCCTTAATAAGTTGATATAAACGCAAGCCTTCTGCTTGGATGCTTAATTTTTGCTCTGCCCTTTCCTTACCTCCCGAGTGACAGCCAAGAAATAGTCATCTGAACTAGAACATAAAAGAGGTTCTGGCAGAATTTCTTCTGCATACATTGCACAACGTGTAATTTCCTCATCAAACGTTTCCTGTACTTTAGAAAGCGTATCATTTAAGGTGCAATTTATGTATTTGTTTTGTGCTAATTGCATGTATTAGATTTTTTAAAGACAAATATGTACTTTACATAGAAATGTTTTATAGATCATTTATCTACTTCTGAACGACTGATACTGCAATATTAAAATTAGAATAGGATGCTGTAAACTAAAATTATTGACTCTGTTTACCTTTGATCCTTTTATAGCACATGGTTACTAGCGTTGTTAGGTCAACAACACATCTCAATCTCTCAGGTTAAAGATGTAAAACCTGAGATGAAGAAGTTTTCCCTATACTGTCAGAGAAATGTGCCTTTAAGATATGACACTGAATATATCCTTGTAGCATAATAGGGAGACAGAAAGAACTTCTTTTAGGCCATTACATTGTGTAATGGATCAGCACAAGAATTAGACCAGAATTTGGGCAAAATCCAGCTAAACAGGTAATGACATAACTCAGAGTTCAATAATTTCTAATCACTTTAGCAGTTCCTTCAATTCCCATCTATAGGCCTTACATCCCATGGAGTATTATCTATAGCAGTGCTGTCCAACTTCTACTGGACCTAGGGCCAGACTTTCAGTCACTGATGACCTGGGGGGCCGCTCCGCCCCCGGCCCCACCCCCGGCCACGCCCCCGGCCATGCCCCCAGCCCATCCTCCTAAAGTGTCACGCCAGCCTCAGAAGCGGCGATTTCGCTTCTGGGGAGCCCTCCATGGCTTCTCCCTCCCTCCTAAAGTGTCACACCAGCCTCCTCCCCTGTTCTGCCTCTCCCACCGGAACACCAATCAGGGAAAGTGCATTCTGTTCTTTGTAATTTTTAATCTGTCCTTTCTTAATCATGGATCCATAATGACTACATTACCTTGTGAATGTCATAATCATTCTTAGGTATTATAGCTGTTAATGGTAGCTTATGTGACTGAGTAGCCAGTCCTCATATTTTCATTTCCTTAGTTCAACAAAAAGTCTGCTGAATTGTTAAGGTTCTTGCAGCTTCAACTTCATTTGTAGAATATGTGCTCTTCTAGGAAATCTGAAAGATTATTGTGAGGTAATTGTTATTTATTTTTATTTGCCTCTCCATTGGCGCCCCCTTGTCATGGGGGAGAGGCTTGCATACCCTAATGAAGTTGCAAACTAAGCTGGCGGTAGCATAATAGCCACTGGTAGGTCCTCCCATGCCAGGCAGGTCACAACCAAAGGGTCTTACAAAGAGTGTCAATGGGCAGGATGGGCTCTCTAGGCTTTTGGCAACCATCCTAAGAGAAGGAAAATGCTAATTTCAAACCCGGGCAGATGATGCTTGTCTAACCCTGTAAGATCAACCATCTAGAGAAGGAAACTCAAATCAAACCTATGACCTGAGGACCTCGCTGCCACTGTCCAAGCTTGCTAGGCCCTGGCAGACAAACCTTTGGTTTAAAGGGTAAGGCCAGTTCTGTGCACGCTGCGCTCCACCAGAAAAATCCATTGCACAGGCTCAAAGGATTCATCCAAGCTCCGTCATCAACGCGCTTGTAGAAAGCGTGGGATGAGTCCTTCCTAAGAATCTTCATTTGCGAAGTAATGCCAGAGATTTTTATTTGAATTGCTTATAAGCCATTGTGTTGGATGACTTCATGATGAACTGTTTTACCTGGTATCGCATTATACTGTTTAATTTGGAATATATTTAACCGCCATTCTGTTTAAACAGCGTCAGACACTTCTGAGTGCATGCCAGACAAATTCTCAAAATGGTTGCCAAGCTGTAAGATGGCTGCCAAGGTATGAATACATAAAACAGGTCCAAAATGGTGACCAACTTTACAAAATTTTGCTGGCAGTCTCTCCCCCTTTCAAAGCAAGGAAGATGCTGAACTTGGCACCAGTCTATTGGCACTACATTTTATAGAGTCATCCAGAGATCTGAGTAGTGTTCTTGTTTCACAGAACTTGGCAGAAAGCTCTTTAAGGGATGACATGAGGTGAACTAGCTAGTGTAAAATAATGCTAGGAGTTTTCTTTCCTTGGCTACAGTATACCAAACATGAACTGGAAGGATATATTGTTTTCAAAGAATTCTGAAGTAAGCAGCTGTCAAGGATATTTCAGGCTATTTCCTTTTAAAAAAAACATGCATCTCTAAACAAATGTAAACTTTATGGTGCAAGCTTCAAATGTATTTTAGTTGCTGCATTTGTTTACTTACATTTATAGAAACTTTCATTGTGGCAGTAGACTTGCATAGCAGATTGAAATAAAATCATAACGTTGAATGAAGACACACTGCTGTTAATGATGATTAGAATTTTAGCTTAGTGTAAATACTGAATGCCGTGTCCAACTTTTCATGGACTTGGCAGAGACTCAATGGGGATCTCGGGCTATAGAGACGACACTGCATACTAGAATACTTTTTGAATACTTTGAGAGGTGGAACGTAGCTGCTGCTAGTGTGATGGTTAATTATGGTTAATTATGTAGCTGAATAATATTAAATCCCAGGTAGGTGTAAAGGCAGTAGAGAAAGAATAATATAAAACAAATAGTTAACATGAATTTTCGAAGGCTTTCATGGCCGAATCACTGCGTTGTATTTTTGGGGGGGGGGGCTATATGGCCATATTCTAGAGGCATTCTCTCCTGATGTTTTGCCTGCATCTATGGCAAGCATCCTCAGACGCCAGGAGAGAATGCCTCTATAACAGGAGTGGGCAATTACCGGCCCTCCAGGTGTTTTGGACTTCAACTCCCAGAAATCCTAGCCAGTTTACCAGCTCTTAGGATTTCTGGGAGTTGAAGTCCAAAACACCTGGAGGGCCAGTAATTGCCCACCCCTGCTCTAGAACATGGCCATATAGCCCAAAAAAACCCTACAACACTGCAAATAGTTACTCTTCTAAGAATAGCAAAACACTGAAAATGGTTGGCTAAATAGAATAAGACAAGTTTTAAATACACAATTGGCTAGAAGTATATTTAGTAAAGTACAAAACAGATGTTTGAATGCCCTTTTGGGAAGGGGGCATGCATGAGTATATCTTTTGCACTCTAAAACAAATTTTCCTTCTAGATAAATATTTATTTAACTGAGTAGTGCCAATATGGCCTAATTTGGAAATCATATTTGGTGTCTACAGGCTTTGCTTTTGCTGCCTTGTGTTTTCTTTCAAGTTGTTGTTATATATGTGTGTTATAAACATACACATACATGTGGAAACCAAAATTAGATCAAACTATATCTCAGTGGAAGTGAAGGCATCCTCAGTTGTCTCACCCTTGCAGCTGAGTCGCCTGTGCCAGAAGTTAGTTGAAGGTCAATAGGCCATCTCATTTTTACTCTACACATTGTAAAGTACTTGATATTTTCTTTGCCCTGCAGTTGGTTTCACTGAATGAAAGATCTGGCACAGTTGCAGGTTTGCTCTTCATTTGATACTTTTTAGACCAGAGCAGCTTCCCAGGACAGTTGTCCCAGGACAGTTGATAAATATTTTCCCTTCTATTTGTTTGTTTCCCCTTCTGTTTGTTGGGGCCGGAAACTGTGTTGCCTGAATGAAGACAGATGACAGCTGATATTTAAGTGGAACCTGCAGAGAAAATATTTGATCAGTAAATCTGTGCATTAGGACCATTCTTCATTATCTTCATATCTAAGCCAAGTTAATTTCTTCACACCCAAGCTAAGGAATTTCTTGAGTTCTTGCTTACTACTTTTCATGGAAGCACCACTCTTTTTAATTTTGAGTCAGCTTTCATTATGTCACGTTAAGGCAGTGGTTCATAACTACATTGCATTATGGCCGAATCTTGACAAAGGGATAACCTCACTCCCTTTTGTGGTGTAACAGTAACCTTTTAGTATCTTGTTCTTGCAAGGTATTGCCTCACAAAGGAGGAATATCAATGGTCTGCCTTATAGCTATTGAGGAAGATAGGAGTATATGTTTTATAAAACATCTCCAGCATGTTGTAGCATTCAAAAATTACTGTGCTAAAAAAAAGAATTATTCCACCATATACTGTATACTGGACTATAAGTTGATTTTGTCAGTAAGTTGAAGACACATTTTGAGCACAAAATAACAAATTTGCTATGACTATGGATAAGTGGAGAATAAAAGTTAGGGACATATCATAAACTAATACTTTCATTTCTTTTTTAAAAATGCATAGAGGGAGCATATTTAGGAAGAGCTAAAGAGAAGACGATGCTCTGTTTATTGTGGACTAAAAGTGTCTCCCTGTGTGTCTAAATTATATTGTTGATCTTAAAATGTCTAAGCTCTACAAATATAGACAGGGAAATAAATATAAAAGATGAAAAAGAAAGAGAATTATGGCCTAGAAAAAAGTGGGGAAGATGAGCAAGAAAAGCAACCTGCCTCTATTAGACTCAGCCCTCAGATACACTGCCATATAATCCAGTTTCTGAATCCAGATTATCTGCTTGGACTCATGTTATCCAGTTGAAAGCAGATAATCTGGATTCACAAACTGGATTACATAATAATAATAATAATAATACTGTTTATTTCTATTCTGCTCTTCACACCCCGAAGGGGACTCAGTGCATATTACAATACACATACGACAGACAATCCCTGTCGGAGACGTACAGTTTTACACATAGACAGTACAGTGCTGTTTATAGAAGGGTTTCTTTCTTGGCTGCGTCACAGGGTAACAGGGACATGCAGGTGTGCGTCATACAGGATGTCACTGCTCCAATTACGTCATTGTTGTTGTTATGCATCTTTGCATCACAAGGGGGTGCTGTTGTTCCATCCTCATGATGGGAGCCTTCTGTTTTTTCCCTCTTCCTCATTTCACCTCGCCGGCCAGCCGAAACTTTCAGACGTTGTAGGTCTGTAAAAAGCCCTTCCCCACTATTTATACGTGGTCCCCATTGGTGTTTGAACTGCTTGGGTGGGCAGTGGACTAGGCTCATATATTGTTATTATAGCTGGTCGTCCAGGCCAGCTCGGGGATTGAACCAGCAACCTTCCGATTGCAGCACAGTTTGTTCTACCGCTGTGCTATCTCCCCGGCCCATGGCAATGTAGATGGGATCTCAGCATGAAGGCATTGACAAGGGGAAGAGGTAAGAAACCTCTCTTGAAGCAATGGGACTTGAAATCAATGCCTTATTGCCGAAACCAGAGTGGAGGACTTATAAGAAAGAGGAAAGTAAAAGATGGCTTCATGAGGTTAAAACTAATGGCAACTAGCTTATTAGGTGCTTCCTAACTAAAAGTGTAATACTTACTTGAAATGTAACTTTTCAAACTGTAACGTACAACCTTTACTTCATGCTATCTAACAATTAGAGGTAGAGGAGTCCTGATCTCCTTTGCATTGGGTTATTCTTTTCAGTACAATCTGCAATCACCTGCATCTAGAAATGAAACCTATCACTGTCTTTGATGTAACTAAAACATTCAGAAATGATAGCAGCAGTTAGCATGAATTTTCTGCCTTCCAGGGTCACTTACTTTTCACTTTTAATCTACTTCAGTTTTGGAACTACTTGAAGGTTTTGTATGTGTGCAGTTAGTGCATTAACATACATGTAAGCAGATGTTACATGCATGACATGGTTTCCTCGGAGTGAGTTTCAGTACAGAATAACCAAAACAGCTGTTATTCCTTTTTATAGCTTCTTTAATCTATGTGCCAGCAAGTCAGTTTACAAAATCTGTTTTGTTGATGACTGCTGCGATAATAATTGTGGTGTTTTGTGGCTTGGCAAAAGCTGAGGGTCTCCTCCGAGAACTCTTGCCAAAACCTTTGAAGGGGTTGAGGTGGATTCCCTGCCAGAATGAGTCACCACTCTCTATTTTATTTAGTGTCCTTCTGCCAAGGCCTGATACACTTTCTGTTTTCATTCTTTTGTAGGCTTTCCTTCCCACATTGTGGTTTTCTTCACAGCCAGAGCTATGTGTTTGCCAGCGTAGGTGAGAGAGTGCAGTGAACTCTCCAAATGCCACTGCTTAACTCTAGTAGTTTTTAGCTATTGTGCTTCCAGAAATGCAAATAATTGAATCCAATTGATTACTAATGTTAAATTTAAAAAGACAATCTCAGTGCATAACAGCTTTTTAAAAAAGTTATGTGAAACAATTTCAAAGGCAGCATGTTATTTGCTGAGTAAAAAAGCAATATTGACACCTTTTGGTGAATAGTGACAATGTCTATGTTAACACACTCTCCACCCCCACCCACCCACTGCCCCCATCTTGCAATCCCACACCAGCCAGACTTGGACATTGCTTCAAGCCATTATAGTTCAGTTTATTATATCTGGATTCAAGCTATAGGGGCCTTCAAGTCTTCTTAATCTGCACAGTCCCCCATAGACTCTCCTCTTACTCATATGAACTGGTTGGTGTATTGGAACGTATATGTTGCAGAAGCTTTGCTGGATTTGAGAAGATACAAGATCTGAAATTCAGTTGACAAAAAGTAGGATGGAATGAAGAGCTGCCTATGTGGCTTTTGGGAAGGATTATAAGACAGTTTATGAACAAGCACAGCCAATCATGTGTACACACAATCTCTTCTCATTTTGGACTTTAAGAATGGGGCATGAATATATTCCTGTAAATACACTATGATTAAAACACATATGATCTTGGTCTAGGTCTCTCCTCAGCAAGCTTTTTAGGAACAGAAGTTAGCAGATATTTCACTGACATCATATTCTTCCCATGTCATAATAAGGCAAAGAAGCACCAGTGTATTGTAAAGCAGTGCTTCTCAAGTTACACCAAGATCATATGCAGTTTTACTGTAGTGTATAAATATACCAGTGTAGTTATGATAGGCTTCCAATTTTCTCTCCTCCAACCCTGAGCTGATGAATGCTAGATCAATTAAGAACAAGACTGTGACCCTCAGGGGTTTTTTCACTGATCAGGACACTGATCTAGTCTGTATCACAGAGACTTGGATCCAAGAAGGTGACACTGTTCCCCTCCATGAGTTAACATCACCAGGTTATGGGATCACCCACCAGGTGCGGACAGAAGGATGGGGGTGGCAGTGCTCTCCTGTGATAATTACTCCCTTAGAGGGGTGCTAGCGCTGAACATCATTGGCATTGAAAGTGTCGGCCTTGTGTGGGATTCACAGGAGAGTATAGCCTTCCTTCTGGTGTATCGGTCACCCTGTGCTCCAGCAGGAAGCCTATCACAGCTGCTAGAGGCTGTAGCGGAGTGGGCTTTGAGGTTTCCCAGGCTTATTGTGCTGGGGGACTTCAATGTCCATGCTGATGCAGACTCTCCTTCATCTGCAGCTGCCAACCTAGTTTCGACCATGGCTACACTAGGGCTCTCACTCTGTAAGACTGGGCCCACCCATCAGGTCGGTCACACCCTAGACTTGATCTTTAGTGCTGGAATCCAAGTGGACCTATCCTCTGTTATCGAGGTACCATGTTCAAACCACTGCGCTCTAAGAGTCTGGCTAGAGCTTTCCACCCCACCCTGCTTGGTCACCAAACTGATTTCAGTTCACCAAAGGAGAGTTATGGAACCCAGCAGGTTCCTGAATGCTCTGAGGGATTTGGAGACTGCCAGCAACTCGCTCGAAGTGCAGGTTGACACCTGGAATGCCAGGTTGTCAGTAGCCCTTGATGAGATTGCCCCCAGATGCCCTCTCCAGCCCCACTGAAACCGAGCTCCTTGTTTTACTAAAGAGCCTTGGTGTATGAAGCAGGAAAGGAGATGGCTAGAGGGCATGTGGTGGAGGTTTCATGACGAAGAGTTAAAATCAGCTTATAAGTCATTTTGGGAGACCTATGAGCATGCTATCACCGAAGCAAAGCAATCTTATAATGCATCTTTAATAGTGCCTGCTGTTTCCCGCCGGGCTCAATTAGTTAGGATAATTCAATCATTGACAATGGTCCCTACCATCCAAAAAGAGAATGATCTGGTCATTTCTGTCAAGGCTTTTCAGGAATTTTTTTTTACAAAAAAGATTATCGTGCTCCAAAATGACCTTCCTGCCACAGTTGATATAGTAGGCAAACTCGAAGCCCCGTGGCCACTTTCCAGACCTACCCTTAACCATTTTACCTTGCTGAATGCAGAGGCTGTCGACAGAATCTTGGCTGCGGCTAGGCCTACCACTTGCTCGCTCGATCCGTGCAGGTCAAGGTCTGCCGGGAGGGGTTATGAGGCCCTTTGATGAACATTATAAATTGTTCCCTTGAGCAAGGAACATTTCCAGAGAGGCTGAAAGAGGCTGTGGTATGTCCGCTGCTGAAAAAAACAGACTTAGATCGTTTGGTTCCCTCTAATTACTGCCTGGTGTCAAACCTTTCGTTCCTGGGTAAGGTAATTGAGGGGGCAGTAGCGGAGCAGCTGCAGCAGTTTCTGGAGAACACAGCCTGGCTTGACCTCTTCCAGTCCAGCTTCCGTATTGGGCATGGGACAGAGACCGTGCTGGTGGCCATCGCAAATCAGCTCTGATGCCAGCATGACCGAGGTGGATCTCTGCTGCTTGTGCTATTAGATCTAACAGCAGTGTTTGACACAGTCAGCTACAATCTATTGACACACTGCCTTGCCATAGCTGGAGTTCGGGGGAAAGTCCTGAAATGGCTATCCTCCTTCCTCCGCGATGGGGGCCAGTGAGTGGAGAGGGGAGACCTGGTTTCTGAGAGGTCTCCACTTGTTTGTGGAGTTCCCCAAGGGGTCATTCTCTCCCCCCTACTCTTTAACATCTATATGCGACCTCTCGCACAGCTGATTCGGAGCTACAGGCTAGAGTGTTATCCAGTACACTGATGACACTCAGCAGGTTCTGCGAATGGATGGCCGGCCGGACACTGTACCTGATAATTTCCAACAGTGTCTTGAAGCCATGACTGGATGGCTAGCAGGTTGAGGGTGAACCCAGCAAAGACGGAAATCTTGTGGCTGAGTCACCCTGGTGGAGGGACTGTTCAGTTGCCTACCCTGGATGGCATACCTCTGTGTCCATTGTCCTCTGCGAAGAGCTTGGGAGTCCTGCTGGACACTCTCCAGTGTCATCAGAGTGGCTTTTTTCCACCTTCAGCAGGCTAGACGACTGGCTCCCTATCTAACCAGGGAGGACCTAGCCACTGTGATCCAGGCCACAGTCACCTCGAGAATAGACTACTGCAATGCCCTCTACATTGGCCTACCTATGTCGGCGATCCAGAGGCTCAAGCTGGTACAAACTGCAGCTGCTAGACTTCTCACTGGTACGCCAATGAGAGCTCACATAACACCAATATTGCAACAGCTACATTGGCTACCAGTGGAGCACCAGGTCTCCTTCAAAGTGTTGGTTATTACCTTTAAGGCCTTATATGGTCAGGGGCAGTCGTACTTGAGGTCCATCTCACCTCACATCAACCCCAGAGGTCACTGTGTTCCACTGATTAAAATCTTTTTATGATTCCTAGCTGCCACTCATATCGGCTGACATCGACAAGATGGTGAGCCTTTACGATCATAGCTCCAACTCTTTGGAACACTCTGCCAGAAGATGTGCGAGCTTTGAGAGATTTAACAAAGTTCCGCAGAGCGTGCAAGACGTTTTTATTCCAGCAGGCTTTCGGGGTCTGATCTGGTTAATCAGCTGTAAATATTTTATAGTTTTAGTTAAGAGTTTAATTTTAGTTGTTTTAAAGTGTGGTTTTTATATTCTCTGTAAACCATCCTAAGCCCTCGGGGAAGGACAGCATACAAAACTGAATGAATGAATAAATAAAATTCTGATTTTTTTTGTTCTCAAGTCTGGGACCATATTGATGCCGGCTGGGTACAACTTCCTTTTTTTCTTGGAAAGTCAAGGATTGACTCCCAGTGGTTCCAAGACTGGCACTTCTCCAGAGACCACCGCAGTTATAAAAGTTGCTAATTAATAACTGAACCTTTTCCTCAGATTATGGAGAACAGTTTTAATAAAAATTAAATAAGCTTCACTTATGCTACATCCCTCATGTCAGTAAATTATCCACTTAATTGGGCCATCTATAATTTTTTGTGAAAGTTCTAAATCTTAAATCATTTTATCAGACGCAAGATTCCATAACAGCCTTCTCTTCAGGAAAGAATCCCATTTGTTAGATGTTTCTCCCCATCATTAATGTGAGTATAAATACAGTGGAAGCTACTATTTTGGTGGCTAGAGAAAGTGGGAAATATTGAAAATAGAAACACTAAAGAAGGAGAAAAGTTTTTGTGTGTGTGCCAAACCATAGGATAAAAAAAGAATACAACAGACTCAGGGAATGGCTGTTCATAAAGTTTCTTTATGTTCACTGAGATGCTGATTAATGAGATAATAGAACTATTCACATACAGTATATAATTTTGCAGCATAACCAAATAATAAAATAGTTTTACAATGAAATCTCTTAGAGCAGCATAATAAATATAAGGATTAACTTAAGAATGGGGGGGGGGAATCATCAAGATCGTACATCTGATTAATTAGGAACTATTTGTAAAAATGCTTCCTTTGTCTCTAAATCATAGGCATTAAGCTTTTTTTCCTCTGTTCCAAAATAAGTTGTGTTTTAGAACATAAAAATCTTCTGGGCCTCTTGTCTGTTTTTCCAGTCTTCTCAGCAATGACTCCCCTCTGAGACAAATCCCACTGAAGCCTTTAGTACCTAATTGCCAAAGAAAAGAGAAAGTGGCAGATTCATTGCATAGTCCTATATGTGTCTAATCAGAAATAAGCCCCATTGAGTTCAATTAAGTCTTCTTTCTAGATGAACATGAATAAGATTGCTGCCAGGCCTGTCAGACTCAGTGGATCCTAGTTCTGAGCCCACATGGGTTAAGATTTACTGTGAAATCAATACCCATAACTTGCTGTAGTTCTAAAGCTGAGTAGACTTGCATTGTAATATAAATAAAATAGTTCAGTTTGAACACTGAACTTTCAAGCTGCATCTGAACAGCATGACTCTAGAGCAGTGGTTCTCAACCTCTGGGTCCCAGGTGTTTGGCCTGCAACTCCCAGAACTCCTATCCAGTTTACCAGCTGTTTGCATTTCTGAGAGTTGAAGGCCAAATATTTGGGGACCCACAGATTAAGGACCACTGCTCTAGAGGGTGATATATGTTGTTGCTGACCTGTGAACATATTTAACTGAACAAACAGGTTTGACAGTAAATAATTGCAGAATTGGTAACATCTTTGGTCTCAAACAAGACAGGAGGAATGAACTCACAGAAGAAAGTCCAACAGAGTTGTCACTTGTTATTCCATCCCAGGTAGCAAAACATTTTGGATAGGTTAAATATATACAACTTCTAAAACAGGAGGGGGTCCAATGGTCTTTTAGTGCCCTTCCACGCAGCCATATAACCTACAATATAAAGGCAAAAAATCCCAGTATATCTGCTTTCAACTGGGTTATCTGAGTCCACACTACCATATATTCCACTTCAGAAAAGATAATGTGGGATTTAATTCAGCTGTGCAGAAGGGGCCTTAGACCCTGTTGATCAGAAATCCCATCATTCCTTATGGTTTACTATTACAGCTGTGACCAGTAGTCTGTCAACAGCTAGGAGACCTCTTAATTCACACAATTCATCTACAAAGTCTAGTGAATTATTCCTGAATATTGGATTAGTTAAAATGCCCAATAAAGTATTATGTATGCAGATGTTGCATATTAATTAGTCTGTCTTTCTTCTCCTGCAGTAGTAGATTTGCTGTAACAGACATGGTTTCAGATTTTCAAGGCAAAGAATATATCAAAGCCTAAAACCCATAGCAAAGAAATGAAAGAAAACTGTTACATTTCCCTCCTTTCATTTCCTTTTCCTTGCCTCCATTTGTATGAAATAAAAGTGAACCCCATCCATTGCTGATTTTATTATTGCTCCCTTATTGAATGGTTTGCAGAGGAAAGCGTGAAAACTGAAGGGCAGAAGGCTTCCTGAAGCTTTGCTTGTCATGGCCATATACAACTATTTATGCACCAACCACCAGGACTGATAAATTTGGGAGACTCATTTCTAAATTTATTGAAGACGGAGTCTGGGATGTTGATATGGAGAACTTGAAAAAGGTAGTTGGAATCTGGATAAAATATTCACAGATACAAGAATTTGTGCTACCAAGAAAGGGCTGCATGGTGCCATGAAGACTGTGCCTCTGATTTCCTAATTCCTGTTTTCCCCTGTTTTCTCAGCTCTGTGTTTAAACAAACTCTTCTGGTTATGCTTTTTACACATCACTGCTTTGGCTTCAAAGACTCCTTTTAATAACTTATTCTTTGGTTTCATTTCCTTTTGAACATGAAATGGTTTTAACCAAACACGCTGTGTACTGTACACCCCACTAACACTTACAGAGAGGCAGAGAATTTATATGTAACAGCAAGTTTGTGTTCTTTTTGCTTATACAGCCTGCTGTCATTAACTTTTCAAAACAGTTTTTAAAAAAAAAAATCACTCTGTCATAATATTTCTTGAAATATTATTTCTGGACCATGATAAACACTTCTTTTTGGGCAACTTTAAGAATAAAAAAGGTCACTATGGAGGCCATAGTTACAGCACTCTCTTTTATAACCATGCAGTTATTCCTATGCATGGGCCTCCCCAGCCAGGTTTTTACACTCGTGCCATGTGTTTTGGTCTCTGTCCTGTGTGATCAATGTGTATTTTATATAAATGCTTGGATCTGTATCTTTTATGGAGATGAATTTTAATATGTGTTTGCAGAATTTTATAGTATTCATGTGTTTATGTATTTATGTGTGTTTTAACTATGTTGTGACCCACCTCAAGCCATGGGAACAGGCGAGTATTATTATTCATATTATTATTTAGTGTGTCAGGCTTTTATTCCAGTGAATGATGGACCAGGCAGGGATGCATTGATATACTAATACTACACAATGATGGGTATATATAGGTATGAAGTCTTTGTAAATATAATGGCTTTCAGACTGAATGTTTGTAGTGATAATGTGGAATTGGTCATTAACTGGAATTTCAAGCCGAGAGGGTATGACAGTGGGTTTCCAAGACTGGGCATGGATTCAAACCCTAAGCTGCAGTGTCTTAGTCCAACATTCAAACCACTACAGCATACCAGCTCTCAAAGAAAACTTACATAATTTCAAAGTGGTTGATGAAGATGTCAACATTGTTGAAATAGTTTCTAAATCTTAGTTCAGTTATGAACCAAAATTGAGACCGGAGTCAAGAAATGGGAAGAAGACTTAGGATTTGGAAGTGTGAAGCTGCTAAATAAGATTCTCAAAGTATATATGCTTTTCGGAAGGCTTGCAAGACAGCTCTTTTTCAGCAGGCATTTAACTCTTAGCCACTCCCTCTGTGTGCCGATAGCATAATGTATTGTTTCAGTGACCTGATGTTTTATTGTTTTAGTGCTATTTTACTATTGTATGTTTTATATGCTGTAAACCACCTTGAGCCTCCGGGAAAGGGTGGTATATAAATTGAATAAATAAATAAATAGATGATAAAAATGGAATTAAGGGTTGTACACAGTTACTAAAGTAGGAGGATGTACAGCCACTCATATTTCACTTATTTCCTAGTTAACATGATAGGATTCATCCCTATTTCAGACTGTACATACTTTTTGTGATTTGGTCTACATCACAACTTTCCAAATGTTTTATGTTGGTGATAAACTTTTTTGACATCCATCATTTCATGACACAGTAATTCAATTTTACTTGCAGACCAGAGGTTAAACCAACCTGTTCTAAGAGATACAGAAGCATACATAAATTGTAATAATTATATGCATGGGGACACAACATATCTCATGAAAACCTGTTATTAATATTTTAAAAAAGATATTATTTGTAAGATACAACATACATTTCTGAGATTTTTGTCATTTTTCAGGCTTGTGTGACATACATTACACTGCAGCTGACACACTAACGTGTTGCAATACACAGTTTGGAAAGCTCTGGTCTAGATATTTGGAAGATATGTTTACTTTTTAGAATTGCTCTTTGCCCCTCCTATGTGCTGCTTTGCATTCAGGGCTGGGTTTACTGTCAGCATCTTGGCATTGTCCAGTGACTCAAGTGTGTGCATTCACGTGGCAGAGGGTAATCAAAGCAGATATTCTAGAATCTGCCAGAGAAAGAATAGATGGATAACATACTAAGATACATGTGATGTCATTTGTCAAGGGATGTTGTGAGATATCTGTTTATACTGTCTATTGTAATATTTCAGGGGACATAGTAGTCAATTCTATCTCTGTACTCAGCAAGATGTGTGCTGGGGCAAGTTCATGATCATTCCATATTCATCCAATATCTGGAGGAACAGATTTGTCAGCACCTTCAATTAGGGAAATCTCCTTCGCTCTCTCTACTCAAGGTAGCCTTGAAATTGGACTTTACTAGAGTGCAGGGGACCTCTGACATCAGCTTTCTTACATATTTATTTATTTATTAGTTCGATTTATTAGTCGCCCTTTCCCGTAGGCTCAGTGCAACTCACATTCAGATACATATGGTGAGCTAAATTCTGTTGTTAGTTATCAGTAGAATAGGGACACTGCACCAAGTGACTCACAATTCAATGACTGGTTTAATTTGTTGTTCTAGTTGGGACTAACCGAAAGGATGCCAACTTAAGGGTTTGCACCACTTAAGCCTTAGTCATAATTGTTTCTGTGGCTGAATGTGACAGTGATTGCCAAAACAACTCTTCAGAATAGTGAGAGGTGGACAGGGGCAACATGCTAGGATATGGATACACTTGCTTTGGCAAGTAGGCCAGAACTTTTACTCTCAGTACACTTAGTCATTTCTCATTGTTCTGTTTGTTCCATTTTTAACAGAGTAATCCAATGCTCAGTTACAATGAAACAAAGGAATTCTTTAAGAAAAAAATCACAAAACTGTGCTAATCTGTATCAGTCATAATTGCAACAGTAACACTGAATGCTGCCTTTCTTCCACTTTTTCATCCAAATAATCCTCATATGTATTACTTGGATGATCACAGTTGAAAAATACTGCTTCATTGGACTTCAGACCCCAGAAACACATAGCACTCATGTCTTTATACTCAGGCATGTCACCATTATGTGAGGGACACATTTATTATGGCTGTCTTTGTATCTCTATTCCCCTTACATCGGGAGGCATTAGAAAATTCTGTTCAGACACGTTTAGAGAATGTGACTTGGGACTTACAAGATTGCTTAGGGTGCCATACTTCCCACTATGGGTCATGGTGAGACAGGGCTGCCATTGGTGACCCACTGACCTTGTCTCTGTTGTCAAGGGGTATTTTGGTTAGTGTTGTTTTAAAAAGTGCTGGTAGGGAACTCAACTTGGGCTTTCTTGTTTCTAGCTCTTCAGTCTAATTTAAAACCATCCCCTTAGGACCTGAAGAAGTTAAAACCTGAAAAACCAAGTGAAGACCTATGACCAGGAAACCATGGGGCAGTTGGTTCTCAGCAGACATTGAATAGCATCCAGGCAATAGCAGAAGCTCAAAGGAACCAGAGAAGCTTGTGGAAAGGTAGAAAAGGGAGGCCACAGAAGAAATTTGCAGATTTTATGATAAGTGGAGAGCCTCTATGAAGACACTGGAAAACTGATTATGATAAAAGATTATTTCAATAGCTTTTCCTGACAACATCAGTGCTATAGTTTTAGAATGAGTATTCCCATAACACTTTTCCATACTAGCTCTTCTGGGAGCTGTAATCCAAAAAGTAACTTTTCCATGCTCTGCTACAAATGTGGGCTGCCTTTTTATAAAATAGTAATATTTCAATGCTGTTTATTCATTCAGTCACTTTTGACTCTTTATGACCTCATGGACCAGCCACGCCAGAGCTCCTTGTCGGCCATGGCCACCCCAGCTCCTTCAAAGTCAAGCCAGTCACTTCAAGGATATCATCCATCCATCTTGCCCTTGGTCTGTTCCTCTTCCTTTTTCCTTCCATTTTCCCCAGCATCATTGTCTTCTCCAAGATTTCTTGCCTTCTAATTATGTGGCCAAAGTACTTCATCTTTGCCTCTAATATCCTTCCCTCCAGTGAGCAGTCGGCAGTGAGCAATATTTCAATAACCATTATCTTTTTTTGATTCTCAGGAATACACAAACATACAGTGAGACAAAGAAAGCTGCACTTATATGGAGTTGAAAAGAAACAGTCCTGAAGAGTTTTCTTGAAAATGTCACTCATCACATGCATCCACCAAATAAAAACTCTCTCAGTCATCTGGTGGTGCCAAATAAGTTAGAAGGCTGTGATCTCATTTCAGTTCAGGTTCTGTATTATTACGGACAGAGAATGCAATTGCTTGAGTACAAATTAGATATTGCTTCTTTTTCATCAGGAGTCCAAAACATTTAATACATTTAGGGTGCAATACTGTGCTCACTTCCTTGGGAGCACGACATGCTGAATTCAGAGGTGCTTAGTTCTGGATAAACATGTCTATGGGATTATACTGTGTTTTGTTACCCCATTTATGAGCTAAAAGTAAGTGGAGAACAGTGTTGTTGTTTAAAAACAACAACAGTTGGCCGTAAAAAACAGATTGCCGAGTTTGCACACTGTGAATTGTAATTAAAGTATAAGGGGGTGCTTATTGTTTCAACAACTGGCATGAGTACCCCTGAGCAGCAGGTGACCCCAAACATGTGATGTCCCTAACAGCTAGGATCCTTCTTTCACTGGTTTAGCAATCTGAAAGACCAAATTGAAAGAAACCCAGAGGCTGTATATTTCATTGGATCCCAGGGGAACCGTGGAATACAGCTTCCTTCTGCTTTGCTGGGGCATAGCCAAAAACTTTCGAGAAGCTCTGTTTCTGACACAGGCTTGTTGAAAGAAGGAGGGGGGACAATCTTCTACCCATTGCCCATAGGACCATAAATC
The DNA here is from genome assembly GCA_030556195.1 of Anolis apletophallus. Taxonomy (NCBI): domain Eukaryota; kingdom Metazoa; phylum Chordata; class Lepidosauria; order Squamata; family Anolidae; genus Anolis; species Anolis apletophallus. The sequence goes on from JARBWK010000005.1 coordinate 96,222,967, forward strand.
TGACATTTCCCACAGTTACTTTGAGGCAGTGATGTTGCTCTGTCAGCAATATGTCTTGAAGCTTGTGCTTGGTATTGTTTGCAAAAGAGAAGTCGAACTTTCAAGGGACTTCAAATGCTTTTTCTTCACTGTCCAGCCGTTCCTGTGGTACAAAATCTCTGAGGATTATAATATGCATTGCTCAAATAAGGATTTAGCCTTATCTTTGCTCAGGACAGAACAGTCCTATATGTTATGCTTTTAAAAATACTATTGCGGAAATGAAATAAATATGAATATGCTATTCTGTCAACAAATAAAGCACTGATGGGAGAGAAAGAAATACAATGCAGCATTTATTTTGTCATATCCACACAACGTTAACAAATATCTAAACAAACATCTACACTTTAAAAAAAAGTTTGAAGAAACAGATATTTTTCTCTCTATGTATGTTTTGATGGAGTGAGCAATGTACTAATAAGTCTGCCAGAACTTTGCCTTAGGTATATTGGTGGAAAGCATTATTGAGTATTATTATTACTCCAATTTCAAGCATAGTAATACCAGAGTAAAAACTGTTGACTTCACTGGAAGCTTCTTCTAAATAGAATATACATTGTAAGAATAGGTTATTCGACAAATAATTGAAGATTTCAGTATAAGTAGGCAACTGTAGTGCTTCTCAAAAAGAAATACGTGCTCTGCTAACCATTTGCAATATTTTGAGAGTGCAAAGAAGGGACACTACCAGATGAGGTGATCTAGAAAATGCAGTATTCCTGGTTTGTAGAAAGTTCAGCATATTAGTTGCTATGTTTAGGAAGTTGCTGGGAAGATATGACACAAACAAACCAGTAGGTTGCATGATATTCCATTTTCAGATATGGAATACGTGTAATGAATTCTGAAACGGCCTGGATTACGATTGTGGATAGCGTGATTTTAATAGTGATTGTTATGTTCAATATGTATTAATTTTAATTTTTAATTTAAATGTTTATTTCAGTTGTATGTTGTTTTAAGGCATTGAATAGTTGCCTATACATTAGTTGCCTTCAGTCCCCTTCGGAGTTGAGAAAGGTGGGGTATAAATAGGATAAATAAATAAGTAAATTGTACAACAGTATTGGACCAGGACATTTTACGTGCCTGAAAAGGTTATTATTAAGTACAAACAGTATTCCTTATTCTGCATATGATGGATTTTAATAATTGTTTGCCTTGTTGGCTCTCTGTCCATGGAAAAAGTGCAAAGTGCAAAGAAACACTTCACTAGGAAGGAATAAACTCTTTCTATGTTGTGTACAGTACAATGTTCCCTCACTAGTTATACACTATTTTAAGTCTTTATAAACGTAAAATAAAGTGAATGAAAGGAAAGATCCTTCAAGGCTGGAGGGAGGGAGGACAGGAAGGAAAGCGCAAAAACCCACCAAACCGCAAAAATACCGCAATATATATTTTAAATTAATATTTTTTTGAAAACCGCGAAACAGCGAGTTTTGCTAAAAGCAAACCACAAAGTAGCAAGGGAACACTTTATACCAAATAGGGATTACTATTAGTAACAATCTTTACAGGTATATGAAGTGTTTGCCCTTCCTTTGCACTTTGCACTTATACTTTTACCATGTACAGAGAACCAACAAGGCAAGCACTGATTAAAATATATCAATATCTGTATGTTGAGACAAGTATGTGCTATCCCTGCTTACTTTGTAGAAAGAAAACTGAAAGGAGTTTATTTTAGCATTAAGTGTTCATGGATTACCATTGATTTTCTATGATGCATTGATGGAACCTGGTATTCCGTTCTCAGAGTGATCACAGTTTTTAATATCCTGATTTGCATGGATGTAGTCTCCATAATGTGAGTTTTAGGCATAGAATCAAAAGTTAGAGTCAATCTCTTTATAAATTTTCTATATTCATTGTTTTTAACATTTTACAACAGCAATGTAATTCAAAGGAATATAGATTTTAGCAGAATGTCTTCCATCCTTTTGATATTGTTTTTGTTGTTGTGATTTTAACACTTTAAATGTTATTTTATCTCTCTCTTTCTCTGTTTTTAGTCTCAGCAGGGTATAGGTTTTTCAAATTTTGAATGCATTCAATATTTTGATTTCAATAGAACAATAGAAGAGCAACCTGGACGTATAGATAAAATGCAATATAATATAATTGTAATTGTAATAAGATATAACCAAATTATCAAGCTTTAATGAAAGGCTAATATTTACAAACATACACATTAAAATTCAACACAACTGATTAGTGGCTTTTCATGAAAATATCTAGTCTTGTTACTAAAATCTCCTGGATTATTTCAGGAATTTCACAATGGCAACTGAATGGAAGATTTTATTTCATACTTCTGATAACTTTTTGAAACTTGCAAAACCATTCACTTACTTTAGGCTTTAGTTACTGTGTGATCTTTTTTCATCCTAGAATTCAAAAAGTCAGCACATTTTTCTGTTAGTATCATAACTAATCTTTAAACTAATTGCTTCAAGTTTTTAACATGTATATTTCCCCCTAGAATGCAATTACCGAACATTATGTCAAGGTTTGGAGTACATCTTTAAACTATTTCTTTTTCAAATGCACTACATTGAAAAGAGAGTAACATAGTTTTCTCGTCCAGACACATGTTGCCAAGCATCTGCTACCCTTCCAATGAAAAGTTATTTTTAAAATGGTTTATTTCTTCATGTTTAACCTAGTACTTTGAGCTTTGGCACAAGTTACCATGACATATTGAATCTGCAGGATACTATTTTCTTTCCAGGTTTTAACTCCAACTAATTCGTGAGCAACTTACCAGCAGGCTATTTTTTAAAAAAATATTTTGCATTTTTGGATGTCTCAAAAAGTATGATATAACTGCAATAAAGGAGAGACATGATATCTGAGCAAGTAGACTTTCTTAATTTAGATTCAGTTTTCTTGTAATCAGGCTTCTGCAATATTGTGAAATAAGGTCACATGTGTTTTGTGAACTTCTTTATATTTGACTTTTGCAAAGTTGTCACACAATAAATGTTTGCTTGCATGAACACTATATAAACATCACATGAATATCTAGGCTTTTTTTCAAGCAAATAATTTTAAAGTAGATCTATTAAGGCAAAATATTTTGGATTTAAGTGGTAAGCCTGGGGGTGGATTTAGACAGCCCCTTTATTGCGGAAACTTCCACAATGAAAAGGGGGCTGACCAGACAACATTTCAGACAATCCCAAATTAATTCGCCACAAACCAGGAAAACCCATTTTTTAAATGCAGATGCTTCTGGGATAAAGGGCTGTGTGGAAGTGCCCTTACTGGCTTGCATACAACATTTCAGAATTAGATTGGGGGGGAGGGGGGAGCAGAGTATAGCTTTTCCCAGCCTAGTGTCACTAAAATGTGTTGTAGTTTTTAGTATCCACAATTGGCTGAGCTATTACCAGTGCTAACTAGAGATTATTTCTTTCTTCTAAGATTGTAATTCTATAACCCTTACCCCTACCCCATTTGTGTAAAACCTATAAACCTACTTCTAAATAGACATGTGTAGATTGTGCTGTAAGAAGTATGGTAGAATTTTATTTTTTTTTAAAGAAAATAGAGTAGACATATGTACATTTTTTATTTCTGCTTATGTGGCTATATAACTTTGATATTATTTCAAAACTGATGTGCATGACATTAAAATGACATTTAACCTATGCAGATTTTTTTATATTCCATAGTGTTTCGTATTTATAGTGCTTTAATTATAGTCACATGCGATGTAGTATTAGGGAATGAATAGCAAATCCCAATGATAACAAGAGATCTCTGAATGTTTCTTTGCCTAGGAAACATTTAAAGGAGTAAAGAAAAATTACCTTAAGAGTACTGATTTGATGTAGTAGCCCTGTTCAACCCATATTGTGAGGTCTAGTACACTTGTATCTCCACACTTGTAGTTTTGACTTTTGTAGTTTTGATCATTCATAGATTTGATTTAAAATGTTCTCTTTAGGACTCTCTAGAGAGGAGGACCTTGAGGGTTTTTTTTAAAAATAAAAGAAACAATACATCTTTAGGGATTTCTTGGTCCTCCAATGCATTTCTGTGGTCAGCTTCCTAAACCACAGAAATTCTTAGAGAAGTGATCTCTCAGGTAAAAAAGAGTGGTTTTGTTTATTCGCAACTTTTGACTTTCACTGTGCTCTAATACCAGCAAATGTGATAAAATGTTGACTGTAATAACAAAAATTCAGGAAACAAGACTACAAAGACCATTTCCTAAGATACCCCATACACCTGCTAGTACTAGTCCAAACCAGTAAGCCCAGACTTGATTTTGGCAGTCAATTATATCCCTATTGTGATCCCTTGCTATATCCACTAAAGGTATATATACCTGTTGTGTGAAAATGTGCACTGCTATAGCAGAAGTGAGGGAAGAGGGGAGCAGATTATCTAGTCATTTGGGGAACTGTAGAATACCGTAGTTGCTCTATCTAATGGTTGTCAGTCCAAGCTGCTGGATAGAATGCCAGTTTACTGTAGCTTCAGTAGCTATTAGCGAATGCAGCTGCATATTTGGCTCTCAGTTAATATGCCTCTTTGTATTCTGGTTGAGTACAGAGCAGACTCGGCAACTGTAGCTATGGGCTAAATCTGGCCCCCAATATTGCTAGTGAAGAAGTAACTACAAACACCGAGAGTGTGGTAGTTTTAACTATTTCAAAGAAGATAAGCTTTCTTGAGCAACATCCATCCCCACTCATTAAAATAGCCCTTAGACAAAAAGCTGCCATTAGGAATCTGATGAAATAAGAAAACATAATAGTTATCATAGTTATGGTAACCTTACTGGCAGTTTTGAGTATAAAAGTAATCCTATTGATCTTTATCCTGAACTATAAAAAGTTATCTGTTATCAGTAGTGTTTCTTCAGGATAATAAATTTAATTCAGCTTGCCAAATAAGAGTAGACTAGAACTAAAAAGCAAGATGCCATCTCAGTATTCTTCAGATACTTCTACTCGCATCCTGCCTACATTGTAAGCATGGTTGTCTACAAAGCATCCTCAGACATTTGGACTCCCCTCTATTAGAAACCATGATATGAGAAAAGTAGAGTGATGAGGCACAAACATACTGGCAGTACAGACTATTCCCTGCTGTTTTATTTGTGAATAAGGACTGCTCTGTTTCACATTGTTGATGTCCCTCAAATGGCATGGGAAATGAGGAGATATGGTTATTTGAAGGGCTGTAAGTATAAATCCTGATCAGAATCTCAGATCTAGAATTTCAAATCTCTGACTTTAGGTTTCTTCAAAATGTTTTGAACCGGCCTATACATAAGAAGCTTCATGTTATTTATAATATATTCTTAGTCCATTCTAGACAGGGCATTCTTTGCATCCATTCATGTCAGGAATATTGTGGAGCTGGTAGGCTTGGGCAAAGTCCTGTCTTGCAAAAGGAGGAGCAAGTGTGCAAGTATCTGTTTGAATTGGGTTTTTTTGGATCAGCATGGTTCTGAGGTTCAAAAGTACTGCAATTGCCACGTTTTTCAGGGATACAGAGCCTCATACATAATTTTCTGTAGACTGCTCCATCTTGAAACTTTTCAAACTTCCTGTATATACAAAAAGAGGATTTTTTTAGTTAGCAACTTCAATAAGATCATATCAGAAGATGCCTGCAAACTCAAATCAAAAAGTGACAGTGTTTTTCTGTTGAAAGAAATTTGAAACTTTGATAGTGAAAAGCAAAACTTATTAATGTTAACTATTGATATTATAAATGGGTAGGAAGCTACTTTGGGATCTCTTTATGATTCTGATACAGCTTCCATGTGTGAAAGATCCCTTATATTTCACTATTTCACATATGGAATTTATTTGCTAGCTGGGGAAAATTAGTATGGCAATATGGGCTTGGGGCCTACATAAAACAGCTAAGGTATGTCATAACTCGTAAACCTCAAAAACATACAGAAGCCATGTGCTCCTAGTCAGAGATTCACCTAGTTGTTTGTGAGCACCCACATCAGATATCTTTTCCTTTCTAGTGTGGGCTGGTTAAGATCTGGATGACAACAATACATTGCATTTCTATGCTTTATTACCTTGGAAAGCTAAACTTTAATGCTTTAACTTTCTGGATACACAAGAAAGGCAATCTGTTATTTAGTAAGCATAGGGAACTCTATGACACCTTGGTGTAATGACGCTCCAACTTCGGTAAGGATCACGCGTAGATAGAAGCACGGTCCAACACGATTTTATTGCAGGTACAATACCTATAAAGCTAAAGCACCGGCCCGCCACCCAAACACACCTTTTATACCTAAACCCCTCCCTTGCCCATGCATTGTCCAGTCAGGGTTGCACCATATCCGGGTGATTCAGCAAATCCCATAGTCCAAAGTGATGTTAAATCACGGCCCCTGAGTCAGCATATTGAGCTCATTGTCCAATGTCCAAGTCCATAAGAAGTTACCTCACTTCCCTAGAGGCACCTGGAAGTTACATCACTCCCATACTGACTCAGCATGTCCTTCAGTAACTAGGGCAAAGGTCCCAGAGATCTGGGACAAAGGTCAGCCACCTCATGGCAGGCTGGAAACCTGAACTTCTTCCAAGCTCAGATTTCCCAGATCTGACATAACGTCCTTCTCCACCACGTCCTCCCCCTGCAGAAACAAAACATTATTCAATCCTTAGGCGGGAGGGGCCCCACATATCGTTTCAATAGGCTGCAATGGAATGTGGGGTGTACCTTGCCCAAACTCTTTGGCAACAAGAGAGTAAAGGAAACCTTATTGACCACCTTCTCCACCCTAAAAGGTCCAATATACCTTGGGCTTAATTTTTTCGATGGACTCCCCAATTTCAAATTCCGTGTGGATAGCCATACCAGATCCCCTTCGGCAAACTCCTCCCCCTCCTGTCTCCGCCGATCCCCAAATAGCTTATACGCTCGCTGCGCCTTACCCAGAGCTTCGGTTACCTCCCTCCAATCATCCTGAGCTCGCATCTTCCACTCACTCTTCTCCTCCCCACCGATCTCCAAAAGTTGCGGCAAAGGAGCTACATCCTGACCATACACTATCTCGAAAGGGGACTTCCCCGTGGAAGAATGTACAGAGCTGTTATAAGCCATTTCTGCATAAGGCAACAGGTCTGACCAATTATTCTATTCCTCATTGCTAAATATCCGCAAATACCCCCCTAATGATTTTTGTGTTCTTTCCACGCCACCATTACAACAAGGATGATACGCAGTCGTAAGTTTCCTCTGAGCTCCTAACGCCTCCAAAAACTTCTCCCAAAACCGGGCAGTAAACTGAACCCCTCGATCGCTGAGAACCTGTTCCGGGCAACCATGCAACCGGTACACATGCTGCACGTATAACTCAGCTAATCTCTCTGCTGATGGCAATCCCTTCAAAGGAACAAAATGAGCCTGCTTCGAGAATAAATCCAGCACCGTCCAAATATACCTGTACCCTCGGCTAGACGGCAACTCCCCCACAAAATCTGTACTAACGTGCGTCCAGGGCCGCATGGGGGAGGCCACCACCTGAATCAACCCCCTCGGCCTAGCAGCAGGTTCCTTATTCCTGGCACAATCCTCACAATGCTCCACATATTCTTTCACCTCTGCTCTCATGCCTGGCCACCAATACCGTTTCTTTATAGCCAACAACGTCTTCGTCACTCCCCAATGGCCAGCAGACTTGTGATCGTGGTTAAGCTGCAAAACTTTCCTCCGCACCCCTCGAGGAACATACACCTTACTTCCCATTATCCACAATCCATTTAATATCTTACATTCATCCTTATGATCTTGCAACCACGCGTCACTTTCGTAACCCCTCTGTAACTCCAAACACCACTCATCTACCACTTCCTCCTCCTCTTTCACCTCTCTCTTCACCTGAGATCTCATCTGTACCTCTAATCCCCAATGGTCCCTTGTAAACACTTCTTCTGCCTCCTCCAAACAATTCTCTCCCACACTTGGATACCGGGACAGTGCATCTGCCACAACATTCTCACTTCCCTTTATGTGCTGCAACGAGAAATTAAACCGGGCAAAGTATTGAGCCCATCTCACCAATTTGGGAGATAGCTTCTGAGGATTTCTCAAATACTGAAGGTTCTGGTGATCCGTTAACACCACGAAAGGAAAAGCTGCCCCCTCCAAAAACTGCCATCACGTTTGCAAAGCACACTTCACCGCAAAAGCCTCTTTCTCCCAAACGGGCCACTTTCTCTCTAACTCCCCAAACTTCTTCGAAAAATAGGCACACGGCCTCAAACTACCTTGCTCATCCCTTTGCATCAACGCCCCTCCATATGCCCATGCAGAAGCATCGCATTGTACCACAAATGGCTTACTCACATCCGGATGCACCAGCAAAGGACTCTGGGTAAAAGCCCTCTTCAGTCTATCAAAGGATTTCTGACACTCCTCAGACCAACTTAACCTCGCTCCAGGGGACTTGGTCTTCCTGGACTCCCCCTTCCCCTTCGTCTTTAACAACTCTGTGAGTGGGAGAGTTATGGCTGAGAACCCAGATATAAAAGTACGATAAAAATTCGCCAGCCCTAAAAACGCCTGCAACTGCCTCCGGGTTTGTGGAGCCTCCCAGCTCAACACATCCTCTACTTTAGCCGGATCCATAGCCACTCCATTCTCACTAATCCGATACCCCAAAAAATCAATCTGATTCACACTTACTAAGCTTCACATACAAACTAGCCTGACGCAACCTTTCCAACACCTCTCGGACTAACAGAACATGTTCTTCTCTCGTATGCGTCACAATCACGATATCGTCCAAATACACAAAAACTCCCCTATATAAAAGGGGGTGCAGCACCTCATTTATAAGCTGCATGAAAATACCGGGAGCCCCGGCCAAACCGAAGGGCATCACGGTCCATTCGTACAACCCGAGAGGGCAAGAGAACGCCGTCTTCCATTGGTCACTTCTTTTCACCCGCACCATATGGAACGCATCTATCAAATCCAACTTGGTGAAAAATCTACCGCCCCCTAGCTGGCCTAATAAATCTTTAATCAACGGCAGAGGATAACAATTCGTAGTGCTAATGGCGTTCAATCCCCTATAATCAATGCACACAACCGCAATTTCCCATCCTTTTCTCTCTAAACAAAACTGGCGCAGCTATGGGAGACTCCGACCTTTGAATAAACCCCTTCTCCAAATATCCATCAATTTGCTCTCTCAAAGCCAACTTCTCCTGTACAGTCATGGCATATATCTTCGGCTTGGGCAGAATAGCCCCCTCCTTTACTTCTATACTGCATTGCACATTACAGAAAGGGGGGAGACTTTGAGCCAGTTTAGGGTTAAACACATCTGCATAATCCCAGTACTCTACGGGCACTCCCTGCACTTCATTCTGAACCCCTTCCTCCACATTAGGCTCACACTGCACTTTCCCCGACTTCCAATTAATCTTGGGATTTATCTGTTCCAACCAAGGCATCCCCAATACCACCTCATGTCCTGTAATGGGGGCCACTACAAAATCAATACCCCCTTCCCAAGGTCCCACCCGACCTTTTAAATCTTTAGTACCCAAAGAAAACGGCCCACCCTTAATAGATGACCCGTCCAACTGAGTAAAATTAACAGAGGTATCCAAAGTTTTCATGGCCCCCCCAAAATCGTCTACTAGCTTAGGGGATATTATATTCTCTGAACACCCACAGTCTACCAAAGCTTTCTTCTCAATAATTTCACTCCCCTTAAACAATCCCAGGGTGCATTGTACACTTGGGGGACTCACCCCAACACTTTTCACATCAGTATTGTCCACAAAAGCTGCCCTAGCAGATGCTGATTTGGACTGATCCGCATGGACAGGATCCTGCACCGGCTTCTGCCGGCATTGGGCCGCAAAATGGCCCGGCTGGGAACAGATAAAACAGCGGCCCCGTCCCATCATCGGTTTCTTCATCACACCAGCCCGGCTATCGCCTCCGCCGCCACACCGAAACTCTCCTCCCCGGAATCGGCTTTCAGTAAAACCGCGTCCTGGCACTCGGGATCTCGTCGGCTGGAACCGCCGCCGTTGTACTTGAGCTAAGATCCCCTCCACGCTGCTGGCCAACTGGATCCAGCCATCAACATCACCTGGATCTCCGCGATGCAGGCACCACTCCAAAATCTCCTTTCTCAGACCATCTTTAAATAATTCCGGCAACGTTGCCTGGGACCATTCTGCCACTTTTCCGGCCAATCCCATAAACTCCTCCGCATATTCAGTGACTGAACGGGATCCCTGGGATAAACTTCGCAACGCCTCCTTCGCTTTAACCCTCTCCAGAGGATCACGGAAACGGTTTCTAATAGCTTGCAGGAAGACCCGGACCGAGGTCAAGCATGGATCCCTCCGATCATGGCATTGCACATACCATTCCGCGGCCCTTCCCTTAAACACTCCTCCAATGGCTCGAACTCGGCTACCATCACTGGGGTAAAGATGGCCATAATCCTCCATATGGTCTCTAACTGTGGCAATAAAGAAGGCCACCTTGCACGCTTCACCTTCGAACTCCACCCTCAGTGGTTCCTTTTTCAATCGTCCTCCAAAATCTTGAGATTGCATTCTCCTCCCCTGAGGGGCCTCCATCCTCGGAACTCCTCTTCCTGCCGATTGCAGGGGCCTGCTCACCGGGACTGGATTCACTTCCTCTGACGCCAGATGACCACCGCCCGCCCACACTCCCATGGGAGATCTAGGGCGCTCAGCTGCTGACAGGCCACCATCCATCCACGAATAATAAGTGAAGTCTCCTCCTCCCGGGGCACTCCACGCCGATTCCCTGGGCTCTCTCCTGGGCCACGCCTGGGACATCCTTCTCATGGTATGCTCCATCGCATCCATCCTACACCTCATCACCGCCAACTCCGACAGCGGTTCAGGTTCTGTGGTCTCACTACCACACTCCTCCAGGTCTACCCGAGCCGAGGCACTCTTCCTCTCAGCTTCTCTGGACCTGTCCTCCACTGGATCCACCTGAGCTGGCCCTTCCTTCAGCACAGCTTCTCTGGTTCCTCCGGCCATCCAAACACCCATCTGAATTGGATCTCGCCGCCTCTTTTCTCTCAAAGCGCTCACCTGAGCGTCCCACAATCTCTCCGCTTCTCGGAGTTCGTCCCTCTGGGCTGACGCTCCGCACGCCGTCACCTCTCTGGGCTCGTCCGGGAACCCCACTTGGTCAATGGTCGTCATCTCCCAATCCATGGTTCTCCGGACTTCCTCGGACCAAAATTCCACATATCAATATACTCCTCCTCCTTCCAAGCCAACCTCTCCATTGCTGGGAAAGTTGAATGGGGCTTTAGCTTCTGTAATGACGCTCCAACTCCGGTAAGGATCACGCGTAGATAGAAGCACGGTCCAACACGATTTTATTGCAGGTACAATACCTATAAAGCTAAAGCACCGGCCCGCCACCCAAACACACCTTTTATACCTAAACCCCCCTCCCCTTGCCCATGCAATGTCCAGGCAGGGTTGCACCATATCCGGGTGATTCAGCAAATCCCATAGTCCAAAGGGATGTGACCTCACGGCCCCCTGAGTCAGCATATTGAGCTCATTGTCCAATGTCCAAGTCCATAAGAAGTTACCTCACTTCCCTAGAGGCACCTGGAAGTTACATCACTCCCATACTGACTCAGCATGTCCTTCAGTAACTGGGGCAAAGGTCCCAGAGATCTGGGACAAAGGTCAGCCACCTCATGGCAGGCTGGAAACCTGAACTTCTTCCAAGCTCAGATTTCCCAGATCTGACACCTTGGGGTACTGTTTTAAATCTTGCTAATCTTCAGCTTTCTACTGTGTAGACTACATAATGGCATCAGGTTTTTGGAGTCCTTCGGAGCACAAACAAATTAGAAATGAGTCCTCAGCATATCGATATAATATGATTTATAAGGAATGGTGTGCACTGTTTCTTGCGGTTTCCAAAGTTCTTACTTAGAACCTAAATTAAAGACCAAGACTTCCTTTAAACCACCATGTATTTTGAAGCTTCACTTCCTGTATCTTAAATTGCCCCATCTTATAGTTGTAGTTTTGGCCAGATGGACATCAACAAAACATGTCCTCCTCTCACACATTGCTGTGCTTCATTGCTTCAGGCATTTCTTATCACAGCCTAGCTCACTGCTGACATCAGAGTCTAGTTGGACTAAAAATATTGTAATAACAGTTTAAAAATGTGTAGTTGTGCCCATCTTGTATACAGTTAGTTCTCAAGTTATGAATAAGATAAGTTCTGTAGCTTTGTTCTTCCATTGAATTTGTATATAAGTCAGAACAGTTTTGGATAGCATAGGGAAGGATGAAATTTGTTGTGGTGTTTGTTTTGCTGCCTGTGCCCCTGTTCAGAAGATTTCACCTCACTTTCTGTCTCTATGATAATTCGATTTTGAAAAAAAAGGCTTATGAAAACAAGGATTGCTGATAAAGCTTCAGCGAGACACCTTTTCCCAATGAAAACTCCAGAATTGAATTCCCCTTTCTGGGGGTAAATTTCTTCTCACTTCAAGTTGTCTCACCCCCGTTCTTAACCATGAGTTGTTTGTAAGTCAGATGTTTGTTGCCTGTGGATTGCCTGTAGTCTCATCCTCAGGCACAGTGTGAAAAATCATTCAGCTTCTATAAATACACACAAAAATAAAAGCTCCCTTTTTAAATAATTGCTATTGTTCTGACCTAATCCCAGATACTCTTTTGAAAGGTAGACATTTCATGTACTTATGATAGGTTCTCGGGACATTTATCTTCTGGATATCACATTCCAGGACCAATTCTGAAATGTGGTGTTGATATGAAGAGGAAAGATGCCTTCACACTGCTTCACAGTGTGAAGGCATCTTTCGTCTTCATATCAACATAGTTCCATGACTATATTTCAGAAAATTATTAAGAAGTTGGAATCTCCCCCACCACATTATAGACCACAGTTCACTTTACAGCCATTTGGCACAGCGATATAACCATCATCCTAGACAGAATACCAGGAAGATACTTGGTCTGTCTTATAAATCCCTTGGTAACAAAAGCCACATTGAAGGGAACATAATATTTTATAGAACTGATGTACACAGATTCACTTATCCACAGTTTTACTTATTTACCTAGGGCCTCTTGTAACATGTGCCTCTTGTTATCTCTGTCATTTGTCCCATTTGAATAATACAGTTTGATATTATCCATAGTTTCACATGTCCATGTGGAGTCTAGGAACTTATCCCCATGGATATGGAGGTTGTACTGTACTGCATTAGGACATTCTGTGTAGCAGGGATAAAAAAGAGAATAGCTAACTAGGCCTTTCCTGTGAATTACTCTTTTTGAATGATCTGTGCTGTCACTCTTGCTTCCTACCTAGGAAACATAATGTATACCACAAAATATGAAAAAGCTGAAAAATTGGAGCTGTGTCTCTTAAAGAACCATATTTATTTATTATTATTTATTTATTATTTCAAATTTATATACCACCATTCCCAATGGCTCATGGTGGTTCACAATACATACAACAGATAATCATAAAATAGCAATTTAAAAACACAGTAAAAATTTATACTAATACAGAAAGGAGAAGACTAGGCCGGACCATTACAGACTGAACTCCTACCGGAAGAGGTTGGTCTTACCAGCCTGGTATGTTGCCTGGTATCCATAATGAAGATAATGTCTTTTAAGATAATGTTAGGTTTTCCCCCCTTATTGCTTTGGAAGTTATCAAGTAGGAAAATACAAGGAGAGATAGGGAATTTTTAAGACAGTGTTAATTGAAAGCAAATATAAAAAATATCTATAATCATACCTAGATTTTGGACACTATGGCTAACAATAGGGCTGCTGTGATTGTTTGCTTGTTGGCATAAATCATTAGAGGTCCATTCAGTATTTTACAATGATATGTAGTGCCCATATGTAGCAGAGTCCTGATGGCTTCTAAATAGAGCAGTTCGGATATTTCTAAGTACTTGAGATTAGTACAGTGTGAAGTAATTTTAAATTATTGTACTGCAATTAATTTTAAATAACTGAGCTCTGCATATGTCTAGGAAGCCATATAGATCCAATTGGAAGCACTCTAAAAATTTAAACGACCCAATAAATTTAAATCATGCTAGAATTCATAGTCGAGAATAATGTAAATCAGTTGTGTGGGCAGGCTAAGAAATGGCTAAGAGGACAGAGACTTAATTTCCCTCTGTGTATATGCATGTGTGCAAATCGGTTTATGGTGATAGAATGTGAGCAACTAATAGTACAGAAGACTTTCTTGAGTCATATGGTTCATCCTGCCACACTTTTTGTTTTTTCATATTGGTAGTCTAATTTTTCACAGAGAGAATGAATGAATTATTTTCCCTTTATCATAATACATAATACATGTGACATACTGTCCTAAGCATATGTTCTCATGGAGAAAAAGGAATCAAAATAATTTATGTTGTAAGTAAATTTTGGTTGCAATTCAGAGCCTGTTAAATGAATTCCAAAATTATTACTGATCTATTAAAAACTATCCAATCTGTTAATATGACACAGGAAAGAAGGAAAGTAAGAGTATCACTGAACTTTACTAATCAAAAGTAGTTTACTAGGATGTGCATTTGTGTCTAATTTAAATACTCTTAAAGTTGTGATTGTTACAGTAAAAGAGAGCTGAATTACATCTCAATTTTGAAATGATTTATGGCGTATTTTGGACAGAATCTTTCCAAATGATGCAGAGGTATGCGTATTCTTACCTACTATGATACAGCCAACATGTTCTGGCATTTGCTCTGTATTTATTTTTATAAAGCCTATTAACTAACTGCCTTTGCTTTTAAAAAAAAATTCCTTGCCATAGAAGTAACCTCTTGTCCAAGTAGTTGCTACTTTTCCTTGGCAAAGAGTTAGAAAGTGAGTCCAAGTCCAGAAGTTGGGTGCTAAACATCAGAGTTGCCTGTGGCAATATTAAGGGCTTTCAGGCATCAGCTCAGTGTTGGTTCCTTGTGAGAAAGCTTATCTTGTAGACAAACCCAAGTGGGGGAACCGCAGGAGGCTGAAGGGGGGGGGGGGGGGCTTCTCAAGAACTCCTTCCTTGAAGCTGTACCTTTCTTTTAGACAGTTGTCATTATCTTTGTCTAAAGGTCATGGCTAAATTGAATAAAAGGAAAGCTGTGTGTTCCTGTCGATGCACAAAGGCAGTATTGACTTTCCTAATCCAGTTTGCTGAGGGGTGAGAGAATTAAATTAGATATCTAAGCACAGAAATTGAGAGCCTTTGAAAACAAAGATAAGGAGACAGGCTGTATTTTCCCCCCTTTTTTCCCTGGGAGCGCTGGGCTCAGAATTTTGCAGGTGTGTCATTGGATCCATGGCTCGCATCGATCAAAACTGTGCCAATGCATATTTAATTAGCAAGGGGACCCTGGATGCATTATGGCCATCATCCGTATATTGAATGGACTGTCAGAGTTTCTGAATGCTTCCCAGCCCCCTCCCCTTGCTTTGTCGTTTGGGGAGCTTCTGCATTTTGTCTGAGCAGCTAAAAGTTTCTTTGTTTTTAGCTGCTGATGCATACAAGCCCACTGAGGAGAATACAAACAAGTGAAGTCCTAAAATGTTTATTTTCGGTTAGTGGGAGGGGAGACTAGAAAACGGGGACTTTATTCCTTTGGGTAACAGATTCCCCCTCCCCTCGCTTTTGATTTTTTTTTCACCCTTAGAAAGCAGAGCACAATATCATTTAGGAATACTTTCTTAAAAGAGAAAAACATTTTTATGGCAGTTTTAATTAAGTCAAAATGTATGTATGATGCTGCAAAAGAAATATGGTCTAGTGATGAAACAAAGCGAACAGATATTTTGAAAGCATACATTTTAAAGTATGTTAAAAGTTGGCAACATTCCCCCCTTCAAAAAGTGTAGCCCGTAAGACAGTACCAGCAAAAATTCTTCATGCAAAAATTAGAATAAATTAATGTGACGCTCAACTTTATGCATTCAAGTGAAGTGAGGCTGCATTTGATGCAGCTTTTGGGGAGTCCTGTTAAGAATCCTAATAATATTCTATATAGAGTGGTGTATTATAGTTTGTAATAAGGTCCTTTTGTACTTAACATTTACCTTGAAGTTTCTGGGAACGTCTTTTTTCAAAGCCCGACAACTCAGACAAAGTATTGCTTGCTAAACAGATGTAATACACAAAGTCTGCTTAGAATAAAGGGCAGCAGACTGTGTGCACATGTTTTGGTTTTATTCATGCTCATCAGCATAGTCTAGCTAGTTGTTTTTGCTCATTTACTTGTGGGCTGGCTTAGTACAATTTTACTAGTAAAGTAACAAGGAGTGGGAGGTAGGGGTGGATTGGCTACAAAAGTTTACTGCAAGGACTCTTGGGAAATATATTTGCATACATCTTCTCACAAAGGCTGACTGCTTCCTGGCTTAGACAGAGTGTTGCCTGATAAACAGACTTAACGCACAAATGTCTGTCTGGAATAAACAACAGCAAGCTTTAATTTACATTTCCATTATCAAAGATAATCTCTTTCCCAGTGTATGGGAATTAAGAGTCCTCTCAGAAAAATGAGGCTGGGTTGCTGTTATTTTATCACAATGTAGAACCTTTTTCTCAGGAGTTGTTAGGATATAATTGCTAAAAGGAAAAGGGCTCCAGCATGAATCCTACTCCAACTAGGCTAGACCCATGGAATCAAAGGGATATATGATTTCCTTGTGCTGTACAGCTTCAGGTGCATTTGCCACCTTTCAACAGTTAATTCAATAGTGCTACACTAATTGGAATTAACAATCAGATTCAGGCCTTAGACATATTATGGCAGAAAAACTAAAAATTGTGGAAGGAAACAATTGAATACATTGGTATCTGCTCTGCTGAAAAACAATTGAACTAAGTGGCAAACACCAACTGTTATACTTTCCAAAACGTTCACATCGTCTTCAAAGGAAGTCCTTTGTATCAATTTGTTGCAGTAGTTTACTCTGGAAATTATCAGTGTAGAGTTAACCAAATATAGTCTTCTATTTATCCATTTAAAAAGTTTCCCTTATCTCTCCTGTGGCTAGTATAGCCCTCTGGTTAGAGCTTTCCAAACTGTGTGTCATGACACATTAGCGTGTTGGCTGCAGTGTGTACATGTGTCATGCAAACATAATGAGTCTAGGTGAAATAAGCAATAAATCATATATTTTAAAAAGTATAAATGAAAAGTTCCCATGCAATATGTTATGTCCCCATGAATTCCATTATTACAATTTAAGTATGTGCCCATATCTCTTGTAAGGGGTTGATTTAACCTCTGGTTTGCTAGTAAAACTGAATTACTGTGTCACGAAATGGCACTTGCCTAAGAAGTGAGTCACTGACATGAAATGTTTGGAAAGGTCTGGGATAAAGGAGATTCAAGTTGAAATCTCAATTGACCCATGAAACTCATTTAGTGTTCTTGAGGTCCCCCCCACACACACACACACACACACACACACACACATATATATATATATATATATATATATATATATATATATATGAGAGAATGTGTTTACAATTACACCCACTATACTACAACATTTGGTCATAACTTCAAAAAATGAGAGAGCCAATCCTGGTTGATAATCTGCAGATAAATTAATTTCATATGAAATATGAATTATCTCACATTTTGCCCTTCCTCCTATAAATTTAGTGGCGACATTTCATATAGGACATTTGATGACCATCTTTTTTATTTCTATGACTGAAATAACTGCTGCAATGCTTCTGTATTAATCTTCCAATTATTGTGTGCTGTTATTCTTTATTTATAATTTTCATTGCACAGGTTTATTTTTCCAAACTGCAGTTGTTTTAACAGATTTATGAGTTTCTACCCACATATCCCCCAAACGTCTTTGAAAAATGAGAGACTAGAATTCTTTGGATTTTTTTAAATGGGGTCAAAAGGTTTTCATCTTAGTGAAAAAAACCCTGCAGCTTTCTGTGGTTTTTAGAGACTGATAAAGTTTCAGGATCATAGTTAGGATTTTGATATAGTATTACCACACATGTGAAAGTCAAGAAATCCTGTCTAAGGGCTAAAAAGTCTCTGAAAACCTGAGTGTGAAATCAGATACTCTGTCAAAAGAGGAATGTGTGGATCATCTGTCGCACTTTCTCTCTCATCAGAAACAGTATATTAATCAAGTTAGGGAATTATTTCAACAATTACATATTTCTAGTAGCCCTGATAGTTATCCCACAGTGCAATCCCTTAAGAATATTGCCATAGAACCGTGGATAATGTGTATCCTAAGAACCACCTCTGAAGATTTCTAACTCCTTTTATTCAGCAAAAGCAAAACCAACTCTTTGACATTTAGGTTTTTAGAGAAACTTACTAGGAAAAGTTTCCTAATACTAGATACCTGGATTAAAATATATTTCTATCTCTAATAGGATTTTATTCAATATAATGCCTCTAGCTCCATCTGTAGTAAATTAAGGTCTCACTTTCAATACACTGGGCACAATCCACTTTAAATCCCATTGGTTTTAATGGTAGAATTATGTAGGTGCTTAACTTGTTTCAAATAAAATTAATGAGATTTATAAATTATTATATTGCGTCTATACCCTTTTGTGTCAATTTTATAATTATTTATCCCTGTTCCTACACTTTTTGCAGCAAGATCTGGCTAGAGACAGATTCCAGCCTAGAATTTGTACTGTTATGTATTTGTCGATGATGGAGTATATGTTTCCCTGATTATATTTTTCTTTATGTACAATTGTTTGTACAGGAAGGAGAAAATCAAATTAATTTCTAACCTAAATCTGTATTCAGTGGTAAATAAATTTAAATATAATTATTTCATTTGTATCAGTGTGCATATTGTGAGGGGCTCATATAATTCAGATCTGAGTTTTTCACTGTCTGAATTGGATCAAGGAAATGAAATGTTTGGAAACATTTGCACACCTCCTTTCTTTAGAACTGTGGGCAACCCTCCAGCATGATAGTGCTGTTGGCAGAACTGCTTTTCCCATTGAACACTCCTTTTAGATTCTGCACCCATCCTTCCAGGTCACATATAGTGTTTTATGTATGCATAGAGTTGAGGGCACCTGTACTGTAGAATTAATGTAGTTTGACACATTTTAACTGCCATGGCACAATACTGTGGGGTTATAAGAGATGTAGTTGTACACAGTCTTTCACCTTCTTTGTCAAATAATGCCTCACCAAACTACAACTCCTAGGATTCCATAGCATTGAGCTATGTCAAACTTTAATTCTGCAGTGTAGATGCACCCAAAGATTTAGGTGCTAGAACAATGCTTGATTTGGACCATTGTTTTTATGAGGTAGACATATAATCTGCCATGAGAAAAGTTCCTTGAAGATATTTTAGGCACATCTTGGTAGAACAACCAATCAATTATAATTTTGTGCATGATAGAAAAACTACTTTATGGCAAACTATTTTTTTTTTAAAAAAACAAATTAGGAATTTATTTGGTTTGGTGTTTTAAACAGACTTAAGTCTGAATATGGAAACTTCAGTAGGAAATGATGTCCCCATGAATCATACGCATCGATCCATCCAGTTCTCATCAGGATTGCCACAGAGGGCAACAAATTCCAGCCTCTCTGCTCCTGTGCTAGGGTTTCACTGCGGATCATGTTTTCACACTTATTTTTGTGTAAAAAATGGTTTATGAGAAGGCCTGCTTCTCTCAAAGAACTCAAAAGCCTGGAGAATTCATCAATTTTTTGAGCTATGTGTGAACAGACATGGCACAGATAAAATTACCTTAGAGATAAATATGGGCCTTGGTATTTTAAACAAAGGAGTTTTTAGGAAAAATTGCAATCAATAAGGTCCTTAAAGTTTTACAAGGATGGCATATCTAACTTACCACATGTCATTATAATGTGTCAGAAAAAAACCCTACCTCCTGTGTGTCACCAATTCTCTGGTAACTCTCCCAAAGTTTCTCTTTTTGCCCTGTCAGCAAAGACAATTTGTGTGAAACTTATCGCCAATATCGCAGTTAACTATTATTGGGATAATTTTAGCTTAAGAATTTTATCCTTGTTGTTTTATTGTATTTTAATTATATTGAATTTTGATTGCAATATCTTCATGCCATTTGTTTTATGCAGTAATTTTATAATATTTTTACCATTTGTCCTTTTATATTGTTTTATATTTTTGCCTTTTAGATATTGTTTTACCTGTGTGAATGCGAATGACCTTTGGTGTAGCCATTAATCAACAGAAACAGAATGTAGATCATATAATATTAGATGAAACTAAGGAAAATATGTTTCCCCCCCAATATTAATGAACCTCTTCACAGTAAGAAGCCAAACTGAAAATCATTGAGCTATACTTATGACATTTATCACACCCTATGGGGTTTTGTTTGTTTGTTTGTTTTCAACACTTGCAGTTTGGAATCACAACAGGTTCTGAAATCTTTAAAAGGAAGATGACAGACACTCTTCCATAGGGATATTAAAAGGGTTGTGGTGTTTACTGATGATGTCCCAATAGATGGAATGTAAATCAATGAAATGAATGAGAGAGATCGGGACAAAACCACTACAAAGCATCATTTCTGTCATGCCTCCTCAAGAACTCTCATTGTTTACCACTATTTAAGCCCTTTTTAGTTAGAGGGCATAAGCATTTTGTGTATAGTTTGGGGGGGGGGGTCGTTCTAGATAGACTCTTTTCCTTTGAAGGTTCCATCACCCTGCCCCTTTAAGAATCCCCTCAGGGGCAGAGCCTCAGGTGACACACTTCTAGTTCTTGGAAGAGTCAGCCTTTTTGGTGACTGGAAGGTGAAGACGGAGAAAGGCCTGAAAGTCTACAAAATAGCATGTCCAGTTGGAGCTATATTCAACTCCGGTCGGATATAAATATTGAGACCATCTTAGAGACAGTTGAGCACCATACAAGAAAGAGACAATAAGAAGAAATAAAGATTCAAGAGCCTCAGTTCAGCCAGAACTGTGTCTATCTCTCAAATACTTTACCTCTCCTCATAAAGACTTTGTAGTGAGATTCAGGAGGAGATAAAACCTAAAATTATTGTCAGTTAATACATTCTTCCTTGATTCAACTATATAGTCTCCTCTACGTTCCCTGCACAGCCAATTAATGTTACTGTTGAACAGTAATCCAGATATAAGTTAATATATCTGAGTTAATATAGCTTATATTCCTGAGTATATACATCAATATATGGTACTCAGGTTAAGATCTTTTTCCTCACTGATGTAGTTTGGTTGAATTGAATACAAATTCCTAAACTGTACTTGAATTTTGGTTTTATTTGCTTAAATGTAACATTACAACTTAAGAGCCCCAAGTTATGTGTACTTTAATTAGTTGTACAGAAGTTATTTATGCTGGATTTTCTTTTGCATATTTACTCTGATAGGTAAGCACTGTTATGGGTTGAATATCTACAGTGGGCATTTTTTATATTTTAGACTAATAATGAAAACTTTCATCAGTCTAAAAGAAATTTTTGAAGTAGTATATTAAAATAGCTTGATTCAGGGTCACCATTAAGATCTCATGAATGGGAAAATAGCATTCCTTTATTTTCTTCTAACTTCAAAATTCTACAAGGCTGATACTGTTCTCTTGAATTTCAACAGTCCCATTTGGTATTGTCTGGTTAACATTATGTCTTAGTTCATTATAGGGTGATATTTCCTGGAGTGTTTAGATAATTCTCAGAAGACCTAAGAGAAGTTCCTTCAGCCAGATTCAGTTTGTTAGGTTTTGTTTCCCTCATTTTTGTCCTTCAACATACTAGGTTTCAGAAAGAGGAGAAAGAAAAAAAACTTCAGAGTCTTTGAAATGAAAGCTATTCAACATGATCAGTGTTAAAAGATTTAAAAACACATATATTTTCTAAATGCATGTGAGTGAAGACTCAGCAGCTTGAAAATTTTAATTTTAGCCGCTGTTTTCTGGTCTGTTCCAAGATCTCAACTTGATAAATACAACCAAGTGTTAGAGGAAAACTGGATAACAATCTAGTTATGAACCATCTAGAACATTAAGATCATCTGGGGAGGCCCTGCTCTCGACTCCATCTACGTCACAAATATGTTTGGCGAGGATGAGAGACAGAGCCTTCTCAAGGTGGCCACTCGGCTATGGAACACCCTTCCCAGGGACATTAGATCAGCCCCTTCCCCTTTGACTTTCTGAAAAAAAGTCAAAACCTGGCTATTCGAGCAGGCGTTTGAAAAGGCAGTGTAACAGACATAGGATTATGGAACAATTGGACTACGAGATCCAATTATGTTTTTATCTAAGAGATGAAATGATTTGGGTTTTTTTTTTACTACTGTTGTGGTTTTAATTGCTATGTTACTGTTTTTAGATGTCTTAAATGTTTTTATGATGTTGTTGGCACTGGATTCTTGCCTTGTTTCTGGTCCAACTTATCTGTCCAAACGCATCTCTCCCTATGAACCATCCAGCTGTTTAAGATCATCCGGAGAGGCCCTGCTTTTGGTCCCGTCTACTTTGCTGACCTGATTGGCGGGAACAAAAGACAGGGCCTTCTCAGTAGTGGCCCCTCGACTATGGAACGCCCTTCCTAGGGACATTAGTTCGGCCCCCTCCCTCCTAACATTTCAGAATAAACTGAAGACCTGGCTGTTTGTGCAGGCATTTGCAGACAAATTATTATCATTTATGGAATTAACATGATGTTGCAATGGAAATCGACTCTATTGATGAGATGCTGAGATTTGGTTTTTTAATAATTTTATAATTTTAACTGTTAATCGTATTGTTTTTATATAGTTGTGTATTAATTGTTTGTTGTATTTTATATTGTGGCATTGTTGCCACATGTGCACCACCTCGAGTTGCCTTTAGGCTGAGAGGGGCGGTATAAAAGTACAGTAAATAAATAAATACATAATTGTGAACCGCCTCGAGTCGCCTCCGGGCTTATTAAAAGTAAGGACTACTATTTATTCTGCTTACTTTCCTCTAAGTATACTTAGCATTTCATCCTTAGATGTTCATTTCATTCTGAATATACTGTACTGCCTTATAATTTCTAGAACTTGTTTGCATGGCTGTGTTTATTGTTAATGGTTTCAGAAAGGAGGGTTGAAACATTGTTCTTTTTAAAGGGTAGCTATCATCTCCATTTCTCCTACTCAAACTGTGGAGTTCTCATTCCAGAAAAAGTGCAGACGTCATAGTATGGATCATAACTCTAGTGTAGAGATGGGGAGATTTACACTTTGACATCTGCTATAGTTCTCATCTGCATTGTATATTGCCAATACTTAATCTGTTTGTTTGGGTCAGCAGCAGAGAATCTGGACAATGATAAAATTATGGCATTCAGATACCATAATTCTTTGTACAGGCTGAAATATGTTCATAAGGGTTCTCTAATATCTTATATAGTTTGTACTTTTGCCAAAAGTAGTTAGTAATACAAACATTAAAAGGTTAATATATTAGCCGCAAACTGCTATAGTACTGGGAAAAAATGACAAAATTCAATACAGGTTGGGTGTACAGTTGGAAGAGACCTCGTGGGCCATCCAGTTTAATCCCCTGCCAAGAAGCAGGAAAATCGCATTACAGCACCCCCTACAGATGGCCATCCAGATGTCCCTTTTCTGTAATTCTAAATTCCAAAATATTCCAAAATCCAAAATTCTCCAAAAGGGTGATAGAAATAGTGACAACTTTGCTTTCCGGTGGTTTAGTATACAAACTTTGTTTCATGCCCAATTTTGTAAAAAAAAATTTTATATAGAATGATCTTCAGACAAAGTATATAAGGTGCAATGAATTTCATGTTTAAATTACGGTTGCATCTCTAAGACATTTCCGTGTGTGCGTGTGTATGCAAATGCACAAATCCTGGATTTTTTGGGGGGAATTTAATATCCCAAATACTTCTGGCCCCAGGCATTTGAAATAAGGGATGTTCAACCTGTATTAGGAACAACTATGTTTGCAGCACAGTAATGGACTATAGAGCCAACATCTCAAGTTGGTGCACAGTTTAAGAAATCTAGCACAACTAGTAATTTTGATTTCAGAAGAATTTATCTTGGAGTTTTTTTTAGAGAGTTTTTATTACAATAATGATTGAAAAGTAAGTCTTCAATCCTATAATTCCTTGGGTTTTTTTTAAACAAGAGCAGTGGCCAGATATTAGTTATCAGTTGAAAAAATGTAACCTTTAATATATTTCATTTGAAGTCTGAAGGTCTGAACGTTTGTCACCAATCTGCAGTTGAGTTCTATAATTTTGGGGCATCTTTATGTTTTTTAGATTCAAGTCAGTCTGAAAGTCCAAGCCAGCCAAGCGAAGCTGATATTAAGGACCAGCCAGAAAATGGTGAGTCTGTATCTGTCTGTATTTGTTTGAATGGTTTTCACTTTAAATCATAACCTTAGGACAATTTTGGTGTTCCCAAAGCAGGGAACTCAACAGATTGCTTTAATCTGGATATACTTTGTAAAGGCATATCAGGAAGATTTGAAAACCTCCACAAACACCAGGTACAAAATCATACTTCTTTCTGCATCAGGGAAGAGTGGAGTCAATCAATCAATCAATTTTATTATTTGCTTAATCGCCCTCCACCAGCAGTGCTCTGGGCGACTTACAACATAAAACCAATAAAACACTTTAAAAGAATTACAAGTAAAACAACTACTCAAACGCTCTGCCAAAGAGCCAAGTCTTCAGTGCAACAGCAAAGCATCTCAGCTCGCGCATGGCTCGGATGTCAGGTGGCAGAGAGTTATTTATTTATTTATTATTTAGTTATGGTATTTGTACCCCATAGCTTCTCACCCCTGCAGGGGGACTCAGCATGGCTTACATTTGCAGCACTACAGGCCACAACACCACAATACAATATAAAAATACAGTTTTGGGGTGGAGGCTGAGAAAGCTCTCTGCCTAATGATCTCCAGGCAGATTTCTCTAGGGCCCGGTATATGGAGGAGATTCTCTTGGGAAGATTGAGGTGACCACTGGGGTTGAAAGGGGGAGAGGTGGTCGCTAAGGTACGTCGGCCCCTGGCCATACAAGGCCTTAAAGGTCATTACCAGCACCTTGAAGGAGATCCGGAATTCGATCGGTAATCAATGCAGCTGACACAGGATAGGTGTTATATGACATCTCACAGGGGTTCCTGTAAGGAGCCTAGCAACTGCATTTTGAACTGTACGAAGTTTCCGGGTCACTGACAAAGGAAGGCCAATGTATAGAGCATTACAGTAGTCCAATCTTGAGGTGACCGTGGCATGGATCACTGTGCTTAAGGCCTTCCCAGAAAGATAGGGTGCCAGCCATCGAGCATGGTGAAGATGGAAAAACGCCTGTTTGCTGACAGTGGAGATCTGGGCCTCCATCGTCAGCAAGGGGTCCAAAATGACACTTTTCACGGGGGCAGATGGAACAAGAGGCTCACCATCAAGGGTAGGCAACGGTCGCTCCATTCCCACAGGGTGGCCAGGCCACAGGATCTCTGTCTTCGCTGGATTCACCCTCAGCCTGCTAACACGCAGTCATCCAGTCACAGCTTCAAGGCATAGAGTGAAATTATCGGGTACCAAAACTGTCCCAGTCTCCAAACGCAGAAGGAGCTGGGTGTCATCAGCATACTGATAACACTCCAGTCCGAAACTATACCAGCTGACCGAGTGGTCGAACATAGATGTTAAATAAAAGAGGGGAAAGGATAGTTCCTTGAGGTACCCCACAATAGAGGGGGCACCTCTCGGAGACTTGTCCCATCCATTCCACTCGCTGTCCCTGGTACTGGAGAAGTGAGCTGAACCAATTAAACGCCAGCCCACAGACTCCGGACGCAGTGAGGTGGTGTATCAACAGATCGTAATCGACAGTATCAAATGCTGCAGTGAGATCAAGAAGCACTAGCAGCGCCGATCCACCTCAGTCAAGCTGGCAACAGAGCTGGTCTGTGATGGCAACCAGAACAGTCTTGGTCCCATGCCCAACACGGAAACCGGACTGTAAGGTCCGGTTTCCATTCTGTGCTATCCACGGGGTGCAAATGGCCCTTTAGGCCTGCTTTCTGGCCTCCCACAGAACCATGGAGGTTAAAAAATGAAAAATAATTGTTCCTATATGTTTCCAGAGGCCTTCTAGGAGTGTAATGGGGCATTTGTGCCACATCCCCTGTACCCAATGTTGCCATTTTAGAGCCAGGAATAATTTTGAACTGAAAATAAACAGGATACTACATTGACCCAATTAGTGTGTTGTGTTATTTATATATTTATTTAAGTATTTTCTCATTCCCTGCTATAAAACAATTTCTTCAAGGCCTAAAATGATTCCACTGCCCCATTAAAATAGCAAAAACTGTAAAGGGTTGGGGAATATATATATATATGACCCAAAGTGTCCAGTTAGCCTCCCACCATTGCCCAATCCTGGTCTATAACAGAGAGTTTTCACAAGTGGTTAGTGCCTTTTAGCATCTGTTTTTCAAGATAGGAGAGGTTTTTTGCTTTATTTTCCTTGGAGTAGGGGAAGAACTGGCAAAGAAATAGAAGAGACAAGAACGGTGTTTCTCAAACTGTGCTCTTCCAGATGTTTTGGACTTCACCTCCGAGAAATTCCAGCCAGCTGTTACGAATTGTGGGAGCTGAAGTCCAAAACATATAGAGGAGCACAGTTTGAGAAACTCTGGACTAGAAGATAATGGCTTGCTTATGTGTTACTAAACTGTAGAAAACCTTAATGAGATATATTTTTATATTTGACTTAGTCTCAAAATCAGTGAAGCCAGTGAAGATAGTGCTGACACTATCTTTTTGTCTCCATGGATTTCAACCAGAGGATTAATAATATGCTTCACTACTTCATATGATCATTCTAGGATGTTCTGCTAAAAGTGGAGAATGAAGCAGGGTGTCCCTCTGCCATTTTGGAACATTGGTTCTAAATTGTATTATTTATTGGAAAGATCTTTTGGTATGATTTTACAAATTCAGCATTTAAAAAGAACAACATTTATGTTTGCATCTGCCTTTCAGGAGGAGGATAAACTGTATATCTAGAAACATACAAAATGAAAAAAATGTGAATTCCAGTCCTGAAATAGTCTGAATGATCACAAATTGCAATGGTTATAGTTTTAATTGTCAATTTATGGTAACTTTTTAATTCCTGAAATTGCTCACATTTAAATGTCAATCAAATAAGGCACTATTTGTTAGACTTGTGCATTTTGGCTGAACAGTGATCTGTCTCTGTTATCCAAATTTGGGCAGGCCCATGGATCCATTTTTGCAAACCTCTTGAAAGTAGGCACCGCTTGAAAAGCCATTTTCAGTCCACAGCCAAAAAATGTGGCAAGATCCGGCAGTGGGGGGCGGACTTCCTTTTACATCATTCTTAGGACTGTCAGGATGAAAATGTCACACTTGGAGAACACATCGACCACTGTTGACCCACCAAGTTTCATAACATTTGGGTCATCCCCTGATTTTTAGGAATTTATTTTCTTTCTAGAAATAAAAATTGCCTTTAAAAATTGTAAAAGGTATCCCTGCTGGTCCCACCCTGTAACTTCTCCAGGCACAGCAGCAGGGCACCATTCTTTCCTGTGAAATGTCAAAGGTGCAGACTTCCACATCATACAGCCCACTATTACACTTTCTTTATAAATAAAAATCAGCAAGCAACTTCTTCCAAAGCTTTTGCATTTCTTAACTTTGGAAGGTGTTGTTTTGCTGGTATAATTCTTATGAATACAAATAATAATAATAATAATAAACAATAATCTTTTATGTCCTGATGGAGGTCGGAGTTAGAGAGAGACAATGGGTTCTGTTGGTTTGGCAAAGCATTCACAGAAGGCCAATAGTTTTATTATTTTTAGGAAATAGCCAAATTATTATTTTTAAATGAAATTAAGTAGACAGAGAGCACAGAGAGAGGTATAATAAAACAACAAAACTTGTGAGGAGATTGCGGGAAAAAAATTGATATTGGTGGTAGGTCTAGGTAGGTGGTAGGTAGGTAGTTTTTCTGAGAATGAAGATTTGCTGTTTGCTGGAATTCTTATAATTCTTGTAACAATAATCTTTTAAAAGTACTTTCTGAAAGAGAGGAAGGAGAGAAAAGAGAAGAAGCTAAAAGCTTTGGTAAAGGCTAAAGTTCAGAGACACCCTAAAAGGAAAGTGGTGTGCTCACTCACATGTCCCCAAATGCTGTGCACCCACTCACCCGTACTTTTCAACTCCAAGTCCCTAAATAAAAAGATAAAGAAAATAATCTAGGAAAATCTAGAAAAAAAAAAAAATTACATTAGATTCAATGAGCCAAACCAAAAGCTAAAGCTGTGAGCGAGCAAGCGGCAAGGCAGTCTGACTGCAGCGATTGATCTCCTAGAGCCAGAAGACAACTGAGGAATGGAGGTGCTTGCCCCATTAAATAGACACAGCTTACATAATACACATTATGGCTTTCTTCTATTCTGATTGACCCAACAGGCAGGGCTCACAGGGAAACCCCGTGCGAGCACGCAGCAGCCTCTCCGCATGCTGCGTGATCCCAAATGGAACTGAAGGTAGCCATGACTGGCAGCTGCATGGTCCGTTCCAGTCAAAAAAACATGGAATGAACTGAAGGCACATGTCCAAATTGAATCTGCACTACTATTCGTCAATGCAATCTTTAGTTCATTTTAGAAGTAGAGATTTGGCTGTGGGTGGGGTTCTAAACAAAGGCCTTTATAGTCAAATCAAACATTTTTGTAATTCCAAGGCATTCTTTGTGCTCTGAGATGGATGTAGTACCTTGACTGTATCTCATAAATGAAAGGCACCTTGTTCTTCCTAACGGTATAAAGTACTAAACAAATGACAAACTACTACTCACAGAACTGGTTTGTCAACCCTGGTGGTAAATTACACTGAGCTTGCAAATGTAGCCTAAGAATTCTTTCATTCATTCACTTAAAAAAAAAGATAGGGTTGGGCACACATTAGCTTGATGGTTCAAAGGAATGTTTGGAGGGGAACAAAGGCTGAACACCAACCAGAGTTAATCAGGTTTAAATCAATGGTATGTAATTTATATGTGTCTCTTATCTTCTATGCAAATTAATGTAGCTTAAAATAAATGTAATTCTGTGTAACTAAAGCAAAAAAAAAGTTAAATGCTGTCAAATGTGAAAGTGTTTTTGTGATTGAGGCAAGACTCCTCTAACATATTCATGATAGAGCTTGCTTGGTTTATGAAGACTGACAGGATTAAATATTGTTTTCACAAGATTCTGTGTTTTATATCAGGAAAAATAGTATGTTGCGTGAGAGGAAATAAATGGAGATATGTGCCCCCAGTGGCGCAGTGAGTTAAAGTGCTGAGTTGTTGAACTTGCTGATTGAAAGGTCACAGGTTTGAATACGGGGAGCGATTAGCCCCATCTTTTGCCAACCTAGCAGTTCGAAACCATGCAAATTAATAGATCAATAGGTACCGCTCCGGCGGGAAGGTAATGGCGCTCCATGCAGTCATGCCGGCCACATGACCTTGGAGGTGTCTACAGAAAATACTGGCTCTTCAGTTTAGAAATGGAGATGAGCACCAATCCCCAGAGTTGAACACGACTGGACTTAATGTCAGGGGAAAACCTTTACTTATGCATTTTGAAGTATAAAGACGATATATGTAAGCAATTCCAAACCATGGTTTGGCATTAGAGGAATGAGCTCAGCTAATCAGCACATGTTCACCACTGAAACCCCCACTTCATTTTGCAGTGAGAGTTGCCCTCCATACACAGACCATGAGGTGCTAGTGCATTTCTGTCTTGCATAATTGCAAGGAAGAATTTTGAAACTCCAGTTTCCATTTTAGGGAAAAAAAACCCTCTCTGGCTTAGATAGTTATCCAAACCCTAAAATTCAGCTACTCTTTGTTAAAGACAGCAAAAACAGTCTTAATTGATTGTCCAGATTGATGAAGGAATTCTGGGAGTTGTAGTGTTTCCCCAAACTATTTAATTATTCTGCCCAAGATGTTTTTAAGAAACCTCTGCCACTCTTCCACTGTTTAAACAAAAACAACAATTTTATTATGGTCCATAGATCCATCAGAAAACAAATACAGGAGTTGTGTACCCAAGCAAATATTATTGGGTGATATTTGCCTAAATTATGTTGTTACTGCTATCTAGAAGACACCTGTGGAAGCAAGTGACATTAATCACCAGAATTTCTTGATGGGGTTCCACAAACTGTTTTAGTTAGCTGGTAAACCAAAAAAAGAATAGTTATGAGATGTATCTCACCTCCTTGCCTCCATGCCCATTTTCTCTCCACTATCATATTTCTCTGTCACCATTAGCAATGAAGTATTACCACCCATTTCTTCCTCTGAATGCACTTTATCTTACTGCAAATCCTTAGAGGTAAGCCAGCCTGAGCTTCCCTCATGGAATACTTTCCATTATAGGCTGAAATATCACAGAGACTTTAGCCATGCTGCTTACTCAGCTCAACTGGATGCCTCTTTCCCACCAGCTTTGTTTTATTAGATGTTGTAGCAAGAGATTCCCAGGGTCCAATGGCTTGTCTTCCTATGCAGGTCACATACACATCAAATCAACAGCCCATCCTGTAGAAATTGGCCCCAGACTTCAAATATAGTCACTGCTGTGCACAACTGTCATATCCTTCCTCTTCATTGTCAAACATAGATCAATATCTCAAGGAGTCTTTGATGAAATCAGAGAGTGACTCTCCTGGCATTTGCATGTTGAACCCAGTCTCATACTGCTTTGTTGTAATTCAATTGAATGCATGTTGAAATGATAAGTAATGCAGTTAAAAAGTGTTCTGTGTCATCTTGCTAACATACTTAAAGAACCTCATCATAGTATCTATCCTAGAAAATGCCCAGGACGACTTTCGTATTCAAACAGGGATGGTTTGATTTGTAGTACCATTTAAATGATGAATTCTAGGATGACAAATGCAGTAGGTCCTCTTTCTTTGGGATGAAGCCATGAAAGAGGATATAATTCTATAAATTAGCTAGATGAAGACCCAGGCAGGAAGAGTCAATTTACCTGACTCCGAAAAAGGGCTAAGCATTCATTCAGGTGTGTAGATTGGAACTGACAGTCAACCATGACTTCCCATTACAAGACTGTTACTACAAGTCTTAGGCTCATTTTTCCCTTTCTTACATCAATGTATGTTGCCACACATTATTTCCACATGACACCATTTTGCATGAAGGCACAGACCACCAAATCATAAAAAGTGGTTCCCCACCTTTATGCCATCACGTGAAAGGAAACAAGATGTTTAAATGTAACTTAAGACAAAAGTGAGACATCAGAGCTTAAAAAAGAAAGAAAGATAAGAAACAGGTTTGTTTTAAAGAAGATACCAGTTTTCCTGAAACACAGTCAACCTTGCACATATGTGGGTTCAATATTTGTGGATTTGATTTATGAATTTGATTAACATGTTCTCTTAGGAAGAGGTCACATTAGCATTATAGAACAGAAGCTTTCATCTCCTAATTCCCCAGTTTGCTCCTGGAGAAATCTGGACCTTTGGAATTCTTAACTAAAGAGGCCCTGGTTTCCTTAAATTACATTTCCCAGAGTTTTGCTGGAATAAACTGAGTGGTAGGGAGATGAAAGCATGCCTTCTATAATGCTAATGTGATCTTATCCTATATCAGTGGTTCTCAACCTTCCTAATACAACAACCCTTTAATACATGTTGTAGTTGTCAGTGTGTGATTTCTGTATTTGTGAATAGACAGAAAGATTTGAAATTCAAAAGGGGAATTGTCAGTGTGTGATTTTCAAATGTTTCTGCAATTCAACCATTGTATAAGATGCTGTGTTGTGTAACCAGGCATGTATAGAGTTAAAACAGCACAAGTGGTGTCCAGCACTGGTTTGACCTTCAGCTGTGTAAACATACTGATAAGGGAGACGCTGAGCTGCTTGAGTCAGTCGCCATGCTGATTCTGCTGTGAGGTGCAGACTGCTGAATTGCTCTGGGTGAGAATGCTTTACTTTGCTCACATAATCAATAAAAGAACTTTCTAAGTTCAGACCTGGCTTCGCTTCATCACTGGCGTGCGGACAGTAGTGGCCCCCCAACCATAATATTATTTTTGTTGCTACTTCATAACTGTAGTTTTGCTACTGTTATGAATTGAAATGTAAATATCTGGCATGCAGGATGCATTTTCATTCACTGGACCAAATTTCGCACAAATACTCCCAAATTTTAATACTGGTGCGCTTGAGTGTGGGGTTGATTTTGTCATTTGGAAGTTGTAGTTGCTGATATTTATATTTCACCTACTATCAAAGAGTGTTCTGATCTCCACCAATGATGGAATTGAACCAAATTTGGCACACATAACTTCCATGACCAAGAAAAAGTACTGGAAGGGTATAGTGGGCATTGACCTTGAGTTTTGGAGTTGCAGTTCACCTACATCCAGAGAGCTCGAACAATGATGGATCTGGACCAAACTTGGCACAAATACTCTTCTATATGCCCAAATGTGAAGACTGGAAGAGTTTGAAGGGAAATAGACCTTGATATTTGGGAGTTGTAGTTGCTGAGATTTGAACCCAGTCCACAATGGATCTGCACCAGATGTGGCACACTACCTACATTGCCAACATTGAATACTGGTGGCGTGGATGGGGGCTGAATTCTGGGAGTTGTAGTTCACCAACATCAAAAAGGAAGAGAAGGACAGGTGGAGAGGTCTTCAGCCTTCTCTGCCAAAGAGGTTCCTAAGACCATCAGAAATATTATGTTTTCTGATGGTCTTTGGTAATCCCTCTGAAATCCCTTTCTCAATGATAACTCTTCTAGGAGGGAATTTCCCTTCTGAGGGAAAGATTTCTCTCACTTTCTGTTGTGTCACCCCCATTCTTAATAATGAGTAGTTTGTAAGTCGGATGTTTGTAATTCAGAGATTACTTGTAGAGCTTTTTTATTTGCAGTTTCCCAGTTTCATGGGGATCCTGCTGTAATTTCAGCAGGTTCATCTTTCATGGCAAATCAAACCTGATAAAACACCCCAATTGAAACTTTTATACAAAAGTATAGGAACTCTGTGACTTCCACCTAAATATTAGAGAGAACTTCCTAATGATAAGAGCTGTTTGACAGTAGAATAGTATGCTACCTCAGTGTCGTGGAGTCTTCTTCTGCAGAGGCTGGATAGCCATCTGTCAGAAGTGCTTTGATTGTGTTTTCCTTCATGGCAAGGAGTTGAACTGGATGGCCCATAAGGTCAGTTTCCACTCTTGATTCTATGATTCTTTAAAAAATTTGCCATGGAGGCATCCAAAGACACTTTGCCACATGTGCCAAAGAATTAGAATATGCTTCCTTTTATTTTATATAAAGAAGCTAACTTCAGTACTGACATGGCCTCCTCCAGCACATCCAAGGCCATCAGGCTTTTATAGAGGATGAAGACAAGCCATGTGGGACATGTTGGCAGTTCTCAAAAGAGAAAAGAGAATGGATAGTTAGGAGACCTGGCTCAGTTGGAGTGGTTCAAATATTTCTCACTATGTCCTTCTAGAGGCCTCACTCTAAATAGAGGGATTGAAAGATAGGGGAAAGGTTCTATTTATGTAGCATATTAATGCACTTGCTTTTAAAAAAACTTCTGAAGTCTTACTTTTGTCATATATTAAACTTCCCCACTTAGACATCCTATATTTGTGGCTTTTAGATTTAAAAAACTAAATAGAAAACTATATATATATGTCAGGCCAGCCGAACGCCGAAGATGAACCACGCGGACTCCTTCCGGTTAATTCAATTTCTTTATTCAGGAACATAACAGTTGAAGCCAAAAAGTACTGTCCCCAACCACCCCGGCCCTTTTATACCCCTACCCTGGGAACCATCCCTTAACCCCAGTCTCACGGGGAGGTGCGGATCCCATGGG
The DNA here is from genome assembly GCA_030556195.1 of Anolis apletophallus. Taxonomy (NCBI): domain Eukaryota; kingdom Metazoa; phylum Chordata; class Lepidosauria; order Squamata; family Anolidae; genus Anolis; species Anolis apletophallus. Next base: position 96,257,023 of record JARBWK010000005.1, read on the forward strand.
AGCGGCCCTATCTCTCTGCTCCCAACCGGCCAGCTGGGGGTTGTTATGGCTAGGGTGCTGGTCGGGATCCTTGTTGATGGCCATGGGCATCGATCCTTGACAGGACGGTCACCTCCTCTTCCTCCACCTGCGAAAATAATGAGGTGCCATTAGTCCCCGGGCCCCACTGGACCGTGATAACGCTTTAGCAGGCTGCAATGAAACGAAGGGTGTACCTTACCCATACCCTTGGGCAAGGCTAGTTCGTAGGTCACCTGGTTGATTGCCCTGACGACCCTAAATGGCCCTAAGTATTTGGGCCCTAACTTATGGGACGGCAAACCCAGCTTTATGTTTTGGGCCGATAACCATACTAAATCTCCTTCACAGTAGGACTCGGCCCCCTGCCGCTTGCGATCGGCAAAGCGCTTGTGGGTGCGCTGTGCCACGGCCAATGCCTTGGTGACTCTTTCCCAATCCTCCCTGGCACCACACCTCCACTTCTCCTCCTTCGCGTCTTCTTGCCATTTTGGGAGGCGCGGCAGGGGGGGGATCTCCTGCCCATATATGATGGAGAAAGGGGTCCTACCAGTGGAAGAGTGTACGGACCCGTTGTATGCCATTTCCGCATATGGAAGCAAGTCAGCCCAATTGGTTTGCTTCTGGTTGGTATAAATGCGGAGGTAATGGCTTAAAGTCTGTTGAGCCCTCGCTACGCTGCCATTACTCATAGGGTGGTACGCTGACGTGAGATTACGCTCCGCCCCTAAGCTCGAGAGGAACTGGTCCCAAAATCGGGCAGTGAACTGGACCCCCCGGTCACTGATAACCTGCTCTGGGCACCCATGTAGCATGTAGATGTGCTGAATGTATAACCTAGCCAACCGCTCCGCGGAGGGCAGTTTTGTTAAAGGAACAAAATGTGCCTGTTTTGAAAACAGATCAAGCACAGTCCAGATGTACCTGAAACCCCGACTGGGGGGGAGATCTCCCACAAAATCTGTGCTTACATGCGTCCACGGCCGGCTAGGGGACGCCACCACCTGTAGTAAGCCTCTGGGCTTCCTCGTAGGGACTTTATTCCGGGCACAAGCTTCACATCTTTGAATGTATTTGTGGGTGTCGCCCCGCATCCCCGGCCACCAATAACTCTGTCGGAGGGCGAGGTAGGTTTTGGTGGGGCCCCAATGTCCTGCACTTTTATGATCATGGCACCTTTCTAGGACCCGGGCCCGGAGCGTCTGTGGGATGTATAACTTGGTTCAGGCAAACCAGAACCTCCCCTGGAGTTGGCAATCCTTGTGGTTATGTTTCAGCCATTCATCCCCCTCATATTCCTGGAGCAGTGCGGCTTCCCACTCCCCCAAGGGCCTCTTCTCGGGCACCTCCTCTATCTTCTCTCTTTTGAGCGTCTGGGAACGGGTCTGGAGTGCTAATCCCCACTGGGTTTTTGAAAAGATGTTTTCCTGTCCCCGCATGGGCGTGGGTCCCGGGGAAGGGTATTGTGACAGAGCATCCGCAATTATATTATCCTTCCCCTTTACGTAGCGGATGGTAAAGTTAAACCGGGAGAAATACTGTGCCCACCGGGCCAATTTGAGCGAGAGCTTTTGGGGGGTCTTTAGGTATATCAAATTTCGGTGGTCACTTAACACCTCGAAGGGGTGCCTAGCCCCCTCCAAGAAGTGGTGCCATGTTTGCAAGGCGAACCTTATCGCAAACGCCTCTTTCTCCCAAACCGGCCACCCCCTTTCCGTCCCCCCCCAAACTTTCGGGAAAAGTAGGCGCAGGGCCGGAGGTTCCCCTGTGCATTTCTCTGTAGGAGGGCCCCACCATACGCCCAATCTGAGGCGTCGCACTGGACCACGAATGGCTTTTCTTGGTCCGGATGGATCAAGAGGGGGGCCTGGGTGAATGCTCTCTTAAGCTCCTCAAATGCTTTTTGGCAGGCCTCGGTCCAGCCTAACTTTGCTCCCGGGGCCTTTATCCTTCGGGACTCCCCCTTGCCTTTGGTTTTTAGAAGCTCTGTAAGGGGAAAGGTGAGCGCTGCAAACCCTTCTATAAAGGACCTATAGAAATTTGCAAAGCCTAGGAACGACTGGAGCTGTCTCCGGGTCTGTGGGGCCTCCCACTCCTGTACGTCTGTCACTTTGCCTGGGTCCATTGTAATCCCCTCGTGGGAAATCCTGTAGCCCAGGAAATCAACTTGCCCCCTGTTGAACTCGCACTTGGTGAGCTTAGCATATAACTTGGCTTGCAGTAGCCGCTCCAGAACTTCCCTTACCAGCCTCACATGCTGGTCTTTGGTCTGCGACACCACGACAATGTCGTCCAAATATACGTAGACACCTTTATAGAGGAGGGGGTGCAACACTTCATTTATCAGTTGCATGAAAATCCCCGGGGCTCCGGACAGGCCGAAAGGCATGACGGTCCATTGATAGAGCCCCAGGGGACATGCGAAGGCCGTCTTCCAGCGGTCACTGGGCTTGACCCGGACCATATAGAAAGCGTCTATCAAATCCAACTTAGTGAAGTATTCACCCCCCCCAACTGGCCAATGAGGTCCTTGATGAGTGGCAAGGGGTAGCAGTTGGTGGTGCTGACCGCGTTGACGCCACGGTAATCGATGCAGAGCCGCAGGGACCCATCCTTCTTTCTTTGGAAAACTATTGGGGCTGCTATTGGGGAGTCGGACACCTCTATAAACCCCTTTGCCATATATCCATCGATCTGCTCTCTCAGAACCTCTTTCTCGGCTTGGGAGAGTGGATATATCTTAGGCTTGGGCAACGCCTCCCCCTCCCGGATTACTACTTGGCACTCTACATTTCTTTGGGGCGGCATGTGACTAGCCCCCTCGGGGCTGAAGACATCGGAGTAATCCTGGTACTCCGCTGGCAACCCAGGAACGGGCACAACATTCCCCGGGCCAGGTAGGCTTGGCCCAACGCACTCCCCCTCGCTAGGGAGGTGACGGGTAACGGTCCCCTTTTCCCAATCTATTTGGGAGTTGGCTTGTACCAGCCAGGGCATTCCCAGTATTACATCCTGGTCAGTGGGGGCGATGACAAAGTCCACCACCCCCTCCCAAGGCTCCACCCGGGTGCGCACTCCCTCCATGCCTAACGGAAACTGCCTTCCCCCGGCCAGCGACCCGTCAAGCTGAGCAAACTCTATGGGTGCGGGCAGGGTCTGCACTTTACACTCTAGGTGCTCTGCCAATTTGGGGAAAACAATGTTCTCAGAGCACCCACTGTCCACAAATGCCCGGTGTGTAGAATAGCCCCCTTCCTTCCAAAGTTCGATCGGGCAGTAAATGTTCTTGCGGGGCTTGGAACTCACCCCCTCTGGCACTGTCTCTATGATCTCCGCCATCCGTCCGGATGCCACGACCGGTCGCCGTCCCTCCATGCCCTTGCGCTGGCCACACATCGCTGCCCGATGTCCCATCTTCCCGCAGACAAAGCAGGCACCCATCTTATCTCTGGGGATGGACTTGGCCAGCCTCGGCCTCTCCTCCGATGAACCTGGCATCCGTCTGGGCTTGGCGCGCGCCCTGGCAGGGGCCACGGGTGGCGCCTTCCTCCTCTGCACCTGAGCGATGGTCGCCTCCACTCTCCCCGCCAACTGCTTCCAGCCACCCAGCGTCCCCGGGTCGTCGCGGTGCAGGCTCCACTCCAGGATGTCACGCCGCAGGCCATCCTTGTAGAGTTCTAACAGGGTGGCCTGGGACCATTCTGCCACCCTGCCGGATAATGGCAGGAACTCTTCGGTATACTCCGTGACTGAACGAGTCCCTTGGCGGAGCACCCGGAGCGCTTCTTTGGCCTTGACCCGGGCCAACGGATCCCAGAAACATTCCTCTACCACGCGCAGGAACACCCCCACATGTAGTAGGCAGGGGTCACGTCGATCGTGGCACTGCACGAACCAATCAGCCGCCCGGCCTCGGAAGGTGGCCCCGATGGCTCGGACATGGCCCCTTTCACTCAGGTAGGTGTGCCCGTAGTCCTCCATGTGGTTACGGGCAATGGTGGTAAAAAACACCACTCTGTGGGCCTCGCCTCCGAATTCCGCCCGGAACTCTTCTCACCTGGGAGGGGGCCATACCATTCCCGGGGCTGCAGGAGCTGGCGGCCCCTGCCACAACTCTCCCAGGCCTCCTGGAGCATCCCAATCCACGCGGGAAGCGCCCCGTCCGGTGCCCGCCACCCCTGTGGGGGCCGAAGGAGGGGAACGTCCCAGGCCCTGGGATCTTGTGCTGCTGAAGCTCCCCTCTTCGCGCAGGGTCTCCATCCCGAAGCCCACACCGTATGCCCTCTTCGGCCTGGTTGCCCGGGTATCCAGATCCCCCTCATTCTCCACTATGGTAGAGAGGCTGGGGTGCCTTGCAGCAGACGTGGTTGAGGTCTGCCTTCCATCCTCCATCCACGTATAGTAAGTAAAATCCCCCGCACCCGGAGCACTCCATGCCGACCGGGATCATTGTCCTCTTAACAATGCTTGGTCCCTTTTATCCAACGCTTGGGAAAGGGACTGCACAGTGGTCTCCAGGCCTCCAACTCGGCCCTCCAGCTCGGCCACCTGCATTGGAGAAGTCGCTCTCGGACTCTCCTCTCCTCGGGAAGCGGCGGCGGCCTCCCCTGCCCGGAATGGGTCCTCACGCTTACTCCAGGCCTCCGTCATCCTGGTCTCATCCGGCGTGAGGCTCCAAAGCGGCATTGGCGCCTCCGCCCCAAAGCCTGCTCCGCCAGCAGCTTCCTCCTGCATGTTGAGTCTCTCCAGATTGACCGGGAAAACTCAATGACTTTTTGGCTTCTGTCAGGCCAGCCGAACGCCGAAGATGAACCACGCGGACTCCTTCCGGTTAATTCAATTTCTTTATTCAGGAACATAACAGTTGAAGCCAAAAAGTACTGTCCCCAACCACCCCGGCCCTTTTATACCCCTACCCTGGGAACCATCCCTTAACCCCAGTCTCACGGGGAGGTGCGGATCCCATGGGAGCGGCCCTATCTCTCTGCTCCCAGCCGGCCAGCTGGGGGTTGTTATGGCTAGGGTGCTGGTCGGGATCCGGATCCCATCGGCCTTGTTGATGGCCGTGGGCATCGATCCCTGACATATATGTAATTATTTATTTTTATTTGTACCTGCGCATTTTGAATCTCGATTCCACATTCTGTGCTGTAGGCTTCAAGCTTCATGTGATTGATAGATTAAATTCATTTCCATTACCATTGAGCCCCCAGTGGCTATGAGCCCTGCAATGGGTTAAACCCTTGTGCCGGCAGGACTTAAAACTGACAGGTTGGAGGTTTGAATCTGGGGAGAGTGTGGATCAGCTCCCTCTTGTCAGTTCCAGCTCCCCACAGGGAGGCATGAGAGAAGCCTCCCACAAGGTTGGTAAAGCATCAAAACATCCGGGCATCCCCTGTGCAACGTACTTGCAGATGGCCAATTCTCTCACACCAGAAGTGACTTGAAGCGACTTGCAGTTTCTCAAATCCCTCCTGACATGAAAAAGAAAACTTTATACACTGCTTTTCCCTCAAAGCTGGGACTTGGTAAACAACTATATTACATGGTTATCCATTTTATAAAATTACAGGAACTAGAAGACAAAACTATGCAGTCCTCTCCTGAAGACACCCTTGCAGGAGGATGCTAACATTAGTTCATGTTAAAGTACAATTTGTCCCTTAGTTCTGAATACAGTAATCATAGGATGGAAGAGACCACAAGGGCCATCCAGTCCAATTCCCTGCCATGAAGAAATACACAATCAAAGCACTCCTGACAGAATTGTGATTGTCTCAAAAGCATAGCTGTTGTAATTTATTTCTCTGATAGGTCTATGCGTGAACTTTGGATAGGAGGAAGAAACAAGGAATGGAATAGGCAGCCAGAATCTAAACTTCTGCTTAAATTTCAAAGAGGATTTGGAGCTTGCTGATATGCTCATTTCAGTTAGCAGCAATCACAGGGGGGTAATCTAACTGATGCTGCATCAGCCTGTGCCAAGTGGTTAGGTTAAGGTTTTGGCACTCCTCCACAAATTGCCCTAAATGTGGGTCAGTGAGGGCATGGCAAAAGCAAGTCCAGGGTGTGCCAGACTGTACTTACAACTAGCTTGGCACATACTAAATGTTGTGGGAGTTAACATTTCCAGGGCCTTTCCCGCAGAAAATGGTCAAGTGAAGAAAACCTTAAACAGTGTTAAAAATGAACTTGGATATGAAATTCATGAATAAAATCTCAGTTGGGAAATTCAGAACAGGCAGTGATGAGTAGAGTTGCTCTGCTCTAAATATATTATTTAAATGAAACACTTTTTCTAAATCCCATTGGCTTGATACCTACTCTGGAGAGTCTAGACTCCATTGCAGTATTCAAAATCCAGCTTATAATCACTCTTAGCTCTCATTATGTGTGTGCAAAAGGCATCTGCAATATAATAATTGTGCTGCATCCTCCAAGCTGAAATCACAGCCCTCAAATTGCTGAGAAACAGTTCTTCTCCACTCAGAAATAAATTATTATAAGTGACTTCAACTTGGAGATGACTTTCTTTCATTACACAAAGATACATATAGCTCAGGCATCCTCAAACTGCAGCCCTCCAGATGTTTCCGCCTCCAACTCCCAGAAGCCCTTATGAGCTTTTCAATTGCCAGGAATTCTGGGAGTTGAAGGCCCAAACAGCTGGAGGGCTGCAGTTTGAGGATGCCTGATATAGCCCTTGTTGCATGCCCACTACAACAACTGTATTCCACCTCATCCTCACTTCTCGTGGAAACAGTGCAAGTAGAGAACTCCTAGAATTGGAAGAGACCACATGGGCTATCTAGTCTAACCCTCTGCCATGCAGGAAAAGCACAATCAAAGTATCCCTGACAGATGGCCATCCAGCCTCTGTTCAAAAGTTTTCAAGGAAGGAGCTTCCACCACACTCCAAGGCAGAGAGTTCCACCGTTGAACAGCTTGTATGGTCAAGAAGTTCTTCCTAATGTTCAGGTGGAATCTCCTTTCCTGTAATTTGAACCCATTGCTCCGAGTCCTGGTTTTAGGGGCAGCAGAAAACAATCTAGCCACCTCTTCCATATGATACCCTTTCACATATTTAAACATTGCTATCATGTCTTCTCTCAACCTTTGCTTCTGCGGGCTAAACATACCCAGTTCTTTACGACTCTCCTCTTCATTCTTATGAATGTGAACATTCATTAGTGGAGAAGAGTGCAGCTTACATTCTAGCAATAGATGAGTCTAGTCCATATGGCCTGAGGACCCTCATACACACTGGGGAGGGTGTGTGAATGCCCCTTGAATAAACAGACCATGGCATGGCTTCCTTATGCACCATGCTGTTTTACTGTTTTACTGTACAGTGCAGTCATTTCTGTGGGTTGGTTATAAATGTCCAGAGCCTGGAAAAAGTACTTTTTAGACTCCAGCCCCTAGAAGCCCCATTCTGTTTAGGGGATTCTTGGAATAGTAATCCAAAAAGTAACTTTTCCAAGCAATGTGTAATGTTAATTAAGGATGTCAGAATTCCATTGTGACCTTGGCATTGCAAAATTTATTGTATAGGTTTCCTCCATCTTTAGACACTTTGCTTTCTGACCATTCGCTCTTTCACTGCTTGCAAATTACACACAAGTTCTATTAATTTGACAAGGTTTCTTTTCTGTCATCAGTTCTTCCTGCCTACAGGTTTTGCTTGGGACTGCTTGCATACATATGTGCGCTCCCAAGTCTCACCAACGGAAAAAGTGGACGTCTCTTTTGATGACTTTTGAGTGTACAAAATGCTTTGTTAGCTTTATTAAACGTTTAAAAGTAATTTTCAGTCTGATCTACATTGCCATATAATGCAGTTTCAAACTGCATTATATGGCAATGTAGATGGGGCATAGTGTGTTGTTTCTATTTTTCAGTGGCTAAAAAGCATTTGTGAGCCTGGGTTCAACTTTTCAACCAATTTTACCTTTCAGACTATGTGGAGTGAGAGGTTCTTGAACTTTTTTGGAATTTGTACAATAATGAGATCCTATTCAAGGTTGTGCACAAACTATTACACACTGTTATAAACTATTGTAAAAGCCTTGGCATTCCGCCTTGGATTTTTGCTAAGCATGATCCTTAGCAGTGGATGGGGAATTGGGGTACCTATTTCACAATTGCAGAGTGCATGACTGTGCCAGTCCTACTGCAATGGCACAATCGAATGTTTCAGCATAGATACATTTGTAAAATTTTAAGCAATCGGTTGGAGGTTGGGATTCCAGTTGCAATGTGTAGTTATCTGGGATGTAGTCTGGGACATTCACAAGTGAGTACTGTACTACAATGAAAAGCTTCCTGTTAACTAACTGTTTTAAAAGTCACTACTGTTAATAATGGAAGCGTGTTTGGGGGAAAAAATTTTACTTTTTTACTTGAAGCCCCTGTGCTGATGTGTGTTTTCTAAATAGAGAAAATGGGAAAGGGGCTTACCAGGCTTACTGCAGTGTTATATCATATTAGTAAGAGGAAGTATAAAGTTGTCAGGTATTGGGATGAAACAGAAGACAGAGCCACATGGCCTAATATATCACTTCAGCTGCAGTGGCGCAAGTCTCTGCTTGTGCTGCTGCAGCCAAAGCAACACTATTGAATCAAGTTGCTGATAGGCTGCTTATAATGGCCATCACATTTACTGTGTCTCTCTCCATGTGTTGCTTGCTATAGTATTGCAAGGAAATGCTGAAGTTTGACGAATGGGAGACTTTCGTTTGCTGAATATGTGCTGTCAAGTAAAGCACCTCCTCCCTTTCCTCCATCTCATCTGCACAGTGATTTATAAAATCCTTTAACATTCTTGAACAACAACTTTTTATTGCCTCCAGGCAGTGCAGTGAGGAGTCTTAAAAGTAGATGAGAAGCACAATTCTAATAATGCCTGTGTTTTTCTAAAAACAGACAGAAATTTAAAAAAAGAAAAGAAACAGCAGCGGAAGACGAATCAAGAGCAGAAGACTGAACTTTAAAAGGGAAGATCTTTATCTGACTTGTTAGGGTTAATCTTGAGTAATTTCTGATAAAGAGGCAGTGAATCTAGCTGCAGATCATCTTCTTTGTTTTTGTTTTAAGGCTCCAAAGATTGACACTGCATTTTCTCTTCCCAAGTTGCTGATCTCACTGTTTCACCAGTGACTTATTTTCCTACTATTAGATAGTGCCAGATGTGCAGAGGAAACTCTTATTCCTGATTTGTGTTTTGTGACAAGGGAAACAGTACGGCAAGAAAAATACGGTACATTGCAACAAATGGGCATATCTATCACCATGCTTCTTGTTTTTCAGACATTAAATTCATTGGCTGGAATTCGGTTGGTGGCGGCAATCAATGATGGTTGGATTAAAAAGGTCATGGGCATAGTTGCTGTGAAGGCAGTAAAGCCCTGGAGAAATAGGCTGCTCAAAGCAGCAAACTGTCAGTCTTTCCTCACCACAGCCACACAACTTTGGGAGCGAGGGGTGGGGGTTGTAGTAAAATCCTCCAGCAGGACCCTCACCATTCTGGCTCTTTTCCCTTGGAGTTTGCCATTTTTCTATATCACATTCTACAGAAAATGCAGACATATTTCTGCTCCCTTTTCTCAGTGTTCATTTTTTCACACAAGCTTTGCCAAGTGTACGCCACACTAAATAAAATGCTGTTCTAAGCACTTTTCTGTGATATATGGATTTTTCTTTATACTTCATTTAATACCTGAGGTTTGTACATGGGTTTTTATCTCCAGCTTATGAAAGAAGTGATCAGTTCATTTATAAGTTTGGGAGATGCAAACCAGGTCTCTTCACATTCATATGTGAACTGATTTTTCCTGCTCCATGATTTTGGAGCACAAGGTCATGGTATTAGAAGATACCTGTTAAAATTAATCCAGGCAAACATCCTGTTTCCCATAGTGTCCAAAAAAAATGCCTCTGGAATGCACCCAGGGCATTTTTAAGAAGGAGTTCTTGTTCCCTGTCAAATAGTAGTCAATAATACATTGCCAAAGATCTTAGGTGTGCAATCTAGATATTGTGTTGTGTAGGCCTTCTCTATGGTGGCCCCTTGGCTATGGAATGCCCTCCCTAAGGGGATTAGATTGGCTGCCTCACATTTCGGAGACAATTTAAGACATGGTTATATGAGCAAGTGTTTACAAATGCAGAGTAACTGACAGGAAATGGAATCACTCGACAAAGGAACTTGGACAACGTTATTTAACTAGGAGACACTGATGATAATAATGTTGATTTTTATTGTTTTTGGCTTCTATTGTGGTTTTATACTGTTTTAATGTTTAATTTGTATTTTATTGTTATGTGTACTGACTTGTTATAAACCGCCTTGAGTCGCCGATAAGGCTGAGAAAGGTGGTATACAAATATAGTAAATAAATAAATAAATAGCCATTGAAAGAGACATTCTCCATGAATTTTAAATTCATCCAAACTTTACAGCAAGTTATTTGTGTGTGTGAAGTTGCTTTCTTTTATGCCATAAATCTGTGTCATAGAATGATCATACACTGCAGCATTGTTATAGAACAATAGAAAACACAGAGTATTAATAAACACTTTTAAAAGTAAATCTCAGAGTAACAAAATATTAAAAATTAAGATACAAACAAAAATGATATATAATGCAAGATTCATAGGTGGTAAGTTACTTGGACAATAGGAAAGACAGTTCATAGAAAAAGCAATACACAAAAGGGGGTAGGGTGTTGTAAGCAACAATATACAAGAAACAGCAAACGTATATTTTATCCAATATATATAATCACATCTAATTCAATAGTACATCAACATCTGTGTGATAACATCATCACCCCGGAGGGTTCCTACCCTTCGGTGTCTTAAGTCCAGGTAAGAGTATGCAAGTCCAATATTATTTAAGCACCAAGATGGGGTAATAGGGAGGAAGTCCAGGGAAGTAAAAACGCCCAAGTAGACAGGGATGGTAGGAGACGGAGTTAGGAGGCAAGCCGGTTGAGTAGATGGCTGTGGTGGCAGTAGATCCAGATTTACTCAAGCCGCTAGGTGTATGCAGGCCGACGAGGATAACTCTGTACGATGGTACCAACTCCCGTTTCGACCCGTAGGGGAGGGGTCTTTCAAGGCCAAATATAGCACATTAACTCCAGTTATGTGGTCAATGGGGGTACGTTTTCTGAAAGAATAACAGGATGGTAGTATAATATAATAGAGTGTTCCGAAGCACCCTTTTAAACCAGAACAATGGCTAACCAAAATAAGCATTCAAAAGTTACAATCAATATAAGTGAGTATTCATAGTAATATACATACAAATTACAATAGATATGCCTAGTTGCAGTAATCATTACATTTATCAACATACCAGAGCCATGGAGGTAAAGTCATACATCCATGGTAGGACCAACGGCCGAAGCAAGTAACAGTTTCGACGAATGATCTTCGTTTCTTCGGCATACAGAGAGTCCGAATACCCCCCCCCCCCCCACAGTGATGTGGACAGATGCCTCTTGAGGGCCGAAACCCGTTGGATACAAATTTTAAAAACCGAAATTCCAATCGGATTAAACGATAAATTAACAATCACTGATTTATTAAGATGATTCCCACCTGATCCTTGGGTTTGTTTGGGTATTTAACCTCTCCCGTCGAAACTGGTACTTGCTTCGGCCGTTGGTCCTACCATGGATGTATGACTTTACCTCCATGGCTCTGGTATGTTGATAAATGTAATGATTACTGCAACTAGGCATATCTATTGTAATTTGTATGTATATTACTATGAATACTCACTTATATTGATTGTAACTTTTGAATGCTTATTTTGGTTAGCCATTGTGCTGGTTTAAAAGGGTGCTTCGGAACACTCTATTATATTATACTACCATCCTGTTATTCTTTCAGAAAACGTACCCCCATTGACCACATAACTGGAGTTAATGTGCTATTTTTGGCCTTGAAAAAGACCCCTCCCCCCTACGGGTCGAAACGGGAGTTGGTACCATCGTACAGAGTTATCCTCGTCGGCCTGCATACACCTAGCGGCTTGAGTAAATCTGGATCTACTGCCACCACAGCCATCTACTCAACTGGCTTGCCTCCTAACTCCGTCTCCTACCATCCCTGTCTACTTGGGAGTTTTCGACCTTACTTCCCCTGGACTTCCTCCCTATTACCCCATCTTGGTGCTTAAATAATATTGGACTTGCATACTCTTACCTGGACTTAAGACACCGAAGGGTAGGAACCCTCTGGGGTGATGATGTTATCACACAGATGTTGATGTACTATTGAATTAGATGTGATTATATATATTAGTTCATAGAAAAACACATGAAACAAAATGAATATTGGGGTGTAAGTTGTGGAGCAAAAATGCCTTTTCCCATTTTTATTTGTGTAAAATGTATAATCGTTTTTTATAAATAAAGAAAATGCTTGCATATATGATTTAAAGAGAACCATATTAGTCTGTGACAAAGACACATTTCATTTGAGATAAGTGATAAATCAAAATATAGTACAACGAAGTCAGTATTTTTCATCTTTAATATCTAGTCTCAGGATAAGAAACTGTTACTGTATATCGTTAACCTGAACACTAAATGGAGCATGTCATAAGCCATAAAAATATTGAAAATATATAACTAATATAAAACTTAGTAATGATCACTGAATTTAATCTCTTTATTTGAATGCCTACATAAGTACATAAGTACATAAGTACATAAGAAGAGCCATGCTGAATCGGGCCTCAGCCCATCTAGTCCAGCATTCTGTGTCACACAGTGGCCCACTAGTTGTACACAGGGATCTCTAGCAGAAAGGAGGGCAAAACCCTCACCTGCTCCCGACCCCCACAACCAGTACCCGGGGAAAATCCTGCCTGCCTCCATCAACACAGAGGTGGCACTTGGATGTCCATTTCAGTAGCTACTGATTCCTTGGTATCCATGAATCTGTCTAATCCTGCCTTGAAGCTGTCCAGGCTGACAGCTGTCACAACCTCCTCTGGAAGTGAGTTCCATAACCCAATGACCCTCTGGGTGAAGAAATATTTCCCTTTATTAGTCCTAACTTTCCTACCTTGGAGCTTTAGGAGTGCCCCTAGTCCTAGTATTGTGTGACAGAGAAAATAATTTTCTTTATTCACCTTTTCTATCCCATGCATGATTTTATACACTTCGATCAAGTCACCTCTTAAACGCCGTCTTTCAAGGCTGAAAAGACCAAGGCGTTGCAACCTGGTTTCATAAGGGAGCTGCTCCATCCCTTGGATCATATTTGTTGCCCTTCTTTGTACCTTTTCCAGTTCCGTTATATCCTTCTTGAGGTGCGGTGACCAGAATTGTACACAGTACTCAGATGTGGCCTCACCATAGATTTGTAGAGAGGCAATACAACATTTGCCGACCTATTTTCGATTCCCTTCCTGATCATGCCAAGCATAGAATTTGCTTTTTTCACTGCTGCAGCGCACTGGGTTGACACCTTCATTGAGCTGTCCACCAAAACCCCAAGATCCCTTTCCTGGTTTGTCTCAGAAAGCTTTGATCCCATCAGTTGATAAGTGTATTTGGGGTTCTTTGCCCCGATGTGCATGACTTTACACTTGTTTAGGTTAAAATGCATTTGCCACTTTGTTGCCCATTCACTCAATTTCGAGAGATCTTTCTGGAGCTCTTTACAGTCAGTTTCATTTTTAACTACCCTGAACAGTTTAGTGTCATCTGCAAACTTTGCTACCTCACATGCCTGAAGTTTTTGAATAAAATATGTGAACTTCGTATCTGAATGGATACGAACATTTCTTACACAAATGCACTCCCCATTTAATGATTTGAAATATTTCAGATAATTTCTGGCTGGTTAATCAATCCAGCCAGAAATGATCACAGCAGAAGTAGTCTGGGATCTATCTTCTATATGACTGATTTCAAGTGCACCTGGAGGAGTACATGTGAAATAAATGGTGGATTAAATTCAGAGATAGTAATGCTTGGAGAAAACCAATTGAAAGCAGTTAGTATAGTTACCATGACTATGTCTGGATTCAACATACTGTTAAAGTACAAAATAGCTGATAAAAACAACAAGCAGCAATATAGGAATTTGGGAAACTATTTATAGACCATTTCCATAAAAATCTGAAAGTATATTCTATCACTTTAAAAAGAATGCTTGGTTATACAGTTTTAAGCCAATGGAAAGGCCAGTTTGACTGTATCCAAATATACATAGAAAGCCCTTGTTTTGTGGTCTTCATTATAACATCATGCAACTTTGGGAATCAGAAGTGGACTCTAAATGCAAGCCTATAGAAATCTCTCCAAAAACAGAAGGCTACAAATCAGGTCTAAAGATTTCCATTCTCCAATGAAAGGCTTCTTCTTCTGATGGAAGGACTCCTGTCTGAATTTGGGTACTCTTTCATCTGGTACATGTGCTTAATGTGAATTCTTTCATCTAGAGATGAACATAAACAGAAATATTAGCTAGGAAATTATTCTCATAGGATTCTTTTCTTCAGGCCCTTATTATCACTAGTCTGTTCCCATCCCTGTTTTCTCCAAGTTACATCAATCGAACTTCTTGAATCAGGCTTACTGGTCACCCTTTCCTGAAAATAAAAACAGCAACTTTTTCCACGGTCGCCATCATGCTGATTGATGAATCTGCACTGGAGTATGAACAATCAAGGAGCAGAAATATAGAATGTACCCTGAATCACATAAATGTAAATTGTTGTTATTAGTCCTATCCTCTCAACCATAAACAGTTCCCATGAGAAGAGAAGATGCAACATCATACTGAAAGAAACCCTGCCTGTAAATGGGCAGCCGAAGCAAGCACAGTATTCTCTCTTGGGTAATGAATTTACCTAGTTGACAGATCATTAGCCCTTTCCGTGTCTGAACAAGATGATGGACAGGAACACAAGGGTAGCCTGGCAGTACAGTACATGACTTTTACAACCTTTTACATCTTAGGTTAAAACCGTGTGCCAGGAATAAAGGTAAAAAATTCAAATTAGCACTTAAGGCACGATGAAGACAGCACACTGTAATGGGAAAGGATGGTTTTTTTCCTTCTTTGTCAGAAGGGAACTAGAGTTCAGGAAGTGGGTGGGGTGGGGAGGAGAATTAAAAAATCAACATTAAGACTAACTTTTAAGGCTTTTTGACTCTGAAAAGTGAAAAATTGTTTGTTCCCTGTATCATAAAACCTCAGGGCACTGTCTGAATTAAATAAATTTAAGCAGATAAACCAGGCATGGGCTGATTTTGGCCCTCCGGAAGGCTGTTAGGAATTTTGGAAGTCCCCCTATGAGCCACTCTGAGTCCCTTTATGGGGGTGAGAAGAGTGGGGTAAAAATGATGTAAATAAATAAATAAGTCCAAAACACCCAGAGGGCTGATGTTTGCCCATGACTGAGTTAGACAGTAGATATGGCCACCATTTTTCCCCAGGCTTTCCCCCCATGTGTTGAATATTTTCAGGAGCACCTAGAGATAGTTTGGCTAGCTCAGTAGTTCCAGCATATATTATTGTTGTAATATTAAAGGCCTATTAAAGCTAAGTTATAAGTGATGGGATAAGAATTTGTTCTTCATTGACGACCTTCATACAGAGTATATTTAAAAGAAAAAAGAAACAAATAACATACTCTTCAAATATACTCCACAAGCTTAACAATAGTATGCCTTATTTGAAATGCTTGGGACTTGAAGTAGTTTGGATCTTCTCTCTCTCTCTCTCTCTCTCTCTCTCTCTCTCTCTCTCTGGATTTTGCAACACCTATATTTACATAATGAGATATTTTGGAGATGGGACCCAAATTTAAATATGATTTTTTTTGTTTCATGTATACACTATATGCATAACCCAGAGATAATTTAATACAATATTTGTAATAGTTTTGTACATGAAACAAAATGTGAGTACATTGAGCTATCAGAAATCAGAGGTGTCACTATCTCAGTCACCCATGAATATATTTGATTTCAGAATTCTAGATAAGAGATGCTCGACCTTTCACAGAGGGATGTCTAGAACTTGAACGAATAGCAGAGGCCAGTCCTACATTTGAAAATGGCGTATTTTTTGCATGGCAGTTCAGTTTAAGTCTGATTTAACCAACTTTAAGAAAAGACAGTTGCCCATCCACAGTGAGCACATAGATAGCAGACTGGGCAGCATGCTTGAATATTTGGTAGAACCCATTCCTTCATCCAAAAGTCTGACCATGGTGTCCACAGTTCCTCATTTTATCCTCAAAATAGCTTTGTGAAACAGACTAGACCAAGAGTTAGTAAATGCCCTGCTGGAACAGTAGAAGTTGAACTTGCTTCACCAGTCTTGGTCTGATATCCTTACTGTTATGCCACACTGAGTCTTTAACCTCTAAATAATGCTCCACAAACGTGGAAAGATTCATCTTAATTTAAAGAGACATGTACAAGAAATGAAAAAGGGGAGATAATAACTAAAGAGATTCTCCATGGCCTTCTTACAAACAAACTAGTAAGATGTGGGCTAGGCAATTGAATGCTCACCAATGGTTCCTCTTCATCCTGGAACGAAGTTACTAATGGGGTGCTGCAGGGTTCTGTCCTAGGCCCAGTGCATGAATATCTTTATTAATGACGTAGATGAAATTTTCAACGGTGTGGTTCTCAAGTTTGCTCCAGATTACACCAAATTGGGAAGGAGAGTAGCTAATACTCCAGAAGACAAAATCAGAATTCAAAATGACCTCAACAGATTATAGAGCTGAGGCAAAACTAACAAAACAAATTTCAATGAGGAGAAATGTAGGATACTACACCACACTAGAGAGAAAAAATCCACTTAAAATCTGGTTTCTGTCTCCTGCAGAATTCTGGAATTTGTAGTGTAGTGAAGCTATTAAAGGGTCTTCCCCAAACTAAAAACTGAAAATTCTGAAGGTGGCAGAAGACAGATTTTAAGTGGATTTTTATTCTAGTGAGATGAGACCATTATAGGCATTAAAAATGAAATGCACAGATACTGGATGGGTGATGCCTGGCTAGACAAAAATACATATGAAAAAGATCTTGGAGTCTTAGTAGACAACACGTTGAACATGGGCCAACAATGTGACACAGCACATTGGGATTTTGGGCTGCATCAAAATGAATATAGTGTATAGTGCCCCTCTGTTCTACTTTAGTAAAACCTCATCTGGAATACTGTGTCCATTTCTGGGCACTACAATTTTAGAGATATTGACAAGCTGGAACATGTTCAGAGGAGGGTGACTAAAATCCTCAAAGGTCTGGAAACCATGCCCTATGAGGAGTGGCTTAAACTGCTGGGAATTTTTAGCCCGAAAAATAGAAGATTGAGAGGAGACATGGTTGCCACATTAAAATATTTGAAAGGATGTCATATGGAAGAGGGAGCAGGCTTGCATTCTGTGGCCCTGGAGGCTAGAATTCAGAGTGATTGGTTCAAATTATAGAAAAGGAGATTCCTCCTGAACATTAGGAAGAACTTCCTCACTGCAAGAAACTGTCTGTCTCGGAGTGTGGCGGAGGCTTCTTCTTTGGAGGCTTTCAAACAGGCTGGATGCCCACTTTGTGCTTTTCCTGCATGGCAGGGAGTTGGACTGGATGGCCCATATGGTCTCTTCCAACTCTGATTTTATTATTCTATGGAAGAGTTTCTCTTACTGGCTTCCTTAAAAGGTATCTGTAAACACATAGTAAAGGCTAAACTTATACTATAATCAGCAGCAGTTCACTATAAGGTATAAATCATTTGTTTATATAAATATCAATCATACGTTCATTTAAATAGCATGGTGCAAAGTGCAGGTGAATACATATAAATATACATATTATTACATTTACAAATTCCTATGGTGTCGCAAGGTACTTAGCATTCATTAAAGGAGTCCATAAAAATACTCTATAGTCCCACCCTAAGGTAAAAAATCAAACCCAGTTTGTAGTATGGATAATAACTCGGATTATCCTGGAATTCAGGTGAATCGTTGCTTCTCCATATTGGGGATTCCAGATTCCTTTAAAGGTACATACACATATACACGGTAATCTTGTGTTAATCTAAAAATTTAATTTCAAATCAGATTGACAATTTACACTTGGTGAGAAATACTGCTTACCGTGTGATCTTCCCCCACTTCAAAACTATGCTTAACTGGGTGAATGGGGCACCAGATATATTTTTAAATGTTGACTGCAACATTGTAAATTTACATCCCTAAGTGTATTGGGCATGGGTAACAGCTGATCTAAGGAAGCCCCTTAGAGAATAGAAAACAGAAGGGGTTTCAGTAAAGCTGGTTCTTGGCACAAACTGCTCGAAAAATGACGAATATTCAATAAACACCTCTATGGCAAAGGAAAAGATTTAAGAGAAGGAGGGGATGGGCACCAGTAAGCCAGGCACTGAAACAAATGTGACGATTCAAGCTCTTGATTGGTTTGGATATATAAATGGTTCAAAATGCTAAAACAGACTTAAATTTATGTTTATCGGAACATAATGAGAAATGGGAAAGCCACCTCGTCTTGAAGTTTCATATAGCGATAGGAAGTGCCTACAGATCCTGTGAATAACACTGAGGATTTTAAACAAAGGGGCTTTAAAAACATTAAAAGTCACTCTGTGTTTTTCAAAGATTATAGTTGTGATTTTTGTTGCAATTACCGTAGGAAATTATGGCAGCAATGATTAGGAGAAGAAGATAAATATCTCCTTTTCATTATTTTTAGGGTGACTTTTCTTTTTATTACCATCTTTTCAGAGGCCATAAATATTCCAAAATGATTAACCTTCTATAGATTCCATCTCATTTAGTTTGAAGGGGATTTGAAAAATATGTTATCATATAATCTGTCAGATGAATATTACTATTTGTAATGGTCTCTCCTTTAATACCAATTTTTAAGTTAGATATGTGAAAAATGCTAAATTGAGACATCTGTTCCTTTCAGAAAGACAGGTTCCCTAAACAGTGATTATACTGGTGATTTTTCTAATGAAAAGGTGATTTATTTTTATTTCACCAAAAATTGCTGGTGGACTTTTAATGTAATAGCACTGTTCAGAACAATGGAACTTTCCTTACTTTTACGGCACTGACCCCAAATATTTTCAGGGCTAAAGTGTTGGCCTTCCATAAGAAAAGGGCAATGAGTTCTGCAGTTCATTGAAAGAGGTTATACATTTTAGTACCATTTTCCTCAGACCATCCACAGTAAATTGATGTAGTGGGGCAGGACAAGAAGGAGATGCAATAGCAAAGCTAATGTATATGGTTCTGCTGTTGCTCCAAACAGTATTACTCCTAAATATCACTTTCCACCCCCAGTTTTCCCTGTGATAACTGTAGGTATCATTATTCACTCTGATTTCTTAAGCAGTCAACCTTGCATGATTAGCCCATTGCTTGTGATCTGCAGTTCTTACACTGTGTTGGAAGGCTATAAGACAGTGGTTCCCAAACGTTTTTGGCCTACCGCCCCCTTTCCAGAATTTTTTTTACTTACCACCCCCCAAGAAATTATTTTTTTAATTTTATAGCAATCAAACAGAAGATATATGTATTAATGCAGTGGTTCTCAACCTTTCTAATGCCATGATCGCCTCACCGCCCACCAGGGGTTGGTACTGCCCACTTTGAGAATCGGTGCCATAAGACAATGTCAGAGCAAATCCGTCTGTATAGAAAGACTCAGGTTCAGTCTTGCCATCTCCTATTAAAGCAGACCCCACTGAATTACAGCTACCATCATATTCCGCTATAGCACATGCTGGATGGAGCTGATGGACCTTGATGTGTCTCAGGTAGCTGGGTGAGATCTTAGGTAAGTGGGAAAAACTTTCCTGAAATGTTGGAAAACCATGCTGTTCAGTTTGGTTCTCTCCATACAGGTACTTTTGCTTAGAGGGATAGAAAGACATTGCACATTAGGAGTGCAGTGTATGGCAAGAACTTCTTATACATGTTTTGTGGGCCTTTTCCTTCAAATTTTCAAAATGCATGGACAACACAAAGGGCTAATACATATATGCCAAGGCAGCTAGCATGGAGGGAAAAATATTTTTGAATAAGACTCATATGAAAACTTGCTAAATGAGAGGGGAAAGTTTTGGAAACTATGAGGTGTTATATTGGGCTTGATGAATCAACGGTCTGACACAATAATCCATCTTTGGAATCTACTGGCTCCTTTTTCATATTATTTCATTAGTCTGCCATCAATATGCATCGCTTTTTAAATTTTCCACATTTCTTGTGCATGTGCTGTTCAGATAAATTGGCATGTTCAATCTGAGTTAAGTCATGTACAATTTTGCATCCTATTCTGCACACGAGTTTCCATATTTGCCTTTCTTTTGAACATGTCTTCATTAGAGGATGGATTTGTGAAATTTATTTGAAAGACTACAAAGACGAAGCTCCTTCTAATTTTGGATGCTTGGAAGCGTTAACAAAACTTTCATTACACTCTATTAAGCTGGGACCAGGAAGCAATTTCTAATCAATGCTCTGATCTGGACAGGCTTTTGTGTTAGGCCTAACATCCTGTGTTCACTATTCAGACATGCTCACTTCCAGCTGTTGTCATTGAAATCTCACATAATCTCCCCAGGTCAAAGGGCAGTCATCCATGACTGCTGCAGTTAAAAGGTTATGCTGATTTGTGTTGTCAAATATTGGCTCTTTTTTCTTTTAGCCACTTGTATTCTGCCCTTTTCAACAACTGATCCAGCCTAGTGTTGTATTACATGACTTTTAAGTCTTTAAAGTACCCCTCCATTGCATTAACATTATTTAGCGGAAATAGTCTATCTGTGTGTTTCCTACAAATAATGTTCTAGTGGTTCTTGAAAGTTGTTCTAAAACTGCATGTGCAAGCAGACTTCTGATAATACTGGCACGACAATATTGGCAGTGTGAGTTTAGGGAGCTAGTGATTATTTTGGACATCATTTGAAAGGCTAATAAAATAACAGCAAATAATGTTTAGTAAGAGAAATAGAGGGATATTGTGTGAACCCTTATTTTTCAACTATAGTGAATCCTAACTATTAATATAAGAATGTATTATTTGTTTTATTTGATACGGTAGACCACGATCTGCTGATACAACAACTAGCCGCCGTAGGGATCCAAGGATCGGCCTTAACCTGGTTCAGCTCGTTCCTGCGAGGACGTAGCCAGCGAGTAGAATGGCCGGGCCAAACATCTGGGAAAGCTTTCCTTGAATGTGGAGTACTCCAGGGTGCCATACTGTCGCCAATGCTGTTCAATATCTATGTCCGGCCTCTCGCTGGTCTAGCCCGGAGCTTTGGGCTGGGATGTTACCAGTATGCCGACGACACTCAGCTCCTCCTAAAGCTGGAACCTGGAGTAACCTCGGTGCCGGAAAACTTCACCCAGTGCCTAGGAGCAGTGACGAAATGGCTCCGGGCTCATAAGCTGAAAATAAACCCAGCAAAGACTGAGATCTTATGGCCGGGCCGTCCGTCAGAGCTAGTCAACCCACTGCCCCCCTCTGTGAGGAGCCTCGGTGTCATCCTGGACTCTAAGATGACGATGGAGACCCAGATTGCCTCTACGAGCAAAAGGGCCTTCTTCCACCTACGCCAAGCGAGGCAACTGGCGCCCTACCTACCAACGGAGGCGTTAGCTACAGTAATCCACGCCACGGTTACATCAAGGCTGGATTACTGCAACGCCTTATATGTGGGCCTTCCCCGGTCATTAACCCGTAATATTTAGATTGTGTAGAATGCTGCCGCCAGGCTCCTCACAAAACACCAATGAGATGTCACATCACACCATCCTTGCAGCGTCTGCACTGGCTGCCGGTTGAACACAGAGTCCTTTATAAGACTCTGACCCTGACATTCAAGGCCCTGCGGGGCCAGGGCCCCTCATACTTAAAAGACCACTTGACCCTACCCACCCACCCAAGAACACCACGGCCAGCAAACGAGAACCTCCTTTGTATCCCAGGTCCGAGAGAGGCTCATCTGGAGTCCACGAGACAGAGATCTTTCTCTGTTGCGGCCCCCGTCCTGTGGAACTCTCTACCACCAGACCAAAGAGCCAGTCCTGACCTGCCCCAATTCTTGGCGGCACTTAAGACATGGCTATTTAGGAAAGCCTATGCATAATACGACAACCAGCGACCCGGAACCTTCCGAGTCCGATATTTTTAGCCATTTTAATATTTTAATATGTTAATGTTTTAATACTCTAGTACTGCATTGCTAGCTGTGTAAGTCGCCCGGAGCACACTTGTGGAGGGCGACTCATAAATAATAAAGTTCAGTTCAGTTCAGTTTTAGCAATTTTTGGTTTAGTCAAACTACACGTGTTTCAGTTAACACAGTGCAATCTTACACATAATACCTACTCAAAAGTAAGTCCTTCTGCTCAAGGAATTAGACATATAATTGATGTTTAAGCATTTTCTTTTAAAAAAAAAGAAAAGCCCACTTTGACAGCTAACACTAACAACCTCACCAAGGAGCAGGAATATTTTCTATTGATGATCAGGGTGTATCAGTACATTTCCAGCCTCTTCTGACCAGAGATCTTTGGGAAGAACGGATTTCTAGTTAGGCGTCCTGCTTCTTCAGAGGGTAGCTTTGGGAGGCACTTACCGTAATGGCAGTAGTATAATAATTATAAATACCAAAGACTTACACATGAATAATTCTGTCTTACTCATTTGTAACTTTTCAGTAGGATCTCAGCCAATGTATTCCACCAATAGCAAATTGATAACAGTAAAGGGTCAAAATAATACATGTATAACTGTTGCGAATTTTGAGAAGTTTTCAGATACGAAAATGCATGACAATCCAAATTAAAGCAATAAATGCAATTTGTCTAGTGCATTCAAAATCTACATCAAAGGACATTGCTAACACATAACCTCCTACTTAGATCAGAAAATATTTTCAGTGATTCTCCAAAAGTGTCTCTGTAACCAGTGTTATAGGCATCTATTTTTAAAGTATTGTTAGATGTTACTTGCATGACATTGTTTGTGAAACAGAGGATAATCTATGTAGGGGATAAAACCAAGAGGAATCAAGTTGCAGTTAGAGTAGGGAAGGCTTTTCTTTCTAATCAGGCATTTGGTTAAGATAATAGGCTTGAGGTTCTAATTGATCATGACTATTTTAAGGTTTCAAGAGGTCTGTGTATATTGAGTTACTTTGTAAGGCAGGGCTTTTCTTTGTTGGTATAGCTTTGTGATTTAAAAATTGGCTTTTACAGGTCGTATAATGAGTATTTAGAACATGCATTTTATAGCCATTTATTCATCGATATTCTGTGGGTTGTGTTGGTTAATACTGTAAAAAAGAAAGGATGCATATATTCATATGGATTTTGAAGTATGTTTTTTCATTCCGAAGTGGTTATTATTTCTTAATAGTTGGTTTCTTACTGTTTTATATGTTTTGCTAGCCTTTTATTCCTTCCTTTATTTTATTTCAAATAAGGCAACTTTTGTAGGTATGAGGGACAGTCTTCTCTTGAGACCCCCCAGGGAGGGGGAGAGAATTGTTGTTGTGTGACTTGAAGTCATTTCCGACTTACCACAAACCTATCATAGGATTTCCTTGGCAAGATCTGTTCAGAGGGGATTTGCCTTTGTCTTCCGCTGAGTCCGAGAAAGTGGGACTTGTCCAAGGTCATCCAGTGGCCGAATTTCTGTTGCCAAATGGGGATTCCAATCCTAGTGTCCCAGAATCCAACACTAAAACCACTACAGTATGCTGGCTGTCAAACATGCCAGAAAATAAATGACTCCGGATGTAGGTGAAAGCCCACTTTGAGTTTTTGAATTTGGATGTTAAACAGGGCAGAGAAGCCATGTGTGAATTTTCAGAATTGGAAACATCTAGGCCAAAATCCACATGGGCAAAATTAACATGGCCACATTTGCAAACCCCTTTGACCAGGAAAAGAGCAATCTGGAGATCTTGGACTGGTTGAGCCCTGCAAAAAAAAGACACACAGAGAGACACATCACACAAAACCAGGCATAGGGTCCCAGAGATTCACCTGAACAACTCTGGGCTTATAAATTAATAGTCCAACTTCCTTTCAGTTAACTTTCAGTACACACAGCCCAATGTAGTTAGTTAGGTCAGCTGAGAGACCGTCATTGTCCCAAGACTATCTGGGCTCCCTTTACAAACACAGATATACTGCAACAATTTTTCTGAAACCCTGGTATTTGTAGTTTGGGGAAGCAGTAGAAAAGTTCTGTGGCTGAGATTTCCCAGGATTCCACAAGATGCTGCCGTGACAGGGAAAGCTGGATTGCCTTTTCTGGAAGTCAGGAGCAGCAGTTCAACTTTTAAAGAGGTTGCAAGTAATATTTTTCAAATCCAGAAATAGGCTGTTAGTCACTTTGGATATATTTTTTTTAATCCATGCAGTCCCGGGAGGGCTTTATAACAACAAAGTGGCCCCTAGACCTATTAACCTCTGCTTAATCCAGTTCCAATGTGGAGTAAAACAGATGATAAAATCCACTGTGAAAAATCCACTGTGAATAAATTAATTAAACAAACTCAAAATCATGGACAAATTATTTCAGTAAATGTGCATAATTTTCTCATTATTCTGAGCAGTTTTTTAAAAATACAATCTTACATTGTGCTCATCGACCAGGATATATAAAGGGCTTATATTCACTAATACCTGGGGGAAGGAATCCTTTCCTGAGATTATAAGCACACAGCAGATTTACTCTGGGTTAATTTATGGCTTGAGGATGCTGCACACAGTACTAAAGTCTTCATTGATTTCTGGGGATATTGTATGTTGAATTTATTCAAACGCTTGCAGCTCTGACCTTCAACTTACCTGGGTAGCTGTCCAGGAGAAGCATTAGCTAATAGGTTTTGGTGGGGCCCAAATCCTTCATGCAGCTTTTAGTGTTGGTTGCAAATTCTGCAATCCTGGGTGAGAGTAGGCGGAAGAAGCTGGCATATCCAGGGTCCGAACTGGTGCCTCTGCACTGCAAAAACATGCTTGCAGCATTACATTATTTATTGGGAAACCAATTTGAATATTTTGCCTGAATGAAAGCACATCTCAGGTTGTTCTCGATAATCCTGTCAGTACTGAATTTCTTTTGCAGGAGTAGACCTATTATTTTAGATTTTTGATCAATCATGAAATCATTCGGGGAGAATTCAATCAATCCTCTCAGGTCACCAAATACATTTTACATTGTGTGTGAGTGTGTGTTCTGCATGGAAGAAGTTAATTCAGTTGATGAGAACTGTTCTGCAGTACATTGAAATCAAATGGAATATTCACTATATCTTGTGTTCAAGCATATAGTCTTTTGTTGCATTAAATAACATGTCTGTGCTCATGGATGTTAGAATGGGTAACCTTAATTAGGACAATCTTTAAAAATATGGCACTTCCTACGGACAGGAATGACTTCACAGTTCTTTTAATATTCCCTTTATCCTCCATTTTCTTTGACCCGGCTTCAAAAGCAATAGGTCATGCTAGCCTATTAGCTATAGACCTCTAATTTAAGTCCTGGTAGATACTTTGTGCAATAATCTGTGTGGTTCAGCAGTTCACTTTGCCCATCCTGCAGTTTGAGAGCTTCTTGTTTTGTAATTGATTCTACCCAGAAAATTAAATTAACATTTGGTGATAGACATGTTTTTACAGAAAAAGGGAACTACTTGTTATGGGAAGTGTAATAACATTTTGATATAAAATATCCTTCACACAAATGAAATCAGCAAGCAACCATATGCCCTGTCTCTAAAAGAAATTCAGAGGATTAGAGTTAAAGCTTTCTTATGCAAAGATTTGGTTTCCCTTTTGAAAAGCTCATTTTAAAGAGGCTTTTAAAATATATAAAACATTCTTGTTCTCTTTGGCTTTTTGAAAGGCATTCTTTTTCAAGATTTTTTAACAGCTGCTATTTCAAGATCTCCCTAATGTAACCACAGAAAATGAAGAGTACATCTTTAAATCTAGTTTTGTTTGAATGAAGGAGTAGATAATCCTGATCAGATGTTTCTTAGGAGAATAACATTTAAAACGATTATAGAACTTAGTTATCCCATCTGATTCCTAGGTACAGTATTTTAATTTCAGTTGTTGAGTTGTTAGGGTCATCTGAGGTAACTGTTTATGAAAATGAGCTGCTTTTGTTTCAGATTTCCAGCTGTGATGTTTTAATACATGCAGTTCTCTCTGTTAATGTGTCACGTTAACTTCCCTAAACTCTAACCATATATCTGCCTACCTAAATAGCAATTAGTGATAAGTGGGAAATTAAATATTCAATTTCTTCTACATTAAACAGATACCGAGGTATTTGAGAGTACTGTCATTAAGTGCTTAAGGCTAATCACATCTATAATTTTCTTTTGTTTTCTAGGACATTTGGGCTTCCAAGACAGTTTTGTCACATCAGGTGTGTTCAGTGTGACTGAACTAGTAAGGGTCTCGCAAAGTAAGTATAATTTCTTATTATAACCAAATATTTTTAATTTTAATATCTCCCTTGATTTCTCCACCCTACATAATTTCTAAATGAGGTATTTTGTAAACTAGATAATCCTTGTATTGCTGAAAGCTTTCATGGCCGGAATCACTGGGTTGTTGTAGGTTTTTTGGGCTGTATGGCCATGTTCTAGAAGCATTCTCTCCTGACGTTTTGCCGGACATTTTCCGTTTGAGGAAAAGTGACTTGGATCTAAGACAAAAAGGTAGCGCACTCAGGTTCCACTGAAAATTTTTGGAGGGGGCAAGAACAACCTTGTTGGTCTGTATTTAAGCAGCTAGCATTTCACTCCTGGTTTACAGCTTCCTAGCAATTTCATAACAATTGGTAAATCCATATAGAAATCCCTGTGCCTTCAATCACAGAACATCAGATTTTAATTTTTAAAAACCAGACCCTTTAGTTTTAAATGGGTTTTAAAATTATTTTATATTGTTTTATACTTTTAAAAATATGAACTACTTGAATATATCAAATGATGTCCAAATCCTCTTTATGCACAATAGCACATGCTCTCTGTTTATGCTGCCCTTCTGTCTGTATGTTTTGCATTTGGGTTATACAGCATGGATATTTTTTACAGCCACAGGTGCTTTGAACCTGCAAAGACATACACAGAATGAAGTCATGTCCAGTATTAGTGAACTGATGGCTCTCATACTTTTTATACTCCAAATAAATAAAGACTTTCAAATTTCTGAGGCCTAAATATAATGGAATCCTGCCTTTTAAAAGTCATTGCTTTTGACCTTTGAAGAATGCTGATGCCCTTCATCTGAATAGCATTCTGCAGTATGATCATTACCAGTTTGTCAATATTCACTAACAACAGTGAATCAGGAGTACCTGTCACCACCCTGTTCCATTGATCAAAGGTCCTTTTATAGTATTTTACTATGACATAATCCAGAAAAGAAGGGAGACATGGACACCATTGTATCACTGCTGTGCTGCTGCTCTGAAGACAGCTAAACCAGAGCTCGTCTTATTGGTGATTTTCATATACAGTGAAAAGCAAAGTTGGAATATGCCTTTCCTCTAATACATATTCTGTACAACATTTCCTTTCCATTCAATAGAAGGAGCTTTCACTGCAGCCTTCATGCATATTTCCTTAGCCATATGTATCAGATCCTCATTAAACAGAATGAGATCTCTTTGTGCCTCAGAAATGCATTGCACTTACTTCTTCAGCCCATTAATCATATTTAGATATCTAAATGGGTGCAGTATTTTCAAACGATTAGCTGAGATATCCTCCCTCCAACAACATATACACACAGGAATTATTATTATTATTATTTATTTGCTGCAGATATCACGTCCATATTCAATATATCAAATGTACTTCTATGGCATCTGGAAAATCCAGAAATACAGGTCGTTCTGGTATTGGCTGAACTGGATGTGTGCTTTCTAGTTATACAGATAATAGGAATATATTGCCATTGCTGCACAAACGGGCATATTGTATGCAGAGTCTCTGGCAATAAAAACTTGAATGAAATGTAAGTCATAGATTGGCATAAGGTGGCACCCTAGTGTTTGAAATTTGCAATAATTCTCCTGCTCAGCAGCAGGAATTACTGATGCTTAAAAGAATAAAGAACATAGCGATCTCTCTCTCTCATGTACAACCTGACTCCTCACCATCACCTTAGCAGG
Source organism: Anolis apletophallus (assembly GCA_030556195.1). Lineage (NCBI taxonomy): Eukaryota > Metazoa > Chordata > Lepidosauria > Squamata > Anolidae > Anolis > Anolis apletophallus. The sequence goes on from JARBWK010000005.1 coordinate 96,285,276, forward strand.
TTAATCCTCCTCATTGATGACCTTCTGATCTGAAAATATTCATAAAACTAGGGATTTTCTTGCTGCTGAATTAGGACTAGAACTAAAGCCAAGGGTGCATCAAAGAAAAGAAGGGAACACAAGAAAGAAGTAATGGGTCAGGTAAGGAAATGTAGGTTTAGTATCCCTTATCCAAAAAGCTTGGTACCAGAGGTATTTCAGGGTTGTTTTTTTTTATATAAAAAAATCAGAATACCTATATTTACATATTCATACATTAGAAGATAGGACCCAAAACTAAGCACAATAATAATGTCTGTTTCCTATAAAATTAATAATAATAGTTATTATCATATAAACAAGGCTAATAATAATAATCATACATACATACTGCTTTTAATCACTTTATGCTTGAAACAAAATCTATATGCATTGAATCACTAAAAAGCAAAGATGTCACAATCACAGTCACCTATATGGACAATTTTGGATTTTGGAGTATTTTGGAATTCTGGATTAAGAACGTTCTGCCTATATTGCACCCTCATTGTCATTACGGGCTGCTCCTACTTCCTATTCCAGTCTGGCATTGAGCTACAGTAGTGAGGACACAGGATGGTAACTGGTACAGTGACTATATGGCTTGTGGATTGTCTATGATGCACTGGATCATGATTTCCAACAGTCAAAAACCCCCATAGCAACTCCCATTTTTAGCCTGATATTTAAAACGTAATGGTGATGGGGTCCAAATAGGAATCTCCTATGCAGGACCAGCCCTAGATAATTTTCAAGTGTAAGCAAACAGTATTTTGGTGTCTCCCCCCCCCCCCCCAACTACATGGCCATATAATCCAATTCAAAACAGATCATCCAAGGGCCCTTCCCCACAGCCATAATATGAAGGCAAAAAATCCTACAATAACTGCTTTGAAATGGGTTACCTGAGTCAACATTGTCATATATTCCGGTTCGAAGCAGATGATGTTGGATTTTATACACCTGTGTAGAGGGAGCCTCTGTTGCTCGTACTTGTTGGGAAAGCTGATTTTTTTCTCTACCTGGGCAAAGAGTCTTAATTTGGGGCCCTTCCACACAGCCCTATATCCCAGAATATCAAGAAAGAAAATCCCACATTATCAGAGTGTGGACTCAGATAACCCAGTTCAAAGCAGATATTGTGGGATTTTCTGCCATGATATCATGGGATATAGGGCCCATCCACACAGCCATATACCCAGAATATCAAGGCAGAAAATCCCACAATATCTGCTTTGAACTGGGTTATCCGAGTTCACATCGCTATATATTCCAGTTCAAAGCAGATAATGTGAAATTTTATTCAGCTGTGCGGAAGGGGCCTGGGATAAACAGAAAACCTAGGATCAGATCCTGGGATATTTATTTATTTATTTACGACATTTTTTTATACTGCCCTTTTCAGCCCAAGGGCGACTCAGGGCGGTTTACAGTTGGCAATAATTCAATGCCACAACACAATATTGGGTCTGTTTGGAAGAGCCCTTACACTGCCAGTTAAAATCCAGATTATCTGCTTTGAATTGCATCTATATGACAGTATGGACTCATATAATTCAAAGCAGGCAATATGGATTATCTGATTTGATAATTTGGATGATATGGCAGTGTGGAAGGGGCGTCAGAAGTGGCTGATTCTGGAGGATTGTGTATGTGAAGCAGATCAGAAGGGAGAAAGAAGCAAAAGCAGTGAGGACAGAGCACCAATTTGCCTTTGCAGGCAATCCTCCCATGGCGTTCCCCCACCTCAGCTTCGTTGTGATCCATTTCCAGAGAGGAAGGCCTGCAAAAGCCTTTGGCCTATTGGTTCAGCTGCCCCTGCCCCTATGTTCCCTGACTGGGTGCAACCCTCCAGGAAGTATTGGAGCCACTGCAAAGCAGGGCCCCCAAGACCTATTCTGGAAACCCGTACCAGAAGGATATGATAATTGATGTTATCGAAAGCCACTGAGATGTTCAGTAGAACTAACAAAGACACAGTCCCCCTGTCAAGCTCTCTGCGGAGGTCATCCATCAAGGTGACTAAAGCCGTCTCCATATCGTGACCAGGTCTGAAGCCTGACTGTGATTGATCCAGAAAGTCAGTTTCATCCAAGAATCCTTGGAACTGACTATCAATCACTCACTCCAGAACCTTGCCGAAAAAGGGAAAATTTGAACTCGGCCGATAGTTATTCAGTACTGAGGAGTCAAAGGATGCTTTTTTCAGGATTGGTCTTACTATTGTCCCCCTCAGGGGTTCAGAAGGGTGGGGTAAAAGTACACAAACCACTCAGCCAATCCCACACTGGCTAATTTGATGAACCAAGACGGTAGGGCAAAATCTGATGAGGAGTCATCATTGGAGGATGCAATGATGTGTGCTTTTGGTCCTAGCAGGTACAGGCACCTTTTCTCTCCAACTCTTTGGATTACAGTTCCTCAAAGTCTATTAATCATGATAAGTTATTGGGGACATTAGAATCCAAAACATCTAGCAAAACCTATTTCCCTGGATATAATATCCACTCTGTGTCTGCTTAAATTCTATGAAGGTAAGAGCCCAAGTGATCTCAGAAACTATGCAGGGTCAGGGCTGGTTAGTATTTGGGGAGAAGACCACCAGTGAGTAGCAGGTACTGCTAGGTGTATCCAAAGGAAGGTAATGTGATTAATCTTTGTCTAAAGACCCTGTAAAATATTCATGAATTTGCCATAACTAGAAAGGCAAATTGAAGGCACGTACTGTACATTGGGCCCAATCTATCTGTGGTGGTTTGGTCCTGGGATGATCACATCATTGCTGTTCAAATAGTGGTGATGTGAACAAACATGCTCCAGTGTGTCCAGCTTCACATTGTCATTTCCTTTTTTTTGAAATATATTTATTAGGGTTTTTCCATAAACAGTAAAAGTAGGGGAACAGTTTCAGGTAAAGGACAGTAGGAGAGATAGAGAAAGGAGAGGCTGAGAGTGGTGCTGATCTGGGAGGGGAGAGGAGGGGGGGCTGTCTGGGGTGGGAGGGAGGAATGCGGGGGCAAAAGTGCCTGACTTTGGGGTGGGGAGAGATATAAGGAGGGGAGAGGAGTTGGTTTCCCCGGTATCGCCGTATAGTCCCGTTTGTTCAATTCTTGTAAGAGGAAAGGGGTAGGGGGAGAGGGGCAGAGGTGTGATTGACCTTAAGGGGGGGGGGGGCTGTTGACTCTTAGAAGTTCAGATTTAACCGATCTTTGGAAGTCCCATTCTTTTGTTTCTCTTCTGGCGCCGTCTGTGCGTTTCCTGCTTGCTGGGTGTCTGTGGGCTTAAGGGGGGCCCCTCTTGGATTTACCTGGTTGGGGGATTCGTGATGCCTGTTGTTTGGTGAGGATAGCCATGTCCATAGACCGTTCCTTGTCTTTTAGTGTAGTTATGACTGTTCCATTCATCTTTCTTGGTCTCCTTCCTAACCATATTCTTTAGGGGATTCTAGACCTCCTTCGTCCGCTTCTATGTCTTCCCACCTCGGAGGCTTATATTTCGTGGGCCTCCCTAGAGAGAAAGGCTGGCTTTCCTTTGGAGTTTTCTTTCTTCCTCATTGAGTTGTCTTCCTCCGGCGTCTCATTCTATTGGTCTGTCCCCCACTCCCTTTAACTTTGCTCCTAATTGCCCCCCAAATGTAGCTTTTGGCTGGTAGATCAACCTCCTGGTTCTTGTCCTCTCTTCCTTTTTTAAGGGTAGAGACTTTAGAATCTTCAATAATCACTCTGGAAACTCCCAGAGTATCTTCCCCACTTCTTTTTCTTTTTGAATAAATTCCTCTTTCCCCTAATGCTTCGTGCCCTTGTGTAGTCTCCTCCACTCTCTTCTCCAGGTCTTTCTGTATTGCTGTATTTTTCCCTGCAACCTGGGGAGTTTCCTTTCCATCCTCGTAGATGAATGTTAGTATTAGCTTTATGGGGGTCTCTTCTTTGTTTGAGTCTAGCCTTGCGCATTGCGGCTGGTCCTGTAGCTGTGCGGTTTGCTTTTCTTGCCGGGTCATCATTGAGTCGATCTTCTGCATGCACCTATCTTGTGCTTCTCCTAATTTCCTTAGTTCTTTCATAATGTCCTTTAGAGTTACCTTCTCCTCCTCTGATCTCCCTCCCTGCAGTCTCTCTTGTTCCATTACCTCTGGGCTTGATTCGTTGGATGCTGGCATGTTTTGTTGACGATTATTCTCTTCGGCGGAAAGATTTATTCTGCCCTTTGGCAGCTACTATCACCGCTTAGGTGGGTTGTGCTATTTGGCCTTCTTGACCTCCTCTTCTCTTCCCCACTTCCCCGCTTTGTGCTCCTTTCTGTTGTATGGAGGTTTTATATTCTCTCTTGTTGGCCCTTCTGGTCTGCTGTTCCTATTTTTCTCCTTCCTCGCCGCACTTCCGCTGGGCGTCCTACCTCCAATTTGTTCCCTACGGCTTGTTGTCTTCCCTTCCTGTTTGCTTCGCGCCTTTTTTCCCTTGAGGCGGGAGAGCCCTCTCCAAATATGGCTGCCTTCTTCCTCAGGTTGGTGTCTTCCTACCCTACCCTTCTTGCGCCGCCATCTTGGCTCTCGCAGCTTTCCCTTTTCCACTTTCTGGAGCTTTTCGGGGGTGTTTTTGGGGTCCCGCGGGCGATCTCCCTCTCTCTTTCCTTCTTTTCTTGACCTCCTTTCCTTCCCCAATGTCCCCCCGCGCTGCTGTGTCTTTCAGACCTTTGGGGCTTATTGGAACCGCTGCAGCTGTCTCCCGTTCTGCAGCCACCCGCTCTCCCTTATGTGGCTTCTCTTCTCCGGGGCCCTGCTTCGTTCCCCAGTTTCTGGGGCTAGCTTTTCCCCCCCTTGGTCAGTCCTCTTCCTTACCCTTTCGAGACGAGCTGGGCTGGCAGTGAGTACAGGATTGATCCTGTGTCCCGTTCCTCGATCCGCTGGCCGGATTAAGGTCCCACCGGGCCCTCTCAATCTCCCCCTCTTGAGGAGGGGGGATTTCTGGAGCCAGCGGCAAGGTCCCCCGGATTCGCTGCCTCTTGGCTGCTTTTTGCAGCCTGAGGTGGGGGCGCAATTCGCCCCCTGGATCGCGGTATTGGTCGGCGGGGTGAGGAGCACTCACGATGCCCAACCTGCCGCCATCTTTGCTCGCCGCTCTCTCCACATTGTCATTTCCTAATGTGGGGGATGATGATCTGCGATTGCTGGAAATGTATTCCAGAACCTCCCGCAGATTGGAAATCATGAGTTAAAATGCTTTATTTTCACATTTGGAGCAAAAACAAATAGTTCAACTTCCCTCCCCCTTTCATTCACCTACTACCCCATGAAGCTGAGAGTAGATGCAGCCCCTCTGCTTCCTTGTCTGGGAGAATGGGGCTGCTTCTCTCTCCACCCCACAGGTGGGGTGGGGGGCAAAAGCAAAGAACACTGAACAAACCTTGCTGAGAAAACCTTGTGATAGGTTTTAATAGTTGGAAACAACATGAACTTGAAAACATCTTGAAGACACACAACAACAGCTATAGATTGAAAGGACCAAATAGATACTGGGCATTAACTTCCAGTCAATATCAGTACTCAAGCCACTTTAAATGGAGGAGGGAAGGAAAAGCTCCAGCTTAGCCAGGGCTCTCCAGAGTTTTTCTGCTTGAGCCCTTAAGGATATATAAAAGAACAGGCTATGTCTAAGGGTTTTAGGAGAACATAATTGCAACCTACTACCTTCTCTCTTAGAAAATTAAGCAATGCCAAGGCTTTAAAGACAGAAGTGATGGCTGTCAAGAAACTTGGCAGCACCTTTCCCATTTGTTTCCCTTTAACCAGCTAACCATGGGCACAAACAATTAGTTATTATATCATAGTTGGGAGTTGGGTCACAACTGTGTGCAAAGCCTTGTACCTTCAGTTAGATTTTAAAGCAGCCTAATGGTGCTTAAAATCCAGCATTCTTCATTCACTTGTGGTTCCAGATGGGAAACTGATTTTGTCCTAGTCAAAATGTGGTGAGTGAGAAATGATGGACCATCCACAGAAAATGTATTTGCAGTCCCTTGACATCTTGTAATTTCTACTGCAGTTATCCTTGCTGCTTCTCCATGTACAAGCCTGTTAGTTTTCTTCTGTACTGATCAATATTGTAAGAGGCAGATAGCTAAAAAGGCTGCATGAAAAAGAAACACAAAAGTAACTAACTTCATCTTTAACAGCAAAGGATGGTCGTCCAAAGTTTACAATTTAAGTTTGAATATGAAAAAGAAGAGAAGAAGAAAGAATCATAATACAAATGAACTGAGGGCTTTGAACGAACTGTTGCAGTGACCTTGCCTTTTGTATGCCATTACACAATTCAATGGCAGTGCACTCAAACCTTGCTCTCAATCAATATCTTATTAAAACACATGCACACATAGTTGCCATAAACTTAGTGGTTTATATATGGAATTCAGCATAATTTGATGGCCAATAACATGATGTACTAGTAATGTGAAAATGAACAACATACATTTCATATCTGTGATTGTTTTACAAAGCTCTCTTACAAATCTGCCACAATTGTTTGTTTGAAGAAAAAGGCTGACACACTGATTTCAGCCACATTTGTCACAAAGCACTTCTCCTGCCTTCTACTTATTACTTCATTATTGAAATGACCTGCTGGTTAAAGGAAACTTCTCTTTACCTCTATTTAACCCTAGAGACACTACCTCTTTACCGCTGTAGTTTTCCAAATTGTGCTTTGGATAATCATCTGCGGTTTATTATAGATGCAAAAAGATTACCAAAGTATCTAGATAAAATGCAAAGCATGTAGGTTTGCAGTAGGGTGGAGGGATGTTTGCCAACTTGCTGCAATAACTTTCGGTAAATGAAACACATTATTATTATTATTATTATTATTAGAAACACAACAAGATGAGTCCACAGCACACAAGATCACTCTGCTGGCTGTTGTATTGGATCACATGGACACTTTCCAAGTGTCTAGGACTGTGTGATGTATCAGCGAATTATTATTATTATTATTATTATTATTATTATTATTATTAAAATCCCAAAAGGTTATAAATACAAGCTGAACTTATTGGCTTCATTTAAGTTAAGCAAACAACTAACATAGTTTCCTGTGTTACTGAACATTTATGGACAGTTATTCCAGTTTTTGTTTTTGTTGTTGTATACATTGAAGTAATTTCCAACTTCTGGTGACCCAAGGCAAGATTATTCAGATTTCTCATTGTGTTCCTCTGAGGCCAGGACACTTGCCCACAGTCATCTTGTGGGTTTACATGGCCAAGTGAGGATATAAGCCCAGGCCATCCAGAGTTAGACCACTCATACCCATTTTGGTAGAAGGGCAGGATATAAATTCAATAAGTACAGTATATAAACAATACATTTTCCAATACAGTTCATGCTCTAAGCTCTTGTGCCTTCTCCATGTATTCTTGAGCAACGAGGGAGCAACCAATTGGCAGAAGAGTGTGGTATCCCCCAGCTGGCTTGGGAGTAAGTACCAATTGAGCACCCTCTGAACCCCAGACACTGGCTCTTCCTGTTCTGAACACTACACCACACATCACAATGTATGAAATAAAATCAAAGCAAATTTGTAATGTTGTCTTAAGTTTTCTTGATGAACTTGGACTTTTTTGAAATGACCTGGGTAGATATGTACAATTACTGGTATATATACTTTAATCAGTGTTATGGGTGACTCCTTCTGGGAAATTCATTCTACATTCCCAGTGACTGAAATTTATCCCTTGTGTCTGTTGGGGTTTGTGACCAGACCACCCAGTCAGCTGAAACTGGATTCCAAAGCAGCATAAGTTCAGCTAGACAAGCTCTACATACATGAATCCTATGAAAGGTAGAAGGATAAGCTAGTTTTTACTGAGTAAATGCAACTTAGTGGGCATGCATTTTAGTCTAGATAACTGTTTCAAGATGGATTTTTGAGCAGGTGAGCAATACATTGGGTGTTGGAATCAAAGTAAAAAAAACACCTTTGTCCTCTTGTGTTATATTGGAATAATTAAGACTAACAATTTGTAAACTCCCGGATGAAAACTCAGAACGTCTGTTTATTTACTTGTCCACGGCCGCCAGGATGGTCTATGCGAAGAAATGGAAGGCCCCAACTCCACCACGACTCGAGGACTGGGAGAGCAAAGTGTGGGATATCATGAGCATGGACAAGCTATCTTACTATATTAGCGAGGCAGAAGGCAGGACACTAAAAGACAGATTGGTCACCATTTCTGGCCTACATGAAGACCCGGGAGGACCCCCCCCCGGCCAGCCCCCAAGCTACTCCATTCCTTCCACAGGACTTGAAGTACTTAGAAAATCCCTAAAGACTTAATATTCCCTCTCTACAGGGAAAAAAATCCATCTTCTCCTCTCCCCCCCACGAGTCGGACTTAACGGGCGGAACAGTAAAGAGAGACCGGAAGCCAAAGAGTTACTCCCCCCCATACAGTGCTGACTCTACCCACCATCCCCCACCTGCCCACCCCCTCCCCCCCTGTTCCCCTATCCCCGTCAGACCCGCCCCCATCCCTTTCTCCGCCCATGCTTCTCCAGGTTAAGTCCCCCCCACCCCGCCCAAATGCTGCCCCCACCTGCATCCCTGCCTCCACCTCTCTCCCTCTCCCCCAGTTTAATAGGCCCCCCTTCTCCTTTTTTATTTCCTACTATCCTATACCCAAAATTGTTCCACCTCTTTCATTGTTTACTGTGAAACCTTAATAAATATTTTTTTTTAAAAAAAAAGACTAACAATTTGTGTAAAAACACAGTTTCATGTGATTTTCTATACATTTGTTTCTCAATTTCTCGAACAGAATGCAAGGGTCTTGTTTTTTATGATAGGACTATCACTCGTAAAGCCAATATATTAATTACTCCCTATAATGAAAAATTTGTCACCAGATTCTTTGGCTCAAGTGACTGTGGGGAAAATGAAGGGAAAGTTTTGTTTTAAATAATAGAGAATTTCTTAGTGGGATTTATTCAGTTTCTGTGCCAGTGACAAAATTCCACCTGTCATGAGAGTGTTTAATGGCTAAAAAGGAGAGAGGGTGGATAGAAAAAAATGTAATGTGGCAGCACCTTTAAGGCTAATTGGTTTTTATTTTAGCAAGAACATTTGTGGCAATAAACCCACTTTTTAGATGGAGTAACCAGTGTTATTAAGGCCTCAGATAGAAGGAATAATACAGTTGTGGAAGTAAGATAGAATGCAATAGGATCCGGAAAAATGCAAATTTACAAAGGGCCATGAAAGGTATTTCAGATCATTACAGTGGTCAGTTAGTGCTGAAATGTAAATGTAATAAATCTGTGTACCACAGATACAAAACCTTCCTCGAGTAGTAGTGAGGACTCTTGTATTAACACATGCAGACTGCCATGTAGCCATTATCTTTGTTCTTAATTCTGCTAATGGATTGGAATTTCTGAATATAATTCAATCCAATTGTTGTTCTCTCTAGTCTTCCTTTGTAACTTCCTTATTCAAAGACCTGGAGTAGGGCACCAAACTCCACACTGCAACGTTTTCCCCCTAGAGACCTTGCCTTACACTTGTTTCCACATCATACCCCACACTAGATGCCTATATCCTCTTTGTGCGCTGCTTGTAAGCATCTGGTTGCCACAGTGGGAAACACAATGTTGCACTATATACTTTTGTTCTGTCTGTCCTTGACTTACTTCTACACAACAGAACCATTGGTATATCTCTGTCGTTTAGCCCTGTAGTAAAAAGGGGATATATTTTCTCCAAGCACTAGAAGAAAAGCTTTGTATGTTTAAACATAGTCTGAATAAATTGTTGCATACCACTTCCATTACATTGCTAACTACAAAACATTATTCAGCTGACTAGTAATTTGAAACTGAGAGCATAGATTTGGTTATTGGTAGTCACAAAATATAATGGATGAGCTATTTCATTCTACCATAGATCCCCCCCCCCTTTCCCCTCTGCTACAAAGGTTAATGTCCTTGGGTTACCCCAGCATGATCTTTGTTCACTTACTGGAAATGCTGGGGAACACTTTTACATTTTAACTACTTGGACTGTTTTTATTGATACTTAACTTCAGTTCATTGTATGAATACTTGGGGTGGAGGGAGAGAGAATTTATATACAGCACTTCAGATAATACAAAACATTTATTTGACTGTAACATGTTGATGGAGTGCAGCCCCCATTACCCCTAGAAAACATAGTCAGTAGTAAGAAAAGATGGGAATTACCACCCCAAAAAACCCTGGAAGGCCACATGTTTCTACACCCCTAAATTATACATTAAGACAGGTTTTAATCTCGTCCTGCCTCCAGACTTGGATTTGAAATAGAACAAGATTTTGGGTGAACATGGGAAGATGGTGGTAATGTTTAGTTGTCCATTCTATTGTCTTATATCAATGGCATTGAAGTGTTGCCGACACTGTGAACTGCTCGGAGTCCCCTTCGGGGTTGAGAAGGGCAGTATATAAATACCACAAATAAATAAAATAAAAATAAATAAGAGAGAGAGCAAGAATATGTCTACATGGGCCAAATAAAGCAGGCTCACTTTGCATCTGCTGCAGGGAATCCACATGACATGCTGCTGGTTTCACAGGAGAAATGCTTCTTACAGTTGTTCATCTAGAATAAGGAGAAACAGAATTTATTCCAGAGCTCCAAGAAGCTCTAGAGTGCCCTTGATGTTTTTGAGGTGTGGACAGCTAGATGAGGCTAGATCTGGTGAGGTCTAGTGTCCACATGTCCAACAAATTCACTGCTGTGTCACTATTGACACAGTTGAGATTTTTATTCCAGAAAAGAATGAGTAGATGGCAATGTTGGATGTTTCTGCTGAAAGACACCCTTGTGGAATGTATACAAGCCTACATTCTTGATTGCTGCTGTTTCATGAGCCAAAACCAGCTCCTTTGCAGAGCCTTGCTGTTGACATTGCTTCTGATGATCTCATGGGGTACCCTGATGGGATTTCACCAGAAGCAATGTTGCTAGCAAGCCACTGCAAAGGAGTTGGTTTTTGAATGGCAAAACAACAGCAGTAGCAGAGGCTCGAAGCACTCTTTGCACTAAAATGGCTTTGAGGATGCTCACATGCTACATCAGGGCAGCTCTGGAGTACAGCCTTTCCAATTATTTGTGTAAGTGTAGATACATCCCACGTGGCCAAGAACACAGGCTTGTATACATGGTGAATGTCACAGAATGTCTTTCAGCAGAAAAATCCAATATTGTCATCCACCCATTCTGTCCATTCATGCCATTGATCAATGCTACCTGAAGAAGTGGAATTCCATACACATCCTCCTTTATATGCACCTACAAACTGTTACAGTTTTTTCAACCAGAATTAACCGGGGAGATTATTGCTGGTGCTGAATAGATGTGGTTCTGTGCCAGCCAACCACTAAATATCTTATGTTTCTGCTGAAAGATATACTTCCCAATAATGCATGAATAAACTGGACTTATCAAGAAGTATTTTTATCCCCAAACTTTCTGTCCCAAATAAATTTGGTTAATAAATATTATAGTAGACAGGAAGTGAAATTGCTATGTTCCTGTTTGAAAAGCACATTGTTATCCTTTCAACTAGGTCTCCCATAGGTATGATATGAAAGAAAATGTATCAAGCAAAAGCTTTTAAAAGTGCAAATATGTTTGGCTAAGAAGTTGCTGAAACTGTAGAGTGGGTGCTGCAGAGTGTACCCTTATGATTGATTTCCATTCAAGTCAGACTGACTGCAGTGTGGTCATTTTTCTAAGCCATAACGGCTCACACTGCAGCAGTTTGCTATCTGCAGGGTGTCTGAATTATAGCAGTCCATGTCCGTGTTACCTTTTACACAAATTACTTACACTGGTTTCTTTTTCCATGCAAATTTATCAGTTTTACAGCTCCTTGTCTCTGCTGTCAGGAAACTCTAGCAGACAGCACAAATTGATAAAATGAGTTAATTTTACAATGCTTTTTTTTTAAAAAAAAGTTTCATTCACCAATTGCACAGGAAGCATATTATAGTTAAAGTAAGATAGCAAATGAGTTTGGAGTGTTCTTGTAAATTATTTCCCCAGTTAATTCCTTTTAAAGATCATTACAGACTGGCTCCCTCTTTAATATCATTGCGTTCTTCTTCCCATTCCATGCTTTTAAAAATGCATTGCTATCAGTGCATATCAATTCACTGGTTGTGCTTAAACCACTACTTATAGTACTTCAAAGATTATGTGAGGCAACTGTGTATGCAGTGTTGAATGAGGATATTCTTCTTTGCGTTGCCCATTATTGTTAGACTTCAGCAGCAGTTTCCTGACCACTTAGTGAATAGTACCCCCTAGCAATTGGACTTTAATAGTAGAAATTGCAATGCACCTTGAATGCATATGGTCCTAGATTTAGCTATGCGTTCCCTAACAGAAAGGATTTCAGACCTTTGAACGAAATCCCAGAAATTCATGAGAGTAGGAGAAAGTGTGTGAGATGAGCTACTGGTCTGATGTACTATAAGGTAGTTTAATATATTCATATATCACTGCTTCAGCTGTAGCAATTGAAAATAGATATTTGTAACCATACAAATAAAATGGCATCAGAGAACACTAAGACCCCTTCCACAAATCCTACATTTTCTGCTTTGAAACTGGAATATATGGCAGTGTGGACTCAGATAACCCAGTTCAAAGCAGATATTGTGCCTTGATATTCTGGGTTATATGGCTGTGTGGAAGGGTCCCAAATCAGTGCTTTCCAAGTTATCTGCAATGGGAGACCAACAGTTATTTTTCCCCAGCACCGTATTTGTGTCCACTAGTTACAATTTTTCTTTTTTTTCCTGGGAACTCAAAATTGCCATGGACCAGTAGCCCTACCCTAAATTACAATTGGATAGATGAAACCAACTTTTGCTAGATAGCTGTGAGGAAAATCCATTAAGGCTCTTCCTTCTGTTATCCCCTAAAACATAATTTAGAGTTGCCCTGGCCTTCAACTAGTATTGTTGAAGGCTTTCATGGCTGGAATCAGTGAGTTTTTGTAGTTTTTGGGGGGCTGTATGGCCATGTTCTAGAAGCATTCACTCCTGATGTTTCACCTTCATCTATGGCAGGCATCCTCAGAGGATGCCTGCCATAGATGCAGGTAAAACATCAGGAGATAATGCTTCTAGAACATGGCCATACAGCCCCCAAAAAACTACAACAACCCAGGATTTTTACTAGCTCATCCTTTTAATCACTTTCTAGCCAAGATGGGCAAAGTGTAGTTTTGGAGCTACATGCCTCTCCCTTTAACCCCTTCAGAGTACCAAGTTTGCCCTTCTCCTGGCTAAATAAGAAGGTATACATCCTCCGAGAGAGGCAGTTAATATTTTTTAAAGGTTTCAATCTAACACACTTTTTAGCATTTAAAAAGTATTTTCCATGTCCAGAACTATTTTGCAACATATTAGTGAGGTGCCTTTGGATCCAACTGCATGTTTATTCTGTAATAAAATGATTATCTGGAAAGTCTTTTATTGACTTCTTTTGTGAATGGTATCCGATCCATATTATTTATGGCAGGAGAATAATTCAACAGGGAAAGGAATTGATATTCTATTCGTTAAAATTCTATTTGCAAATAATTGTAACAGGAAAGGAAGATCATTTCAAGTGTATCAGACACCAAACAGTAATAACTAGTCAAGAGAGCATTGCTGAATTATCCACTGTTACCATTCATGGGAAAACAGTCTATGAAAAATGATATTATTACAGTTTCTAACGGGGGGAAAAACCCACAGAAATATGTTGATACAAAACAACATTTAGCCACCAGGAAAAGACCTTCAAAAAAGACCTTAATCATAAAGCTGCATAGTGATCATTTAATCTTGCTGATTACAGTGCCAATTAACTCATACCTTTCTATCTACATGCTGGGTGAAGTCATTAAGGTGAAAGTGAATATTTGAAATATAATTATTCCTTTTACACATGACTTACTGACTGCTTCTTCTCTATCTTTTTCTTTGTTCCCTTAGCACCAATAACTACAGGAACAGGCCCTAATTTCTCACTCTCAGATTTGGAAAGTTCCTCATACTATAGCATGAGCCCAGGAGCAATGAGAAGATCTTTACCAAGCACTTCCTCTACCAGGTAATTGAATCTATGCGTGCTTTTTAGTTATGACTCAGACCCTCCGACTTCCGATAGATGTTTCAAAATGAGCAATTCTGTCATTTTATGCTCATGTTGCATGATGTATTCTGTTGGAGACATTGAAGCTTTCTAAGAATTTAGCAGAACATTCATTTTAACCAGCCACTCCAAACACTATTTATTCTTTGCAGATCTGTGAAACTGTTGAAAAAATGTTTTTCTCTCTAGCTGAAAGCTGATGTCAAGAAACGTCATATAATCACTAGATCAGAAGTAACTAAAAACACACTGGTTTAGAATTCAGAGTTAAGGATCATTGTTCTGAATATTTTAAAGGCCAGAAGAAAGGAGGTAACCCAATGTAAATGAAGAAAATTGGCAATATAATGACAAAGGCCTAGTGCATACAAAGCACAGAGTCCATACTAACATGGCTAAAAGTGCTGGAATAATGCAAGAAGCTGGTTCACACAAATGGCTGGTCACATGGAACTGTCTCTACACCATTGTGTTTCAAGCAATAATCACAGTGCCATTTGCACATCTAAATTAAATTGGGTCTAATCCAGGAATTTTCAATTTATGCAGCTGCTCAGGTGGCCAGGAAGGTGCAAACATGTCTAGGGATCTGAACAGGCCACACAGATGAACAGCAGCCAGCCGTTCAATTGCAATGGTTCACAAACAGTAAGCCTATTAGAAGAATCTATTGGGCTGTATCAGGGCTAGATAAAGAGGAATCAAATAGAGTACCTAAAACAGAAGGCTGTTCTTCCAGTACACACAAATGGTTTGTCTTTATGGTGTCTCCTTGGCTGATAAAATGTGCAACAGCAGTGTACAGTCTGCCACTGCAGTGGCCAATCTATTGAGGGTTGTGGTAAGAAATATCCTAATATAGCATTAATTTCATGTTTGGTTCTCTAAGCATGGTAGCATTTCAATAAGAAGGCCTTCCAGAGGACATTGGTTATTATTGTTCATTGAAGATCTTTTTATCTTCAAGATAGAACAATAGCTAATTTTTTCATCTCCAACATCAGTAGTATAGATAGCCCTTGAAATTCAGTGGCCTAGTTGTGGGGATATGTGCTAGCCATTACCAATGCAGAGGTTTCCAGGTTTAATCTTTGGCATTTCCAGTTAGAAAAAGTGGTTGGCAAATGATGTATATCTGATACCCTAAAACATCAATGTCAGTTGGCACAGGCGGTACTAAAACAACTAAAGAGCATTTCACAACTTTGACCTGTAGTTTCCTGCTCTACGAATAAGTCTGTGCAAACAGGCTCATGCATTCCCCTTTCATCTGCTATTCTCTTGCAACTGCAAGAAAGAGACTGGAAGCATGCACTACACTTTTTTAAACCAGTAATGTTCAATCTTTGATCCTCCAGGTGTTTTGGACTAGAGCCCCCAGAATTCCTTACCATAGGAAAAGCTGGCCAGGGCTTCTGGGAGTTGGAGTCCCAAACACTTGGAGGACCAAACAGTGAACACCACTGTTTTAAACATACAGAGGTTAACTGTAATGTATATATCACAGAGCCCTGATTTACTTAAACTTGAGATGAAGGGCATTTGGTCCTCCATATGTCTGTCCAGGAATTGTCATTAGTCCCACCCAGCATGTCTAGTGGTAAGCCACTGATGAAGGCCTAAATACTTGTGAGACCAAATAATTAAACTGTAGGGAGAACAAACCAAACTCTACAGAGAACAATGCAGAATCAACCCACTATTTTAGACCAGATTGTTGTGGAACACTATAGAATTTGCTTCCAGTGTCCTGCTCACATCTGCAAAAGAAAAGTGGAAAGCCTTTGACAATACATTAAAAGTGGAAAGGTTGGGACAGGATTTTTGCAGAATTGTTCACATAGCAGAAACCCATAACTTGTGAATTAGGTCCTTGCATTATATGTATAAGAAATAAATGATGTCTTTAAACTGCTGTTTATTAGTTAATTCATACTAACTTCTCTGTAGCATAGGCTACATAATATTGTAGGAAAGGTAGGAGTAATAGCAGGCTTCAGATAAATCAGTATGTACTATCTGTAATGGCATTAGCTGAGACACTGATGTAGGTTTGATGAACTGCCCTTTGGAAATTGACTGGAAAAATAAAGCTTTGGGAATTTAGTGACTCAACAAAGATGACTATTTTGATCTGGGTTCCTGTACCTCTTGATTTTGCAGTTTAGATGCCAATTTGAAGATAAGAATATTTTATTTTTTATTACTTTATTCCATGGCCTTTTCTTTGCAAATCCAATGTAATGGATCTTTAAACAGGCTCAAAATCTGTAGCCATTTTGAATCCTAGTAATGATCCAAATTGATTCTTTTTCTTTCCTTTAAAGTGGATCAGATACTTCACACGTATGGCAAGACATAACAGTTACATCTGGTTACTTTAGATTATAGGGCTGTTTCATAAGTCACGTTTTTCCTACAGAAATATCACTTTTCTGTAAGAGAAATTATGTCTATAATATGCCAACTATAACAGTATATGCACGCGCGCACACACACAGGTAATCTGCTCCCTTATTATTTGTGGCTTTCTGTTATGGGTGCACTCAGCAAAATAGTCACAATACAGGCAGCCCCTGAGTTACAAACATCTGACTTACATAGTTACAAACAGGGGTTAGACAAGAGGAAGTGAAAGAAATTTACTCCTAGGGAGGAAAATTCACCCCTGAAAGAGTTTTCATGAGGAAAGGGTGTCTCAACTGAAGCATTATCACCAATCCTTGCTTCCACAACAAGTCAAATTTATCCAAATCCAGTTATCACAAACAGAAATTGAGGTGAAATCTTCTGAACAGAGGTACAGACAGCAAAAGAAACACCACAGGGATGTTAACCCTTCCCTATGCTGTCAGAGAGAGAGAGAGAGAGGAGAGAGAGAGAGAGAGAGAGAGAGAGAGAGAGAGAGAGAGAGAGATTGAAGTGATTTGTAAGAAAATGTAATGTGCATTCTCCCTTATTCTGCCTTAATCTTAGAAAGACAGTTTTTAAAAGTACAATAATATAACCAACCCGCCCCTCAGGTAATTTGTTATGATTGTATCCAGCAAAATCTCAGGATAAGGCGTGGGAGTACAAAAATAAAATACTATAATATTTGTAAAAAGCTTGTCACAACCTACTAGGAAAACATTTTAGCCTCCCAAATAATAATAAAAAGTAAGTAGTAAGTACGTATTATTTGATGCACAGAAAATTGGCATTGTAATCCATAATTATGTATCAGCAGTTTCATTTATCCACATCTGACAAAATATGTCCTCTCCAAACAGCTCTAGGTCCCCCAGCATGGATATTCATTTCAATTTGGTTCACTGTTATCTACAGTTTCATGTATCCAAGGGACCCTGTGGATACAGTAGTTGTACCAGTTACAGTAATTACTGTAGTTGTATTATTTTCAAAAGGAATACATCGGAAATAATGTATTTCCTTATTTGCGCCTTCTGAGTCTGCAAGCCCAATTGAAAAGGCTTTAGGTATGGTGGCCAGAATCATATGGGTGAAGTATGATGGAATTTGCAGGTTACAGAATGGGGGAAGCAGACAAAATTTGCCACTCCAGGCACCCTGCTTCTTCGATGCCTTGCTTGCTTCAAGTTCATTATGCCTGCATTGTTTTCCCTTCTGTGGCTCCTGCCATGCCATCATAGTTTTGCTGTGGTGTACCACCACATGGTGTACCTACACTCTAAGAGTTCGTGCAATTTGATGCCACTTTAATGCAATTTGATGACATGGCACAAAGCTATTGATTCCTGTGAGATTTGGTGTTGTCACCAGCACTCATTGGCAATGAAGACTAATGTCAACCTTGTCAAACTATAACTCCTTTGATCCCATAGTATTGAGCCATGACAGTTAAAGTTCTGTCAAATGCATTGATCCTTCAATGCAGATGCTTCCCAGGATGCCAGCCACTAAGTCATTGAATTAATATGAGGAGTTCACTGTTTCATTCCATAAATGTATCTGGAATAGTGGCTGTTTGTCTAGTAGCTGTGCTGACACAGACAATATACATTCCTTGTACTCAGTCAACATTCTGATATTTGACAAATAAACTAATCATTAGATAAAGCACTAATCAGGATATTCGTTCTTTGGCTTTTTTATTTTTGGTAAGCACACTGAAAACTATATGGACAAGAGTAATTCATTAGATTTAGTCTTCACAAGCTATGTTTACTTCTGGACCGATAGAATAGACAGATTATTAATGCTCCTTATAAGTAAAGCTCAGATGTCACTCTTGTTTGCTTCTACAAATACATGATATAGATAAGAACCTAATTATAAATAGCATCAGTAGTTAATAACTGTTCAACATATTTGTTTTTTCTGCATATTACATTATTGTTAGACAAAAAAGCATCCTTAAATCAAAGACTTAAATCTCACTCATAAATATATTTACTTGGAAATATGTTTCTATTGATTTTACTAACATTTACTTAGCTTTGAAGCTGAACAGAACAACCAAGACAGTGATTATATTGCAAGCAAAAAAAGTCTCCTCTTGACATTTAAAATGCTTCAGAAACAAAGTTAAGGTTTTATAGCACTGTGATATGTTAGTATTCCTAATCTATGGCTCACCTATGACTGGAATACCTAGTGTTCATGAGACTGAAATAAATTGTGAAATATGGGGGCAAAATGTTCAACAAGCCACCTTGCAGTGAATGTTGATGTAATATAACACATTTACATTTTCCCCTAAAGATAAAATACAGTCAGCCCTCCACATTTGTGGAGTGACTTGCAGAATTGAGTAAAATGTTCTCTCTAGAAAACTCACTTTATGTCCTCCAGATCACTTCCATAGTCAACTGGAGGACCTAGAGATGTATAGGTGTTTTCTCAAGAAAAAAGTGTTTTTCTCAAGAAAAAAACCAGTATTTTTTATTCATATTTTTTCGTTTCTGTGGGGATCTAAGCCTCTAACCCAGGCATGGGCAGACTTCGTTCCTCCTGATGTTTTGGACTTCAACTCACACAATTCCTAACAGCAGTCATCTTTTGGGAACCATGCTACCTGGGGATTCTGAGAATTGTAGTGCCAAAATATCTTCCCAGCTCTGAGATCTCTTTTCAAATACCAAAAAACAATATCCAAAATTTCAAGAAGAACCAGTGTAAGCTATCTCTATAAAGATTTAGGTATGTGGAAAATGATGTCAGTTCCCCAGTTCATTGGATTTCTGATATGGAAAATAGTCTTCATCATCTCACTCAATAGGACAGTTTGCCAGACAGCTTACCCGTGTGAGTTTCTGCTGCCTTTGTACATAGAACCGTGCAATAGACTAGTTAAAGCTGACAATAGATGTAGTATTTGCTGAGCCTACCTTGGAAGGTGAATTCAATAGGATATCTTCCCCTCCCCAATACAGTCAGTTCCTCTTACTATAGCTCAAGAAGCTGAGGGCTTCTGGCTCCTCAATTCCCCACATTCCTCTGCCAGAGTCCGAGTCGATTGACCTTCAGAGCTCAGCATAACAGTGACTTTCTCTTTCAGGCTTTGCCTGAATGTTACATGAGGGAGAAATGTATATGGGCAAGTGATAAGTAATGGTCTATGTTTTGCTTCTGAATTGCTCAAGTTCCAAAAAAAAAATCAAATTTTGAGTTTCAAGATCAAATTTTGGGAATAGTCCTCTTCTTCTTTGAGATTAGTCTTCCTCTTTCTCCTCATTTTTAATTTTTGGAAAGCTTTAAGGGATACTTCTCCTTTACTAAAGTTATAAATATTAACAAAGTGTTTCAGTGGCTCCCAAGGCAGGTTTTATATCAGAATTCATATCGGATTTTCCCCCTCTATTCATTTCCTATAATACTAATTTTGCATATCCCAATTTTTTTTCTGTGACAACTTTCAAAATGCAGTGTAGCCTTATTTAACACAAATCTGATGACTATTTGCCCAGATTATAAAGTAGATGCCAGCTTGCATCTCAGAAGGCGGTCAGAGGAGCCAGAACAGGGAAGCACAGTTTTTGCCTCACCTTTTAAGAACATAAGAAGAGCCATGCTGAATCGGGCCTCTGCCCATCTAGTCCAGCATTCTGTGTCACACAGTGGCCCACTAGTTGTACACGGGGATCTCTAGCAGAAAGGAGGGCAAAGATAGAACATTATCTGGCTCTGTAGACCTTCAGTGTAGTGTGACCTGTCTTCTCACTTCAGGTGATGTAATAATGTATCTGTCCTTCGATTCCAGCTCTACAAAGCGCCTCAAATCTGTAGAGGATGAAATGGACAGTCCGGGTGAAGAGCCATTTTATACAAGCCAAGGGCGGTCTCCAGGAAGTGGCAGTCAGTCAAGTGGATGGCATGAAGTGGAGCCAGGTAAATAGGGTCACTCTGGTGACTCTAAAGGAGTCCTAGGCAATGCTGAGTATACTCACTTTAAGACTTATGAGGGAGAGGTTTCATGTGTGAACTGGTTTATTAAAGTCTACGTAAGTTGAATGAGTCTGCTGCAGCTGCAAACGTATTGATATTCATAAGAAAGCGTTTGTAATGTCGAATAATGTCTTCCTGGGCTGTCAAGGCTTCCTTATCCCAAAATATTACTCTGAATTAGGTTGGCTTACCCCCAAAAGGGCTGCATACTTCCATTATATTGTACTGTAAAATGGAATTAGTTGGGCTCATCTGAAAAGAAAAAAGAATAGAAAAAAATTCAGACGATTGTTAACTTGAATTTATTTTGTTCTGCAATGGCTTCTTAGTGGCATTGTAGGAAAAGTTGTTTTGTTCTGTTAAAACTTATGATATTGTTGCATTGCTGCTTAATTACTTAATTTTCAGCTCTCTTTTTGTTTGATGTCTTCTTATTGTGTTATATTGATGGCTTATGATCTGTACACAAATTTCACCAGAGTTTGGCAAAATTTACTTTTTTGGACAGTAATTCCTAGAATACAGTTTTGGACTATATTCCCAGAATCAGATTTATTTACATTGTTTAGGAATTTGTAGAAATAAGAAACATTTCCAGGTTCTGCATATATGGCATCCTGAGGATATGTAAGATATTACCATGTGATTATTCTTCCATCTTTGGTTTCAAGTTTCAAGCATGTTCTTCTTGACATACTGAAGTACCTGGGAGAAGTCATCTGGAGGCCTGTGTGTTTTCTATCAGGCCAAACTTGTAGTCATATCTGGTTCATTTGAATCTATGTACTTAATACCTTGCCAAGCACATTTTGTGAGATTTCCTTTGACATTAGTTCAAAAACTTCAATGGTTAAAATTTGTGGTTTGTCAGATATTGATGAAGGCCAGAAACAATAGTTGGCCCCACATTTCTAGAACATGCCTCCAGAACTACACTTGTCCCCAACAATGCAAGTATAAAGTCTTGGAGGCAACTCTTTTCCTAGAAGTATATATGATTTATGGGACTTTTCCAGTTGCTTCTGGTATGAGTGTGGAGAGGGCAACCACAGACCACCTATTACAATGCAGTCTCAGCCCTGCCACATGCACAATGGAGGTCCTCCTTATAGCAACACCAGAGGAACTCTAAGTGGCCAGCTACTGGTCAAAGAACATTTAATATAATGCCACATTTTTAAACTTTGTGTTTTTAAAATACAGTACCCTTGGTTCGCTTCCGATATGATAAATAAATGTGACTTTTCTAGCAATAAATGTCATTCACATAGTGTTGTTGATGTGCCTACCACTTTGTATATTTTGATGTTTAGGTATATGGATTTAAATTTAATTTAATTTTAAAATGATGCAAAGCAGTGTTGGATGACTGTAACAAGGCTGGGCAACAAGTACATTATTGGGGTTCTTCTGCACTTCCATAGTCTCCCCCAGTGAAGCAATAGCTATGTGGGGAAAAGATGGTTGCAGCTGACAATGGCAGCTGTTATTGGAGGCCTTTTGGCATTGCCTGCATATTTTATTCCATCATACTTGTTTCAGATCTTATGGAGAGTATAAAGTTAGATTTTGAATTTTTACTTACGATATGACAGGCTACAATTTGTCAGAGTAGTCTTAATGTATTTTAACTAGTTATCAGACTACATAATAAATGGATATAAATCCTAATATGGAAGCCAGGATGGAGTCATGGTTTGTGAGTTGGACTATGGCTCTGGAGACCAATTTTCCACACGGCCACAAAAACCCCATTTGGGAGAGTCACTCTCTCAGTCTCAGAAAACTTTGTGATAGGGTAACTTTAGGATCAACATAAGACAGAAAATACTTTGAAGGCACACAATAATAACAAATCAGTTCTGATGCATCTAAATTATATTTTTTCTTCGTGGGCCCTGTGAATACACACTTATGAAGTCTGCGCGCCAAGTGCAGGCCCAACGGAAACTTTCCAGTTTGAATTTTCCAAGTTTTGGCGGTAGCTCCGCCCAGCCCTCCCTGAGGGCATAAAAGGCGCCCTCTGTGCGCCAACCTCATTCCTTTGTTTTCCGCCACTAGGCCAACATCGGAACATTGCTAGTGATCTGTGGCATGTCCACAACCAGTTTTAAACTTTGCACTTCTTGCAAAGGGAAGATTCCTGACTGCGACAGGCATTCGCAGTGCCTCCGTTGCCTCGGCGATACCCACATCGTCTCGACGTGCCGGTTTTGCCAATCCTTTTCGGCTCAGACCAGAAGGAGCAGGGCGCGGAGGCTCCGGGCCTACCTGATGGAGACGGCTCTTGCTCCCCCGGAGCTGGTGGCGGCTGCCCCAGCTCCCGTGGTGACCGCGGCAGCTGCCGCGGTCCCTTCGGCGACCGCTCTCCCGCCTGGGAAGAAACGGTCGACGAAGGTGAAGCACACAGCATCGAAGTCGACTACGTCAAAGACTTCGACAATAAGACCCTGCACGGTGACCACCGAGACCGTACAGCCGGTCCGCTCCCGACGACCGTCGACGACGTCGGTCACCTCGGGCTTCTCCCAGAGATCGGCGGTCTCAGTGGCTCCCTCTTCGAAGGCCATGCAAATGGCTTTCAAGAGGTCGAGCGAGGAGGCGCGGCGGGTAAAGACCCAGGCGATCCCGCCAACTCCAGGGAAGACCCTCGATTTGGCTGCTTCACGACCACCCTCTCCTAAGAGGAGGAGAGTCGTGTCCTCCTCAGCCTCTTCCAGAGCTGCCACGTCGGGCGCCTCTTCAAGATCCACGTCTCCCGCTGGTCCCCTTGCTGTGGAGAGCTCGACCGTGCGGATTGAAGAGCGATGCCCGTCTCCAGGGGACTCTGCACAAACTGTGGTCTAGATCCCCCTAGGGCAGTCGTCGGTGCGACAGCTGTTTATAGCAGCTACACCGGAAAAGGGACGGCAGACCATGAGGCTTGCACAGGCACCAGCGACAAAGCGACCTGCCCTGTCAATGGTGTCCATCGCCCCTCCGGCAACGACCAGCTCGACGAGCACCGCCATAATGGCCCCGCTCCCAGCTTCGACCGAAATGGCTGAGCCATCTTGTTCGGAAGGTGAAATCGAGGATGACGACCCACCCAGATCTGTCGTCTCTGGATCTGTCCTCTCCCTGGGCATTAACCGTACCCCCTCGATTGAGGCCTGCGATCCCGATCCAGCCTCTCCGACCGACAGCATACGGGCATTCGGCGACCAGATGACCCGAACGGCAGTCGCCCTGGGCATACCGATCAAGAAGACCGCTAAGGCCTCTACCTGCCCGGTCTTTAGCAGGGTCCAGCCGCAGGAGTCTCAGACGCCTCAACTCCCACTCTTGGAGACCCTGGAAGAAGTTCTCCGAGCTTCGTGGAAGACACCATCTTCCATCCCGCCAACGGCCAAGCGCATTGAGGCTTGGTACCGTATGGATGAGGAAGAAAAGGAGTGGCTGAAGAACCACCCGGCTCCCAACTTCCTCATTGTCAAGTCAGCACAGTCTGGGAGAGAGGCATCCACACCGGCCGACCGGGAGGGAAAGCGCTTTGATGCAGTAGGCCGCAAGATCTATTCTAGCGGCCTCTTACTCACCAAGATGGCCAATTATGGGGCCTGCATGGGCGCTTACCAAGAGGTACTTTGGGAAAATCACCTATCTACCGGATGTTCGGTTCCAGGCACTAAGGAGAGAGATTGTGATCTGTCAAGAACAACCGAGGGTCACGGCGAAGGAGATCCAAGTTCTCTTGGGACATATGGCCTCGACAGTTGCAGTGACGCCATTTCGCCCCCTTCAAAGATGGTTTCTCGACCACTTCAGCCCAGCTCGAGATCACCACTCAAAGCTCCTTGCGATGTCAACATCAGTCCGGGACTCCCTGGCCTGGTGGAAGGACCACCACAATGTTTGTGTCAGGGTTCCCTTTCACCCGCAGACCCCGTCCATCACTCTCACGACGGACGCCTCGCTATGGGCCTGGGGAGCCCACACCGGGACCTTCTCGATACACGATCAATGGTCGGACATCGAGAAGCTCCACCATATCAACTATCTGGAGTTGCTGGCCATTTTCAAGGCTCTTCGATCCTTTGCCCCTCTGGTTTCCAACAGGACAGTACTGGTCAGGATGGACAACATAGTGGCCATGTACTATGTGAACAAGCAGGGAGGCACCGGGTCGAGGAAGCTCCTCGCGCTCTCCCTAGCCTTGTGGGAGTGGTGCGTTCTTCACCAAACCCTCCTCAAAGCAATCCATCTTCCAGGGGACCAGAACACCCAGGCGGACACGCTGAGCTGGATGCGCTGGTCGTCAGACGAATGGATGATTCACCCGGAGGAGCTTCACCATCTGTTTCTGGAGTGGGGAGTTCCGGATGTCGATCTCTTCGCAGCACCGGACAACAACCAGCTCCCTCGATATGGGGCCCGACTGAACCCGGAGTCTTACCCCGGGTGCCTCGGGGATGCCTTTCTGATCGACTGGACAGACGGCTTTTTCTACATCTTCCTGCCGATCCCGCTCCTGCTGCGGGTCATCGAACGGATACAGCTGTCCCAAGTCAATTGCATCTTGATCGCCCCATACTGGCCGAGACAGGTCTGGTTCCCCACCCTCCTACTCATATCGGAGGGGCACTGTCGCCACCTCCCGAGCCGACCGGACCTGCTGACGAGAGAGGACGGCCTGCTCTTGCATCCGGACCTGCTGTCCCTTCACCTCACGGCCTGGAGGATCCGTCCTTAGCCGGCCTCTCCCCGGGAGTGGTGTCCATTCTAGCGGCTGCGCACAAGCCTGCCACAACGAAGGCGTATGCAGCATGCTTCACCCGATTCGCGGACTTCCAGGCTCAACCACAATTTTCCACTGGATTCCAGTGGAGCCTCCTCACCTGGTGCCCAGGGCCTGTCGATGTCCTCTTTGAAGACGCATCTCGCCGCACTGTCCTGGTACAGCCAACAACGGGGTGGCCCATCGCTGTTCCAGTCCCCGCTGGTGAAGAGGTTCCTCAAGGGCTATACAAACCTTCTGTGGATGAACCAACCCCGGGATGGAGCCTGGCCTGGTGCTGAAGGGCCTAATGTCGCCATCGAACCCCTTGTCTCACGATCGACCTTCGTCTTCTGTCTTGGAAGGTGGCCTTCCTGGCGCATCATCAGCACGTCGCCCGTCAGAACTGGCAGCTCTATCGACGAACCCTATCTCCTCTTTCTGGCAGATAGGGCAGTGCTAAGACCCGATGTCACTTTCCTACCCAAGGTGGTCTCATCGTTCCATATCAACGAGGACATTGTGCTGCCCTCTCTTGCCCACCCACCGGTGTCACCGGCGGGACAGGACTTACACACCCTCGACGTTAGGAGGGCATTGATGGTCTACAGGGACAGGACAGCCGGCCTTCGTAGGTCGACAAGGCTTTTCATGTCGTATGCCTCCGACAAGCTGGGCTCACCAATCTTGGCGCAGAGGCTTTCGAACTGGGTTGCCTCCTTAGTCGAACTCTGTTACCAGATCGCTCGGCAACCGCCTCCACCCCATGTCAAGGGACGATCGACCAGAGCCATGGCAGCGTCCACAGCCTTCTTACAGGGCATTCCTTTAGATGCCATCTGCAGGGCGGCCATTTGGGCAAACCTGCTCACCTTTGTGTCACACTATAGAATGGACACCAGGGACAGCATGGGCACGGCCTTTGGGAAGGCAATTCTAACCTCGGCTTCCATGTAGCCTGCAGGTACGCGTACCCTCCGGTGCCTGCCGTATTCGCTGGGCAGAATGTGAGGCCTGCGTAAATAGTGCTTGTTGCACTGCACTTTTCCGTATGTTTTTGCTATTTACATACCAGAGGCCTGCGAGCCAGACATGAATGGTGCTTGTTGCACCTTGCTCCCCATTTGCCTTATGTAGTGTCAAAATGTGAGGCCTGCGTGCCTGACATGAATGGTGCTTGTTGCACTGCACTTTCTATGTTAGTTATGTTTACATACTGTGAGGCCTGCGAGCCTGACATGAATGGTGCTTGTTGCACCACCTTTCTATGCACTATCTTGTTTATGTATGGTGAGGCACTTGTGCCCACTGTGTTGGTGCGTGTTGCACCCCTGTTCTCAGGTTGGGAGTTTTTCCCTGATTGGGTTTTTTCTCCCCTCATTCCTTCGGGATTATGGCAATAAATCGTCTTTGGTCCTAACCTTGGTGAGTCTGTTGATTCCCGCCTCCGGGACCTTAGCTTGCTAAAACTTCATAAGTGTGGATTCACAGGGCCCACGAAGAAAAATGGTAGGTTACATACCTGTGACCATCTTTCTTTGAGTGGAGCCCTGTGAATACACACTAACCCGCCCGGCCTTCCCCACTTCAACAGCCTCCCCTTCCTCGTTGCCCTAGTGACGTAGGAATGAGGTTGGCGCACAGAGGGCGCCTTTTATGCCCTCGGGGAGGGCTGGGCGGAGCTACCACCAAAACTTGAAAAATTCAAACTGGAAAGTTTCCGTTGGGCCTGCACTTGGCGCGCAGACTTCATAAGTGTGTATTCACAGGGCTCCACTCAAAGAAAGATGGTCACAGGTATGTAACCTACCATTATCCATGATCATGATGAACCAATGTGGTCCAGTGGTTTAAATGTTGGATTGGGACTTTGGAGACCAGGGTTCAATTCCCCATATGGCCATGGAAATCCCCTGGTGCAACTTTCCTCTGAACAAATCTTGCCCATGACAGATATGTTTTAAAGTTGCCATCAATCAGAAATAACTTGAAGGCACACAACATTTATGCGGGTGAAGAAACTATGCCAATGCCATTATTAAAGGGCCAATGCAACAAGGGCATTGTGGAAAGAATCAACACTCTGCTAGCCTCATAATAATGGCTGAAGCAGATTTCGAATGGAATTACCTTTCATAACGGAGTTGTATGATAAGGTCCATAGTCTTCTTTTCTAGGTTGCCAAACTGAGTTTGGCATTTTCATTTGCTTTTTTAAGTTGATGTAGCATAGCTTTCTTAAAACCAGCAGGGGCGAGGGGAAATGCTCCAGTTACTTTACGTAGAGCCACATCAGACATTTAATGGACACTCTTTTCCAGTGTTTCTTATAATGGAAGCTATAAATTCTATTAGCTCTTGGTTTACCAGTGCTTTTCCACCAAATTGTTATAAGTTAACACAAATTCAACATTTTAGGATATACTGCCAAAATTACTATGGCGTTGTTGTTTTTCTGTATGCAACAATACTTTGAATCACACCCATAGTTGTCCATAGTTTTGCCCTAATTGAAATGTCATATTTCTGTAAAATTCCAGACAAATGTTCAAGAGAAAGAATTTCAAATTATTGTTGTTATTAATGTTTGGAATTTTGGGGGGAAAAAGTACATACAACTTTCAGAATCCCCTAGACAGCGTGCAATATTTTTTGTAAATAAGTCTTCATGGACTGTGATGGCAAGGAACCTGCACTGAACATTGGGTTGGACTACATGGCCTTGTGTCCCTTGCAACTCTGGATTTTCTTCCCTGTGATTGGTAGTTTGTACATGATATACTAAGCAAAACATTGCATTAAATCCTTCCTCCTAATACTGTACTCATGGAGGCTTGCATCCATTTACCTGCACTCCAGTGTGCTTGGGGAGCTCTCAGGACTAAAAAAGCTAGAGTCTGCCAGAAAAGATAAATTCGCTTTCACCACAGGAAGACTCAGGGAAGTAAAACAAAGCAGAGACATAGTAAATTATTCCTGCTTTTCAAATACCTCTTGTGGTATCCTCCTTACCATTACTTTATCTCAGCACTTTCATCGCATAACTCTTGCTAACAGAGAAAGAAGGCAAGAAAAGATAATGAGGATACTTGGTAAGTAAAATCAAGTGGCATCAGACTTAAGTTTCCACTCTGATGCAATTTTGTATTGGATCCATTTTTTAAATTAGTATGAACGGCTCCACAGCCATAAATACACCAAAAAGCTCTTGACATCAGGATTTTGTTTTATTTTAATCTTCCATGATCAAATGCAGTTTATGAAGCCGAATGATATAAAATATTTCTATTTCCTCCTTGCTATTCTCTCTACTTTTTGCATTATTTTATCAAGTACAGATTCAATACTGTTTTTAATTCATGCAGTCTTTTTGAAGGCCAACATCTTGTCCAAGGTGCTAGTTCTTCCCCCCTGATTTCTTATTTAGAGTCACAGAAGGGGAAGAGGGAAGGGATATGATAAAATGGATACATATTTTACCTTAAAATTAACAGGCTTTGACCAATTTCCTATCAACCATCAAAATCATTGTATTTTATACTGATTACAATTACTTAAAAATATTATTATTTACTTGATAATCCAGTGGTTGAGAGACTCTTTGCTGCTCTAGATTTTGGGGGCAGCTGTTTTCAATGACCCCTTTCAGCATGGGCCAACGGTAAGAGATTGGGGGACTCCGAAAATATCTTGAAAGCTAATAATTTCTCTCCTTTTCTATATACAAAAGATCCAGTTGTTTGATCAAATTTCCCATCTTCTTAGCATAGGGGAGTAGGTCAACTTTTTTAACTTTTGGAAGAAATGTAGTTTTAAGCACTGCCAGGACTTTTTCATGGACTTGAATAAGGACTTGACCCCTGGAACTAGGTTAGAGCTGACCGATAGTCAGATATATGTGAAAGTATTCAGATATACAAAATTCTTATTCCAAATAACACATATGCCAAATTTATTACATATTGTATATTTTAAGGATCACTTGAACATTCGTGTGGTCTCATTCTTCCTTTTTGTTAGATTGTTTCATGTTCTTCATGAAGTGTGAATCCCTTTCCCCAACGTTTCCACTATGATCTTTTTGCAAACCAAGTCTCTGTATTAATAGGTGAATTATCATATAAAACACAGGGATGAGTAACAGATAAGACAGGTACCATTTTTGTTAAGTTAATGATAAGGCCAAGCCAACAGGGAGCATGTCAATCAATAACTACACTGGAATCTTCTAGTGGTTTACACCAATGAATGAGCCTTTGTAGAAGTCACAGTTTACTAGATGACCCACTGTGACCTTTTGCAGCAAAGAGGCTTCTTTGTCAGTATGGCTAGAATCCCTGAAGCTCCCTTCTTGGATAGCAGTGCACAGCCTGAATAACAGCCTTAGATCGTTTATTTAACCTGCTTGAGATACGTAGCAGACATGAATACTCAGAATCGTTGACCAGCTTTCTACAAAAAGCATTAACTTGCCCTCCTCCAAAAGGCAAACAGTCAAAGGAATGTAGTATCAAGGTTTAAAATATTTATAACTGAATACTGTGTCATATAATTATGGTCTCTGGGGCTTTCTATACACCAGATTTTCATTCAAAGGCATTTATTGTTGCATATGTATTGTTACACATCCTTACATCCACAAACCCTATGAAGGTATAGGGAAGGGACTGTAGTGTTTATTTTTCTTTTGAATGAAAACACACAGAATTCTTAAAGAAGTCTTTATAAAATTTGCTTTATTTACAAATTCACATGCAGATCACAAGTAGATGAAAACAAGTCCTCCTGCAGCCAGTCTCCCAAGCAACTATTTGAGTTCTCTCTCAAGGCTGCATCCCATGTAGTTCTAGTTAATGCCAATTGGGAACTTTCATCAGCCCCCTGTTTATCCTTTTAACCATAGTCTATAGAATACTGGTCTGAACTCTGGCAGGATAAATACCCCTTCAGAAAACGAATAGAGCAGTGGTTCCCAAACTTGGGACCTGTGGTATTGTTGGACTACAACTTCTATCAATTCTGATGCACATGACAAGTTATGGAGACTTCTTTGGTAGTTTTTGGGGACCCAAGTCTAGGAAGCACTGATATAGAATCATGAAGCAATTTGAACATTGGTTTGTCATACAGGCAACTCAAATTCAAAGCAGTACTAAATTGGATAAACCATGAGTGTTCAGATGGTATTAGAATTCCCCTAATTTGTCCTTGTTGGCTATGCTAGCTACATCTGATGATAGTTCAGCAAGGTATAACAAGGTTCAACCAGCCCTGATGAATGATTATCGGAATCAGAGGTGACCTTGCAATATAGTGAGAAAAAATTAACAATAAGAACAAGTCACAACACACACCTTACTTTTTGGTTCATTAGCACTGGCAGTCAGGAGATAATTTTTTTTACTGCTAAGCATCTAGTACCTTTACAAGAACAAGCCCTTAGGACCTTGAGATCACAATGCATTAGGCTCAGCTGTTGCTATGTGAAAGAGGATAGCTGTGTTAGCAATTTGCTTTTTCACACCGAGTGATTGGCTTCTTATCTAAACTTTGTCTTAGAATGCTGCACAGCTATTGGATTTGTCATCAGAACAGCACAAACTTTTTTGCTTTGTTTTTAATTGCAAGAAGTAGGGAGCAAGCAATGATGAAAGTACACAGCATGTTGAATCAGCATCTTCCACCATCTAACTTTTCTCTGTGCAATTTATCACCATAGGATCTTTGATTTTGTTATCAGAATAATCAGGTTTTGAAAGTAACTATAAGAATTGGTAGAAGGTGTCTCTTTAGTCACTGTGTAGAAAAGTCATTCATAGAAACAGGTTTGTGTTGGTTGGAATGCTTTAATATCTTAGGAAAGGTCATGTGCAGATATACTAACATTAATTTGGAAAAAGAACTATTTCCACAACTTTGATGTTTGCAAATGTTAAAGTACATTAAAATCATTACTTGCAATATTACAGATGAAGAAAATGGTGCTTGAGTGATTGGAAAGAGGAAGTCAGAATGTATTGTTCTCAAATGATCTTCTCAATTCATGTGAACCCTATTTTTGACCATAATTCATTTTTCTTGTTTTACAAGTGGTCACTAAAGATATAAAAAATTGCCTGGTCACATAGTCCTTTAAAATAAGGATCTTGTGGACTTCCAGATGCTGATGAACTATTGCACACACATTATTTTTACCATTAGCCAAATCATCAGGGAATTATGGGAACTGAAGTTCAACAATAGTTGGAGGGTGTCCATCCCTGCTTTAGAAGTCTAGACCTGGGAATCTCCATAGCATGACAAGAAATGTCAAATAAAAGTATCCTTAAAATATGGCAAGTATGATATTTCTAGCAGAAGAGTGGGGCTTATATGCAGCATGTGGTCCATTGGAAGGTATTTCTGCTTTGGCTACCCTACACCCCTCTTAAATTTCCTTTAAAGATTTGACACAAAACTGAGAATTACTCATCAAGGACTGCCAAAACTACACCCATTTCTAGGTGAAATGCCACCCACCATTTGGTTATGCTATTCACCAAACTGGAACTTTGTTTCTTTTAAGTGGAATTGACCTTCTGGCAATGTGCTGTTTTAAATGGAAAGAATGGCACATGCCCTGCCTCAGCCTGGGACTAGAAAAATACATCCAGATATCATCCTACCTTGCCCTGTAGATGAATGTATTTACTTGAATGTTGGATAAACACTGATTTATTATATAATACGGGTATCTGTACTTGTGCCTTCAAGCTTTTTATTCTTGGTTGGTAGGTACAGCTTGGGAGAAACACTCCTGTTTATTTGGAATTACTTCTTGCTTGATTTATAAGGTAGAAATAAGGTACATAACAATTGTAATTTAGTGTAGTATAACACCACCCCTTTTGTATTGTAACTTTGTGTGTATTTACATTCATTTTTGGTTAACAGAGAGGTGAATCCTCAATCCTTGTGTTGTTAACACACAGTCCAGTATCTTATAGCATTTTGGAGGTTTTTTTAAAAAAATGAAATAGTTATTCAGTTACTCTTGTATAAATTAACAAAAATGATTTAGTTATCAGGATAATAAGAAAGCAGATAATTGCTTTTAATTGTAACTCTAGCATGGATCTTGGAAACAGCATTTCCAAACCCCTCATTTGAGAAAGGGGCTGTAGTGCAGAAAGTAACTTGGATTATCTCTGAATTGAATGGGAAAAGTAACAAATTACTTCTCGGAGATTTGTAGCAGTTTCTTAGAACTTTTCAAGCTCTATTTTATTTGCACCAGATTCTTCATGCACCACATTTCCAGGTTTAAAGGGCACATTCTGCTTTATGATCACTTATTTTGCATCTTTTTGTGTTCTGGTAATACATTCTACAGGTACTAGTTGGATTGACTTGCATTAGATACAGCGTTACTATTGAGGAGTAGTGTGGTTGTACTTCCTTTTATACATTTTTATGTTTTATACAACCCCACTGTTATAATATCCATCTAACTGTAGCCAACAAAAATATATTAATGGATATGATACTACACAAAATGTAGCAGGTCAATAGCAGTACTTGGAACACAATCACAAATTTTCCATTGTAGCCATTAAGTAAAATAATTAAATGGCCTTCATTTTCTCTAATAGGCATAGACATAATGACAGAAAGTTACAGTTGGATCAATATGTCTCTCTTTCTTTGGCAATTTATGGAGCAGCTGGTGACCATTGTCTGTGACAATAATCTGTTTCATTGACATTTTTAACTTACAATCATTTATTTTATAGAAAGGTAGACTTTCAGAAAATTGTATCTTTACCTACTTGGCCAGTACAAAATACCTTCATAGGCTTTCCTTGATATGTATGTTCTTCAAATGTTTTCTTAATTGTGGGAGTTCTATTCCACCATGTGTCATTCCTCCACAATACCAAATTATGTAGCCAAAGTCCAGCAAGTAGTCTGAGCAAAGAAGGTTCCTCCTACCATGGAGAGTGTCTATAAGCTGAAAGTATCCCCATCCTACCATATAACTGAGGTAACATCTTAGGTAAGTGCAGCAGAAACTTTATTTCTGATAATTATGGCAGGAAAAGAGAATTTCAGGGAGATAGAATGACCTCTTCTAAGGTTACTTACCTCATTTCTGGCAGTAAGAACCTTAGACCAGCATGTGCTGGCATTTCCGATCTCACTTTTTTGCCCCAGTGAACATCTCAGAAATTGAATATGACCCCCATATTTGCATTTTAATCTGGCAAGCCTCATCAATGATCCTTAGTTGCTATCAATTTTAGATTGGAGTACAACAAGGGTGGAGATCATGAGGCATCTGGGTTTTGTTAGAATCCAAGTTGCAGCATCCCTGGGAAGCAAAACCAGTGGTCAAGAATACAAGAAC
Organism: Anolis apletophallus; assembly: GCA_030556195.1. NCBI lineage: Eukaryota > Metazoa > Chordata > Lepidosauria > Squamata > Anolidae > Anolis > Anolis apletophallus. The sequence continues at coordinate 96,319,023 of JARBWK010000005.1, forward strand.
CTGGAGTCCAACAACATCTGGAAGGCCATATGATTTCCAAGCACAGCACACAAGTTGCTACCAATTTTTAAGTGTTAATTTTTATTTTGTCACTGTTTTTAACATGGTTTTGTTATTTTAAGATTTGCCAAATGCTAAGTGAGTTAGGAGCCAAAATTTGCAAATGGAAGACTGCTACAATTGCAGCAAGCTGTAAAATATTATTATCTGTATCTTGATAATAGGATAATGTAATAGCCAGAAAGCTATAATAAGTTAAAAAATATATAAAAAATGGCTTCAATGGTCTCAATGCCATATAAATTTTGGTTCTGTTAGTACAGGAATAGAGGAGCAGCATGCTGTGATTGTTCCACCAGTGGACTATTACTGTGGAAACCAAGGCTCATTCGTGATCCCCCTGAGCAAGTAAAATTCTCTCAGTTTCAGAAGATGGCAAAGACAAACTCCCTTCAAATAGATCTTGCCAAGATAACCCCATGATAGTTTTATGGGTAGCCATAATTGGAAAGTTGAAGGCACACAACAAAAACAGCAACAATTGTTAAATACATTTACTATTAAGCTATGTGAATCTAGCAAATACTTTGCTTTCCAGTTTGAATCCATTTTGACACTTTTTAGTTCTCATGCTAGCATTCACTTTTTGACATTCTCTCCATGGAGCATAACAGCCAAGGTATCCTTTTTTCATAAACCTTTTAACCCACAGCCAATAGTATGATTGGACGAAAGGGATGCCTGTTCTGTAACCTATTCAAACTCAAGGTATGAAAGAGGCAGGAAAAGTTATTGTTGGTGCCTAAACCTCCACTGTGTAAGTACAAATTTAGCTGAATGCCTATGACCCTTTTTGCTGATGCAGTTCTTGTGTCATAGTTATCACTGCCCTTGTGGGCTCCACACTCAAATACTGCAATGCAGCTACTCTTGAAAATCATTTGAAAATCTTATGGCAGAGCAGTATTTGGTTACCTCCTTATATTAAATAGTAAATTCCTGAAGAACAGTCTTATCTCATGCCTGAAATAATTTATTGCTTGTCCTTCAATATCTTCCCAAAGTTCAGGTTAGTAATTATTATTCTACTTACCTTCATTCATTACTGAATTTTCAGATTTTAGAGTTGTTAGCTAAGTTTGGGTTTTGGTAAACATTGTTCTCTCTGAATTGACACAGAAGCAACATGAAAAAAACACTCCAATGATGTGACTTTTTTACAATTCAACTGCATTTTCCATATTTTTCTTCAAGTAATACCATGCCATTATAAATTCTACACAATGTAATTCCCTTGTATCTAAATTTTTGATTTATTAGTAGATGTTTTGACAGTTGGCTATGCTTTTTCTATTTGTTGAAACATTTTTGTTCTATCTGCCTAAGTCTTCAGACTCTGAGAGCTGACATGATAATTACTTTATAGTATCTGAAGTGATGCCATGCAAAAGATGGAACAGGCTTGTTGTCTCCTGCTGTAAAGACTAGAATATGAACCATTTGCCATCTTTGGAGGTCTTTAAACAGAAATTTGGAATCTTCCAGAAGTGCTTAAGGTGTGCCAGAGAATGGGACTAGATTACCCTTGTAGCCTCTTCCAAGCCTAAGATTTTATGATTCCATGATCAAGACAGATAGCAATCACGGATATTAAAAACAAATGGCACCTCCTTATTAATAATATTAAACATCACAAAAAGCAGCAAAATAATCAGTGCACAATTTCCATTTCTGAATGTTGCTAAACATGCCAATATCTTGGAGCCCCGGCAGCTGACATTTTAGCATTCTCTAATTTTGCACGTGTCAAATTCTGAGCAAGGTTGTATTTTCTTTAAATCCTATTTCATTCTTGTGTGTGTGGTTTTTTTTAAAAGAAGGGTGATGCTTCTCAGCTTTTGATTTTATGTCTTTAGTGGGGACTGCTGAGATGTAGTTTGAAAGTTTAGAGCCTTGTCTTTTGGTTGAACATGTGGTCACCCTTTTGTCATTTTGTACTCACCAGTTTAAAAATCACACATATACCCCAAGTAACTTGCCCTATTGACAGGTAAGTGTAAGTACTGTACTTAATTCTTATTTTCAAAAAGGAGCCATTCCCTTGTCTGCAAAACCAAAAGTTTAGTCCATTCTAGGAATACCTAAAAGACACATTGACCCACCGTACTTTCTCTCCTGTGGCACCACTTCTGGTCTCTATGAATCTTTGGGTGGGAGAATGGTGGTGGCGGCGGCAAGGATCAGCTGCCTGCCTGAGATGGAATTGGTGCTTTCTGCCCTCTTTGGAATGACACTCAATTTATCGATGGGTCATGTCAAACTCCATAATTTTGGCCTCAAAACAAGCCCTAAACTTATACATAAGGCTCACTTGTACATAAATATATTTGGTAATAGGCAGAATTCTTTCCTGTTTTTCTATTTAATTCTTTACCTTTTAATTCATAGTATTGTGGTGGTGAGGGATAGCACTGAAAAACTATTTTGATATAACATCTAATTCTTGGACTTTATGAAGGTGGAATGTGAGGGTGTTGGAAGATAACTGCAAGCTGCAGTCATACTTCTTTGAAGAAGGAGCAAAAATATGTGGAATGTGCTGTTCCCACTATAAGATAAGGTAGTGTGTGTTAATCAAATATTTTCATGATATGGAAGCAGTTAAGAAAACAGTTTTTAAAAATACTAATTGCTCTCTTAAGTAAACTGATCTATCATTAGGTTGTCAGGAAGAGTGACACTGAGCAGAAACACCCTGCTAATCCCCTGAAGATAAGTATTTAACGTAATTAGCCAGACAGTGTCTTTTTTGTTGAATGTAGCATTAATCAGTAGGAAAAGCCCAACTTTACAGAAAAGAGCTTTCCCTGATATGCCTTTGTATTAGAAAGCTTCTTACACTTCTTTTGTCAAGATATCATACTTGACGTAATTGACAGCTACAGTTTTAGGGTTTTGGATGATGGAGTTCATTAGTTGCATTTTTGAAAAGAATTTTGGGTTATCTTTTTTTACTCTAATATTTGGCTATATGGTGTTGTAGTTGTCATAGTGTTTTTTTAATCTCAGAAAGTAGTTGCAAGTGGGCCATGGCTCTTTTAAAAATGCCCCCCTCAATTAAGTTTGAGGCCATAGGAAACTTGCACCAATTTCCTGGTTTAGAAATGTCTCCTTCAAGTTGTGTTCATGGAAGAAAACAGAAGGCAGTTTGGACATTTCCACCTTCTCGTGTAGACTTTTGTGACACTCACTTTTTGCAAATGTGTTCAAGAGGATTGCTGTATTCATATTCCCTTGGTAACTTGGCCTGCCCCCTTCTTTGGATGCCTGAATTGTATTTTCAAATATTCAAATGAAGTTTTAAATTACTTCAATGCTATTAATTGCATGATGTATCTTGTGCTCTACTGTTGGCCCAATAAAAGTATTGCTTCTTTGTGAATCATGTATTTTGTTATATTTCACCAGAAATTTGGGGACTAAAGGAAAAATTAATGAGACAAGCAGAATGGAAGCCATAATTTTAAAATCATTGGCTAAAAGCAGAAAATAATGATCTATTTCAGTTGGAATATGGTATACAGGAGATTTTTGCCAGATTCAGACCAGCTTCCCTCAGCAGTTACAATTTGTTTTTTTTTTAAAACCCATGTAAGATCAAAGAGAAGATTTTCAAATTCTGAAACCACACAATTGAAATCTCAGCTAGTTTGACACCTCTCTTATATTGGCACAAAAGGTTTTGAGAAGAAAGGCTTAAGTTAAAAGATAGCATGCAGACTTCATAACATAACAGGTAGAGGTCAGGCTGGTTTATTTGCTGGGCAGAATGGAGTGCAGAGATGAAAAATCAAAAGCCTCATTGCAATAAGGGTTTAGGTGAAAATGCTGACTTGCCTAAGCTTTGATTCCAGCTGACAAAACCTTTTCTAGTGTTCATTACTTGATTTCACAGTTCAGGCAATTTTAAGAGGCTTAAGCATTATATTCTGGTTCTCCTCTATAAAACGTTTTGATCACCTTCTAATTTTTGCTTTAAATAAAGCTGTTGAGGTCGGCTGTGACATACAGTTGCACATTTCAGCTTTCTCTAAAAGTAATATCACATCGTCCCTGTACAATAAACCAGCAAGGTATTAGAAGACTGCATGATTGTTGTTTTATTTTATTCTACTATAAGAATGTCACTTTTACTGAACTATTTTGACCACTTTTAAGCAATATAGGTTGAATATACCCATCTGAAAATTCAATATATGAAACTCCAAAATTGTTCATATGATTGACTGAGATAGTGACAGCTTTGCTTTCTGGTTGTATAGTGTTAACAAACTTTGTTTCATGCACAACATTATTAAAAATATTGTACATAGAATTACTTTTAGCTATTTGGAGATGGAACCTAAGTCTTTGTGGAGATGGGACCCAGATCTGAACCCAAAAATCATTGATATTTAATAAACTATCTACACATGAGGTGTACATGAAACATAAATCAATTTAATATTTAGATTTGTTCCCAACTTCAAGATATCTCATTATGTATTTTAAATATTGGAAAATCTGAAAAAAAAGATCTGAAATCCAAAACACTTCTAGACAAGGGCTATTCAACCTTTATTAGTCAATGACTGATGTCCCCGGGAATGTGGCACATTTGGCTGGGTGTCAGCTGCATAAGATCTCTACTGACCAGAAGGTCATGAGTTCGAGGTCTGCCCGGGTCTGGGTGAGCTCTCAACCAATTTGTGTAGCTCGTTGTCTACCTCTGCAACCCAAAAGTCAGTTGCATCTGTCAAGTAGGAAATTTAGGTACCACTTTGTGGGGAGGCTAAATTTAACTGATTTCTGGAATGTTAAATTGCCTCTATGTCTGCCTATATATGTTGTATGTCAATGGCATTGAATGTTTGCCTGTATATGTGCATTGTGATCCGTCCTGAGTCTCCTGTGGGGTGAGAAGGGTGGAATATAAATGACATAAATAAATAAAATAAATAAATGTCATAACTGTGAATGACAGTGTTTGACATCTTAATAGATTAGAAAATGTATAGTGACCCACTGATCCCTCTATTCTATACATGCATGCTGCATATAGCCATACTTAGATGCCATTGCTGTTGCAAGGCTAAAGTGATAATTGTCAACTATAAATGTTAGCATAGTTTAGTCATGAGTCATAGAAATTCTGGGTTTTGTGTTTTCCAGCTGCACTGGAAACATGTAAGGTGAAGTTAAAGTGTGAATGTTTATCTTCTGGTTCATTTTTTTTAAAAAACCGAAATGAAAAAGAGCTGCAGTTTGTACTCTCCGTCATTAAAATCCTAAGGGCGAATCTGTACTTACCACTTAGATCAGTTTCAGACTGGCATAGAAAAAAATGTTGGTACACAGATGATTAGATTGATAATCCTGGAACCAGTTCGAGGCCTGGATGGTGCTTACACACACCACAGTGCATGGACTAACCAGATCCAGGATCCACAGAAGTCCCGTCCCCCCCAACTACTCCGTGGAATGCACGTGTGTGCATCAGTGGAGCCCTCCAGGTATCTGCACAGCGACTAGCATTCTACAAAGATGATTTTGCCATGCAATGTGATTTACACTGCAGCATGCCGATGTACATCATCAGCTTTTTAAAAACTTTACTCCTACTTTGCTTGGTCCAGATTAATAGGTTTAAAGTACACTCCAGCTCATTTTCACAATATGTGTTATGTAGCTGCCGCATTTTGAAGATAGCTTGAAGCTGCATTAATTGTCAGTGTAGATGAGGCCTAAGAAAATCCCACCTTCTGTTTCCCATCCATAAAGGTGCTTTAGCAAAATATGACAATCCCAAGAAAGTATTGAAAGAGAGACTGTGACAGAGAAAGGAGTAAAAGTTGAAAAAGGAGTTAAAAGAAAAGCTGGGCAAAGATTGTAGAGAACAAAAAAGCTTTTAGGATGTGAAATAAGAACTTTGTCTTCAATTCTGAATGAGAATCTGACTGCAGGAAGAGGAAGTCTGTAATAAAAAGGTGTAAGGGGAAAATAGAAATAGAATCAGGGTAATTGGATTTATGGTTTTCTTAACATGAGTAAAGCTTTATAAATATGAGGATAGTTAGGTGATATTTATGATTTAAAACTGAATTTTAAATTCACTCTCTTTGCCACAGGATTTATTTAATAATAGAATATTTATTCAGATTGAATCCTGTCCACTTTATTTTAGAGGATCGACAGGGAGAATAGAAAAATTTCCCAGCCCTGCCTACATTATCTTATAATGCTTTTATGTCTACGGCCTAACTAGGCAAAAGAATGCAGATCTGTGACAGTAGAGATCAAAGTCGTGGAGCTGGAGGAGGGTTTAATGCCATTTTCCCAATGAAAACTGCTGGCAGCTTAAGAGGATGGTGGATTTTTCATCTGGAAGATGATGTGGGGGAAGCGTTGAGGTTCTTTTACCCCTCGCCATGGTTCCAACCCCTAACTGCAGTTGGCTTAACTGTAAAGAGATCAGAGATCTGATCATTGATTTCAGCCCTTTTTGTTAAGGTCTTAGCAAAAACAAGTAAGAGTATATCAAATCATTGCAGCAGGATGAAAATGTCATTTACTTTACATGTTTTGTTGGGTCTTCAAGGGGGGGCTCACATTCTGCTTTAGATTCTCCCTTTCAGATGTCTGCTTTGTCTTGGCCCGCTCAATAATGAGAGAGACATGTGGGGTATCTTATCACTCAGCTTCATTGTGTTAGTACATTTGGAGCACTTCTCTACATGAAAATCCAAAATTATCTCAGTTAAAAATGCTCATTTGGACATATATTGCAATTCCTAGAATATTTACAACACATTGGCTATAAAATATACCTGGGTCTCAGTTGATCCATGGTTTATATAAAAGCCTCCTCCCCTTTTTTGCACACAAAACCTATGAGAAACTGACATTTTTTTTGCATAATAAGCACAAAGTAGTAAATGTACTTAAATGGGTTTCTTTTCTAGCCCGTAGTTTTAGGTCTTTGCATCACATATTTTCAAAACTACATTCTTGACTAAGATTGTAAATATATTTTCACAATCTGTTACATTGCACCATAACCCTGCTAGTTCTTGAAAAATAATCTTGAAGTGATCTACACTTTCACATCATTTGAAAGGCAGCCAGAACCCTAAAATAAAATATCAGTGTTTCAAGGACACCAACGGCATTTTTTTCAGTGAAGGAAGGTGACTGCAAAGACCCATTGCCTTACCAAAATAAAAGAAAGTCACAGAAAAGCAAAGCCGACAGTATTGCGTAATTTCAGCCAGAAACAACTACGAAAGATAATTTATGAAGTAGACGGACAAAGTATTAAAGATAGTAAAAGAGATTGTAGTTTCCTCTTGGATCTTAATTTTAATGTCAGTGTGAATAATCTTGGATTTTTAGGTCCCAGGAAGATCCAACGACAGCAATTACAGGCGGGAAAGTGGCTGAAAACAAGGGGCAAAAGCAGGACCAGCCTTATCATTTGACAGAGTGAGGCAGATACCTCAGACAACTAGTTTTCAGGATAATGAAAAAAGATGCAAATTGTTATTTACATATTTATTATCATTGTATTTTACTTGAGAGAAGACGAGGCAGGTACCTCATCTGAAGGTTTCAAAATACTTTGGGTATTATGCACCTTCCTTTTGTGGAATGAGGTGCCATTACTTGTTCTGCCTCAGGCAGCAAAATGTTTAGGGCTTTGGGAAAGGAATACATATAAAGATGGTATTCTGGAGCAACTGTTTGAGACCTATAAGTTACACCATCAGTGCAAACTGCTTAATGATGGGGCATAAAAAACAAAGCTATTGAAGAGATGCATAACTAGAAACTCTTAGTCATGATGCAAATACAAAAAAACCTCAGCCTTCTTTGTTGGTCCATGGGTTGGTGCAAATGTTCTTTGTTGGTTCTCTCATAATTTGCTCTTTTTTCTTTTCCTAAGAATTCCTGAGTATTGATATCCTTACCACACTAAAATGTATATTTGTGCCAGTGGAATAACTTTTAAGCAATTGTGATTTATATTTAATTATGTGGAAATAAAATCCATTTAGTAATCAAAACATAGACTAAATAGCTGTACCTAAGAGTAAATGCAGCCAAAATGTTGTACGAAGTGTGTGCTCAAAGTATTGCTGTAAAAAGTTACATATCTAAGTAATCTTAATATTTGCTTGTTTTATTCTTCTCTATTAAGGTGTTTGTGTAGGAAAATTGTAGTTATTATTGTTCTATTGTGTTCAGAATTGTTCGCATACAACTTACAATCCATTTGTCTCATGTGAAGATAGTTTAAATGTGTCTTCGATCACTGTTTTCTAAAAGTTTTGTTTCTCAGCTATAATAATAGGTAACAGTAACATCTATTTGAATTTAGTAACGTCTATTTGAATTTATAATTGTATTTTGCCTGTCAGGATTTTTTTCCCAATCTAGTGTTTCTATAAAATAGTATACTCTGAATAGCTATGATTTGTTGCTACTGCTTTATCTAATCTACCCAGCAGAGCACAATATCAGTTGCAAAAATAGCTTTAGGAGATTCCCAGAAATTTAAAGCTAAAGTATCTTAAGAAAAAGAGCACTTATGTATAATGACATACGGTAGTAAGGTACTGTGGCATCTGAATAAATCGAATGCTGTTAATGAAATAAAGTTTCATGTGGGATGTGAGATATGTAAAAGAAAACCGATGCTAAGACAGCCTTATATATTTAATACAAAGGCAGCAAAATGGTTTTAAATTGAAAGAACCCTAGTCTTTGATGAATGAAAGACTTCCCATCACATTCGGCAACATGCAGAGACTACAGTGGAGGGCAGCTAGTAAGAATCCTCAGAAGTCTAGCAAAGGTCTGTGACAGTTCCAAAAGAGAGCTAATAATATCCTGCAATTTTATTTGTAAAGAATTAAAGAAATGTTTTAAATATTCTTTAAAAAGAATTCAAATTTTGTTTCCCTTGAAGTATTTGATATTCATAATATATGTGTAATTTATGTATTCAGAATGATTCACCATCATTTCTTAAAAGAATGATTATGCTTCTGTTCTATGCTTGAATCTTCTTTTATATTGAAGTCAGTTGAGTGTGGTGATAGTTGTTAACCAGCGAAAGAGCCTGGACAGATAGAGGAGACACTGAGAAATAAAAGTTTATTCAGCATTCTTGCAGCTGAATAAATCAGTACAGCTGTAACTCTATATACACTTATCAGGAAATGTATCTCATCGTACATAGTTGAGTTTGATTTTGAGGAGGCAAGCATAGGATTGCCCTGGAAAAAGTGCATACTTTCTATCATATAGTTGATTAGCATTGCAAAATGGACATTTAAAAATATATAATAGTCACTTGAAGCCAGAAATAGGACTGTATGCATAATTCAAGAGAACCCTCCATCCCAACTTTATATTACATGCGTGTCAGAAAGAACTGCAGCTGCACTAGACTAACAGAGGTATTAAGGTCCATCTGATAACCAAGAGATCCTGCCAAAGTAATAATTAAAACCGCTTTACTTTGGCAAATTACCATGTTTCCAAAAAAATCTCCTCTTTCTTTCTCTTTCAACTGTACTTACTATTTGTTCTGTTGCAAATATGATTTTTATGAATTATTTAGAAGAGTATTCCTTACAATGATTTGCCATCCTGTTTTCCTTTGAGTGCATTCCTCCTGCCGAAAGACATACCAATCAGTGCTGCGTTCATATTTATGTTGACATTAGCCGTCGCTAACTTTCATTCATAGGACAAACATGGAACTGTGTTGTAACAGGAAGATCAGAAATGGATACCGGGTTTGTGATGTAACTCTACACTGAGAGCTACCTAGAAGTACACAAGAATAAAAAGGAATAAAAATTGGTGATTTCCCCTCCCTCCCTACATTTACACTGACACGGAAAATATTATTGCTGTTGGTTTCCAGGATAGTGGTGAATTGTTTAAACTTAAAACTCTGTTTTCTAGTTTAAGGAAAAGGATTTTTGTCTGTGGTGTAAAAACATTTAAATTTCTTGACTAGTCATTTTCTTGATTAGCAAATAACAAGGTCCAGGATTATAAACCAATACATTGCTCCATTGATCCATAGAAGATGATGAATAGAAAGTTATTGAACAAACATTCACTTGGTTTGGAGGTTTGTGAATGGCAGCATTTTGGAAGGTCTTCCTGGGAGACTTTGCCATCTGTGCCACAATTCCACTAACCAGAAGCATCCAAAGGAGAAGGATCCCATTAATGCTTGCATTTGTACATTGAGCAGATGGATGTGATGCTTTATTTGGAAGAGACACAATAGATTTATATTCGAGAAAATGATGCACACAGAAATTTCAGTTAGCTTTAATTAGAGATGCATGTCCACATTTATTGTATTGTTAGTGTACAGTTTTCAAGTTCACTACTGTTTGGATTTCCCACAGATCCCTTGCATCTGCTGAGAAAATCAACTTAGTCTATGAAAGCTTTTGCTACCAAATTCTTTTTCTCAATTAGTATCTAACATACATACTGGATTTCCCTATTAATTGTATATAGAAAGAGGAACTACATTTTAAATAATATGTTATTCTGTTCAGCACCATTATAAACCTGACCCTGCACCATCAGAGATTTGACAAACAGAGCTACTTAACTGGCCTAAGGATGAACAGATATGGACACAATCTCAATGTCATGATGAGAATGAATATGTACAAAGCAAAAATACAGATAATCAGAACTGATGTTTTTTAAGATTTCTTTTTGTATACACTGGGATCTTGGTTTCTTCTGGAGTTGTGGTTTCAGGGTCCCCTGTGGATGCCAATAACTGTGAATGTTCAAGTCCAATTGGATACAATGTTGCCAGAAATTGGAGGGTTTTTTAAATATAAAAGGCAAAATCAAGTTTTGCTTTTTGGATGTTTGAAAAGAAATTTGTAATATGTTCAAGATGTTGATGGTGGAATTTGTGGATGGATATGGACAGGGGCGGTCCTACAAGATAGGCCAAGAAGGCGGCTGCCTAGGGCGCCATCTGGGAAGGGGGCGCCATCCTGGCCGCATGGGGCGCCATCCTGGCCCTGCCGATGTTCCTCAGACAGTGCTGCAGCTGCCTGCTTTTTGACCCCGGCCTTGTGCGCTCCGACGCTGCTTCTGGGCACGCACGGAGGTTTTCACGCAGGCGTAGTTGCTCTGGAGCTGAAGTTGAGCGCAGGAGCAACTGCACATGCGCGAAAACCTCCGCGCATGCCCAGTAGCTCCCTTGCACAGAAGCCTGTAAGCAAAGCACTCCCTATCGGGCAGGCAGGGAGTGCTTCCCCTCTCCCTTTGTCTCTGCCGCACGCGCGCGTTTGCAGGGAAGGAGAAAAGAATCAGTGAAGGAAGTGTAAGTGAAGGAATGAATGAAGGGCTTTCCTCCTCCTCTTCTGTGACCTCTTCTCTCCCTCCTTCCTTTCTTCGGCTCTATTTCTGTCTAGACCTGAGGGGCCTGAGGCTATGAGTTGTTGTGGGAGTTGGAGTCCAAAACACCTAGAGGGAGGGAGGGAGGGCCCAAGTTTGCCCAGGCCGCGCTGCCTGTATTTGACCTCATTTGAACATTTTGGCTGTTTTTCTATTTACATTGGGATCCTAATTTTGGACTTATGGGAGACTCCTATGAATTATGAGTCGGGTGATAGGTAATATATTCTGATTTTGATGCATTTACATTGCATTTCTTGTTGATTATTATACAGTTCTGCTTAATATTGTCATACAATATAATACAAATACAATATAACAATAGAATGATGATATATTTTATATTACATATAATATTACAAACAATATTGCAGTATAGTGGTATTGTACAAAATAGTAATGTATAATATTTTATTTTACTTTATTTTGGGTTATTTGAGTTTTATAGGAGTAATGAAAATATTTAGTAGAGGATAATTTTATTTAAATAAATAATTTTATTATTTTATAATAATAATATAATAGAATGTTACATTATATTATAATGTCAATATATTACAATATAATTATATTGTAATGTAGTATAATATTATGATATAATATAGTATGAGTATGGTATAATATATTGTATATACATTGATACAATATAATACTACTAATGGTATTGTGATATTATAATTGTATATTTGTTTTACATGGGGGGCGGCAAAATAATGTTTTTTGGGGGGGCACCAAAATAATGTTTGCCTACCATTTAAAATTACCTTAGACCGCCCCTGGATATGGAGGACTGACTGTATGTATCCTAACTCTGCTACAACTAAAATTGACATAAATTGAAAATAGGATAGTTCAATTGCTTTATGGTTAGGGTAGTTAAATATTTAAATGACTCAGATTTATATACACATCTTTAGAAATAGATTCAGTGGGACTGAGTCTTAAGTAGGGATGTAACTATTTTCTTACTTTGTTCTTGTATACAATAACAACAACAATTGTATTTTTTCTCTCTGATGACATTTTGAGAGGTTTTTTGTAAAATGGTTTTTTCATTGTGGGATTTTGTCTCCCAAATATTTTTATAGAAAATAACAATGTATTGCATATATGAAGTATTCACCCCAAATGTAAATAAATATCATGATTGTAAACCATTATTTCATTGGGATGTTTCAATGTGTCAAGGAACCTTGTGTGATAAAGGCCAATAACATTTGCAAGTAGTCTTTTTGCATCCCTACTTATAGACAGTTGTACATAGTTTGCTTTATTTTTTGTCAAAGTGGCATAAAGTGTTGCCATATTCCTATGTATTGTTTCTAAAATAATACCAGAAGGCTGGGAATAATGCAGGGTTCCAAGCATTCCTAGAGTGCAGCTCTTGGATAGGACTGATGGGATATGTCATCCAGCAACATCTGCTTGTCACCCAAGTATTACAGGCATGGTCTCTAGAGTTTGGTTTACAAATGTTTCTTTGGATGAGCCAGCAGCTCATGTTGTGGAATCTGCAAATGCTCCAGGACCAGATGAGATTGCATGGGATGGAGGGCTTTCTCCTAGTGCATTGTGTCTGGAAGACTTCCCTCTCTGTGGATATTTTTAGAATAATCCTATGATTTAAACTGTTTAAATGACTATCAGAACATTCAATTAATAGATCTATTTTTAAAGTGATTTTAGGGACCGGCATTTTTGGAGATGACATTGTATTTGTTTCCATTGGATATTATTATTTTTCTTTCTGGAATCTTGCCTTGGATCAACCATTTACGATAGGCACTAGTCTAGGAACCAGCACTTCAGTAGCACTAATTTAGAGCATGTACACCAAGTATTCTAGATTCAGGATTGCCTATAGAACAGAGGTAGCTACCAATAAATATTTCTGATCTCTGACCTTCAGTTGCTCTGATTGAGCCTGTAAAGGGATTATGAGAGTATATTTATATATAACTAAACTACCCATCTGGAGCATATGCTCTTGAACTCTAATCCCATGAAGCCCAAGCATTTTAAGTGGGAAGACAAAATAGCTTTATATCCCTAAACGATTTACGTTGGTAGACCCTGAGCCTCAGGATTACTATTTGCCTGTACTATCTAAGATGATTGAGTGATAACAGCATGGGTGGAAGCAAGGTATAGTTAAGACTCTAAATCTATAGAAGCCACCTAGAGATCTGCATATTTTGTAGGGCAAAAGCAACATAGCAGGACTGTTTTAAAGTAACCCTCTTTAAAATATTGGGGAAGCAATGTTTGGAATATTTGAAAGTCATTTGGACCTTAAGATTGAGTGCTAGGTGAAAGGGGCTTCCTTCCCAATCCTTTAGAATCCAAATTTTGTTGCTTCTGTTAACTAGAACAAGGAGGAAAATTTCTCCCTGCACTAGGACTAGAGTCACTAAGGCATTATCTTAACACTGTGCTGCATGAACAACCATACAGCATGGTTTATTAGTTATTTAGATTTGATTTTCCAAGCATCCTACCAGCTTGGGTAATTGCTCTTGTGTTGTGGCATTACTTTGAAAATGCCAGATTTTCAAATAACCTGATCGTCAGCCAAATACTCAAAATGCTAATCCTTTTTGTGATTTCAGTGTCCAGTTGTTGCCACTGTATCATTTGTCTCGAACACCAATGGCTGCATAATTTGATGTAGATTAGGAATAGCAAATCAGGTGCAGTTACAAATTTGTCCATGTGAATAATGAGAGAGAATAAGCTAAGAAACATGTGGGATGTATCAAGAACATTAACAAAACGTGGTGCTAAATTACAGTTTCAATACTAAGACACGGCGGTACTTCTGAAATACTCCACAAATGCTGACTTGCCTTGTAGTCTTAAGGACAGTGTCATCCAGCTAATGATGAAGAACTAAATTTATTTTATTTTAGGTGCTTATTAGAACTTTCCATTCTTGCATGCTAGCTGTTTGCCTCATTTTATTAACCCATTCAAATTAATGTTTCAGTTCTGTTGCTTGGAACACCATGCTAATGAACCATAAAATGTGAATGATGCTATTTGTTTTGCACTGTCTAACATGCCCACTATGACTTTTCTGTCTTAAAGGACAAAATATATTTCATATTACTTTTATTGTTATTACTGATAATAGCACAGCTATCTTGAAGAATTTTCCATCTTTTCCATCTTAGCTCAAGTTTTATAAGAGGAGAGATGTTCCTAAAAGGTATTCTAGACCCTAAAATATACTCCTAGAAACGTGCAGTTCTAGTTTATTTAGAATATCTCAAAATAACGATAAGAAGCCAATCCCCAAATTCCTTTGAACTTAACATTTCTGTTGTTACAAACAACAGTTGAAAATTTGCATGTATGCATTCACACAATTTAAAAGCCATTTTGGTTAATATGTATAATAAGTTTTAAATAAGGTTGTTACAAAATGTTACTGTATCCAACAGACAGATTAACAGTACAGTTTTATGCATGTCTACTCAAAAACTCATTGGATTCATTGGGAATTACTTCCTAAATTTTAATTAGGTGATAGATAGTTAGATGGAGAATCTCCTTCAAATGATTTTTGATATTAACACTTAGTGGCCAATGCCAGGAAGTGTCATGTTTAAGTGCCTTAGAAATCAATAGGACAAGTAGAAAATATATGTAGAGAATTTATGTCCAAAATTTCAGTGGGATATTGTGACTAACTTTCTTTATATTTGGCAATGATCATATAAATCAGAATATTTTGTGTTTAATGCTTAGTATTTCTTCAACAGTTCACATATATTATCTCATTATATGCCCTGTAAAACACATTACAATTAGAAGCTACATGCTGTGGGGCAAGGGGCCCCACAGCACTGAGATCAACCTTACGCAAGCCACACTTAAAATATACATATATAACAGCACTAGAACAATTTGTTAAATAATACCTTATTGTACTTCATTTAGCACAACACTCACATTAGGAGACCCTTTATTTGTTTTCTTTAAATTAAGACTTAATAAAGCTAGTACACATACATATATACTATCTCTAGCCATACAAACCCAAATTAGAACCTAGATCAGAAAGAAAACACAAATACTCACATGTCTGTGTGCTCCAACAGAGCAGCAAAAGGTGAGGTCAGGCTTCAGATATAGGACATACTCCCAACCATGACACAATAGGCCAGTTGTACCTTGTCTCTCACCTCTACATACTAAGACTATGCTTATTTTTTAGAAACAATTCACACTGTGACACATCTGCATGAGGCTGGAGCTTAGCCACTTTTCTGTACCATATAATAATAATTTGCAGTATAAACCATCAACTGCAATTTCATATTTGTACTATTCATGTCATCCAACCTTAAACAGGAGACTGAATTTAATTCATATGACCACATTTAGCATGCAACCCTATTTATTTATATTATTTTTATATCTCGCTTTTTCTCTCCATATGGAGACTCAAAGCAACTCACAACTAAAAGCATTACAATACAACTCAATATATACAAATATTAAAACAGTATTAACCCTGAACATACCAATAAGGAAGCAAACACAATGGGTTCTTCCCCCCAAAATAATAATAAAAATTGCAATTATATAGTGCAAAGGTATATGTGTCTATTTAGAAGCCCTTTTGGATTTAAGTTGGTTTTTAAATGGATTGACTCAGAAAAGGAGGCTATCTAGTCCAGTGGTTCTCAACCTGTGGGTCCCCAGATGTTTTGGCCTTCAACTCCCAGAAATCCTATCAGCTAGTAAACTGGCTGGGATTTCTGTTAGTTGTAGGGCAAAACACCTGGGGACCCTCAGGTTGAGAACCACTGATCTAATCAATGCCAGTCAAGTAGCTGATCCTACTCCAAGTTAGTGGTCCAGTGACTTTGTCTTAACAACTCTGCCTTTGTCTAAGATGTAGCCTCCTCATTTCTGTCCCAAATGTTATTAAAGACTTTTACAGTATGTATGTAGAGCCCTATACTTGCACATTTCCTAAATGATATGGTAAAAGAATAAAAAAAATATAGGTTAGACCCACATTGTCTATTCCACCAATAGAAGAGTTCCTTCAATTTACCAAAGATTCAGGACTCTAAAAGAGACTCCTTAATAGATTTGGTTGTATGTTTATTATTATCTATATTGTGTTCTTCCATTGTAAGCTGCCCCATGTCCTTTTGGGGAGAGGGGGTGGGATACAAATAAAGCCATTATTATTATTATTATTATTATTATTAGATAAAACAAGGGATATGGTCCCTCTTTTAAAAAATACACTAGAAGTTGTCAGAAGTCCTTTCACTGCACAATTATAGTTCTATTATCCCTCTTTAAACTACCATGGGATATTGGAATTTGCCATTTAGAGATGGCTCTAGTGCTCACCATCTACAAATCCCAACTTCCATAAGATGCTATGACAATTAAAGTAAAATCATAGTGCTATAATGTAATATGAGAACCCCCAGAATTAGGGGAGAATGTCTTTATTTGGTTGTATTAAAAGGGAATTAGTGCTCTTTGAGATTCCCATGAAGGACAATTCTTCTTTTTCTGGAAGAAGAAAGACCGTTGAGAGGCTGGAGGACTAGCACTCATGACTACATGACTGCAACCCTTAAAAAAATAATACATTCCTACACATTAATTTGCTGAAAAGCTATAAAAAGTCATTAAGTTACCACACCCATGAGTAAATCCAACTTAGCACACTGGGGCTTATTTCTGATTAAACATTTATATTTATAGGATTGTTCTGCCAATGTATCACCAAGAATATTAGAGTAATATAAATAATAGCACTTTTTCTCATTGCTGGAAAGACTTAGTTCATCCATGTCTTTCTTGCATCTCCCTTTTACTGTATGTACATCTTACAAAATATAGTTACCAAATATGAAGTGTACACTGTCCGTAGTCTCTACATATAAATGGCCATAAACATGATAATTAAATCTAATATAAAGTGAATAATAAGTCTGGTAAAAAAAAAACAAGGAGAAAACATAGTTCAGTGATAGGCCACATATTTTGTGTGTGAAAGGTCCCAGGCTTTAATTCCTTAGGCAACAGTTGATGAGTCAGAACTTTGACTGAGACCTCAGCTGACTCTCTGCTGGTCACATTACTCAGCACTGGGATCGGTGGAAAAATAGTCAGACCACCTGGTATACGGCAACATCCTGTCTTCCTACTTTCAGGATAAAAGGCTGAAGATGCAATCAGTGTTAGAAGAAGGTTTCTTCACTTCGATGGAAGGTCTGCCTTCCACTGAAGTCTCTATTAATGCTATATAAAGCAAAGTAAACACATAGACTGATTCATGTGATGCTAAGCGAAACATTCATTAGTTCAGAAACATCTGGAACTCTTTAAAACATTCATCCAGTCCACCCACCCAGTTCCCAAAAACATTTTTTCAACTTTGTGTATATCCCTAGAACTTCCCGACCACTGCCATCTGGATTCTTGTGCACTGCTCTTCATTCTCACTCACAAGACTGATCCAGAAATCTCAGAGATGACTTCATCATTGTCCACCTTCTGGGATTTTGAAGTTTTATTCACTTAAATAGACATAAACTAGAGCGAGAAGGTTTATGTAAGAAAAAGACTTAAACTCCTGCATCTATATTGTAGGCCATTAGAATGTAAAGAACAGGGTTTAATAAGAATGATAGCAAGTAACCTGTCAGTAGTAGTCTGGAATATTAATATGCAAAGAGTTCTTGTAGCACTTTGGAGACTAAGTAAGTGAATGAAGTTAGTAACGTATGCTTTACTAGACTAGGTTCACTTCCTCAGATGCATAGAATGAATACCCTAGGAAGCGACCTTTATGGGCAGACTATGTGTGAGAATAATCATAGAAATGCAAAACCTTTGGGTATGTTTGCATAGCATACATGGTATTCATTTGAGGAAGTAGACTTAGCCTGTGAGATCTTATTCTACCA
Source organism: Anolis apletophallus (assembly GCA_030556195.1). Classification (NCBI taxonomy): domain Eukaryota; kingdom Metazoa; phylum Chordata; class Lepidosauria; order Squamata; family Anolidae; genus Anolis; species Anolis apletophallus. The sequence continues at coordinate 96,337,463 of JARBWK010000005.1, forward strand.
GCTTCATTCTCCCAATCACTATGATGCTAGAAGAGCCCTTTGCATACTAATAACATGCCAGTGAGCCTCCCTCAATTTTTTTAAGATGTCCTCATTGTAATAGGTGTTTTTTTATGCTAGCGATGGCCAACCCTTTGCCCCCAAAGACAATAATAAATAAGGGTGAGCTTTCAAGCTTGCTGTTCTATGCAATTTAATTTGTCCTTTAAGTTTTTCTATCTGCTTTTGCACCCACTTTCACAATGCATAGGCTGTTTTTCCATGACCTAGCATTATTAAATTGCACTTATCAATCATTCTTGCCAGGAATGCCATCGCCAACTACATTAAAGAAGTCAGAGAAGTCTGGTTTCAGCAGTCCCTCGCCTTCGCAGACCTCCTCCCTTGGAACGGCATTCACACAGCATCATCGACCTGTCATTACAGGACCCAGAGGTGAGGCCTCAGCAAAGCGCACCAGTGGACTTGAACTTGAACCATGGTGCCCCTTGCCATCAGGTAGTGAGGGAGTTGCTGTTTCAAGTGCCTATCCAAGACAGAGAGCAGGAACACATTTGCTCCTCTGATCTGATACTGTACAGATGGTTTCACTGCCTGGGAGCAGTCTGGGGGTGGTTTCATTGCCTTTGAAGTCAAAGGCAATGAGACTTCAATATTTACAGTGTAAATGTGTGTTATGAGGTTGCTTGCGATCAGATCATCAGTAGACTTCCATTCTATTGCTGCATGATTTAATCCTTCAACAATCCTGCTTTTGCATTGTATGTAATTTTTACATTCAGCATTAAGAGTCATGGTACTAGAGCATTTGTCCTCATTCACATATTTATTGAATTTTCATAGCCTAGTTGGTTTTCACCAGTGTTCTTTTGAGTGAATAGAAATGAATGGTGAATAATTGGTTGGACACAGATTTTCAGACTGTATTAGAGAAATAAAAATACTATGTTAATATGTGAAGAACAGGTTGCAAAAGCCACATGTGTACTTGGAAAATAACATACATTTAGATTCTTATAGGCATTTAAAATTTGAGGTCTGTATAGATTGTGTATCCTCTATCCAAAATACTTGGAATGAGAAGTGTTTTTGGATTTCAGAATATCTTTGTTTTCATATATGTATAGCTATCTTGGAGATGGGAGCCAAGCCTAAATACAAAAGTCATGTATGTTTCATATATATCTGATATACATAACCCGAAGGTAATTTTTTTTACAATATTTTGAATAATTTTGAGCATTGAACCATCAGAAAGCAAGGGTACCAATATCTCAGCTACCCAAGTAGTTGATTTTATTTATTTATTTATTTATTTGTTTACTATATTTTTATACCACCCCTCTCAGCCTGAAGGCGACTCGAAGCAGTGCACGCATGGCAACGAATGCCCACAGATAAAATACATAACAATTAGTAAAACAACCATATAAAAGCAAAAATTCACAGTTAAAAATATAAAATACAAATCTCAGCATCTCATTTTTAGAATTGGTTTCCGTTGCATCGTCATCGTTCCATAGGTCTCAATTAAAATAATGACAGTTCGTCTGCAAAAGCCTGCTCAAACAGCCAGGTCTTGACTTTCTTCCGAAATGTTAGGAGGGAGGGGGCCGATCTAATGTCCCTGGGGAGGGCGTTCCATAGTCGAGGGGCCACTGCTGAGAAGGCCCTATGCTTCACCCCCACCAATTGGGTCTACAAAGAAGGTGGGACTGAGAGCAGGACCTCTCCGGTTGATCTTAAACACCTGGATGGTTCATAGGGAGAGGTGCATTCGGACAGATAAGCTGGACCAGAACCGTTTAGGGCAGGGGTAGGGAACCTATGGCTTGGGAGCCAGATGTGGCTCTTTTCATGATTGCATCTGGCTCTCCAGAGCAACCCGGGCCTCGGTTTTCCAGCATGCAGTGGGGAGGAGTGATGCAAATGTGCCGCGACTGCCGCTTCTGCGCCACCATCACCGCATCCTCCTCATCCCCCGCTGCTCTCAGGGCCCTGCACCCTCTTTGTTGGGGATGGCGGAGTCTGGTGGCCACAGCAGCACCTCGTCCTGGTCTTCCTCTTCGTCCTCTGCCATGGACCTTGGGGGAGGCGGGCCTAGCCCTGGCACCACAGACCCAGCCTCGCTGCCCCAGGGTATGCCCAGCTCATCGCCCTCATCGTTGGGCAGCTCAAGAGCCATGGCCTCTTCGACACCTTCTGGAAGGACTGCCTCGCCAATGTCGACACAAGGTCCGCCTTGGCCCCGCACCCTCCTCCCCCTTCCTTCCTTCCTTCCCTTCTTTTTCCTTCCTTCCTTCCTCTTCCTTGCTTTTTCCCTCTCTTTTGCTTTCATTCTTTTTCCTACCTCTCTCCCTACATTCTTTCCTCCTTCCCTCTTCGTTCCTTCCTTCCTCTTCCATTCTTTCCTTCTCTTCTTCCTTTTTCCTCCCTCTCTCCCCTTCTTTCCTCCATTTTCCCTCTTCCTTCCTTCCTTTCTCCTTCATCTTTCCTCCTCCTTCTCTTCCTTCTCCCCCTCTCCCCTTCCTTCTTTCCTCTATTCTCCCTCTTCCTTCCTTCCTTTTCCTTCCTTCCTTTCTCCTCTTCACCCTTTCCTTCTCCTTCTCTCCTTCCTTTTCCTTCTCCTTCTCTCCTTCCTTTTCCCTCCCTCTCTTCCCTTCCTTCTTTCCTCCATTCTCCCTCTTCCTTCCTTCCTTCCTTCCTTCCTTCCTCTTCTATTCTTTTCCCCTAAGTCTTCCTTTCCTTCTCCTTCCTTTCTTTTCTCTTCCTCCTTTCTCCCCTTCTTTCTTTTCTTCTTTTCCCTTCATTATTTTCCCTTTTCTTCACTTTTTCCATAGTTCATTATTCTTTTATTTGTTCCTCTCCTTCTTTTATTTCCTCTGTCTTTCTTTCTTTCCCCCTTCCTTCCATCTTCTCTTCCTTCCCAGAGTCCTGAGCATGCCTTTTGCAGAGCCAGGTTTGAAGTGTCCCACCATTCTGCCGGGGGAATCCTTTTCTCATAGTATGTACGTATATACTCACATTTAGTTGAATTCAGTCCTAAAATATATATTATATATTATATGGCTCTCACTGAAATAAATTTCCAAATATTTTGCTTTTATGGCTCTCTGCGTCAAAAAGGTTCCCGACCCCTGGTTTGGGGCTTTAAAGGCTAAAGCCAGCACTTTGAATTGTGCCCGGTAGCAAACTGGCAGCCAGTGGAGCTGGCGCAACAGAGGGGTTGTACGCCCCCTCAGTGCCGCTCCTGTTATCAACCTGGCTACTGTCCATTGGACCAATTGAAGTTTCCGAACAGTCTTCAAAGGCAGCCCCACGTAGAGCGTGTTACAGTAATCTATACGGGATGTAACCAGAGCGTGGATTTTAAGAGTGTTTTGGATGTTGGAATTTTAACGTACAGTGATACTCAACTTGTACCTTATAATCCTAAACATTTTAAATAGTTTATATATGTATTCTTCTCCCCATGGACCATGTATTTAAAAACTTCTTTAAACACTTTATAAACATAAAAATAAAAGAGAATGTTGTAGGAATTTTTTTATAACCGTTTAATTTAAATAATATACTTCTGTGTCAAGCATATGAAACATGGTTGGAATTCATATTTGAGAAAATGACAGTGTTTTTTGTAAAGTCCAGTTCTGTGTCTGTTTGCTCACAGGTAGGTTCCATAAAGTTCCGCGAGACTTCCTCCTAAGTGTGTATAGAATTGCAATCCTAAAACCTTATTGCCCTCTAAATAAATTGTCCTAGCATAGGGTTGAAACCCAGCAACTGAATCAGTGCAAGAGATCACACTACAATGAAACTTTGCTTCGTGGCCTACATAGCGATCAGAATAAAATTACAGACCAATTATTCCATTGGAGAGCAGGGGTGGAATTATTTTTTGCTAATCATATAGCCAGTTGCTGGGAGGCATGCATGCATGCATTTAAAGAACAGTCTTGATAATTGGTGATAATAGCAAGGTATTCATAGTATCAAAGCTACATTAGCAGTATATTCAGCTGTACACCAGCTGACTCTGAAGTTTCTTCTGAAATGTAATGGACTCCTAGTTTTGTCTTCATCTTTTCTGTGGTCATATCCCCACCAGCGGGTTGCATTGCTGCAGCCAAAGCGATATCTCATACAGCCCAGGTGTAGTATGGATTGTCCAACTCAACTCACTTTGACAGTCTTCCATCCACCAGAAAACTATGTCAGTCTGTTGCAATAAAAACAACAGAGTTGGGAGGCATCTTAAAGACTAATAAATTGAAGCAAGGGGGAAGCCATTCCCAAAAGGAGTCTAATACCGGACTCCTGATGCAAAACATAGGACTGTCACAGACATTTTAGTTTTCAGACATGTAGTGATGAGTGCTTGACCTGTACACTAATATAGTGTATTATATTCATGTTAGTCCCTCCCTCCCCCCACATCTTGTCATCTTACATCTTACATATTGTGGGAGAAGGCCTTCTTAGTGGTTGCCCAAAGTAGTTAGATAAACACCCTTCCTACACTCTTTCTGTAATTAGGTGAAGACCTTTCTGTTGTCTTAGGTCTTTGAAGATTGATTGTTCAGGCAGCATGGAAGATGTGCTGAATGTTTACGTTTAGTGTGCGTTCATGCGTGCTGTAGTGTCTTTTTTGGTTTATTTTCATTTACTTTTATTTTAAAATTTTAATTAGTGTTTAACTTTTTTGTTTTGTGAATTTTGACTATTTTTAAAGCTCTTAGACACTTTGCAGAATTGCAGAAAAGGTGGAACATAAATACTAATAATACTAATACTGATTCTAATAACACATTTTCATATCAAGTAATATTACAGTTATTCAGTATGAAATAAATAAAAAAATGCTCCTCTATGAACATCAAAATTACATGTAAGTCCATTTCTTTTGTTGTGGAGGGGATTCTGTATAGTATTAGTGTTCTGTATAGTATAGTATTGTCATCATTTTTGCCATTACCCTGCCTCTCCCTAGGGATCAAGGTGGAGGGAAAACAGGTTAAAATACAGCAACACATACTGGTTAAAGTGTTGAACTGAATCTTGGGAGAACCAGATTCTAATCTACTAAGCCATTTAACATACCAGATGCTGCTTTCTCTCTCTGCTTGACATACCTGACAGAATTGCTATGACAATAAAGTGGAAAGAAACAGAAACATGTACAATGCCTTGGAGGAAATCAACTTACAGCAGGAAGATACTACCTGAGTTGCTGAGTTAACATTTGTGAGGGGTACCACACCTGTCTTTTTCCATCTGTGCCTCTTCCTGATGCTACTGCTTCTCATCCCATCCAGGAGCTGGATGACTCTGTGCTAGTGTTGGCCAGATCTCTATTGCCAAATCTATTGGCTAGTTCTGAATATTCAAGAGTGTCTATTTGAAAATGTATAAAGTGCATTTGAACAAGGATAGAAGTAATCATGGGGAAAATAAAAGTGATTGAACACTGGAATAAATGTGGATGCAGAAGTGATGTGGAAGGTTATTACTCAAAACTCTAGTTTCCATTTTGTAAAGAGCTTATAAAAGCAGAAAGTGCGACCTTAAAGTTTGAATCATCAACATCATCTACTTTAGAAATCAAGCATGTTTTGCTTCCCACTCCTAAAAAGATCCCAGTATCCTTTGATATAACCTGCTGTACCTTTTTTTATCATCCCTATAAAAATCCTGTAAGTAAATGCGGTATTGCATCCATATACTACGTGGTATTTGTGGTTCACACTTTCCGCTGTCCCCAGGGAACTAGAGGCATCTGCTTTAGCTTTACACATTGGACAATTAATTAATTGTTAAATTATAAGTAATGTTAACCATTAAAGGATTTTATAAAACTATTTAGAAATATGTGTTATCCTTACTAAATTTTGAAATTTAATTTCCTATTGGTATTTATGTTTGGTTTTAGTATTGCCCGTTAAAAAGACCATTTAGTGCAATATAAAGGCCAAAATGCCAAGGGCTTTTTACAAAATAGGTTAATCTTTAAAGGCTTTTAAAAGACTGTATATGCAGACCCGTCTTTTCCTTTGTCTATTGATATTGGAAAGACATACTCCCTCAGCCTGAAGAGGAAAGCAGTGGAACCATCCTTTGATAAAACCTGCCAAAAGAACACAAGGATAGTGCCATTATAACTGGAATCAGCTGAAGGCCCAAAACAAAAACAATCTTTAAGAATCTCTATAGAAGTTATGTAACAAAGTTGTTATTGGAGCAGAAGGCTAGAATGCTAAAAGAAGAAGAAGAAGAAGGAAATGGCAGGGGAAATAAAATATTTGGCCAGATGTGGCAGGCAGTTGCTGTTTCCAACCAGATAGTGAGCAATGGGACATTTCACTTGGTTTGTTCTGTAGTCTGCTCTCTAGGCTTGGAGACATAAAACATTGAATCAAGGAATGTCCAATTAGTGTTCTATTTCAGAAACAAACTCATGAGCAAGGAAGAATGAATTCCCTTCATTGCTGGTCTCTAAACATGGAGACAGAAAGCAAATGGGTCTCTGAACACACTTGGTCAGTGGATGGCACAGGAGACCCCTGAGAGCCATGTGTGAACCACAGGAGGTTCGCATGTGTGTAAGGACATTGCTATTAATTAAAGAGGTTCCCCAAAGTCCACTTTGGGAAGACCTAAAGTGGACCCAGAGGTAGTATTTTCGTCCTTTTAAGGTTTTTTTTAAACAGCGTGGTCAAAGAAAGGAATAAAAATGGAAGGGTGTAAAACAATAGTCATGGAATAGAATAAAAATTAAGATAGACATATTTAATATATACGGCAATCTATGTTGTAGTGAAGTGGTATAAAGAATACTCACATTTCTTATTTTCAATGAGTAAGGATATAGCATTGAGATGCTATACTGACAAAAGTGGTACACTGCAACAAGAGCCTACACATCTGGGAGGTTTTTTCTTTTACAAAAAGTATTTTTCTCACTCTGTGTGTGTGTGTGCTGCACTTTCAAAAAAAGAAAACAAATAATTTAAAAATACAGAATCATACCCTGTGTGTTGAAAACATTTGCAATTTTATAATCATTCTTTCAATCGAGAATGAAATATTCTAGGCCTATCAGGAATATTTTGCAAACCCAAGGAACTATGGGTTTCCCCCTTCCTCCATGGCACTTCTCCTGTTTCAGTCTGCCCATGTAGTGGTTCCAACTCACCATTTTTATCACAAGTGAATGCAGCATTTTCCCCAAGTATTTAATAGAATGCCTAAGCTTGCTATAATGTAATGAAAAATGCTCACTAATATAGAAAGAGAGCCAATGGGTGCTCTTTGTTGGGGTCCCACACATTTGAAGCTGGCCTGATAAGAGGCTTGTTTATGTCACAGATTTAACTATGGATCAGACATTAAAACATACCTTAACTAGCTGTGATGGAAATGGCTGTAACAAAACATTCATTAATAGTGGACTTCAATTAGATAATTCCCTATTGAGACCAGAGCTTAGAGAAGCAAATAGTTATGTGTAATAGACATGGTTTGTTTTTTTGATAAAGGTACATGCATACACACAAGTCTCCCCAAAATAAATATTTTTGAAATCATGAATGAGCATGACTTGTTATGAAAAATGTGGCACCTCTTCAATTCATTCATTAGAACAGAGGTGAGCAAACATAGCCCTGAGGCTTCATGTGATTTTCAAATATATTTTTGTGACTTTTGATCACTTCCCAAACTTTCTGGCTCTCTCTTTTTCCTTGTGGAAAAAGGGTTAATTGCATCTCCTGGAAATCACCAAGAGTAGGAACCAAGGTCACCTTTGAATTATGTTGCAGACTTCCCAGTCATCCATCCTCCACCTTAAGATCAGAAAAAGTTTAAAGTTTTCAGACAAAATAGATTTCCAGTCATTATCTTTTGAGGAGGATTTTTTGGCATCTTGTATGGCCCCTGGAGGGTCTTTGAAGCAGCACCTCCCCCCTCCCCCCCTGGACCCACAACGGTTGTCCACCCTGCCTTGAGAATATCAAAAAGTAAAAATGTTGCCTTCTTGTTACTTGAAATAAAGAAAGCAAGATGAGTAACATAATTACTTTGAATCCATGATTTGTAAACTCTAATTGAAATGTATAGTATTCTCATCCTTGCATCCTGTCCTGTAAACAAGAATGTCGTGATTAGTTAAAACTAGAACTAATCAAAAGTCAGGAACCATGTAATTAAAACTCTACCTTTATTGGATTTTAAAGAGTTACCCCATGACATAGGAAATATTTAAAGGAATAGCTTATTTAGCTAATTTGTATGTGAGCAAAAAGCTTAGAGGACTACTAGCCGAAATTAACTATAAGGCCACCCACTGAGATTACCTCGTAAAGGATCCTGATTGCTCAGCTTCATTCTCTGCAACTGTTCAATAACTCTAGATAAATGCATAACTAAAAGCTCTATTACACTAATAATTTGCACAAAGATAGATGTGAGGGACATCATGCTGGGTTAATTTGTCATCCCTGCTGCAAACTTCTAGAGAAGGGGCTTTTTAGTGAGGCATTGTGTTAATATGTTGTTCCACTGAGGACAAGTTAGAGCAATAAGATGATTTGGATGCTTAATCTCTTAAAGAGGAATAAAAATGCCTTGGGGAAGAAATGCTACACAGAAGACTGGGGATGATTAATAGTAAAGTGGACAGAGATTTAAAGTTACACTAAAAAAAAAGAGGCTTCGTTCACATACACACAACACATCACACCACACCCACATTACAGGAAAAGAAGGAAATACATTTTGAACACACCATTATATATAAAATAATAACATAACATGAATACTCTTACAACATGAAAATTTAGCCTGTTCTTTTGCTGGTTATAGATTCAGTTTCATTGCTTTGCTTTGATGTGTCAATGGGGTTAAATAGATTTAATGCTAATTTTCCTTGTATGCTAAATTTTCTGTTCACTTCAGGCATTCACAGTAAAGTATATCATTCCGGTATGTCCAGAAACCCATGTTTAAGCACCAGACCTCAGGATTTCTAACCTATCATATTGGTAGAATCTTGAATCACATTTTTTGTGTATCAGGAGCAACTTGAGAAACTGCAAGTCGCTTCTGGTGTGAGAGAATTGGCTGTCTGCAGGGACAGATATTTTGATGCTTTACCATCTTTGTGGGAGGCTTTTCTCATGCTCTTGCACGGGGAACTGGAGCTGACAGAAGGAGCTCATGTGCACTGTCCCCGGATTTGAATCTCTGACTTGTTGGTCTTCAGTCCTGCCGGCACAAGAGTTTAACCCATTGCGCCACTGGGTGCTCCTATAAATCACATTAATGTAACTAATTGCCATGTAGTTTTAGTTTTAGTTATAGTTTTACATCCATTTTGTCTTCACAACTGGATGAGCTAGGCTGAAAGGTAGTGAACTGGACATCTTCTTGTCTATTCTGATATTTCAATATTCATAACCCACTGTCTTTCCATTTATGACTTTTATATCTCATTTTGTTCGTATCCTAGCTATCCATATTGGACTTTCTTGTCTTCAGCAGAATTGCTGCATCATTTAGTTCATATCACAACCTGATATAAAACTTTTAAGTAGCTTTTAGAGTATTCGGTGCCTTTTCTTTTCATTAATCTGTAAATATTACATGTCTGTATAGGAAATTACATTCAATCAATTCAAATTCTAAAGCTAAAGTGTTGAGAGCCAGTTGTTCTAATGTTGGCTACAATTATGTGGGACCCTGGTTCAACTCTCTCATTAGCCATAGAAATCCATCTTTCCCTTCTTCTCTTCTCTTCCCCCCCCCAACCACCCCTTTCCCTTCCCCCCTATGTTTTTAATCCCTTTTCCTACTTTTAAAAAATGTAATTTGGAAACTTTTAATAAAAAATATTTTTAAAAAGAAATCCCACTGGTTGACCTCTAACCAGTCACCCTCTTTCAGCTTCAGAGGAGGACAATGCCAGATCTCCTCTGTGCAAATCTTGCTCACAAACTGCTATGAAGCAATTTTATTCAAATGCATTGAACAGGTATTGTAAGCTACTTTGGAACAATCTTTGGATTGTTGTTTCAAATTTGCATGGGTGAAAGGTACAGTGGGGACCATGCTTTTCCATGCAGGTTGCAATTTACCTCCCACAGTAGTCTGTGGAAAGTCCCCACTGGTTTTAATAGAATTACACCTTAATTCTGTATTTTTAATCTGTTCATTCAGAGTCCTGTTCTCTACCTCTTGAATTACATTACATATAGGAGTTCAAGTTCCCTTCAAACATCCTGGCATCTTGCCAGCTTTTCTTATTAAAAAGTCACTCTTCTTATTTCTGATCAACACAGCTGTTGTACTGCATTTGAAAGCATTTCACATCAGCCACCATGGTGGCTTATTCAATTAGTTCTCTAATACGGCCATTTTTTAAAAGTACTTTTTTGGTACAAAGGATGGGATCTATCTTGCATAATTTGAACTGGCATTTGCATTGCTTTAATGTTACGAGTGAAATTGCAGATCACAGAGAGCTAAAACATCTCAAAAAGATTGAAAGGGAAGCATCTGAGGGAATGAACTACAACAGTGTTTCCACTTAAATGCCTTTTAACAAATAGCTTCCTATTTCTAGTAAGGTTAAGTCTTTTCTTTTAAAAAAATAGAGCTGATAGAGCATTCTCTTGCTTCTTCATGACTAAACTGTTTTTTTTTTGGGGGGGGGGAGGAATGCATGCTTTATGAGATTGTTAATAAACTTAGGTCCAAGATCATATCCACTAGTAGTACAGCATGAAATTAATCTAAGACTATAATAATGTATTATGCTGTTGTGCAACTCATCATCCTGTTGTGTCATTTATCCAAGCCTCTCCATTGGCATCCCCTTGTCATGAAGGAGAGGCTTGCTGGCGGTGGCATAATAATCTCTGGTAGGGCCTTCCCATGCCAGACAGGTCACATCTGAAGGGTCTGACAAAGAGCGTCTAAGGGCAGGATGGGCTCTCTAGCCTTTTGGCAACCATCCTAAGAGAAGGAAAACTCTAAATTCAAATCTGGGCAGATGGTGCTCATCTATCCCTGTAAGGTCAACCATCTAAGAGAAGGTAACTCTAATCAAACCTACGACCTGAGGACCTCGCTGCCACCGTCCAAGCTTGCTAGGCCCTGGCAGATGAACCTTTGGTTTAAAGAGTGAGGCTAGTTCTGTGCATGCTGCACTGCACCAGGAAAATCCATTACACAGGCTCGAAGGACACATCCAACTTTCTTAGTCATCAACACGCTTGTAGAAAGCGTGGGAAGAGTCCTTCCTGAATCTTCATTCGCGAAGAAAAGCCAACAAGAAGATTTTTAGAGCTTTATAGAAAGTGTTACCTGATAACCAGTAATTGTGGAATCGCTTAAGGGTCTGTGCCAACTTTCCTTACTCAATCACCCAAGAAAATTCAGTGACTTGTTACATCAGAGTTACACAACAAAATTCCAACCCAAGAGATCTTTCTCTATATCTTTCCCCTATGAAACAAAAAGAAAAAAGTTCTAAGAGCAGTTCTTGTGTCACCTGAATGATAGAATTGTTGCCTATGAGCCCATGCCATCCTAAAATGTCCCCATAGTTTCAGAGTAGCAGCTTTCACTGAAAGTTTTTTATTTGGTTATTGCAGAGAGTTGTCATAGCGAGTATTATGAGTATGAAGGGAAGTCCTGGGAGTATAAGAAGAGTTTGGTTCTGATATCACCTCAACCTTGTATTCATCTAGTAGCCTAAGGGCTGAATTAGGTGAAATGACAACAATTATTTATCAGGTTCAGGTCTAGGCTGTTTGGCTGAATGTATCCCCTTGTACAAACCTGCCTGGGCCCTGAGATCATCAGGAGAGGCCATTTTCTCAGTCCCACCTCCATCCCGAGCTCAGTTGTTGGGAATGAGAAAGAAGGCCTTTTTGGTGGCTGGAACTCTCTGCCCAGAGAAGTCAAAATGGACCCCTTCCTGCTGTCCTTCCAGTGACAGACTAAAACCTTTTTATTCAGACGGGCTTTTTAAGACAAATGTTTTAAAGATCAAGACAGGGGTGCTGTGGTTTTTAACTTTTAATATGTTTTAATGGATTTTACCTCTGCTTTTTAAATACTGTTTATATTTAATTCTGTTTCAATGTTTGCATAATTGTATATTTAAACTGTAGGCTAATGCTTTTATGTTAAGCCACTTCGAGTCTCCTTCAGAAGAGATAAAGCGGGGTATGAATAAAAAGTATAGTAGTAATAATAACTACCCTAGTCTTATAGAAAGAAAGGGGTGTAATATTCACTGGGAAAGAGAGTGTTACTCACAGCTGCCAAATTTCTTTGTCACTTATGGCTGGACTGGCCTCAATCTTCCCTCTCCTTGGTGCCATTCTCTTCACATATAGTTCCGGAAAGGAGCTCATTAGATAAAGATACAATGCTTAAGAAGTAGGACTGTTATAAAATATGCTGCAGGTAGTAAGAATTTTGCACTTCTCACTTTTGCATTCCTGTTACGATTAAAACACATATACACTTCCCTGTTCCGTAACTAACCTTAAAGCAATGCTACACTATTGATCAATGGCTAGTGCAATAGAGCTTTCTTCCCTTCCCCTTAAGCTGTGCGTAACACAGAAAAACAGCTCCAGAGGGTGTCTCTGCCATCTAGAACTGATTCTGGAGGTGCATGGGGTGTTGTAAGGCAGGGCACTGCCAGACATGACATAAATGTGTGCTGAAGTGAATTTTAAAAACCCACTTTGACATGGGTTAAAGTCCCCCCCCCCAAACAGGCTTTCCCAGTGGGAGAGGGTCTACATGCAGTATGCAACCACCCCAAGGCCACCCAAAATAATGCTTTAAAAGTTTTAAAAACTTACTGAGCTATCATTGTGCTCCTCCTCACACCCTCCTGATATGAGGAAATGATGCAGCAGGAGACAAAGGGAGGAGCGAACCTGAAAAACCAAAATAACTGTGTGGATTGGGCTCGGGGATCTTGTGGCATGGTCTCTGGGCCCAATCCACACTGGGCCCATACCTGGTAACATCCGGATCTTACCAGGTGTTTAATTAATTCAGAACTAAGCAGAGAAACCTGCTTAGTTCAGAACTAAGCAGGGAAACCCTGGTTTATTCCAAATTAATTCAGTTCTACCAGAGATTTCATTTGGATGCCTTTGGTAAAACCAAGACAGGTCCCGGTTTTTGGGCCCGTCTGGATGGGCCCACAATCATCTATGCTATGCGTCTGCTAATGGAAGGAGGTCCTACAGCAGAACCACACTTTGGATTTTAGCCTGTGTGAATAAGGGAGATCTATATTTCATTAGACAACTTTGCCACTGTCACATCTAATTGTGATTGTGCAAAGCTGCTGACTCTACTTTAAAATTCAGTCTGCAGTGCGAAGCTTATCGATAGATATCAAAATTAACCTATCTTGCAGAATTACTGTAATGCTTACATGGATCAAATAGCATAGAGTTTCAAATTTTTATTCTGTGTTAGTGACAGGATTGTAAAATAAGGACCTTATAGAGAATGAAGTTTTGAAGCTCTCTGGTATTTGATAAACATTATCAATGTCAGCACTACAAATCTGCATTCAGTTTTGTTATCTATAAAATATTTCTTGCAGATTGAGTTTAAAAGTGCAGTCAATAGTTTTGCATAATCACAATTAGATGTGAAAGTGGCAACCCCATCTGTTCACATCTGGATTTCCCTCATGTGAGGTAAGTATTTCAACTCTAGGCAAGATATTTGAAATGGATGCTACATCACCTGTCACCATCCCAATCTATGCACATTACTATATTGGTGCTGTTTGTAGAACACAAAAGGTGAGCTAAAGGCTCCTGTAGCCTTCTTACCCATTTAAAGCATGCAGAAGTTGTAAAATTTGTCAGATTCCGATACCTCTGATATTTGAACAGTAGATAGGGTAACTTGGCTTGTATATCTCCTAGGGAAAAAATCTAGTAAAGCTGCATTTGGTCTAGTTTGACACAAGCAGTGCCATGAGGAAAAGTTGGAAAACGGGAAGATACAATGTAATGCCCAAGTGTGGAGGGGAAAGGTTATGCACACTGTTCGATGCTAAGATAATTCCAATGAAGTTAGGGTTAGTAATAATAATAATAATAATAATAACAACAACAACAACAACAACAAAATGACAAAAATGAAGGAAAAGTCAATAGGCAGAAGACCTGTTATGGTTCACAAACGGAACACTGAAGAAGGAGATAGAAGGCCTGATTCTTGCAGACCAGGAGCAAGCCATCAGAACAAATACAATTAACTCCAGGATTGAAATAATCAGCTAATGACTCAAAATGCAGACTGTGCAAGGAAGCTGATAAAACCATAGATCATATCCTCAGTTGTTGGAAGAAAATCGCTCAGACGGACTACAAACAGAGACACAACTCTGTGGTCCAAATGATTCATTGGAACTTATATCACAAGTACCACCTGCCAGCAGTAAAGAACTGATGGGATCATAAACCTGCAAAGGTAGTGGAAAATGAACATGCAAAAATACTGTGGGACTTTTGAATCCAGACTTACAAAGTTTTGGAACACAATACACCAGACATCACGATTGTGGAAAAGAAAAAAAGCTTGGATTATTGATGTCGCCATACCAGATGAGAGCCGAATTGACGAAAAACAACAGGAAAAACTCCGCCATTATCAAGACCTCAACAACAAACTGTAAAGGCTCTGGCATAAACTAGTACAGGTGGTCCCAGTGGTAATCGGCACACTGGGTGCCATGCAAAAAGACCTCAGCTGGCATTTGGAAACAAAATCACAATCTGTCAACTGCAAAGGGCCACCTTACTTGGATCTGCACGCATCATTCGAAAATACATCACACAATCCTAGATGCTTGGGAAGTGTTCAACTTGTGATTTTGTGATACGAAATTCAGCATATACAGGTATATCTTGTTTGCTGTGACATACTGTGTTTTTGTGTCAGTAAAATAATAACAACTTTACTTTTAGACCTGCCTCAATCTACCTGAAGGGACCTGGGGCGGCTTACATAGGGCCAAGCCCAACAGAAGTTAGAACATAATACATTAAATTGCATATCAACAAAACGATAACAAAAACAATATAATGAAATAAATAACAACATTAAACAGTATATAAAACAACATCACAACCAAAAAACCAGAAGCAAAGTTCAATGTTTTGTCATGAGTGGGCGGACTGGTTGACTCCTGAATCTCCTGCTACAGGGGCAGCAAGTCCACACAGCAATTTTCTACCTTTCCACACACAGACAATCCAAATTAAGAATGAGTCCTAGTATAGAGTTCAGAATAACAGAGGTCTAGTTGAGCTCATAGCATCTTCAGGATGGGCGGCAGGAAGAGCCAGAGTAGATTTGCCACCATGAGACAAAATGTAGACGGCTGCAGTATGAAGAACAGATAGTGTTTCTACTACCACTTCTCTTTTTCTCATAAAAATATGCTTTGGTTTTTAAAATGGGTGAAATTCCCTGAAATTATCTGTTTCTAATCCATTGAGATCACTGACATTATATGGAATGCAGTAACATGTGGCTATAGATGATCTATGTCCAGGATCCTGTACTTCACAAGGGTAACCCTCCACATACACAATTTTTGCATATGAACATCCTAGCTGACCGTTTCAGGATGTGGGGAGAACTGCTATAGCCATTCACTCGAAAGGGAGTGAGGAAGTGACTAGTGACCAAGCTGCCAAATGGCCACTTCTGCATCAGAAAGGTCTGTGGGGCTTTAACAAATACGTTTGTTTCCCGTGGAGTGTGGTCCAGAACTACTGGCTGTGATGTCCACGTTCTTTATTATGAACGATTTATTAATGGAAAAATATTCATAGTCCAACCTGCATGGAACAAAGGGCAAGTAAAAGGACCTTTGCATTTGTTTCATTAAGCTTCCTCTATAGTATCAGTGAGACAGGGGTGCATATTTTTAGCTCTTCTTTTGATATTGGCTTACAATCTTCATTCAACTTTGCTGTGTACTGCCAATTTGTGTATTGCCAGATTGTCTATACATTCTGCTCCTTCAATATATTAAGCATACTTCGAGACTAATGCAATATATTTCCCTGTACACAGCGTGACTTTCATAACTTTTTATCGAAGCAGTTCTTTGTGGTTTACAAGTGCAGTATATGGGCGTAGATAGTCATAAAAGTTTAATAGGGCTGGCCAAGAGAGGATGGCTATATACTTTAGTCAGAAATAAATTGTAATATGAGAGAAGCTATTTTGTACAAATCCAATACTCTTCTGTGATTCAGTGTGCTAAAATGAAAGAAAGTCAGCAAAATATAAACATTTTCTAGACATGATCAGCTTTATAGTACCACAATGGTAAATTTGTGGTATGGAATTCAGATAAGTTTTCCAAGGGATTGTTTTCATTTTGAATATATGTATTATTTTTAACCAGAATTTAGAGTGAAATACTATTTTTTCAGGGACACAGGTTTTCTTTTTCCAGCTATCAGGGCAACTGAGATATGGAATGCTATCTCGGATATGATTGTTTTCATAGTTTTGGTAGAGAGGGGGGAAATTGAGCAGTGCCCAAAGGGAGAAAATGAAAGTAAAACTATATACAAATACTGTGTTAAGTTAGCAAATGCTAATTCAAAATGCTCTCTGTACCTCAACACTACATTACCACATGGTACTACTAAAATGGGTGTCTATTACTTTTTGATACATTGCCTTCTATCATATTTCATCTGCAAATATCAACCAATTTCTACGTGCTTTGCCATTGCTATTGTCACCCGGATCTTTTGAAACAGATGTTGAAGGAGGTGGAAAACTGTTGTTCATCTTAAACAGAAACAAGATGGAAACATGGGCAGCTAGTTCCTCCAATCTCACTGGTGTGATGAGTCCACTAGTCCATTCTCGTTCACTAGTCCACTACATTTCAGCGTAAATCCAGGATTTAATATTGAAAACATTTTTGGAAAACAGCTGCCTAGCTTTAAAAATATCAGGTGAAAACCTGAGTGGATTCACATTTCCTCTGACATCAGAACTAACAGCCCAGACATAGAATAGACTTTGACAAACCACTGTTGCTTAGGATGCATCTACACTATCGAATTAATGTAGTTTGACGCCACTTTAACTGAAATGTCTTAATGCTCTGTTAGTGCATCATCAAGCTAAAAGTTCCAGGATTCCATAGCATTGAACCATGGCAGTTAAAGTGGTGCCAAACTGCATTAATTCTTCAATGTAGATTCACTCACAGTCTCAAACCCTGAGTATCCCAAGCATGAAAATAATAACAGTCCTACTTGTAAAATTGCTTTCCACAGGATGATGCCCTCACACTACCATCATAAAAGGTTGTATGAAGTATCATTCTTCCATATCTTTATTAGGTGGAAATTCTCCATAAGCTATGACGTATGATGGCAGCATATATCCCTTTCACAGTACACATTCATATTGCTTTTTATATCAGTATAACTGTCATAGGATCTATCATAATGATTTCTGAGATTTGCAATTTCATAAGGTGTCATGAATTTTCTCCTTGGGACCTCTAGTGCCACTCCAAAGTACATTTCCAGAATTCTGCAGTATTCAGTCATGGTAGTTAAATATGCTTAAATGTATGTTGTATTTAAAAATACCATAGTGGTGTTTTCAAGAAAGAGCGATATCTGCTGGAATTAATCTGTAGTCCAGTCCTTGGATAATACAGCATCTGTAGAGCAGTTAATCCACTGTAAGCAAACTGTACTGTGACTACTAATTTCATTGAAGTAGAGTACTAGGGTTTAAAAAGAGTTTGCTCACATGAACAAGTGACATCACTGAAATGCACCAGTGTACTTCACTGCCTCATTCATTGCTTTGAGATATCTAAAGGCAACTGCACTAACAGCAATAACCCAATTGCTTTTCCTGTTAAGATTTTATCTGTGAATCCTTAACATGTTAAGTTACCAAAAAATAGGATATCTAAAACATTTGCCTAGGAACGTTTCATTTTTCACATAGAAAAGATAGAATATGAATGTTGGTTTACATGAAAACAAATATCCTTAAAATAATATTCCTCCACTGTACAGAAAAAAGTGACATAAACAAAGCCTGAAAAAGGGCCATAATTATGTTATTGCCCATTTATAGCTCAAAATAAAATGGGTCCCCATGTGCCAACCAGAATTATGCAGAATGTCAATTAAATCAACTGTAATCTCCCAAATACATTTTTTATTGCTGGTTTCATTAGAAAGGCTCTTAAGGTAATGAATACTCGTCACTTTTACCAAGAACTGCTGGCTCCTTTATAAATGATGACCACTAAAAATGCAGGAAAGACATTTTAAAATCTGGATGCATTTAAGCTCTGCATCTATACTTGTAGTGCTGTAGAATTTAATATGACCCGATAGACTCTGAAAATCAGTACAGGAAACATGAGCATCATATTTTACAAAATATATATTTGGGGAAAGGGCTTTCTTAATAGAGATGTATGAAAATAATTAGAGGTACAATGAATTTTAAATATGTGTATCCAAACCCAAAACTCTATTCCTTATAATGTCTTTTGTTTTTCTTTCCTATAGCAAGTCCACATGCAACACCATCGACTCTTCATTTTCCAACATCACCCATTATTCAACAGCCTGGGCCATACTTCTCACACCCAGCAATCCGCTATCATCCTCAGGAGACTCTGAAAGAGTTTGTCCAACTTGTCTGCCCCGACGCTGGTCAGCAGGCTGGACAGGTGGGGTTCCTCAATGTAAGGAAGCCATTTCTCTTTTATTTCCTATATGATTTATTGTTACTGTATCAAATAATCATGCTGCCAGAGTTGGTGGTGGAGGAGATGGGTTTAAGACACATCTATGACCAATTATGTACTGCTGCAAGAAAAAATATATTGTGGGACATGAATGAGCCCACGTTTAAGAGGTTTAAGACCTAATGATTGTTCATGGGGTTAGATTTACGAGATTTGCATATGCTTAATGATGGCTAGCTTGTGCCCATCACATATTTTTTTAATTTGCTAATATATATAATATATAATTATCAGTTAGACATAAAACCAGGTGCATTGATTGGTCAGTGAGTCTTTGAACAGTAGCTTTCTAAACACAGTTTTATTGAAAATGTTACAAGTAAGCTCAAGACATCATGGCAATAATGGCCATCAGATGCAATGCTATCACAAAGTGTTTCACAAGTTACAATTGTGTAAAGAAGGGAACGAGACAAGAAAAAACAGACATATACTTCTATTGTTTACATAGACTTTCAACATAACTCTGATGCATTAAAAATGGAAACACTAAAACAAGACAAGTCAAAGTGCCATCCATGTAATGCTTAATCATATTTATGTGCAAACAAGTTATGTATGTTACATGGAGATCTCTTTTGGCGTTCTTCTTGCTCACGATCAAAGAAAAGCAGTAGCTTGTATTGGTGGTTCTAGTGCTATTGGGGTGATAAATTCATTCTGGGGTTCAGTTAAAACTTTAAAGAAACTACAATTTCCCAAAATAAGTTCAGCACTCTCTTTAAAGTTGGGACTAAAATCCAGATTGGTAGCGGGGAAGATGGCCATGGGGGAGGGGGGACAGTACTTTGGGGCTACTGTGATGTAGTCTACAATGATGAATACTCACATACTTAGATTTCCATCTGCATGTCATCTTATAATGGCCTATTAGAGAGGAGTGCAGATATCCAGGAAGGAACATTAAGCAGGTGATTGAGTCTACATGGCTGGGAGAAAAGGCCAGGAGTTCTTCAATTTTCAGGGTATAAGGTTCTTGCTCCTAAAAGAGTAGGTATAAAAGTTCCCTAATATTTTCAAGACAAGAGCTAAAAGGGCCTCACTGTATGGTCTCAATATTTACTTTGTGTAATATCTGATCATAGTCAAATTATAGGTTGACAATTGATAGGGAATCTGACAATAAAATGACAACATCACATACAATATAAGTGCAATCTCCTCTTAGTTTTACCTTCCATGATTCGAAAGGTAAATTATTCAGCTTCATCCTTTTTGACAGGAAAGTGTAACTAAAAATGATGACCTTGTAATTTTTACTAATTATGTCTTCAGACAGGAAAGTAAGAAACAGCTGTTTCAGATCAGCCACATTCACTTTTTTTTAAAAAAGGCTTTCCTATAGCACTTTAGATTAAGTTGACCAGAACTTGAACTCAAGGAGATAAAAGTACAGTTCCTTATGGTTTGTTATTGCTAAAAGCTGTTATCTTTCCCTTATCTCTCTGAAAAATTAAACAATGTTCCAAGATTATGGTTGAGCAACCTCAGGTTGTTGCTTTTCTCAAAGAAACTTTAAGAATTATCTTCATGGGGATTGGAATAACATTTCATTGGTATGCAGAAATGATTGACTCTGTTTACAGCTTTATCTAAAAATAAGGCTTAGATATCTTGCAAACAGTAAGGCACTTAACTGAAGAATAATGATTGGTGTTGTTGTTTTTACTCTTTATGTTTCCAATATGCATCATTCCTGAAAGTATAAATGGCTGCTTTTAGCACCCAATTTGTTAGCTGTGTCCGATAAAGCTATATCTGACACTATGACCAATGCTTTTGATCCAGACCCTGGAGCTGGACCTGAACAGCTACAGACATAAGGAAAATAGCCATGAACATTACATTGTTATAAAACAGTGCCTGCCGTATCATTAGAACTGTTTTCTGTAGTAATGATCAAGCTTCTGCTTTTCAGTGCTTTGCACAAGGTATAGCATGAGCAAAGCAATACCTTTGGAATTTCTTTGTACCTTTATGAAATTGGATCTAGAGGAACTTAACTTCGGAATAGGTATACAGAGAATTGCACGCCTACTTTCTTTGTTCTCACACAGCATCCCAGTGCAAGGTCTGATCCAATACAATTCTGTATAATTCAGTCATTATTTTAACTATTACCCAAACTGTCATTAAAATGTTTCTGTAGACATTAAAAAATATTTTTTATTAATAGCAATTTGCTTATCTTATCCCAAATCATGTGCTTTGTCATAAACTGGCAAGGATTAAAAATAGATGGGCAAAATGGTGTAGACACATTATAGTAAAAGAACAAGCTCACACACCATTTACTCCATGTTAGACCCCCCCCCCCATTGCTGCATCTGTTTATTTGACATGGATTCTGGTGGTTTTTCTTTTAATCAAAGTGCCTATAGGATTCATAACATCCATTAAAACGATACATTTTGACAAAAAAACAAACCCAAGAAACAGCTGCTTCATTTCCTTCTCATACATAAAACAAATAATGCTCTTAAGCATTATTGGTGTTGAATGCCTAAAATCAGATAACTGTGATTTGTCTATGCAATGTTAGAAAAAATATTTTCTTCAGTGGATTCAGGTGAAAAGTGGTTGAGTGTGATAGCTCTTTCATTTGTTGAAACATCTAACAACACAAATGTTTGAGGTTTTGACTTCTTCATGTGTTAATTCTGAACTGCAAATCCCTTAGTCACCTTGATCAACAGAATTTCTCAAATGAAATCAAAGAATATGACAGAAGTGATTCATATATTTGAACCCTTGTGAAAACACAATGTTGGAAAATTATTCCTG
The DNA here is from genome assembly GCA_030556195.1 of Anolis apletophallus. Classification (NCBI taxonomy): domain Eukaryota; kingdom Metazoa; phylum Chordata; class Lepidosauria; order Squamata; family Anolidae; genus Anolis; species Anolis apletophallus. Next base: position 96,359,118 of record JARBWK010000005.1, read on the forward strand.
GAGGGTCGGGCCCTTAGGATGTTATTGGGAGATACCTGTTCGACCCCACAAGCATTGTCTTGTGGAGTCCCACAGGGTTCAGTACTGTCCCTGATGTTATTTAACATCTACATAAAGCCGTTGGGGGAGATCATCCGGAGTTTCAGAGTTATCTGTATGCAGATGACATCCAAATCTGTCACTCCTTCCCACCTGTTACTAAGGAGGCAGTCCAGACCTTGAACCGGTGCTTGGCTGCTGTGTCGGACTGGATGAGGGCTAGCAAATTGAAGTTGAATCCAGACAAGACAGAGGTCCTCCTGGTCAGTCAAAAGGCCGAACAGGGCATAAGGTTACAGCCTGTGTTAGATGGGGTTACACTCCCCCTGAAGACACAGGTTCGCAGCTTAGGAGTGATCCTGGATTCATCGCTGAGCCTGGAACCCCAGGACTCAGCGGTGGCCGGGAGAGCTTTTGCACAATTAAAACTTGTGCGCCAGCTGCGCCCATACCTTGGGAAGTCTGACTTGGCCACAGTGGTCCACGCTCTGGTTACATCCTGAATAGACTACTGCAACGCACTCTACGTGAGGCTGCCTTTGAAAACGGATCAGAAACTTCAGTTGTTCCAACGGGCAGCAGCCAGAATGCTAACTGGGGCGACATACAGGGAGCATACCACCCCCCTGCTGTGTCAGCTCTACTGGTTGCCTGTCCATCTCCGAGCCCAATTCAAAGTGCTGGTATTGACCTATAAAGCTCTATATGGTTCTGACCCAGCTTACTTGTCTGAACACATCTGCCTCTATGTCCCATCTCACAGTCTAAAATCATATGGGGAGGCCCTGCTCTCGCTCCCGCCAGCATTGCAAATGTGGCTGGTGGGGACGAGCTACAGGGCCTTCTCGGCGGTGGCCCCTCGCCTATAGAACACACTCCCAAACGAAATAAGATCAACTCCATCTCTCTTCGCTTTTAGAAAAAAGCTAGTCATGGTTCTGGGACCTGGCCTTTGGGCAGCAGGTGTAAATTGTACCTTTGGATTTGACTGGATTGACACTTTGGACTTGACTGGACTGACAATGTATTCCACTTGATGGCTTTAATTAATTATTGTTGTATGTAGTGGTTTTTAGTGTGATGGGTTTTTAATGCTTTTTAATGATGTTGATTATATGGTGTATTTTTATATTGTATTGTGGTGGTGCAGCCTATAGTGCTGCAAATGTAAGCCATGCTGAGTCCCCCTGCGGGGGTGATAAGCTACGGGGTACAAATACCATAAATAAATAATAAATAAATGTTTTAGCCACGAGCAATTTCAATGTTTCTGCTGTCAATGTGCTGTTATTTTGTTCCCAAAGGTAGCTAATAGTTATTAATTGCTTCCTTGTGTATTTGGCAGCCCAATGGTAGCAGCCAAGGCAAGGTGCACAATCCATTCCTTCCTACTCCAATGTTGCCACCACCACCTCCTCCACCAATGGCCAGGCCTGTACCTCTGCCAGTGCCAGACACAAAGCCTCCAACTACGTCAACAGAAGGAGGTGCCGCTTCTCCTACTTCACCAAGTAAGTACAACTGCTGAAAGAAGAAAACAGTGGGACTGATTTTATTATTTGCAGCTTTCTCAACCCCTCCTTCATACCTCTGAGAAGTAGAACAATAATTCAATAAGAACATTCCTTGTGTGCTTCAGAGCTGTCAAACAGCAACAAATAAAATAATAGAATTGATTCCTTGTGAACAGTGTAAGGAGAGACTACTAAATTTGCTTCCTTGCTTCAATAAGTAGTGGAGATCTACCTTTATCTGGAATTACAAAATTCGGAATACTCCAGAATCCAAAGCTATCCACATTGGTTGCTGAGATAGTGAGGGTTTTGCTTTCTGATCGTTCAGTGTACACAGGCTTGTTTTATGCATCAACTTATTACAAATATTATGTATAAAATTACCTTCAGGTTATGTGTATAGGATATATAAGAAAAGTAAATGGATTTCACATTTAGGCATGGTTCCCATCTTAAAGATAACCAACCATGTACAGATACAGTATGTAAATATAGGTATTCCAAAATCTAAACAAATATTCAAAATGCTTCTGTTCCCAAGCATTTCAGTTAAAGCATACTCAACTTTTATATACTTACCCTCTGAAATCTATGAAAAATGTTTTTTAAGTTTGATATCAACACAATGATCCCCAAAGGTACTTGATCCTTTCTCAAGCCATTAAAAAGAGGAAACCTGATAATGTTGTACTTTAACTCTAAAATATTCAGCTATCTGTTATCTGTTGCCCACCTTTCTTTGCCTACAGCTGTCACTGCAAAAGGTTCTCTTTCTCTCCACACATTGAAAGAGGTCATTCATGCAGTATCCACGGCTCCATTTCAGGATTAACAGGGTAAATCAATAAGGTTGTTGCCATTAAAGAACTAGATATCAACTGGGCTGATAACCCATCGTTCATGCAGGTAACATAGAGGCTAGAATCCTATTAGTACTCTCCTATGGAAGTAGTCAGACATTTTTGGCATGTAGAAAATTTGTATCCAATTTGAGTTTGTGGAAGCAGAATTGTAAATGAGGTGGCACTGCATAGGTGGGTGTGCAGTGCACTCTTGGCTAACTTGTATCTCTCTATCCCTGCTGAAACTGGCATCAGTATTCCTTTAGTCATGCATAATTCTGCACATCTGAGTGTCTATCACTTTCTCATAGAATCATAGAGTTGGAAGAGACCCCAAGGACCATTCAGTGTAACCTCTTGTCATACAGGAAAATTGCAAAGCATCCCTGACAGATGGCCATCCAGCCTCTGCTTAAAACCTCTAGAAAAGGAGAATTCAGCATATTCCACTTCTGAACAGTTCTTACCATCATGAAATTCTTCCTAATGTTTAGGTGGACTTTTCCTGCAGTTTGAATCAATTTCTCTGTATCCTAGAGCAGCAGAGAACAAGCATTCCCACTCTCATTGCGACACCCTTTCAAATATTTAAAAATGACAAATATGACCCTTCTTAGCTTTTTCTTCTCGAAGTTATGTTAAAGCATACCCAGCTCCCTCAGCCGGTTTTATGGGGCTTGACTTCCAGACCTTTGATCATTTTGCTCACCCTTCTCTGGACATGTTCTACATTGTCAGTGTCCTTGAATTGTGATGCCCAGAACTGGACACAATATTCTATGTTGGATCTGACCAAAGCAGAATAGAGTGGTGCTACTTCCCACAATTTAGACAGTACACTAACACATCATACCTGTAATTTTTGTTAGATAATTTACATTTATTCCTTATTTTTCTGCCTAAGCATGATGTCTATACTTAAAAACGAAGGTTTGGTATTTTAAAAGAAATTATTACTGAGTATCCCTCTCTCAAATGGCTCATGTGGGGTGTTTGTTTGCTTCATATAGGACCAAGTTTTTAAAAAGGAGTAAATATTTTACACATGTGATACCCTAGCATTAGTCAGTTTAATGTCCAGTCTGAATCTGTTTTCTTAGTTATTTGATTAAATTATATGTGTGCCATTATCTCCACTGGATGTCCAAAAAGCTACAGTTTGGACTCACTACTGTTACTCAAAAATATATTGGTTTAAGATAAAATTAATTAGAGGTATGTTCAGGGAAGTCCCTGCAAGTCATACCAAATGCCATGCTTGAGTAGCTGGAATTAGATTTGAAAAGTGCAAGCAGCTCTGGATGTGTCTCCTGAGAAGCTTCCTGGAAGCTGGTGGTGGGATCTTCCCATAACAACAAATTGGTAGTAAATGAATGAACAACAACATGGTAGTGCTGTAGTAGTAGATGTATCATGTAGAAAGGGAGGCGGGGTGGGAACAGGTAAGCAGATTGATCTGATAGCTTTGGTGGCAAATTTTGAGACTGGACTATTCCCCCACAGGCATGGTTCTTGTCTCTTGGAGCAATATCGTTTGCTTCTGCATCTGTAAAATGCTGCTGAGCTTTCATTTCCTTTATGTACACTCTGGTTCTGAAAGTACTTTGCTGGCACAAGCCCATTTTCTAATGTTTGCAGCATGCTTTATGCCAGAAGGTGTTGCTACCCTCCAAAATTACTGTCTTTCAGATGTGTTCTGTCAGGTTTTCTTGTTTGCTTTTTACTAAAGGCATTAGGAGGGGATTAAATGTTACCACCAGTTATGTCAGTATAGTTATTCAAACTATGCATTTGTACATATCTTCATTCTTGTGACAAAAGAAAGAGCACTCTCTTTTAGATCATTTCTGTCCAGATTGATTTTTCTCTCTCTAGGTGCAATTTTGATGGCATTGTCAGTTGAGATATACTAAAGCAGGTGTACTAAAGTAGATAATCAGATGTACTAAAGTAGTGCAGTTCCTAACCAGGTCACTTGTTTGCTGTTTGCTTTTTCTTAGCAGAGGGTACATCTAGACTGATTGAAAAGACCCCATGTTTTGTGCCTATTTTTTCTTATTTTATACTGGGTTTTAAAATAAAATGAGTGAGGGAACGTATATTAAAAATATCAGATTGTACCAAGAGCTAACAGGAAATATTTTGGGATTTAAAAAGGTATGGATCTCTAAAATTATATTGGAAAGAGCAGAAACAAATTATGAGCCTTTCTGATATAAAATCCATCCTAATTATGAATAGAGAAAAGCATTTGAGCAGTGCAGAGTAAGTTGCATTAGAACAATGGCTCCCAACCTGTGGTCCGTGGACCACTGATGGTCCACAAGAACTAAAATATGGTCTGCGGCCCCACTGTTACTATACTGTTGCAACAAGAGTGGCTGGTCTCATGAAACCCTCTTATAGTGCCAAGTTTTTCTGTCGATGAGCAAATAGCGACTACTGGATTGCATATGTTCTGTATCAGAAACTAGAGCTGACATGGTCTACCCAATGCAAATTTCTGAATCAGCATCCTAAATAACTAAACTGAATCTAAAATTGATTCATAACCCTTTTGATACTAATTTGGAAAATGGTCCCTGGGCAAAGTGGTCCCTGGTCAAAAAAAGTTTGGGAACTACTGCATTAGAGGAAGAAGGGGCTTGCTCATCCCTCACCTCTGTGTTGCATTCCAGGACAGGAAAAGCCCTTTGACTTAAAACACACCATGTGTTGAGTGAAAAATCCAATCCTTTTTTTATTGAAGCTTATTAAAATAGCCAGTAGAAATAGATGCTTGTAAGAAAGTAAGCAAGTTCCAAAGTATTGAGTCAGTTAAAATGCAGTAACACAAAGCAATGTCCACAAAAGATATAAAAGCAATCCAAAGCAGTATTAATCCAAACAGGAATCAACAGGATACAAAGACAATCCAGGCAATGCTAGTCAACACCAAAAGGCTAAAAATATCCACAGGAACAAGACTAATTGAACAGGATTTCATGGCACATGAACTTGATTTCCAAACGATGCCTAATCTAACAGATTTTCCCTTCAAGCAACCCTTTTTCGTTGTTCCCCACTCTTGGCTCTTATCTGATGAAGTCTTTCAAAGCGATGTAAACCTTGAGTTTGCTGCTGATCCTGGCTAAACTCCACCCACCTATTTTTCGACTCCTTATCTGGCTGTTCATTAAAATTCCGAGGTGTCCGGTTGTTGTCCAAACCCAAATCTTGCAAGCTCACAGAGAGAGGGAGTAAGCCATCATCTCTCTGCCCAGCAGGAATATTCTCATGAGAAACTGCCCTTTGCACTGTCATTGTCTGCTAGAAAATCATTGACCAAACCATCTCAATCTTGCACCTCAGTCTCGGCCCCATCATTTTTCTCATCATTGCCCACATCAGAAGCATCATGATCCTGAAACACAAACACAGGCTGATTCCCAACAGGTTCATACACAGACAATTCTATATTTGTTTACCCAGAAGCAAGTCCTATTAAATTTTATTTATTTATTCACATTTGTTTGCCACCCTTCCCAATGGCTCGAGGCAGCTTACAACAAGTTCATAAAACAGCCAAACATAGGTAAAATGTTAAAACCACAATTAAAACAGCAGATTAAAATGTCACAATACGCCACACATTCAAAGAACATTGCGGCAGTAGGAGATAGTGCAAGATGGCGATACACAAAATTTTGATACTTGGTAAGTATGAAAAGATCTATAGCCTCGGGCATCATTGTTGTCATAGGAAAAAAATGCTGATTGTATTTTCTATAAGAAATGTTGCTATTATATCAGTACATGGCAACAATGGCCAAAGCTTATTATTAAAATGAATGGAAGTGTTACACAGGATTCAGTTGGCCATGTAAATAAAAAATGTCTGAAAACATGTTTTTATGGATATGAGATTTTGCTTAGGCTCTGTATAAATGCATGTATTGTGAACTGTCAAGGACTTAGACATATTAGGTATCATGCAATGGCCATTATTTTGTATCCACAAATGGAAAACAATTCCATTGTCACATTTTATACTTCAAAAGAGTAATGCTTAGCAACCTCAATAATTTCCATGAAAAATATGCTCAAATATTAATGTGGGGAGGAGGAGAGAACTGAAAACATAAGGGTAGAAGATCCTGCTGGAAGAGTCGAGTCTGCTAAATCCATTGGGTCTTGGTAGTCCAGTTCTATTTCCAGTAGACTCTTGCTTATCCAACATAAACAGGCCGTTGAATTCCCGCTTGTGGGAGTAAACCACCATCTCTCTGCCCAGCAGGAATATTCTCATGAGAAACTGCCCTTTGCACTGGGGCCTCTCTGTCATTGTCTGCCTGAAAATCATTGACCAAACCATCTCCATCTTGCACCTTAGCCTTGGCAGTGGCACCATCATTTCCCACATCATTTCCCACATCATTGCCCACATGACATCAGAAGCATCATGCTCCTGAAAAACAGGCTGATTCCCAACACTCTGCTCTACTTGGTCTATGCCATGACAAATTTATTAACTTCTTAGGTGGTGCAGTTAAGCTCAGGACTATCTTGGAAACACTTCATGCTATATGCCAGTGGTTCCCAAACTTTTAGACTTCAGCTCCCAGAATTCCTGACAGTTGGCCAAGCTGGCTAGGGATTCCAGGAGCCGAGGTCCAAAATAACTGGAGGACCAACATTTGGGAATAACTACTGGATGCTTCTAGAGGTTCCCAACCTTTTATCCTCCAGGTGCTTTTGGATTTCAGTTTCCATAATTCCTGACAGTTGGCCAAGCTGGCTGAGGTTTCTGTGAGTTGAAGTCCACAATACTTGTAGTACCAAAGGTTGGGACCACTCTCCAGGAACATAGTAATGTAACCAGCTTTTTCGTTCTCCACAACAGTTGTTTTTTGTGCTGCTCAGATCCACACAATCCTTCTTGCCTGTAGATGTAGGAACATAGGAAGCTACCTTATACATCTGTTAGTTTATCTTTTTGAGATAAAAAGGTGAGTTGTTATGATTCTAAGTAACATCCTGTAATCTTGTTGGTGTACTACATCAGCATAATTATACCAGTCTAGGAGGTTGTGGTTGCAAGTATAGAATCAGTGAAGGAAGTAGGGCATTGGAGGAAAAAGTTTCTCAGAGCTGGCATATTTTATCTGTTTTCTTCTCCTGCTTGATCTTGGGGAAAGTGCAACAACATTTGTGTTAATTTTCATACTCCTAGCACATAATCCTACTAGAATTTAATTCTTTCATAAGACATGCATAGTTGACCATTTTTCCAGTAACAGTTTGTTGACTATCATGCAAATTGATGGCAGTCTCACAGCTACTCTATGTTGGTAACCTATCAAAAGGGTGGCATAACTTTGGAGTTGTGGGGGTTGGGAAGGTAAACTAGATTTTGTTGAGACTTTGTCCATTGATTTAGGGTGATTGATCATTATTTTACTGATATCAGTAATTCTGTTAGTAAGAAAATGATGCAATAAACAAGGCCCTGATCTTCATTGACTGGAGGGTGTTTTTTTTAACTCATGTATACTTCTTTCAAAGGAAAAATTAATTTGTCATGTAAATCACATTACAGTTTGTAATTGTTATAAGAAATATAGCTTGTTCTCATTTTGCCCAGTAAATTGATGTCTGGAAATATGCCGTATAACTCTACTGAAAGGTACTGGACACTTGCATTTCAAGTGTGAGAAAGTCTAAAAAAAACAGTGAAGAAATGCTAAGTCAAATTTAAGATAATTTATTTCTAAACAATCCTTTTTTCAGATGTACTAATTAAAGTGAGTTATGTTAGACAAAAGAATTCCCCTGGCAAAGAGGAGGTCCTTGGTATACTAAAAGAAAATTTCATAGGCATAGATCTGGTGATGTTTTTGCCAGTGGGAGGTCTTCCAGGACTGGATCAGAGACAGCCTTACTATTAATTCCCTGGAATTAGGCCATTCAATAACTTCAGCATGGAGATAATTCATCTATGTTCCATTGAAATGAATTGAGGAGAGTAATAAAACAAAAACTGAACTGTTGGCAATAAGAAAAAAGCCAGCATAAGTCCCTATGCCATTCAGTATTGTTCTTCTTAATACAAGTATATTTGAAGGGTTCTAGTTTAGTTGTTCATATAGCATTTAATGGTGAACCTCCAGATTTCTAGCTAGAACAAATGTAATTCATGGACCCTGTTGCTCAGAAGCATAGGAGCCACTTAATCACGACCAAAGGCATAGTACCCCATTATGTTCTGCTAGTGTATCATTTTACTAAAACAAATCCATAATAAAATGATGAGGGATTTGTCAGCCTTGGATTCATACCCCGAGTTCTGATCTGGAACGGTGAACTGATTGCCATAAAATGCATGCAAATCAGTTTAAAGCATCTGTGAAGATCATATCTTTGTTCCTGTGAATGAGTGGAGTGAATTATTGCTATAAATTACTTGTCCTGCAGGTAAAAGTAGTTTTATTGAAATTGACATGCCTTAGACCAGATGTATGACATCATCTCACTTTGTGTTGAAAAGAGAGACCATTTCCTCTTACCTAATTATGTCCACATTGATTATCTCCATCATTTAAAATCCAGTTGTTCCAAGTCCTGACAACATGACTTCATTGTATGTTTCAGCATCAGCATCTGTTTAGGTGGCTTTGTTGTTTTTTTGATGTTGTTTGTCCGTGATCTAGTGCTGCTTCCTGAACGCATGTATCCCTTCCCTTCACAGCCTACTCGACACCCAGCACCTCCCCTGCAAACCGATTCGTCAGTGTTGGACCACGGGATCCAAGCTTTGTAAATATCCCTCAACAGACACAGGTGGGAAGCTTTCAACTACTGCTCTGTTTGCTGTGCTGCTTGTTAATTCTCTGGTGTATTTTCACGTTGCTTTGGCACATAATTTGCATTTCTCCACCAGTCAACTCATTCTCATAGTCTGAGTGTCAATGGTGAAATGTCATTATGAGTCTCTGTTTGTATTTGTTATGGGATGTTGTTGTAACAACAGTGCTTTTTGTTCTTTGTACCTAGAAAAAAACATTAATTTTACTTCTGTTCTTCAAATATCTGCAGTTATTTCCCATAGAACAGGGAGTTGAGGAGCTACATTAGTCCCCTATGGGACCAGAGAGAATTGCTCCCCATTTTCAACTTTTAAATTTGTTTTGGAACAGCTTTTAGTACTCAGTGCCCCATGAACCCATGATGTCTCTGTTTGGCCTTTTTAAAGATGAACTTTATTGGGGAGAGCTAATGAATGGTCAAAGGCGCATGGAGCCTCTTTTTTGGAAGTCTTACTTTGCAAATTAATATCATCACAATTTTTTTAAAGTTCAATTTTGTACATTGATGTCACATGGTATTACTAAAAAAGAACCTCAAGAAGAGGGGAAATAAGAGCATTGCTTTCCCTCCCATTAATTTTCCTTCAAGCCTCAAATTTGTAGCATTGCAGTATGTTAAAAACTTCAGTTGCACATCCAGAAATGCAGTTTAGACATCACAGGAAAAGGGGCAAACACAGTTACCAAGTAATGAGATCACAGCACATCTATATATAGATATATATATATATATATATATATATATATATATATAAAGGAACAGTCGTCATGTGAAGACTACCTCAAACAGAGAAACCTTACAATGCAGAAACACAAAACTTGCCAACAGAAATAGGCCTCAAGCAAGGTACGTTTGTAGCAAAGAAACTTTCCCCCAAAACCTAAAAAGGCCCCCAAAACAATGAGTAAAAATAAAACTACATTTCCCAGCATCCTCGGGGCTGCCAAAGACTCCCCAGTCTCTACATTCTGACTACATGATTGGCTGCCAATAAGGGCAGATTTGCATAACTGCTGTACTGGCCAGCCAACATGAACATTCCGACCCATAACAAACTGTCAGCCAGAGCCTCCTCCAACACTTTCAAATCAGAAGACCATGATGGAGATCAACACCATTCAAGGGGAGCTCTTCTTCCTTTCCCAAAAGATCTCCAGTGGCTTGGAATTCCACATTAATAAGAGGACCATCCAGCAACAATGGGGTTTGCCAATGAGGGTGCTCCAGCCCCTCTATATGCTGGCTCCAAGGGATGGAGGTCATCACCAAGTACCTTCTGATGCCCAGCGCTGGAACAGCTCACTCAGATGGCCTGTCCATGAGGAAAGCCTCATCGGACATCGACCAATGGGTGCAAAAGACACAGAGCACGACATCTTGAAAAAGAGAGGAGCAGAAAGTAAGATAGACATGAAGATCTTGAGAAAGGTGGCTAAAAAGGATACGGAAAGGATTTTTAACAGTCCCCCAACAGACACTTGACGCACCTGTGAAGATAGAGATCCCCTGACAGGACAAGCCCTCCCCAAGCTGATCCGTCCTGGCCATGGTACAAGTCAAACCCGAAGGACTGCAGGCAAAGAGCTGAGTCACAAACATAAAACACCCAATTCACTAACAACAATTCCAACCCTTACATACTCAGACTTTCTCGCATCTCCTAAATAGGGCACAGCAACGCGTGCCGGGTACAGCTAGTGTGTTCATAAAATAACTGTCATAGTTAGAGGTAAGGTAAAGGTTTCCTCTGACATTGTCTAGTTGTGTTCAACTCGGGGGGGGGGGGTGCTCATCTCCATTTCTAAGCCAAAGAGTTGGTGATGTCCATAGACACCTCCAAAGTCATGTGGCCAGCATGACTGCATGGAACACGTTACCTTCCTGCAGAAGTGGTACCTATTGATCTGCCCACACTTGCATGTTTTCAAACTGCTAGGTTGGCAGAAACTGGGCCTAGCAACGGGAGCTCACCCCGCTCCCCAGATTCAAACCCCCAGCTTTTTAGTCAGCAAGTTCAGCACCTCGGTAGCTTGACGCACTGCATCACCAAGGGCCCAGTTAGAGATGCAACAACTGTTTTAACACTAGGGCACACTAACTTTGTCTTTGGATATTTTTGGTTTGGATTGATTTCCAAAACATTTTTTTTAAAAAAAATGAGAATTGGAATAAATCCAAATTCACAAATTCAAATATGTTATTGATTAAATATTCCAAAGAGTGGAATGAATGTTTTTCTACCACCCCAGTTGATTAGCGGTGATAGTCAAATAAATTGCATTTATACTTGATTACATAGGGGAGTAATTGTGTATTGGACAGTCCTAACCCAGGAGAGCAAGATTGCATTAGAGGAAATAGAACAATGGATTTAGAGTAGGGCAGAAGTTTATATTACAGGGATGTCTCCACTAAAGAGGAGCCATAAATTATAAGATGAAGCATCTGTATTGCAACTGCTATGACACTTACGCAGCAATAAAAAAGATTTCACTAACAGCTCCTTGTACATGCACCCCTTCAAAAACATGGTCTCTAATGTTTTCTAATATTCTATCATACAACAGTAATATTTAGAGTCTGTATAGAATCAGAAAACCATATTATAGGATACTTACACTCACAATCAGCTAGGACTTGATATGCATCTTCCTTTCTAGTTTGAATTCAGCTAGCTAACTTGGCAGATTTCTTTATACAGCTAGCTTCCTATGATAATATTCTGTTAATGGAAAGAAAGAGGTTGGGAATAATGTGGCCCTCCAGGTATGATGTACCTCAACTCCCTGCATTTCTTACCATTAGCTATGCTGGCTAGGACTGTTTAGAGTTGTAGTCCAATAAAACCCACAGGTCCACATTAGTCTCATCCCTAGTGTCCTCGGGTTGGGGGGAGTAAAAAGTTAATACAGAGTTAAATATTCTAACTGTGTGAACAAATGCAAATCATTGTTTTAATCATATATCCCGAAACACTTTATTTTTGGACCAGGAGTGTCAGTGGCTACAATGCTAAACATACTTATTCGAGAGTAAATCCCTAATAATTCAATTGGACTTACTTTTCAGTAGACACGATATGATTCATATTATTATTTTCATAATATACGCTTGATAAGCCATGGCTATCTCTTTGAAATATTCAATGGCAGTACTTATGAGTTTCCATTATAACTCCCATCTACTTGTTCATGGACTTACAGACTTGTTCAGCTTCAATAGCGTAATGGTCCTATGCAGACAATCATTTTCAGCATTTTCTTTATGTGAATATCACAGTCAAAACTACACAGTGTTCAAGCCAAGGATGCACCATTGATTTTTGAGTTTGTCTTCTATATTTTCTGTTTGCTATTTAAAAATTGCCTTGTTTTTGTTTATATAAAATACTACTGATGTATTGTAAGTGAGTTATTGGAAATTATTGTATATTTGGTTTTGTTTTTTGGAGTGGTGAAGCAGTACCAGACTAAATGTGACATTCATAACTTAGCCCTAGCTAACAGGATTTTAAAAAGAAGCCTCATGGAGACCCAATCAACATTGGACTATAGACTTGGGATGAAGAAGCCTCTATCCATGCTGTGATCCCAGTTTGGCTGTCCAACATTCATATTATATATGATGACAAAACTTTCCCTTACAATCATCTAAAGCTCTTTTGAACTGAACACCATTTTGAATTTTCATTTCTTGCTCATAAGATCGGTTGCAATAGCACATGAGATTGATTCAGACATGATGAGGAACAGTAATAGGAAATGGAATGAAAACATGTTGGAATACATCCTATTCCTCTACATAAGACAGAAGACATTTATAAGGTCAATTTGGGCAACAACAAAAAACAACTACACCAAGTTTTCTCACTGATACTGAGAAAAGATAATGCCATTGGAGTGCATCCAGACTGAGTGAAAAGTCCCATATTTTGGTCTTGTGCTTCCTGATTTTGTACTGAATTAAAATGAGTGGTCAAGCTGATATAAAATTATCGAATTGTATCAGGCACTTACTGAAAATATTCTTTGACAAGACCAATGTGTGTCTATCTGCATAATAAAATCAGAAAGAACAGGAACAAAATTTGAGACTTTCTAGTCTTTTTTGTCAGTCTGAATGCACCCTTTGTTTTTTTTACATCGGATGGAACATAAAAGTGAGAAACTACCAAGAGTATCTTAAATTCATCCAACACAAATTTGACCTCACTGATATTGGGATAACCCTACCTTCACCTTATACAGACTTTGTGAAATATTTGAATCAGAAGCTTGACCAAAACACTTTTTCTTCTTAGACAGGGACACTTTCTGAATGCGCTTTTCCCAAGCCATTTCAAATTTCCAAATGTTACTTAAGAAAATAATTGTTGGCAGTTTTGTTAGCAGCTAATTTGAAGCAGATGTTAAAAATATTAAGGCTGTACTTAATTTCCCATCATCATGAGGATGGAAAGAATTAACCAGAGAAACTTGTGTTTAGGACAACTATAGCTTTTATTTAGCATGTTTTCATGGTTACAGCACAGTCTTTGAGAGGTCAAGAACAAGAAGCATTATCATTTGGCAATTACAATTTCAAAATACTAATTTAGCATGAAAACTTAAAATGGGATTTAATTGTGTTCCTCCTCCATAAAATTGGAACAACATGGAGCATGGCCCAAACAGCACACAGATGTGACATACTAGAAGAGTCTGTTGCAAAATAAACATCCTTATTATGTTTCTTCTTCGAGGGCTCTGTGAATGCACACTTATGAAGTTTGCGCGCCAGCGCGGGCTTCCAACGGAAACTTTCCCAGTTTGAAAAGTTTTGGCGGTAGCTCTGCCCAGCCGGCCCGGAGGGCATAAAAGGCGCCTCCCTGCACGCCCACCCCATTCCTTTGTTTTCCGCCACTTGGGCAACATTGGAAATTCAGCTGGTTGTGTGAGCATAGTATGTCCACAACCAGCTTCAAGAAGTGTTTATCCTGCAGTGGCAAGATCCCGGACTGCGACGGTCACTCGAAGTGCCTTCGGTGTCTCGGAGAGGGACACGTTGTTCCTGTCTGCCGACACTGCCAGGCCTTCTCATCGCAGACCAGAAAAGCGAGAGCCCGGAGGCTTCAGGCCTACCTGACGGAACGTGCTCTCGGCCCTCCAGAGATGGCGACGGCTGTCCCATCTACCTCCTTGGGGACCGGGGCGGCTGCTCCGGCCCCCACCGTGTCGACCGCTCACCCGGCTGGGAAGAAGCGTCCACGGAAGGAGAAGGGCACGAAGTCTGTCTCATCGAAGACTTCGGCGCCAAAGAGGCCCTGCACCGTGACGACAGAGACGGTTCAGCTGCCTCTACCCCGCCGGTCGTCGGCGAGCTCAATGGCGTCGGGCCTCTCCCAGAAGTCGGCCATTTCGAGAACTCCCTCCAACAGAGCTATGGAAATAGCGTTCAGGAGGTTGAGTGAAGAAGCCCATAGAGCCCAGACCAGAGGCCTGGTTCCTGTGACTCCGGGCAAGTCTCTGGAGGCCGCAGCCTCGAGACCCCCGTCTCTGAAGAGACGCAGGACTCTGACTTCATCTTCATCGGCGTCGTGTCCTGATTCCCCGCCTGCCTCTGTTCTCGCTGTGGAGACAGGGGTAGAGCAGCAGACCATCTCACTGGGAGACTCAGTACAGACAGTCATCAGAGTTCCCCCGGCTCAACCCTCGGTTCGTCAACTTTTTGTCTCCCGAGAAGGGCAGGCAGACAACACGGCTCGCCATGGCCCCAGCTTCAAAAAAGCCTCCCCCTGCATCGACGGTGGTGACCGCAGTTCCATCCACCTCGAGAACAACACCGGCGGCGCCACTTCCGGCGGGACCGGAAGTGGTTAGACCACTATCGGAAGAGGAGGTTGAGGAGGGCGAAGCCCCGCGATCGGTGATGTCGGGGTCCATCTTGTTGGTCGCCATGGACCGGACACCCTCGCACAGAGATTGTGAGCTGGAACCATCCTCGTCACCGACAGACTCCGCAAGAGCCTTCGGTGAACAAGTTGGTCGGATGGCAAGATCTTTGGGCATACAAACTTATGTGCCCAAAAGATCCAGCGCCTGCCCCGTCTTCAGCAGGGTACAGGTCGAGGACTCTGCCCAGCCACATCTTCCCATGCTAGAACCCTTGGAAGAACCCGTCGTCCATTCCACCCACATCAGGGCGTATCGAGGCGTGGTACAAGATCGACGAGAGGGAGAAGGAGTGGCTTCACGATCATCCGACACCCAACTCGATGACCGTCACCTCCTCCCAGTCTTCAGGCAGAGAGTCCATAGCCCCCTCTGACCAGGAGGGAAAGAGATTCGACGCGGTCGGCAGAAAAATATACCGAGCTGGACTTCTTCTGACGAAGATGGCCAACTACGGGGCGTGCATGGGAGCCTACCACCAGATCCTCTGGGAAAGGGCCCAACCCTTTTTCCAGGATCTCTCCCAGGAACAACAGGCTGCACTGACCTCCATCTCCCAAGAGGCTCAGGTGCTAGCACACCACCAGATCCTGATGTCCCGCCACACTGGGGACACCTCGGGAAAGCTGCTAGCCCACGGTGTTGCCATCAGGAGACACGCGTGGCTGAAGTCGTCGGGGTTGTCCTCCAATTCCCGAAAGGTCATCGAGGATCTGCCGTTCAATGCCCAGGGACTCTTCTATGCGGGCACGGACGACAAGCTGAAGGCCAACCATAACTTCAAGGTCCTGATGGCCAAGTTGGACCGACCACCGGCGCAACCCAGGGCCCGGTACTACCAGCGGGCGAAGTACCAGCCCAGGTCACAATACCGCCAGTACCCACGACCATACTCGGCCCCTCAGCAGCAGCAACAGCAGCAGCCGAGACAGCAGCAGCAGCAACATAACAACCGCCCTCGCCACGGCAACAAGTCGAGGCCACGTCAGAACACGGGGAACGGACAGTCAAAACGCCATGTTTGACGGGGCGAAGGACGACACCGCCTCCTCGCTAGGCACCGCTGCCACCATCCTGCGTCCTCCCATCCTTCGACCTCTACCATCTCATCCGCCGTTCGGAGACTGCCGGACCCACTTCAGTGGTGCTTGGCGACGCATCACCTCAGATGCATGGGTTCTCCGGATTGTCGAAGAAATTCAACGAGCTCCCACCAACGGGGTTCATCGTTGAGACGGAGCCGTCCGAGGTGATCTTGAGGGAGGTCGACAGCTTGCTTCAAAAGGGAGCAATATCACCGCTTCCGCAGGGCAAGGAGAGAGAGGCATTCTTCTCACGATACTTCACCGTGCCGAAGCCAGACGGTACCCTGCGACCCATCCTGGACCTCAGAGACTTAAATGCGTACGTTTTGCCGAGGAAATTCAGGATGGTGTCAGTGTCGTCCATTCTTCCACTTCTACGGGCAGGCGACCACTTCGCCTCGATCGACCTCCGGGACGCGTACTTCCACGTCTCGATCAGATGTGCCCACCGGCGCTTCCTGAGCTTCAAGGTGGCCGGAAGGGCGTACCATTTCAACGTCCTTCCCTTCGGCCTCGGGACGGCTCCTCGAACATTCTCCAAGTGCATGTCGGTCGTGGCTGCGCGACTGAGAAGGGGAGAAAATCCGGATTTTCCCTTACCTAGACGACTGGCTGCTGGCGGCGCAGTCCCCGGGCCTGCTGCAACAACAAGTCACAGCGCCACTTCGACTACTCTCGTCGTGAGGCCTACGCCTCAACGAGGAGACGTCACAGCTTGTCCCATCTACGAGCATCAAGTTCATCGGGACAATGTTCGACTCCGTCGATCAGCTCGCCTATCTGCCAGAGGTCAGATTTCAGGCGCTTCGACACGAGGTAAACAGCTGCACCCGGCCTTCCATTACGGCGAAGCAGGTTCAGGTCGCACTGGGCCATATGGCATCCACGGTGGCCGTCACTCCGCTAGCGAGACTGCGCTTCAGGCCTCTACAACGTTGATTTCTGGACCACTTCGACCCAGTCAGGGAGCATCACTCAAAGAGGCTCTCCCTCCCGGAGAAGGTCAAGGACTCCCTCCAGTGGTGGACTTCCAGTGCCAACGTTTGCGTAGGGGTACCATTCCACATGGTGACCCCATCCATCACGATAACGATGGATGTGTCGCTACTTGCCTGGGGAGGCCACTCGGAACACCTGTCAATCAACGGCCAATGGTCGGCGGTGGAGAGGCTCCACCATATCAATTACCTCGAGCTATTGGCCATAGTCAAGACTCTTCGGGCATTCGCCCTGCTAGTCCGGGGACACGTAGTACTGGTCAGGACAGACAACATAGTGGCCATGTACTACGTCAACAAACAGGGCGGGACGGGCTCGAGAAGACTCCTCGCCCTAGCCCAGAGCCCGTGGGAGTGGTGTATTTGCCACCAGGTGATCCCCAGGGCCGTCCATCTCCCGGGGGTCGAGAACTTGGAGGCGGACTCGCTCAGCAGAACCAGCTGGTCGTCCCACGAATGGATGCTGCATCCGGAAGAACTCCACCGTGTCTTTCAGAAATGGGGATTCCCAGACGCAGATCTCTTCGCATCGCCGGAAAACAGCCAACTGCCAGTTTTCGGTGCCCGGCTTGCCCCGGATGCTCACCGGGGATGCCTCGGGGACGCACTCCTGCTCGATTGGACGACGGGATTCTTTTACCTCTTCCCGCCGTTCCCGCTGCTTCTCCGCATCATCGAGAAGATCCAGCTCTCGGGGACCGACTGCATCCTCATCGCTCCCTACTGGCCGAGGCAGGTCTGGTTCCCAACCTTACTACACTTGGCCGAGGGGAATTGTGTGCATCTCCCTTGCCGACCAGATCTTCTGACTCGGGAGAAGGGGTTACTTCTACACCCAGACCTCCCGTCCCTGCACTTGACGGCGTGGAGAATCTTCCGGCGCCAGATGTTTCACCGTCCGTAGCGGCAATCTTGGCTGCGGCGCACAGACCAGCAACGTCGAAGACTTACTCGGCTTGCCTCGCCCGCTTGGCCAAGTTCCAGACCGCCCGTTCCAGCGCCATCTTCCCGTTCCAGCGCCATCTTCCCGGCGGTCCTTGACTTCTTGGCTGGGCTGGTCGACAGGGGGCTGTCCATGTCCTCAGTGAAGACACACCTGGCGGCGCTCACCTGGCAGAGTCAGCAGAGGTGTGGCCCTTCGCTGTTCCAGTACCCTATGGTCAAGAGATTCCTGAGAGGGGTAAACAACACCCGCCCTCCCGTACATCCACCGACACCCGGCTGGAGCCTTGACCTGGTGCTGTCCTGCCTTGCGGCCCCACCGTTCGAGCCGTTGTCGTCCATCGACCGACACCTCCTTTCTTGGAAGGTGGCTTTCCTGGTCGCCATTGCTTCAGTGCGTCGACCTTCCGAGCTGGCGGCGCTGCGTGAGGACGAACCCTACCTGCTATTCCTAGCGGACAGGGCCATCTTGCGGACGGACATCACCTTCCTCCCTAAGGTGGTGTCCCCGTTCCATGTGAATACGGACATTGTACTTCCAGACCTGGTTCCCTCTCCGACTGCGGGGAACGAGTCAACCTTCAGAGCCCTCGATGTGAGAAGAGCCCTCTGGGTCTACAAGGGCAGGTCTGCAGATTATCGACGGTCGACCAGACTCTTCGTCTCTTACGCCACCGACAAGCTGGGCTTGCCAGTGTCGTCTCAGAGGCTGTCAAATTGGGTGGCTTCCCTGGTTGAGTTGTGCTATCAGATAGCCCGTCAACCGTGTCCCCCTAGAGTTAAGGGCCGCTCAACTAGAGCAGTGGCCACGTCAACGGCCTTCCTCCAGGGGATTCCTCTGGACTCTATATGTAGGGAGGCCATCTGGGCCAACCCCTCCACCTTTACGTCTCATTACCGGGTAGACACCCTCTTTGGAAGGGATGCGGCCTTTGGTCGAGCGATCCTCACTCCCAAGGGCCTTCAGGGATAATTTCTACCATTCTAGACCCTGGTATTTTTCCCTCTATGTTACCGTCTAGATCGACAGTTCCGGAGTCGATCAGACCTCTCTGCTTCTTATAGAGGCTAAGTGTTTACCGTGCCCGACTCCCGGGGCACAGTCTACCTGTTAAAGCGCGCTTTACCTAATAGTTATTATGGTTATATATTGCACCCCTTGTGCACTAATACCGTGAGGCCTGTGTGCCTGACATGAATGGTGCTTGTTGCACTTTATACTGTGAGGCCTGTGTGCCTGACATGAATGGTGCTTGTTGCACTATGTTTACAAGTGGGAGCATGTCTGCCACTCTTATTTATTACTCTGTTGATTATGTTATTCTATGCATATTGCTGGTTGCAATAAACCTGTTCGGTTTTTCAAAAATTGGCTGGTTTGTTCCCACATCCGTTACCTTAGCTCGGTAAGTCTTCATAAGTGTGCATTCACAGAGCCCTCGAAGAAGAATGGTAGGTTACATACCTGTGACCATCTTTCTTCGAGTGGAGCTCTGTGAATCCACACGAACCCGCCCGGCCGTCCCCTCTATCTCAAACCACCCTTTCCTAGTTGCTTTAGTGGCGCAGGAATGGGGTGGGCGCGCAGGGAGGCGCCTTTTATGCCCTCCGGGCCGGCTGGGCGGAGCTACCGCCAAAACTTTTCAAACTGGGAAAGTTTCCGTTGGAAGCCCGCGCTGGCGCGCAAACTTCGTAAGTGTGGATTCACAGAGCTCCACTCGAAGAAAGATGGTCACAGGTATGTAACCTACCATTCCAGTTGCATACATCCAAGAGCTACTATATAGGCCTGATCAGACATTTATTTTTTCACACAGTTGAGTACTGGTGGAAATAAAATGGGAGAGTGCACATACTGTCACATAACCAGCTGTGAACAGAGTTGGAAGCAATTAGTTACAAATAACTATTTCTTGCAATGAAGTTCTTCTTTAACTCTAATAACATTATATTGTAAGTTAACACAGGTTACCTTCAGTCCTTGTCTGGTGAACAGAAACTCTTTCACCATAACAAACTGTCGCACTCACCTTACATGTGTATTTGAATTAGCCACCTGCCATTCTTTCTCTTGGGGAACTGGGCCTAATTCTGGACCTTGTAGTGTGTTCACAGATCAATTTCTATGAGCTAGGGTGTCATACTACAGTTCTTCAACCCCATATGTGTTTATCTGCATTTAGTGGATATTTATGCAATATGCAAATTCAATACATAAAGTAAATGCAAAGAAATCTTGTAGCACCTGAGAGACTAACTTTCAAAAAGAAGTTAGTAGCATAAGCTTTTCATAGACTAGATCTATTTTATCATATTCATGGAGTGAAATGCATAGGAGCTGATCTTTATAGGGACACTGTATTTGTGTATTCATAGAAATGTGAAATGTGTGAATATGGCAATGAAGTGACAAGTTCAATTTTAACTAAGGTCATTAGGGAACAAAGGAGGAATGATATGGCCTAAAATCAAGGGGAGTAGATAACCATATGAGTGCTGGAGGGAATATTTGTAATAAAAAGTAATGCTGGCCAGGAACCAGAAAGATGTAATGAACTGGGCTCAAGAGCTGCAAACGCCAGTCCATTGAATTGTAAGTTGAATGCAGACAGTGTTTTCCTGGCATCTGTTTTAACACTAATTAATATCCCAGTCTCGTGAGGACATATTACCTCTTTTCCTTTAATAATAATAATAATAATAATAATAATAATTTATGTCTAGACCGCCCTCTCTCCCAAAAGGGACTCAGGGCAATTTACATACGTAGACAGGAAAACATAAAAGTTTCTTACACCTCCATCTACCCCATAGTTGCTAAAAGTAGAATTTTGTTAGTAAATGGGGTCAATCTGTAATAAATACACAAATCTGCACACATACTGTGCTACCTTCTCTTCAATGCACTAGCTTATGCTCTTCTCACCTCCAGGGAACTCAAAGGCATCCCATGCCTATTCCCATTGTCTGTCTTTCCAATAAGAAGAAACTCTGCCTTCCATCTCCTCACTTTTGAGATTCTGTTTCTTGCTATTCATGGCTCCTCCGGCACTCTGACATCCTATAATATTTCCCAATCACTCATGTAAACCCCCAAAACAGACACCAGCCCCCATCTAGTTAAGGCTCTTTCCATCCAGAAAACATTTCAGCCTCCACCACCAAGAGTATGTTCTCCATCCTTTTCTCCTTCAAATAAGAACATCAGGTCTCCATCCATCTCTCCTAAACATTCTCCTACTTCTCTCCATCAACCTGCTTTCATTTTCCCCACAAGAACATTTTTAAAAACGCCCTCCTGGAAAAGAGAATGGGAGGTGCACCATTCTTATCCTTCCCCATCATTAACATTTCCTACCGCTCTAGGAAACTGAGCTGCCTGCTTAGAGGACTGAGGCCCCTATTATTTCTTTCTAAAACCTTTAATTTTCCATTTGAATCTCAAGTTAAGAACATCTGAGTATTGAAAACATCAGCTGAAACAGAAATCGTATACCAAAAAAGAAAAAAAAAGGAAGGGGGTATAATTATATGGTAACATTATATGATGGCATTTTATGGTTCAGCTCAATTCTTTCTATGTGTTGCTGCAGGCAGCTTTGTAAAAACAAACCTCAACTCTCTTCAAACAGTCAGCAGTTCTCCAAAATTACAACATTTCTACAGAGAATTGGAAATGGATCAATCTAGGATTCAATTATCTATAACTCAATGAGATTTCACATATTGACTAAGCCAGAGGTTCTCAACCGGTGGATTCCTCAGATGTTTTGGCCTTCAACCCCAGAAATCCTAACAGCTGGTAAACTGGCTGGGATTTCTGGGAGTTGTAGGTCAAAACACCTGGGGACCCACAGGTTGATAACCACTGAGCTAAACATTGAAAAGTTGTAATAGGTTTGTTTCATGCAGAGCCAAACAAAAACAGTCTTACAGCATGGCTTCCAAAAGGGCCAGAGGCTTACTTGTTTTCAAAAAAAGAAAATTTGGAATTTGGGCCAGCTAATGGTGCAAATTGGCACTTGATAGTGCCTAGAATCCAGCTAAAACCTACATGACCTGTCAATATGGAATAACACCAACCATATTCTATATTATAAACATGGAATATAGGGAATGCTTGTTAGTATAAAGGTGTTGTCCCTGACCTACTGGCAGAGTTTTCTTAGTGTGTGATAAGTAAAAATGGCAAAACTGAGAAATACCTTTTAACAAGCAAGCAAGAAGGCAGTCACAGAGTAGTTGCCGTTCATATCGCAAATACTGCAAGTTATAGCATGTTCAAAAATTGTGTGAACTAATGAAATCAATATTTTTTCAGAACTCAGACTGTGAGAGCGTTTTCTGTTTTCTTGCTGATGTCTCCATTTGCACTCTTTGGCAAAGGCTCTCCTTTATAGCAACATAGATAGAAGTGGTTAAACTGTGTTGGATTTCTGCACTGAACAAGGTCACAGAAAGTACACCAGCAGCTCAGAGAATATTTTAACTCTTCTGGGTCTGTTTCCATTGGTTGAGCAGCAAAAAGCAACTTGCTTGCCTGCTTCTCTGCAGTACAGTTTCCCTTCAAGTTCCTCCGGTTTAGCAGATGTGGGGGAACTGTAAAAACACTTTTATAGTTAAACTGTAGTATTGCTATAGTAGCTGAAAATATTATCATAAGAAATAGTATATATGAAGGACTTTCTCCACTACTCCGTTCATGAGTTTCCCTTCAAATATATACAGTATGTTTTATTTCTATCTCATCTTGAGTTTTTATCACTGTATCCTGCGCATGTGGCCCGCTCATTGTGATTGTATTTGATCTTTTACTGTATTACTTTGCACTGTTTATTGTATTTTATGCTTGATTCATTTTATTGTGATGTTATTTTATGCTTTTTATGTTATTGTATTGTAATGTACCACTGGGCTTGGCCTCATGTAAGCCGCCCTGAGTCCCCTTTGGGGAAATTGTGGTGGGGTATAAAGAAAGATGATTATTATTAATATTATTATAAACCAAGCAGTGCTCAACTGTACACTTCAGCAATCCTGTGCACACTAGCTTAGAAATAGGTGCTCACTGATTCACTTTTATTTGCACAGAAGTAAATCCTATTGATTTAGTGGGATCTAATTCCTACTACTGTATGTTTGCTTTGCTGGCTTTCATTTAAATCTTTTTGTTATTAATCAGGAATAGACATAACCACCTTTATTTCCTTTGGCCTAGGCTTAACCATTTGTTCTTTAAGTTGATTCCATGTGTTGCGCTACAGTAGCACAAGGCAAAACCCTATAAAACTGTTTCATCCCCTTTTTAGATTTATGGCTGTAACTTCCCCAAAGAACAAATTTTTTTAAATATTAAGAATATTTATATTCTGCCCTTCTCACCCTGAAGGGGGCTCAAGGCAGATCACAGAACACATACCGGTATATCGCAAACATTCAATGCTGTTTATACACTGACAAGACAAACAACTGTACATAGATAGAGGTATATATAGGCTTTTCTCATATTTTGCATCTTGGAGGCTTGTGCTCAGTTCCGGACACAAGGAGTGGGGTGGGGGGATTGGGTGCTGTCGCTCCATCTCCCCTGCTAAAGAGCTTTGTTCATAAAATTCCTCCTTGATTGAATTGCCAGTTTTTCTGGCATTTCCAAATGGATGCCTTAAATACCTCCCTGCTTTAAGTGGCACCTATTTATCTACTCATATTTTGCATTTGAACTGCTAGGTAGGCAAAGCCTGGGCTAAAGGCCAGGATCTCACCCATAAAATCGTCACTGCCACCAGCACCTAGGGACAGAACCCCTAAAATGTCTCTGCCCCAAAATGCATCCTTTTCTCTAGAGAACATTTTCCTAGGACCTTTTATTAGAATTACCAGGTGAAATAATGAACAGAGCTCCTGTTCCTTTAATGGCTGTGTAGAAGAGGAATTTCAGCAGATATTGCATGTCATGCAAGCATTCTCTCATAAGATTCTCTCCTCTACATTACTATTAAAGTGAAAGCAACTTAATTCCTTATTTTAACTGGCAACCGTACCATGGATCTCGCTGTACGGTCTTAGAACTTTGTCGTTCATGATTGTTGACTTTGCATGTGAATAAAAATCTCTCTTCCCAGACACAATACCATGCCAAATTGAAAAGGGTGTGTTTTTGTGGGGGGACGGGACAGAAGGGGGCATATTAGATTGTAAGTTGGTAGACATGTTCACAGCATTGCTGTTTGCTATTGACCACCTTCAGTCCCTATATTGAGAGAAAAGCAGGATAAAAATTAAATAAAAATTGTACATTACTCAAGATATACAGGTGCTCTTTCTTCCATAAAAGAAGTAATATCTCATGTATATAGTCGCCCATCAATAATATTCAGTATTTTTTGCCTTGACATCCAATACTAACGCATACACTACTTGCATGTGGTATTGGCTATTTTATGACTACTTTGGCAAGTTAGACAGAAATGGCAGATTCTTGTATTACCATTAGTTCCCTGAGCTACTTGCTCCATTGATGTCTGTAGTGCAAAAAGCACTTCCTTGGCCCCTTTTCCCACACTAACTTCCATATGAAACTGTGATTCACACACTACTGTCTTTGCCAAAACCCACTGAGAATTCCCTTCTTTTTCTAGCATTTCAGTGTATCAGCTTCTGTTAGTAGTAGATCCTGTACTGAGTCACATGGCCAAGCTTATATTTTCTCTAGTTTTTAAGATCCAGAAGAAGAATTAACATTTTGTTACACATTCATTAAGTTTGCTTAGACATTATAAGAAGGAAAAGGCTGAGAAGAAGAAAAAACTCACCACGACCATCTTTGAAAAAAAAGCCTTGTCACAAAAGTAGATACACTGCTGGGTATTACTTAGGCATGCTAAAATTGAAACGGAAATCTAATTGATTCGTTAGAAATCCGTAATTAATGGGACTTTTGTTGTTTTACGGATCGCTGCCCCGAACAAGGAAGTGGACTTCCTTTTACGGTCGGTGAGGCCAACAATTTGCGTTAGGATCGTTAGAAATTCTTAATTATTAATTAATTAATTATTGTACTACTCACTTCTCCCCCTCATTTCCTTCCCGCCTTCATTCAGCTTCTTCTTTTTCCCGCATTTATATGGGGAACTGGAAGTGACGCTGCTGCTAGGTAGAGGCAATGCATTCTGGAAAGTGATTCACACACACACACACACGCGCACGCTTCTCCTCTCTCTCCAGGCTTCCCCCCCTCCTTCTCTTCCCCGTTGCTCTGCTGCCATGCATGCCCCATTGCAGGGGCCTGCTTCACACACACACACACACGCGCACGCTTTCCTCTCTCTCCCGGCGCTCTCTCAGATGCTTCTCTTCCCCGTTGCTCTGCCTTGCCCCATCGCAGGGACCAGCTGCAGCCCTCCAGGTACGTGTTTTAGACTTCAACTCCACCATTCCTCACAGCCTCAGGCCTCTTCCTTTTCCTCTCAGCCTGGGCAAACTTGGGCCCTCGCTCCCTCAGGATCGGGGTGAGAGAGAGGCAGCGAGGAGCGAGGGGGGCTCCTCCTCCTTTTCTTTTGCTGCTTCCAAGAATAGAAACCCCCTCCCTCCCTTCCTCTTTCCCTCCCTCCTTCCTATTTGGAGAGTCCCATCTAGAATTCAGTGTGGTTTATTCAAGTTTTGGCCTACAACTCCCAGAAATCCCAGCCAATTTACCAGCTGTTAGGATTTCTGGGAGTTGTAGGCCAAACCATCTGAAAGCGCATGCTCTGGCATACGAATTTTCTAACGAATTTCGTTAGTACTTAAGTTACATTTCCGAAAATTTTGGGAATTTTTTTGTAAGTCTTTGATATACTAATAAAAAAAATCCCCCCCATTTGATTTTAGAATCGCCATTTTTCGATTTGTTATCATGCCTAGTATTACTTCTTCAACAGAAAAAATTGTATCAGAGACAGAATAGCAGGAAAAAATAGGACCATGTCTATCAAAAGAATCAAGATTCATGGGATTTTTAAAAAGTATTATCTTATGTCCTTTTCAATCTCTTGAGGATATCTCAATGGGTTCAAAGGGAGCCAAAACAACCCTCAAATGCTTGGGTAACTCTCAAGGAGGGAGATCTTTCATTTTCATGCCCACATACCTAGCTGGACATTTGGCTTATTTTAGTATCTTTTTTTGTGCACTCTGCTTAAAGAGCTCATCAGAATGAACGGCAATTATTAACAACAAAGATAGATTTTTGAATCCAGTTCCACTAAGTGTCCCCAAGAGGAACATGTTGGACAATTACAAATACGTAATCTGACAGCCATGGATATGTAACTGCAATGTGTTCATCCCTAGTTTAGGGGCTATGTAGGGACCAGGAAAGTGCCCCAAGCCCCTTGGATCTGTAGAGGTGTAGTTCCCTGTAGATCAAGAAGTATCAGCCTGATAGTCCCAGTACTCCGCTTACACATGATCTACAGAAAAAGAAAGATCACTTGTGGGAGAGTGTGGGAACATCAGGCAGCTGCTTCTCAGTTGGTAGAGGAATGTGTCCCTATTAATACTAGTGGCAACCAGTGGCAGAATTTGAGAGGAGTCTAGCTGGAACCCACTATGTAACACCATAGTTATGGGGCTGTATAATATGTCATTGTTGTACAAGATACTGCTGCATATTAGCTATTTATTTTTCAAAAGTGAATAATTTCTAAGACACTTCTTTTTCCTTCCCATTCCTTTCATATTGGAAACATTTTTTTATAAGTGTCAGGCTAAGAAACCTAGTAAAGGAGAAAAGGTTATGAATGTGTATAGAGATTAAAGTTCTAAGTAACTCTACACAGGCTCGGTATACTTATTTAACACAAATATTTTATAGGAATTCTGCACTATCAAGTTTTTATCACAAATATGTTCAAAATGCTCAGTTCACAAATACATGACATCGTGATATAAATGCATGTATAAATAGCTGATCTTGGTATCCTCCGCAATGTGAAATTACTAAACTTACCTGGCTATCTGCCTTTGGAGCCACTCCCTTCTACAACACTATAAATCAATGTCAGGCCAACCAGCTGGAGAAAGAAAAGTCAGATAACAGTCTTTGATAGAGAAGTGAATCTCTTGGAAAACAAGGATGCAAGAAGCCCAGTTGTGGAACATATAGTTATTCTAATGAAAGACTAAGCTGGAGAAGGAGTGATGTAAAGGAGGTAAATGGAATAGTAGAACCAGGGCTTCTTAATGAGGAGAGAGCACAGTGGTATTTGCCACTTCCATGCCCTTCAGACTGCCTTGTTCCAACTGAGGTTAATTAGAGCAGTGTTTTTCCCCCAGAAACAAGGAATAGTTAACATCTATTCCCATTGACCATGTAGACTGTTCTGAAGGTACCTAGTTGACAATTAGGACCCATTCTCTTCACAGAATATGTAGGTTTGTTATTATGGATCCATGTACCTACCTTCATTTTTCACCTCTCTTTTAGTGATTTGCCTGTGCCAGCTGACATGTTGACTACCTGAACTTCAATTTTACTTCTTTTTCACTGTAATTTAGGGACCATACATTAGAGAGCAAGTGAAGATAACATGGAAGCAATCAACTGGTGGTCTGTTTTCCCTTATGACTTTCTTTTCTGGTATTGGCTCATATGACTATATGTTTCTTGTTGAGAGATAGGACTCAGACAACATCATAGTTATTATTTGGATCTCTGGTAAACTACAGAGTTTTATAGATACCCAGTTTTAGCCTAAATTCTTCACACATGAAGCCAGTTCTGTTCTAGCACATACCTTCATAGATGTGCTGAATGTACATAAAGGCTTTAAACTGAATTATGAATTTTGCTACCTTTCTTTTTCTTCTTTTCTGACTTCATGCTCTCCACTTTCACCTCCCCCACTAACCTCCACTGCAGATAATGGTGTATTGGATTAGCCTGCCTTGCAGCTGCATCAGATCCCAATCAATTTATTGACTCTGTCAGAGAGGCTAGTACAGTAATTGTTACAAGAGCAGAATGGAAAGCAAGAGCATGTCCACGGGAAAAAATAGCATTTCATTCTGCCCTTACCTTCTTCTTTTTTCTTATTCTATAGATCTTGGTGGGTTTATGTAGCAAAGACGACTTCACTTAAGTCAATCAGCTCCACCTTACATTATTAATTGTGTCAGTTAAGGTGCTACCTGGTGACAAGCCTGTCATTGAGACCACAATTTAAAATCCTCCAACTTTTTTATTTGCTCCTGCCATTCTTTTATGTTGGCTTCATAGGATTACATTCTTAGTACTGAAGAACAAAGTCTTTTGAGTACACCCAAAAGTTCACCTTGTAAGCAGCGCGCACACCCAACACCATCATTTATGTTTTGTCAGAGAACTGGGGGATGAGTAGGGACTCATCCAGCTATTTTTCTATAACATGTACAGCTGTACATGTTGTGATGGCCAGGTCCAGAAAAATAACTATATAAGTTTCCAGTCCTCTTCCTGTTCTCCAACAACATGGAAACAGCCTTGTTGCAAAGAGGTGTGTGTTTTACTTACAAGGTAAGTTGGGAGTTGGAATTTTGTTGTCACCTCATTAGAATAAAATTCCAAACCATGTAGTGAGTATAAAAGTGAGTTGTGATAGTGCAAGCTTCATTCCAAACGATGCCCCCAGTAAAAAGAATTAACTTGATTATTCCAAATTAATCAAATACCCCATTAGATCCGGGCCTTCCTGAAAGACCAGGTCTAATTGGGTATTGGACATGTGGGGACTCACTACCAAGAAGTCCCAGGACTACCCAAGGGTGAGTCCCCATTTGCCATCCTGAACGCTTTGGCCATCCTGAACTCAGGAATGACACCCAACCCCTCCATCCTGAACTCAGTAATGACACCCAACCCTCCCCCCCCCAGCCCCAAAACAACCCTTAAAACTAAAAAAAATTACCTCGCTGCCATTAGGGTCCTCCTTGTGTTGTCCAGAAGACTGGGGGTGGAGGCAGGTGGGACTTTCCTCCTCACCCACACTCTCTCCTGGCGCATCATTTCCTCATGCCACGAGGACTCAAGGAGGACCTTAATGTTGTCCAGGTAAGTTTTTAAAAGTTTTATGGGTTGTTTTTGGCGGGCCTCAGGGTGGCTGCATGCCATCCCGATTGTTATTGGGATGGCATATAGCCACCCTCTCCCGGGTTTTTGGGGGAGAGTGAGGCTAGGAAAGTGTTTCAAAGCAGACTTCTTAAAACTGCTTTGGCACAGATTTTGACACTGTTTGGAAGAGCCCTTAGTAAAGTATAACCTGATACACAATTCCAATCAATGTTATTAAAAGAAATTCAATCAGGATTAAGATGATGGGTGAACACTGAAGAACTGTGAGTAAATGAAAGAAGAATAAAGTCTACATGTCAAAGACCTTTCAGGTAGGTTGAGATGTTACCATATCAGTTGAATAGTTTGATGATACAGATACACAGTCTGAGGTTGCCTGCACACTTGGAAATGAGTGTTTGGAGCAAAATATGGCTTGTATATATATATTGCCATGTGATGGGACTCGCCATCTGTAAGCTTCTGTCACTAAAGGACAATTTGGAAAAAAATGGTAGATTTTAATAGATCTTGGGGAAAATCTTTACCACATGCTATATATAAAAATGGGAATGATATTGACCAGCTGAGCAAAGATATCTAAAGTTGGATAATATATTACATAAGAGGCAAATTAAAGCAGATTTATGAATCATTGACTATGAATGTGCAGGCTATGCAGTTTTTAAAAATATCTTTGATTAATTTTTAAAATGTACTAATATGGCCCATATTTCATATACATTTACAAAGATTTCTGGTGTCTGTGGGAGAGGAAAAGTGCTGCAAAATTCAGGCTCCACTGGGAAGTCAGTGCTATTAACATCTATAACTGCAGTTAGTTGATATTTGCAATGAATTCTCCCCCTTCTTTTTTTTTAAAAATCAATGCTTATATTCTGTTTTAAAATATATGTGCAAAAGAGACAGAGTGACTTTCATCTTTCATGTTGAACAGAGGACAAAGGTCAAAATAGCCATTTTCTTCGCAGGCAGTAAACGTAGTTATAGTCTAAAAACCATTCTTGTACACACCATATTGATTATTTTTCAAGGATTCCAGAGCACCTTCCCCGTGTTTATGTAAAATTCAGGTCTCCTCTCTTCTAACTTTGGCTAATATTTTAGCATTATAATTTCTATATATAGTCATGTATAAGTCCAGAAATGTTGGTGAAAACTCAAGGGCCAGCTTATCTATGTGTCAATGTAAGTAATGTAGCTTAACTCCTATTTTTAAAAAGAGGGAATCTGCCCTTTTCTGAATAGAGTGGAGAAAGGCAAAAACTTAATCAGTCCCATGAGATTTTAAAAGCTCCAATCCCCTCTGCTTTCTATATCATGGCGCCACACGGTGGGTCCTCAATTCCGGTATATGTGTAGGATTGCAACAAACCCCAAATGTTAGTAAGTCATTTCTTGCCAATTGAGGTGCCTGCAAAATCTGACATTTCAAATATTTTATTTAAGCTTATGAAATAATGAGCAATGTTCAAAATCATGAGTTTTGAAGATGAATGAACACCAAGGTGTGTGTGGTTCCCTTATTCAGTCCTTTAAAAGAACTAACTGAATCAAAAGAAGTGATTATTCTTTTTTATTTTCGTTACTGCAGCTATTAATCAGTTCATTGGCTACATTACATGCTTTTCGAGCACATCACTAATATTTATTTATTTTGCATATTTGTATCCCGTCCTTCTCACCCCCAAGAGGAGACTCAGGGCAGCTTACAACAGGCAACCATTTGATGCCATCAAACAGATTCATAAATAACAATTGCAATTAAAACAGTAATTAAAACATTAAATTATTAAAACATTCATTTAAAATCACGCAAATTCAAATCATAGTTGACGTCAAACCAA
This sequence comes from Anolis apletophallus, assembly GCA_030556195.1. Taxonomy (NCBI): domain Eukaryota; kingdom Metazoa; phylum Chordata; class Lepidosauria; order Squamata; family Anolidae; genus Anolis; species Anolis apletophallus. Next base: position 96,390,250 of record JARBWK010000005.1, read on the forward strand.
CTGTCAGTAACATAAGTTCAGTATCAATCTCGATTTCTGCATTTGTTCTTCAAACGCTTGGCCCCACAACCATGTTTTAAGTTGTTTTCTATAGGATAGGAGGGAGGAGGCTAAACTGATGTCACTGGAAAGGGAGTTCCACAGACGAGGGGCCGCCACTGAGAAGGCCCTCTCATCTCCACCAGTCACGTTTGCGAGGATAGTGGGACCGAGAGCAGGGCCTCCCCTGATGATCTTAACCTTCATGGCAGTTCATAGCGGGAAATATGTTCAGACAGGAAAACTGAGCCGGAACTGTTCAGGGCTTTATAGGCTAAGGCCAGCACTTTGAATAGCAGAGTGGCAGCCAGTGGAGCTAGCGTAACAAAGGGGTTGTATGCTCTCTGTGTGTTGCTCCAGTGAGCAACCTGGCTGTCTCCCATTAAACAAATTGAAGCTTCCAAACAGTCTTCAAAAGCAACTCCATGTAGAGTGCATTACAGTAATCTATTTGGGATGTAAAGAGAATATGGACTACCGTGGCCAAGTCAGACTTCCTAAGGTATGGACACAACTGGTGCACAAGTTTTAATAAACAGACTCCAGGTGGGGGTTTTTTCATTCAATGATGTTTTTGGATCTCTACTGGAGTATTATATTTTACAATAATTTGTGGTAATATATTGGCTTGGCTGAGTTTTAAGAATTGCAAGGAAAAGCTTTCTCCCGGTCCCAAAATCATCATAGGTGCCTGGTAGGACACTGCAGAGAGCCTTTTGGTGGCTGCTCCCAAATTGTGGAACTCCCTTCCCTGAAATGGCAAAGTGGTCCTTCTCTACCACCTTTCCACTGTCGGGTAAATACTTTTTTGTTTGTTTGTTTGTTTGTTTAAGGAGGGATTTGATTTTTATTATGTTGTAGCAAAAGCCGCTGCAGTTGAAGGGGGCAGGGTGTTTCTATTTTAATCAGTGTTTTTACAATTGCTGTTCCGTCCTCCAGACGTTTCATATGCATAGCCCCATAGTTTTGTTTTAAAAGGCAGCATTTTTTCCTTTTGCATTTTTTACTGGGACTGTTCCAGACACACTGGCACCTTGCCTGTTAATTATTAGCAAGGTTGCAGCCTGGTGCAGAATTTGCCACCTAAAGCTCTGCAAATGTATCTTTTTAGTTGGTGTCCGCCCCTTTTTCTTCCTGGGGATTGGCCTCCATTTTAGAAAGTGTTTTAGTTCCTTTCAGAGAGGGAAGGAAGCCAGATGTGTTTTTGGCCAGCCAGGATTGGCTCCGAAAGGGTCACCGTAAGTACTGGGTGCTTACTGGGTGCTAACCTGCATGCTGACCTGCTGATTGCTATTTGCTTGACCATTAGCTGGGGGACTGCTGGAACCAGATAAGTTTATGGTACCTTGCAGAGACTGGCTTTGCATGCTGTATAGGATAGACATCTGGTTACCAGCCCAGCTTTAGGTCACCTTTGGACTGGTCTTAGGTTTAGAGGGGGGAAGGAGTGGTTCCTTCAACCAAACACCTAGGACCAGGGTGGGAAATATCGGGTTTCCTGCCATCCAAAAAGAAGCAGTAGGAATCTTTTGAGCAACAACCCAAGGCATTTCCACTCAGGTTTTTTTTGCAACCATTAAGAAGCTGTGCCAAGTCCTGCAAAGACTTTGTTATTGAATAAACTGTTTGATTTTCAACTTTATTTTGGAGTGGTTTTTTTGGGTTGCCAGACCACCTAGCCTTTTCAGCAAGCGCTCTGCAGTCCACCAGATAGAAAGGACAACACATCTGCCAGTTTTAATTTTAAACAGACCTGGTGTGACGGCATAATTGCTTTTAACCTCCATGTTTAATTTGTGTTTTCTAAGTAGAATACTAGTTTGATTGCATGTTAACATTTGTAATAAAAGAGAAATAGGAGACTACAAAAGATTATGATTACACATCAGCATAGTGCCTGGGTCACTGCAAAATCAGTCTCTCTTTTTGGGCTTTTTAAAAAATGTGCAAATTGTCTGTGGATGCAGAACCCATGGTTACAGAGGTATTGACCTTTTTTTGGAAGTAAGCACTCACTGACTTCAATAGGACTTGCTTCTAACTAAGTCATTGATTGATTAAATATGTATGCCTACCCATCAATAAATATTCTCTAATCAGTTTGCAGATCAAGCCAAATAAGATAAAATGAAATGCCAGCAGGCAGGAAAAATGCAGCCAAAAGATTATTTTAGTGAAAGTGGCACATAAAAATAAGCACTAACTAAACAATCTACAAAATTGCAAAAGAAAATATGTATGTTTACTCTTAGTTCTATCCAGGAAATTCAGTGGCAGGATTTATAATTCTTGTAAATAGTTTTCAGTAAAGATATATTCATAAACTATATCTCAGTGACCTGTATTTTAAGTGGGGATCATTTAACCTGCATTTTAGGGGGGAAATCCCACTTCCCTTTCCTTTAGGAAAAAGTTGAAGACTTGGCTATAGGACCAGGCATTTGGTTAGTTATTGAGAACAGACGGACAATAAAACAATGACAGTGTTGAAAATGGACTGTGACTGGCTTTGGACAAATTTGAGACTATGGAACTCAGACTTTGTGGATTTGTGTATTTAACTATGTGTATTTGTAACTGGTTTTTTTATCTGTTTAATGTATTTTTTAAGGTGCAGTTGGTTGTTTTAATGATTGTATATGTATCACTGCCTGTTGTTAGCTGCCCTGAGTCCCCCTTCGGGGGTGGAGGGCGGGTTATAAATAATTAAAATAAATAAATAATAATTCCCTTCTTCTGGTTCCCACAAGACGCAACAGTTTTCCTATTTTTTTGCAAACAAATATAATTTCAAAGCATCAATATCCATACCCCTTCCCCAAACTATTTTGTTTTATGGAAAGGAAGGTGTGCTGAAATAATCATTAATTGAATGAAGAGTGACTAATTAAATTTTCTCAGAGTTTTTAATTAAATGATGGCTCAAATTTAGTACTACTTCAGTTGAAGTTTGCTTTAGCAAATTGTCCTTGACTTTAACTGTCCTTCATGGATGACTCTCCAGATCCAGCCCCTCAATACTGTCTATGTTTTCATTGTGTTCCAGGATATTCAATGTGGTGTCCTTTGTTCACCAAGGACAGCTGTGTTGGGCTCCTCTAGCCATTTTCCTTTCCTGGCCAGAGGGTCACTGCAGCATAATGTGAGACTCGGCTTCGTTCATCTCGGAAAGCTCTGCATATTGTTGCTGTCTAGGCAAAGCTAAGGGGGCCAGGAATGTTGGACCCAGAAATTGTATAAGATTAGATTAATTGCATGGCCTGGATTCAGCTAGAAGCAATGAAAGAAAATAGAAGTTCATTTTTGGGTCAGAGGGAATTCGAAGTCATTTTGCCCTTTGGGTGACTTGTTCACAATGATTTAACAACAAGTTTATTCCTTAATGAAATGGAAGGACTTATGTTCAAAATCGGAAATGTGGCAAAAAGCTAGATTTCTTTCATTTTTCCCTCTATGTTCCAAGAAATAGGTCTGGGGGAGAGAGAGACATATACTCCTATACTCCTCATAGGAATTTTGTCCCTGCAAATGAAGTTTTCCTTCTATCCCTGAATTTTTAGCATTTCATAGTGAGATATTGTAATTCATTCTCATTTAGAACATTTATATTTGCTGTGATCACATTCCTTTCATCACTTTGCTTGCCCCTTTACTTTGGATACTTAACTGTGACCAAGATCTTGCATTGGGAGACATCTTATAGCTATATCTCCTGATGCTATCCCCCCACCCAACCCAGCCTACTTTTTTATAAGCCACACAGCCCCCTAAGTTGCCAGAGAGCAGTGAACACAATGATGCATCCAGCTCTATTCCTGTATCTGAGTGCAAGCTTGTTGCTGCTAAGAAACGAATAAACGGGTCCTGGAGCAAATCAAGCCTGAACTCTCAGAGAAGCCAAGATGACTAAACTGAGAGTTTTCTCATTTGTACATACCATGAGAAAACATGACTCACTATCACAGACAATGTTTGAGAAGGTAATAGAGAAATAAGGAGTCTGCGTCATATCTCAGCTTACATGCTATCCTGAAATAGCTGGGGAGAACTGCATTTTTCTCAGAAATAATGTATTCTTTTGAGATGTGATTGTTTTGATGCAAAGTATTTTGTGGTGTCCTGTTCTTGAATGATCAATTAATACCTGTTTACTTTACAAAACACCTACTCTCAGTGCTAGTACTACTCTGATAGTCAAATAGTTGTGCCATTCCGATAAGAAAATCAAGATGTATTCAAGAACACACTCACTTCATTTCAGCTTTAAGTCTAAAACTTCTTTAGGAGAAGAAAGTGGGGTAAAAATGAATACCATCATCTTTGGTTAAATGTCAAAAATTAGTTGTGTGTCATCTAGACTTTCCTTTATTGACAATGAACACTGTAGACTCGTGAATTTTAGCATAATCATCTTATAATCGAAAATATATCATAAACTATTCCGACTAATTCTTAAAGTATTCACTGAAGTTATTATAACTGATATTAAAATAGTAGCCAGAGACAAGGAGAGGCCATTGCTTACTAAGGTATTTCTTCAAGTGTGTTTGAGTGTATATGTGTGTATTTACTGTCACTTGCAATTAAATCAACATTGCTTCATGTCAATACAATATTGGAAATAACACAATCTCTTTCCTCTTAGAAAGGTGATAGGCAATTGATCTGCAACTGTAGTAAAACTCAGATTTTTTTTTTACAACAAAGTGCATTTTGAGATATAATTTCAGTATTCTCTGATATTTTCACATTTCTCTTTATCCTTTTTGAGGGTAGGGGTGAGGTTCATTTCATGGCCAGACAATTAAAGAAGCAATTTTATCCCATGTCTACATACCAGTGTTTATGGTGGGCCCTTAGCAATTATTTGGTAAAGAACAATAACTTTATTTTACACTTTTTGACATTTTTCCATGTCATCCTCTTGAGATATACTATAAAAGGTCTGTTGTAGTTCACTTCCTTCAGGAACCCAGATTGCGGTTTAAACTAAATAAAACTGCAAGTACAGTCTTGAGCGACGACTAACAAAAGGATTTTTGCAAAAGGAGAAAGTGCTAAGAAGAACAAAGAGGTGGTGAAAGTCCATAGTATAATATTAAGATTCCTGGAATAAATTATGTCCCTTTAAAGAAAAAAATAACAACAATAATAATACTTTAAGTGTGATGCTATATGTAAATAATTAGGAATATATTGTTGTACCTTGTACCCTCCTTTTCTGACTGCTTTAGATAAGTGGAAACTTTTAATAACTCCAGCTTGAAACTTGTGCCTCTGGGTCTCAAATGCCTGAGAAAGCACTGCAGGCTGTAACTGCAGAACATTCCTTCGGTGGGCCCTGGAAACAGAGCAAGCTAGCACAAGAGAAGTTCAGAGAGATCACATGTAAATGAAGGCTGGCTCTAGGCTCCCAAGGAGCATTTTATTTGGTTTATATCTGAACTTGAACTTTTAAATACATTCCAATGGGACTGGACATAAAGCTTTGCTGGGTACAGCAGGAAACCATTTTGTTCTGAGTACAGTCCCATTGCAAAAAAGGGGAATTAAAAAGGGGGGAAAGGAGGGGGAGAGAGGTAGTTTTATATCCCAGACTTTCATAAAATACAGAAAGTGTGAAGGGAAGACACATTTCCAACTCTCAGAAGCAGGTGACGGACATATGTCAGGGGAGCTGTGTTTGGCCAGGATTCCCTGGCATATATCCAAAGAATGTCTGGAACATATTTCCCCTTCACACTTGTATACATGTATAGATAGCAAAACAAAACGGTCACGTTAAACATGACTGAACTCGCAAGCATGGAGGAATGTATCTGTACTGTACATGGGATGGCCTACAGTGCTCCTATTTAGTTCAAATCAAGCCTTCATTAATCACAAATATATATTATTAAAAGAACATTCAATTTTTAGCTGAGTTGCATGTGACAGGTTGACAACAGACATCATCCAGGTCACTACTTAAAGGTATAAAGCATTGTTCATATTTAGTCGTCCCATTCCTTTATCAATAACGTTTGTTGGTTTCCTTCTCTATAGAGGGGCCAAAATTCTCAGAAAGGCAGGGCCGATCCCAGCGATATAGATAGGCACATCTTCTATTTCAAATGGTGACTTTTCTCTTTCTGATTAATGATACACATCTGGGTCTTCATCAAATAAGAATTTGTCATTAAAATACCAGCATAATGGATCCACAAAATGCTGGCAAGTTCACCATCTCATTGTGCCATCTGCTGTGTCCCGGCTAAATTCCTGCAGAAGTCTTTTGGAATATGCCGACTGGTGTATTCAGCAGTATAATTGGGCAGGAAGGAGGAGGGAATTCTTTTACTGTAGAAAAAAAATCTGAAAACCTTTCAAGAAATAATAAAAGGTTGGGAAAAGCTACTAAAGATATTTAAAATATAGTATCGGGTACTTTCAGGATATCAAGAAGATTTTAGTACACTAATCTCTACTATGTAGAATATTGGGGTGGGTGGAACCTACATTTTATGCATGCTTTAGACTAGTCACCAACAAAGTAGGTAGAGACCGAACATTTGTATTCCAGTAAGAAAACCTTGATGTCTTACAACAAAATAGCAAGCAACACTTTGGAAGTCCCTGAAAGATTTCATCTTGCTTTCCACTTAATCCCCTTGCTGTACTTCAGCTCTCAAGTAACTTCCATTCCGCAGGCTTACTTTAATGGGCACAATCTATTTTTCATGAAAAAGCAGGAAATAAGCTGTCTTTCGTGCAGGAGAGAGAGAAAAAGATTTACAAAATGTAATCATTGTTGAAATATTCCCTTTGAACTTGCTTGTCCGCAGGGGTGTCTGGCTCCCAATATCCCCGTTTCTTTAGAACGCCCTTACTAGTTCTCCAAGTAGATCAGGTACACTGGTGGCTCACTTCTTTGATGTCTTCAATGAATGAAAGGAAAGCATAATAAAAGGGAGCTGTTGATCAAGCATAAAATACTCTTTAAGCTGACAGAATGGCAGAGTTAACACATCCTAAGCTGCTTTTAGATTTTCCTTTTCCCCCACCACATTTTCCTGTGCTTTGTGTACAGTGGGGGTTTGTATTTTTTTAAAGCCTCTGATCTATGTAGTATGCCCTCATATAACAAAACCCGAATGGGATTGTTTCTTTCTCTTGTTTGCTTGACTACTCTTTCTTTTCTTTGCCTTCCTTTCCGCCCTCCTCTCTACTAGACATATCCGAAGCTTACTATTGCGGTGGCTGTCTTTGAATCTGTGACATGAAAGTTTAGGACATTAATTTAAAGTAAACTTGGTAATAAAATAAAAGAAAAGCCTTTCTTCAAAAGCACGACTTTCCCTCAAAACGTGACAAAAATAAAAACTTTAACATCTCTCTTACAAACATAACGTCACTTTATTTTCTTTGTAGTTGAAAAGAAAATGAAAGTTTTCTTCTTATCTATCTAATTTAGATCATATATTCCTATACATAATTTATACATCATATTCAAAGTAGCGTCTCTCCTGCTTGCTTGGATATTTCAAGAATTTCCAAGTGAAAATTCTATATTATATTGTTTTCAGACTAAATCGTACTGTGTTACAGTTCAACCAACCTTTAAAACTTACTTTTCACATTTCAAACACAAGGGGTCTTTTAGAATTGTGCCGGGGACACAGGAAACTTCCTGGATTAGTAGATAGATGTTCTTCGTGTTCAAAAGTCTGGAACCAACAGAAAGAGCTGCTGCAAGAAACTTTTTGTGGAGGGTTTTGATGGGCTTTCATTGGGCATAAAGAATGGAAAGAATGAGTTGAAAGGGAAATCTTGATTGGGGGCACAGTCCTGAAATTCAGTCCAAAAAGATTGGAACTGAAAGACGTTTGTTAGTCCCAGCAATGGGATAGTATAAATCAATATAAGACAGAAGTGCGTTTCATCTACTAAATGCACTAGGAGCTGAACTCTTTCTGTCTCTATCACGTCATTCTTCTAAACACTAGTATTTCCTCCTTGTCCCTCCATTCTTGCTCACCTGTTTGCTTTCAGCTGGTAGCCTGTTGTGTTCTTCTGACTGAGAAACAAAGCATTCCCTACCAGTGGGTGCCTGTGTCTTTCATCTCTGGCATGCTTTGTTACTTCTCCAGAAGAGGAGGGGGGGAATGGAATCTTAGCAACTGGTTGGACAACCAAACAAAAAGGGGGAAGACCAACACTATAGTAAATGTTTCCCTGGTGTAGTAAAACTAGACATTAATATAAAAACAGAGGTCAAGCAGCCCCAGTGCAGTGCACTCTCTTTTTAAATTAGGTGTGACTTCAACTTGAACAGTCAACAAGCAGAAGACCTGATTTAAGCTATGCCATGTAACTGGCAGCTCAACTTGATATGATTGATATACCATTTCTTTTTTTTAGGACATAAAAAATGATCAGGAAGATCTCAAAATTTTTCATGTTTTTACCACAGTTCTATACCAGCTTGCATGGAAGTAAGGTTCAGGGATGTAGATGGGTTTCCTCTGCAATAGACATGTATAAGATTGCACTGAAAATGCTGAATATATTCAACAATTGGTTTGTATATTTTGTCCTGTTATTTTCTCCCAGAAATATGGCCTTGTCTGTTGGTGATACATTATGCTTTGCTAATCCATGGAGTGTCCCTTTTTTGTGGACGTATTTATGTTTGAAATAAACATTGATCAAGTATTTAACATTATTAAACAATGACAAATTCTTAGTGTCCTCCTCTGTACCCACACATAACATTAGTTTTACCTTGAGTAATAATGGGTAATGAATTGTCAAAATACTTTGTACTCTATTTCATGATGATTTAGGACATTTTAGAATGATTTTACTGAAACAGAAAAAAAAACCTGCCACTTCAAGGCCTCTCAGCCATATGGGCTTCTTAGCCATAAATATGAAAAGAATTCAGCATAAAAATAATGAAAAGGTAAGACTCAGACTATGAAAAATAAACAGCCAGCTAGAAGGATGGGGCTTGAATTTTTTTTACTAAAGGTTTGAATAAACTACATTCTCTTATTAGATCATATAGTTTCCATTAAAATCTATTAACTCCCAATTTTGTCTCCATTTTCTTGAATTATCTTTATCAACTGTTTATCGACAGGTGAAAATCTTGCTACGTCTCCTGCTTGGACTATATTGAAATGAAGGAACATATACTTGGACCTTAATTTCATTGAGATGGGGTCCACTGCACTCTGGGACCATTAAGAACCCCTATGACTGTAAAGTTTGGCACCTAGTTCACAGTTTGGTTGTGTCTCTGGTAACTTGCAAGTCTGAACTAGTTCTAAATAGGCAAAGCAAGTTTTTGTCTTGTGATTATATCCTGTACATACTTGTGTGTAACTCAAAGTTGTGTATAGGCTGAGGGCAGGTTTGGGGACCAAAATTATAGATTTTGGTAAGACCCATGAATAAGTTGAGATTTTACCAATACATATGGGGAAATTGGCAGGGTCCAGATGTGCAAAGCTGGAAAAGACGTTCACAAGGTTCGTAACCATAACTGCCATGAAAAGTGCTTCTTACAAGTATTGATTGCACAGTCAGGGAATCTTTGTTTAAGCAACTAGTGTTTGCTTATTTTTGTCTACTTAACTTCTGAACCACAATAAACACATTTTACACTTCATACATAGTACAAGTGGTGACAATCCCAATGAATTCCATTATTCAAAATTCAATTCCAGATTGTAAAACAATAACACTAAAAGGAAAATAATTGTTTTTGCAAGAGCTGCAATCTATTTTTTTACATACAATTTTGCAAGTAATTTCTTTAAACATTTATTTTTGTATTTAATTTTCAGTTGGTACTGTAATCTATTGCAGGATAATATTAACCCTTTTGCAGTGAAACTGTAACTCTTGGGTGGCTGTTGGGTCAATAACAAAAAGTGTGTTTTGGGCTACAGTGTAGGATCTGGTAACATTCAGGTGGCAAGGTTATTAAAATTGAAAACTATTTCATTCATTTGAGAGGCTGTAAAGACAACAATAACTTTTTTAGAATAGCAACTAAAGTGGTAACGTATTTAGGGATTCTGAAACTATACCTTTAACTGCTTTCAAAAGCAACTTTCACATTGTGTTCAAATGTCATTTAAGTCAAGAACTCAAAAGGTAGCCTTAGGTAAACACCATGTCACAGGCTTGGCTTCTCAGTTGTGATGCAGATATAATAAGAGTGCTATATATTGTACTAGTAATGATATAATTCAACAGATAAAGAAATGTGAACATTCTAAATGGCTTTAAAACCTGGATGGCTCTATTGGAAGGTTCTAAGACTGAGGCAGTAGAGGATATAGCTCAGTGCTGCTCAACCTGCGGGCCCCCAGATGTTTTGGCCTTCAACTCCCAGAAATCCTAACAGCTGGTAAACTGGCTGGGATTTCTGGGAGATGTAGGCCAAAACACCTGGGGACCCATAGGTTGAGGACCACTGATATAGGTAGTTATGGGCAGCTATAAACTCGCAAATAATCAAATCTGCAAAAAAAAAAGCAACCAAAGAGTGTGTAGGGCCAGCTGTATTGTGACAATGACATTTGCATGATGATTAAAAACCCCTTTCAGTCTATCGACTTCCTTGTCTTACTCCTCTTCCTCCCAATTCTCATCCCTGAATCTCATGTCCTTCCAGCAGATTCACTCAGATTGGAAACTCCTTTCTAGTCTATTAACCTCCTCACCCTACTCTTCTTCTCAATTCTTTCCTCAATGTCTTGTCTTTCCATCCAGATTTGAAACTCCTTTCCAGTCCATCAATGTCTTCACCCACTTGTTTTCTTCCCAATCCACCTCTCTTCAATGTTCTTTTCTTCCAACACCATTGACCTCCTTGTCCCATTCCACTTCCTCCTAATCCATATCCCCTCAATGCCTTTGCCCTTCCAATAGAGCCATGTAGATTTTAAAACAATGTGTAGATTGTTCACTTTTTGCTTTTTTAATTTAAAAATTGACTTACTTATAAACATCTTTAAATCAAGAAGGGCTTAATATCAGTACAGGACAGTGGTTTAGTAGCTACATGATGAAAACAGAACTGGGAAATGTCACTTTTTAGAACTACAGCACAGAGGCTAGATCTCTAAGAGGCTTAAATCTAAAAAAAAGTTTACATCCACAAACACACATACAAAAATAAAGCCAGTTCATCTTAAAGGTGCTTCTACACTACTGTTTTGCCTCCTCCTCTCTTTCTCCCTGTTATGTTCATCAGTTTCACGGCATAAAATTACACCAACATAGGTACTTGGGATTTTAGCATTGTACAGTAAAGCATATAACAGGTAGTATGGCCTTTCAATTCCTTTACAATCCAGCGGCTTGCCCACAACCAAGAATCACATTTATAAAACTTCCAAGACTGTGCAGCCACTTATGCAACAGTTTACTTCCAGGGAACAAGGCTTGCTTAGCCTTGAATAGAATAACACCCTTGTTCAACCTCTAAGAAGGTGGAAATGCTTGCATAATTACATTTACAGCAGTGTAAAACCACAACAGTATTTTAGAGAGAATCCCCTGGGGAGAATAGGATACAGATTTAGTAAATTGATAAAACGCCATGGTCATTCATAAATCCTAATCTATGCCTTTTTCAGAGATCAGTTGAACTGTATGCATGTCCTTAAATAGCCAATTTGACTTTGGAAGCAAACTAACTCATCACACCCAGTTCCGGATTCCACATTAACAGCCTCCTTCCAGAGTATTAGACTTTGCCCTTGAAAAGTCAATTTAACTTTTTGTGCTTGGAAAAACATTGCCTTATATTTTCACAGTAATCACATTTGGGTTTTTGTTTTGTTTTTTTGGTCTAACATGGCATTATTTAAGAGGAATGCGCATATATAAATCTTTTGGACCAAATGGCAATAAATATAAAAATATTCCAGATGAATTTCAGATAATTTTTGGCCCATTTCTGTTCTGCTAAGCACAATTGAGAGCCAGCATGGTATAGTGGTTTGAGCACTGAACTATGATTCTGGAGATCAAGTCACACCCTCTCAGCCTCAGAGGGAGCCTTGGGCAAACCTGTACCCCTGAATAAATCTTGCCAGGAAAACCCATGATAGGGTCACCGTAAGGTCACCATAAGTCAGAAATCACTTCAAGGCACACAACAACAAGCAGAATCAGAACGGGTAGTGAATACCAAAGGCACAATTAGAAGGGTTGTTTTTCAAAGCCTCCCTCTACTTTTTCAGCTAGCATTAGATATAGATTGACATTCTCTAAGTAATGTAATTGCCATTTCAGATTTCCTGTTTAGGATTCAGTCAAGTAGATATTGTTTATGGTTCATAAAACCTTACTACTGTGAGGATTTCAGGATACTGGCATTATAGAGTCTCAACTTTCATTGTGCTGTAAATTAGGGAGGGGGGAGTGTGATAATACTCCTTCGAGAACATTAAAACAGAGCTCAGCAATGGTTAAATGGAATTTTATAAGCACATTCAATGTGGAACTGTTTTGCATTACATGAGTTGAATACCTTAGAGATGACACACATCTGCAGGCACTTTATTAAATCCTTAGTCAGCAGTTTTCAACCTGATGAGATTACTTCTTCATTTGACTGGAGAAAGGAAGGCGAAGATCTTGTAGTGGACTGCAGAATTCTTTTTGATGTTTCACCTTGAGCTCTGGAGAAAGGACAGTGCCATTTTAGGACAACGCTGTAATAGCCCTGGGTGCAAGCAAGCAAATTGTTTCCATGCTGGCCAGGCAGCAGTCTCGGAGCATCTGATGCTGCAGAATTGCTGAGAATAGACAGGTATAAACACAGTAACAGTTTCTGGCAGAAGATCCAGTCCAAAGAAAATAAATAAAATAATATTCCCATACCCCCCCCTCCCCGCAAAGTCTTTCCTGGTTGCAAATACCTAGCATGCAAAAAATACCCATGTTTAATAGTAAATTAATAGTAATCTGTTGATCACATATATTCAAGCTCAAATTGTATTGTAGTAGTAACTCTGCAAGCTCATCAAAAATAGAGTTTGACTGCAATTCCAAGCGTTCAGCTAAAAACAGAAAACAGAAAGGTTGTGGAATCGAATAGTGGGGATCTTAAAATAACCATAAGAAAAACAATGTGTATTATTCTTCCCCCTGATGGATGTACATACTCAAAAATGCACCTTGTATCCAAATAAACACACTCTTGCTACACAAAAAGATGTGGTTTTAGTAAGTGCATCGGTATGTAGGGTTTTAGGATAGGAGTTGGGTGACTCTATAAGTATTGTACTGTTTATAGAATGCATTTTGGGGATGTCTCACTTTGAAAAAGAACTTTGGAGCCAGTTAAATGTGTACAAGAACCAGCATCTCTGAAAAGTAGTTGGACTGAGAAAGGGTTAAATGAGTTTTCCGTCCTGTCCAGCGTGATTGGTGCCTGCAGGAGTCATATTGACACCCCCAGCGCAGGGTAATTCTACTCCTTTATTGACATGTTGCTCGCCAAGAACACAATAGCACTCTGTCTGCAAATCATTGCTAAAATCATCTTTGAAAAAAAAGAAGAAAAGAAAAAAGTTTGAAAGCCTTAAGGCTTAGACAAAGGCACAAGAGCTGCAGTGCGCAGCTCGAAAACTCCAGAGTCAGCAACTTCTATTGATTAAAAACTAACCTTTAAAGTAACTCTCAGAGTGTGTGGTTAGCATTTAAATTTAAACATGTCATGAGTTGATTTGTGTTACTGAATACCAACTCTGAAGGAGTTACATTCACATCAGATTTTTTTTTCTAATTCCCTTAAGCAGCTCAAGTATTTCACAAAATGTCAGGAGGGCAGGAGAGTGGGAGAAAGGTGTTTATGGGAAGAGGGTGCAAATGGCGTGAGCCTTGTAAGTTTCTTTCCCATGCAAATATTCAACTCTTTCCTACCCCCTCCTGAATCATCCCCCAACTATTAAAAGAAGAAAAGGGTGGGGAGTGCAACAACACAATAATTAGCCCTTTGTCTAACTTTCCCAAGTGCCAGGGAGAGGCTGATTAATTAAATATACAACAGCGTTGGGTTTTGGAGAGGGGGTCTCGCTGGCTGGGTAGGTCATAAATTAGGCTGAATAAATACTTCAATGTGTTTGCAGTGGGCCCTGCTACGTCAGAGCCACTGGAAGGTTGGTGGGAGGGGAGGCGAGTGTGTCTTGCTAATGATAGTCACGTCTGGGTCTGTCTGGTTGCTCATAGCAACCAGACATGATGTAACACCAGGATGAACTTGAACTTGGGGGACTTGAAAAGGGAACAATAGACCAGAGCAATCAATAAAGCCTATTTCAGTGAAGGATTACAGAGCTGCTCTGGGGTAACCTTGTCTGCAAGGCACACACTGAATAGTAAGATGGGTAAAGAAACTTCCTCCTCTCCCCCAACTCCAACACCCCTTTTTTTGAGAGAAGTGCAAAACCACTGCAGACTTTTTTTGGTGGAAAAAAATTAATGCAGTGAGTGGGACAGGGGAAAAGGTGTCATGGAAAAGTGCACCCCCTCGTGTCCAAAATGTGTAGTGACCATTATCAAAATGTGTGCTGAGTATAGTTCATGTTCTGATACAGTTTCAAACTTTTTTACTACATGTCCCTGAGTGAGAAAGAGATACTTGCACCCAGATGGTTGAATCAAATCCCTGGACTACTTTTGTGACAAGTCCCTTTAAAAAACAAACAAACCCTAAATAGCACCATTGTTTAAGGCTTCTAAGATTATTGTGGATTTATACATGTTCGTAATGTATAGCAATTTGATAGGCAAATACTATACATTTCAAAATAGATAGCAACTTGAAATGTGAGTTTACCTACTGCTCAGAACAAATGGGTTTTTTTTCTAGTGAAACCATTAGCCTTCTGCTAGCAGCTCTATAAACCTGGAATTAAACTTTTTGGTGGAGTTTTGTGTTATCAATATCATGAGTTGCACTGAAATAGAATCTCGTGCCCATGTTCCAAGCAGATGCAGCCAGATACAACTTGCCTTAGGATGCTCCATTAGAGCACATGAGATTATTTACTGGAGATATTAGTTAGCATATTTAGATCATAGTGTTAGAATCTGTTCATTATTAGTACACATTACACTGATAATGCAGGAATCTTCAAAACAGTTGCATAGAGAAAGCATAAAAGTGCTTACTTTGATTTAGTCAATGAAGTTGAGACAATGAAATGATGGAGCTTCCTTGTTTTCCAAAGTTCTGTCTTTTGAGTAAATGTTACATAATACATCTGATTCAGAAAGTGTGCAATAAAATAATGGAGAAAATGTTAACACACACACATGTATGTATATATGCACGCACATACATACATGAAATGTGCATGTATTTTTGTAAAAGAATTAGCAAATTGAATGAAAAAAGCTAAGCATTTCCTCTGACATTTCAAATGTAAATATGCATTGAAGTAATATTTATTTAGTTTCTCTACATAATCCCTTATACAATATCCCTTATGTACTTGGTACCAGAAGTACCAAAAATGTTTTTGATTCCAGTTGTTGAGGGGATTTGGAATACCTGTGTTAGTATATCCATAAACAATGAGATATTTCATTTCATTCAAAATTCATTTTTATATAGCTTGAAGATAATTTTACATAACATGTTAATACTTTTGCGCATGAATCAAACTCTGTATACATTGAATCATCAGAAACCAAAGCTGTCACGATCTCAGCCACCCATGTGGGGAATTTTGGATTTCAGAATTCTAGATGAGGGATGCTCAACAGATATTGCCAAAGCAAAAAATTGTGAAATCTTAAAACAGATAAAAAAATACTTTGCTTGATAATATAATTTAAGTCACATGGCTGGAATTTTGGTGTATTTTGTATGGGAAGCTATAGGGACAGTAAAGCCTCAATTTTCATCACCATTTATCAACAGGGACCATTATCTAATTTGATTGGTATAGGCCACTGATCATAACATGTTTCAGTGTAAATACATTATGTTATGACATAACTGGTATGCTATTGTTCCCAATATCTTATTTAAAAAGACCCAAGACAAGACTGAGAGTATTGGTTTACTGATAGGTAAGATGTATCAAAGGTAGATTCCTGGAGAATCTGAAATTATAATGGATATGATATTAGAGTTTGGAGAATGTTGTTGTAACAATAAAATGGGAAGACCCTTTGTGAGCCAAAATCTTAAACCACTGAAAGCATACAGTGAGGGCTGGAATAACAGCTCCTCGCCAGCTGCTGTGGAGGATGCCCTTTCCCCTCCTATCAGAAAGCATGCCTGCCACAAGGGCCCTTCTGCTCATTGCAGTTTTACTTGCAGGAATCTTTCTCCGTGTTCCCTGATCTGAAGCTAAATGGTCCACCTTCACTAGTACCTGGCTGTAAAGGTGGACTGGGGTGTAATTTATGCAGGTGTTTTGTAATACTGCATCATTTTATTGGGTTCAAACAAGTTACAAATCCATAACTCTAGGTTATGAATTCATAGGATATGATTCCATAATCTTAGTACTGGATACCTGCCTTGATAAGTCATGTTATAGTGCATCTCGGCATTACGTCGCGAACGAAGATTCTTAGGAAGGACTCATCCCACGCTTTTTACAAGCGCGTTGATGATTAAAAAGGCCAATCTGAGATAGGCAAGTTTGGTTGCAGAAAGCACAGCAGAAAGTCTCCTTGGGTGATGTTGTTTTCAAGTTGCGGTTCTTCCTGCATTGTCGTTTCTCTTCGAGACTCATTCGCCGTGTCTTCTCGAAAGAGGCCGCAGCATTGTGGATAGTGCATCTCCATGCCTCCCGATGTGAGGCCAGGGTGGACCATTGTTGGTGATCAATCTGGCCGAGCCTGAGATGTTGTTTCAGGGAGTCCTTATATCTCTTTTTGGGGGCACCTCTCTTGCGCTGACCCGTGGCGAGTTCACCATAGAGTAGTATCTTTGGGAGGCGGTGGTCCTCCATCCTAGAGACGTGCCCTGCCCAGCGCAGCTATGTTCTCAATAGCATGGCCTCAATGCTGGTGATCCCTGCTTGCTCAAGGACAGCAACATTAGTCACACAGTCGGTCCAGTGTATATTCAGGATTGTGCGAAGACAGCGCTGATGAAAGCGTTCGAGGAGTCGTAGGTGTTGGCGATAGGTGACCCATGTTTCAGACCCATAGAGGAGGATGGACAGTATGATAGCTCTGTACACACTGATTTTGGTACTTTGCCTCAGGTTCTTGTTGCTCCAGACTCTTTTGTGAAGCCTTCCAAATGCACTATATGCCTTTGATAGTCTGTGATCTATCTCTTTGTCAATCTTAGTGTCTGAAGAGATGATGCTTCCCAGGTAGGTGAACTGCTGAACGGACTTAAGCACAGATGTGCCTATGCTGACGTGGGGATGATGGTGTTCTTCCTGTGGTGCGGGCTGGTAGAGAACTTCCGTTTTCTTCAGGCTGACTTCCAGCCCAAACAGTTCTGCAGCTGCTGCAAAGCAAGATGTGAGGCGCTGCAAGGCTGCTTCTGAATGGGTGACAAGGGCAGCAGCATCTGCAAAAAGCAGCTCACGGACTAGATAGTTTAGAGTCTTAGTGCGAGCCCTCAGACGGCTTAAGTTGAACAAGCTACCATCAGTACGATAGCGTATATATATGCCGTCTTCTTCGAGGTCTGCCGTAGCCCTTTGGAGCATCATGCTGAAGAAGATTGTAAATAGGGTTGGTGCAAGAACACAACCTTGTTTCACTCCATTAGTTATTAGAAAGGGCTCCGAGAGAGCATCGCCATATCTGACTTGACCGTGCTGGCCTTCATGTAACAGGATAATCATTTTGAGGAATTTGGGGGGACATCCTAGACGTTCCAGGATCTGCCACAGACCTACAATTATAATATCACAATACCATTAGTAGTATTATATTGTATCAATGTATATACAATATATTATACCATACTCATACTATATTATATTATAATTATATTATACTACATTACAATATAGTTATATTAAAATATATTGACATTATAATATAATATAACATTCTATTATATTATTACTATTATAAAATAATAGATAAAATTATTTATTTAAATAAAATTATCCTCTACTAAATATTTTCATTACTCCTATAAAATTCAAATAACCCAAAATAAAGTAAAATAAAATATTATATATTACTATTTGCCTGCGCAGTTGCGCCTGTCTCTCCTTGATGCTCCCGGCCGGCGCACACGTGCACAGGGGGAGGTGGGCGGGTGTGGTAGGGTTCACACGTGATTGGGCCTGGTGAGGGAGTTCGCCTCAGCGCGCAGCGGCTACTTCTGGTGGCGGCTGTCAGGAGGCAATACGTCGCCAATACCCCTTTGGCTCCACTTCCCTCTCCCTTTGTCTCCGCCCCCGCCTGCCCAATTGGGTCACCGGATTCGGCGGCAGGGTGGAGACAAAGGGAGAGGGGAAGCACTCCCTGCCTGCCCGATAGGGAGTGCTTTGCTTACAGGCTTCTGCGCACAGGAGCTACTGGGCATGCGCGGAGGTTTTCGCGCATGCGCAGTTGCTCCTGTGCTCAATTTCAGCTCTGGAGCAACTGCACTTGCGTGAAAACCTCCGCGCATGCCCAGAAGCGCCGTCGGAGCGCACAAGGCCGGGGCCCAAAAGCAGGCGGCCGCGGCACTGCTTGAGGAACATCCCAGATGGCGCCCCTTCCCAGATGGCGCCCCATGCGGCCGCTTCCTTGGCCTACCTGTAGAACCGCCCCTGGTGGACTACAAGAAACAGCCCAGTATCTGTGTACATCATTGCCAACTTGCACTAAGTAGAACACGTGCACTCAAGGGGTCTGCATGGTTTTAAACTCTGGAACCAGTTCTAGTTTTTAGCCTCTGGAATCCGTTCTGGTTCTGATTCCAGAAACGAACGGCCCTTCCAGACAGGCCCTATATCCCAGGATCTGATCCCAGATTTTCTGTTTATCCCAGATTATTTATTTACTATATTTCTATCCCACTCTTCTCACCCCGTGGGGGACTCTGAGCGGCTTACAAATAAGGCAAAATTCAGTGCTGCACTATAAATACAATAGACAAAAAGAAATATAAAGCAGTAAAACCAATAAAACATATAAATACAATTAACACAGATTAAAACATAATGCCCAGTCCCAAATCATTATTCATGGTGTTGCATTTAAGTCAAGTTCCATATTGCATATTCTATATTGCGCTACTGCCTGAATGCCTGGTTCCAGAGCCAGGGAGGGGGGCAATCTGATGTCACTGGGGACTTCCATAGCCAGGGGCCACCATCGAGAAGGCCCTGTCTCTCATCCTTACCAGTTGAGCTTGCAAGGGGGGTGGAATTGAGAGCAAGCCCTTCCCTGCGGATCTTAGCACTCTAGCTAGTTCATAGGAGAGATATGTTCTCACAGGTAAGTTGAGAAGGCGTTTCATGGCGTTTCATGGAAATAATATAATCGTGCGATAACATAGCCCCATCATAGGTAATTCCATGGACCCAAAGGGGGGCCATGTTATCGCACGATTATATTATTTCCATGAAACGCCTTCTTGTATAGCACCTGGCCGCTTGATAAAGCCGTTTATCGCTTAAACGGACGTGCCCACTGCAGCTGAAGCCGTGGCGGCGTGCCGGCGTTTCTCTGGCACTGGGGACTGCTGCTTGTGTATCTCTCCAGCGGAGCCCCTCCCAGGACGACGTGAGGGGCTCGGGTTACCAGTCGCAGCGCATCGTGCGCTTTGCTCCAGGCAAACAGCCTTCGTGAGCAGGATTTCCAGGCATTTGCCTTGGCCGCTAATTACAGGCTTGGATCACGCCGGGAATATTCCACCCGTTTACCTCATTGCTGTGATTCCCATCCCCGCGAACTGTGTTTCCCCATTGAGCCGCTTCACCTCAGCTCCTGGAACTCCACCCGGTGACTACACTGCGCTCCATTCATTGGTATTTTCACCCTCTATATTGTTACTGCGAGCGGCGGGGGGCACTTATGTCACTGCCCCCTCACAGTTTGTACCTTGTGCTTTGTTATTCAATACACATTATATTTTTGTTATCTTTGCTATTGTGAAGTCTATACTTGTGTATTCCAGTTACCTGTGTGGTAAACTCATTGCTTGTGTATTATTGCACCTGCTGATAAGACGCACCTAGATTTTAGAGGAGGAAAATAGGAAAAAAATATTTTCGCTCCCCTCTAAAATCTAGGTAAATCTTATCAGCAGGTGCGTCTGGCTGACTCCTCCCTGGCTCCTTTCCTTTCCCTCCCACCTTTCCTCGAGCGAAGAAAAGGTGGGAGGGAAAGGAAAGGAGGCAGAGGGAGTGCACCAGGGTCGCGTCAGCTCTGACGCGGTGCTGGCTGACTCCTCCCTGGCTCCCTTCCTTTCCCTCTCACCTTTCCTCGAGCGAAGAAAATGTGGGAGGGAAAGGAAAGGAGGCAGAGGGGAGTGCACTAGGGTCGCGTCAGCTCTGACGCGGCGCTGGCTGACTCCTCCCCTGGCTCCTTTCCTTTCCCTCCCACCTTTCCTCGAGCGAAGAAAAGGTGGGAGGAAAGGAAAGGAGGCAGAGGGGAGTGCACCAGGGTCGCGTCAGCTCTGACGCGGCGCTGGCTGACTCCTCCCTGGCTCCCTTCCTTTCCCTCTCACCTTTCCTCGAGCGAAGAAAAGGTGGGAGGGAAAGGAAAGGAGGCAGAGGGGAGGGCACCAGGGTCGCGTCAGCTCTGACGCGGCGCTGGCTGACTCCTCTCCCCCTGGCTCCCTTCCTTTCCCTCTCACCTTTCCTCGAGCGAAGAAAAGGTGGGAGGGAAAGGAAAGGAGGCAGAGGGGAGTGCACCAGGGTCGCGTCAGCTCTGACGCGGCGCTGGCTGACACCTCCCTGGCTCCCTTCCTTTCCCTCTCACCTTCCTCGAGCGAAGAAAAGGTGGGAGGGAAAGGAAAGGAGGCAGAGGGAGTGCACCAGGGTCGCGTCAGCTCTGACGCGGCGCTGGCTGACTCCTCCCTGGCTCCCTTCCTTTCCCTCTCACCTTTCCTCGAGCGAAGAAAAGGTGGGAGGGAAAGGAAAGGAGGCAGAGGGGAGTGCACCAGGGTCGCGTCAGCTCTGGCGCGGCGCTGGCTGACTCCACCCCAGGCTCCCAGCCGTTCCCTCTCACCGTTCCTCGAGCGAAGAAAAGGTGGGAGGGAAAGGAAAGGAGGCAGAGGGAGTGCACCAGGGTCGCGTCAGCTCTGACGCGCGCTGGCTGACTCCTCCCTGGCTCCTTCCTTTCCCTCTCACCTTTCCTCGAGCGAAGAAAAGGTGGGAGGGAAAGGAAAGGAGGCAGAGGGAGTGCACCAGGGTCGCGTCAGCTCTGACGCGGCGCTGGCTGACTCCTCCCCTGGCTTCCTTCCTTTCCTCCCACCTTTCCTCTAGCGAAGAAAAGGTGGGAGGGAAAGGAAAGGGAGCCACGGGGGAGTGCACCAGGGCCGCATCAGAGCTGACGCGGCGCTGGTGCACTCCCCCTCTGCCTCCTTCCTTTCCCCTCCCACCTTTTCTTCGCTCGAGGAAAGGTGAGAGGGAAAGGAAGGGAGCCAGGCGTCAGCTCTGACGCGGCGCTGGCTGACTCCTCCCCTGGCTCCTTTCCTTTCCCTCCCACCTTTCCTCTAGCGAAGAAAAGGTGGGAGGGAACGGAAAGGAGTCAGAGGGGAGTGCACCAGGGTCCTCCGCCTGAGAAAGGTGGCCCACAGAAGAGAGAGAGGCAGCGCTGACTCCTCCCTGGCTCCTTTCCTTTCCCTCCCACCTTTCCTCCGCCGCCGCAACGGACCACAGTAGTGGAGAGGCAGCGACAGGGTAAGTATATCGCCGCCTCCTCTGCTCCAGCGCCTCCCCCCGGCCTGCGTCTTCGCTCCATAAGACACAGCTGATTTTTCATCCCACTTTGGGAGGAAAAAAACTGCGTCTTATGGTGCGAAAAATACGGTACCACTGTATGTTACGACTGAGATGTCATTGGGCAGACGTGTTGAACCTATAAATATTTTACTGCTTATGTATTATTGGTGAAGCATTTTCAGCTTTTTCTATTCATAGTTTATTAGTATAATTAATTTAATTTATATGTTACTTCATGTAATTTATTGTGTTTTTTATTGGAAGCTGTTCAGTTGGAAACCAACTTGTCTGTGAAGTCTGAGAGAAAGGTGGGGATATCAAATCAATAAACAATTTTTAAATGGCAAAGCAAATCAATAAATTAAAATGTAAATGGGAAACATCCTAACCATATATTAAAATTTTGGCAGCTGTTGTATAACAAAGGAACTATTTGAGTCATGATATTTGAAAGTTGATGTAAAGATACTGTCAATGTTTGTTCTATTTTTTTATTTGCCATTATGTCTGATCTTTGACTACAAAGCAACAAGGCCTTATCTTAAGCATTTCATACCAGGAGGATCAGCACTTGAAATGTATTTGAGATATCGCTTTAAGATTCTTCAGGTGTGGCATCTCTTCCAACTTTTGGTTTTAAAAATATAACTTTCCAAACTCTTGTAACCATTTTAAATTAGATCATTGGAGTCTCTTTATTTTATTTATTTCATGTCAAAAGCATTGCCTATTGTCTATTTGTGGAGGGAAGAAATACACCTCCAGATTAAGATGTTGTAAAGCAATGCTTTTGGGTTGGAAAGATTCACCATTTATAAGAAACATTGCCCAGGGGACGCCCAACTGTATTTTCCGTGTCCCCTATTGGGGTCTTATTTAAGTGCAGAATTGATGCTGTAAGCTGATCACACATTGGTGAATTCAGTGACTTATTGATTTTTTTGGATAAACTGTCAGGCCTTACTCTGAGCTCATAGGGAATAAAATGTATTCCAAATGTTGGGGCTTTTTTCATGTTAGGAGTGACTTAAGAAACCGCAAGTTGCTTCTGATGTGAGAGAATTGGCCATCTGCAAGGACATTGCCCAGGGGATGATCAGATGTTTTGATGTTTTACCATCCTTTTGGGAGGCTTCTCTCATGTCCCTGCATGGAGAGCTGGAGCCAAATTCGAACCTCCGACTTGTTGGTCTTCAGTCCTGCTGACACAAGGGCTTGACTCACTGCGCCACAAGGGGCTCCATGTAATAAGTGCATTCACTTCTTTCACAGGTACACCTGAAAATGTCCTGAAAAATATCCACGGCTACTCTAATCCATTTTATGGTATCCAGTGCCTGATTTACTTTCATAAGAGGAAGGTTGCAAAACAGGACCACGATTTGGAGAGAGACTGCTTCCTACTCTTCCTTCCCCAGATATGCAACAGCAGGCTTAAGGGCACAGTGTATGCCTACTCCTTCAGTGGAGTGAGCTAAAGAGCGGGGGTACACCAAAGCACACCTCCACAGCCCAGGAGTGGCTGGGGACTAAGGGTGCATTTGGGATTCCCTCCAGTTACTATTATACACCAAGACATGGGGTATTCTACCATGAGATTCAAGATACCTCCCTCCATAAGCCCTGAAAAACATTGCTGTGTTCTAGCTAGTAGGAAAGATCACATGAATACTTCTGCCTCACGCATTGAAAGTTCACACAAAAAAACTGTATTGAATAGTTGCAGCTGTGCCAATGATCACTGCTTCCTCTTTCCCACTGGAGGAAGGTGTGGTCTAGTGTGATGTGAGAGGAAGTCATAGGGAGGAGGGAGCAAGCTTGTTTTCTGCTGCCCTGGAAACGGACGCGGAACAGTGGCTTCAAACTACAAGAAAGGAGATTCCATCTGAACATTAGGAAGAGCATTAGGAAAAGCCATTCAACAGTGGAACTCTCTGCCCCAGAGTGCAGTGGAGGCTCATTCTTTGGAAGATTTTAAACAGAGGCTGGATGGCCATCTGTTGGGGGTGCTTTCAATGCAATTTTCTTGCTTCTTGGCATGGGGTTGGACTAGATGGCCCATGAGGTCTCTTCCAACTCTGTGATTCTATGATTATGTGTTATAGAATGTACAGTTATTTTGGACCTCAACTTCCAGAAATCCTAACTAGCTTACCAGTGTTAAGAATTTTGGGAGCTGATGTCCAAAACATCAGGAGGCCCAAAGGTTGGGAGCCACTGATGTAGAACAACCAGCACACAAAGGCAGCCCTGATGAGCCAAACTCATTGGAAGAAAGTTGGTATAGAACTGTAGTTAAGATATAAGCTGATTTCTTTCACCTTCACATATACACGAGAGAGGTTAACTAGATTGGAAAATATACATTTTGAATTAAAACTGCCAGAATCCTCTCCAGCCATAAAACATGCTAATGGGGAGTTTATTGTCAGAAAGACAACTTTTCCAGGCTTTGGGTGTCTGTTTTAAGGTATATCCATACTACATAATTACAATACTGTGTTATTATTTTAACATCTTCTGAAACCCTACAGTTTTTTAATTGATGAGATTAACATTGGTGAGGTCCAGATTGATTAGATTCCATAATCAATGGACCCATGCCACGTAGAGGCATCAAACTGCTATCATTTTGCCATTGTTGCCACACATACTAACATTTTTTTCCTTTCCCTTCTTTTCTCCTTGCAGTCCTGGTACCTGGGATAAAATTCACAGCTTCCCACCATCTGCCAGATCGGCCACCTGACCCCTTCCCAACTCTGTAACATGGAAGCAGCCGCAATGCAGTGCAGTTACTTCACCTCTGTGGAAGGGAAGATGAACAGATACTGATAGCAAACAACTGCTTATCTTCAAAAATGGCAAAAGTTATGATTGATCAACATAGGCCGTAACATTGTTCGGGGGCATGGGGAGGAGGGGGATTTTTTTCAACAAAAAGGAAAAATAAGAACACCTTAGTGACTGATGTCATTTCTTATACGGTGCTGGAAATGTTTGGGCTTCATACTTCTTGAAGTGTTTCAATTGGTAGTGTAAGCATTAGGGACACTGGTAGTAGAGCCAGCCTTCTGGCTGCTTACTGACATGCTGTTATAACATTTTCCATATGGCGCCTAACTGTTTTACAGTATTTCCACTGATTTTTTCCCCATAAAGGCGTGAGACTTCTTGAGAAATCACAAGGAACACACATTAAATGATAACTTTTGCAGTACCTGAATTCTGCAATTCAGAATTTACAGGACAGACCTAGGGGTTGGGTTTTGCTTTTTGTTTTTTCTGTAACATATCAATTCTTTTTTTAAATTGCAGTCAGCGGTTAGTTAGATATGTGATATGAATCATAAGAACATTATCAACAAGTTGATTTTCCACCCAAGTTGCAGAGAAATATGAAAGATCAACCTACTGCTGTTCACGTGAAATAGAAAAAAGGGTTTAAATGCTGCACTTACATAAAGCATTTGTGACAATTTTCAACAATGACATAAAATTCACATGGAGATGGGGAAGTTGGTCTGTTTTGATAGAAACTGACAGAAGTCAATCAAAACAATCGATTTTTGAATTGAGAAAAGTGCAATTTCATTGGATAGCTAAATATCTTTGTAAGATAGAGATTGTTGAAAATTCTATTTTTGTTTTCCAAGTCCTATCGCCCCAGGACTCTAAATTATTGGGGTAAAAAACAGCCTTGCGAGAAAAAAAGGGGGAGCTATTTTTGCTTTTTATGTTTTTTATTGTTAAACTTGTATCCCTTTAAAACTGAAGGAAATTTTAAAAAAACAGAATTTAATGGTGCTTTTACCACAATATGTTATCTACATTAAATGCTAATTAATCATTTTCTGTTATCAAAGCACATACTTAAAATTAAATCATAATATCTGTTAATTTTATAAGCTAAAAGTCACTGTAATAAATTATGCCAATTCTGACAAATCATATGTGTTTCCGGCAATATAGGGTATATCACTTCTCAGAATACCTTGGACACAACCCAACACGGAAGTAGGTGTGCTTAAGCCTTTTGGAACAAATGGCTTTAAGCCTGCCTCTCCCTGCATTGGATCGTGGACCTTGAGACGATAACAATAATAATAAGACAGAGCTGTCCAGAACGTAGAACCCCTTTGTGTCCCTGAACTGGCTTTATTTTTCCTGGACTGCAAAGGCAGCAATACAGAAGCAAAATGCTAATTATATATCTTGTGCCAGTTCAAGGCAAGGACACTTGCTTAAACAAAACAAAAAGATGATGAAGAAGAAGAGATTGGACCCCAAATGTCCTGTATCTTATGTACAAAAAAAAGAAAAAATGGAAAAGGAGGAAAAAAACAGCAAAAAAATGCAAGAGATTTTTTTCTATCAGACAGCGGAGCACCCCTTTGCTTCCCATGCAACTTTAAGAAGGTTTCCTATATTATACATATATATACGTTCTGGTTGGCCAATCTAGCTAATCAGAGAAAGTCTCTGCATGTTCTAGTGTTAGTAACTAATTTTTATATAGTTAATGTAGGGTAAAGTAGAGTGCATTAAGACACAATATTGTAATCCCTAATCCAGGCACTTGCCTTTAAACTATGTTTGTTCGGCCCTTCAGAAGGGCTTCTACTACTGTCCTATACAATCAAGTAAACTGAATTTCTTGGGAAGACACTTTGCTCCTCATCTTTTCCCTAAAACTAATTTTTTTGTTTTGTTTTCTTGATTTGCACGAAACAAAAAAAAAGAGAATTCCATATCAATGTGCCTTGCCCTGGATAGCGATTATTTGTGGAATTGTTGCACATGTTCCTATATTGAAAGGGGTTTTTTCTCCCTAGTCAAGCATTTGGAGACACTTTTTTGTAAATGTGACTTTTATGTCAGCCATTGTCAGTTTCGGCATCTTAGAACTGAGTAGAGCGTTAGTTGTTCCACAGATAGGGGTAGTGTTTTCTTGTCCTGTACGGTCAGTGGCAGTGCTATTCTAAGATCTGTAGATGCTAGATTATCAGTATTTTTGATGTTGCTGCATTTTACATTTTATTTGGAGTCTTCCTCTTGTTTTGTTTTTAATTTTTTTCTCCCAGATATATGAAAATATGCAATACCTGCTTATATCATGTAGAAGAAAAGCTTAGCAATTCTTGATTTTTCTTTTGACTTTTTTTTATTTGACCAAAGTCGGTGCTGCAATTGACGCAGTGTGTTTTAGGTGTTTGTCTTTGTACTTTTTTTGTTGTCGTGTTTTTTTTTTGAATGCACACGCAGGAAGGGCTCTTCTTAGAGAAGCAGTCAAACTGTGAAGCACTAAGCTGAACCCTGCTTCAAGCAATTTTTTTTTGTTTTACAACTGTTCCTTTCACAAGCAAGCCTTAAAAAAAGAAATCCCTTTTTCTTCAGATCCCACACCCATTTTTATTAGCAGATTGCAATCAACCCACATTCAATAAAAAGTATATAATGCCCATTTTTATATGCACGTTTTTAAACTTCCAAGTTCTGAAAATTGTTTACTGGTTATTCTCTATTTAAAGAAAAAAAATGTTTTGGATTTTCATATATGTCAAATAAGTGGTTGAGTAGACATTTGCTCTGTTGTATTGTGTGATTGTTAGTATTATGGTATCACATCCACTAGCCAGCATCTTTTGCCTTCCCTATAGCACTTAGCAGGGCATTACCTTATTAAGACATATGTGCACTAAAAAAAGAAGAAAAGATAAAAAATAGCAGCTTTCAGTGCTTCACAGTGAAGGGGAAAAAAAGCCTAGACAAACATTTTGTCAGAGCCTTGCTATAAGCCAAGGTATTACCAGTGAATTGGTTGTATATACAACAAAATTGCACCCTTTTTTAAAAAGAAAAACAAAGCAAACTAAGCAATAGTTTGGGCAGATAGTTGTTTTTAGTGAGCATGTCGTAGTCATGGCCGCAAAGAGAGAGAGAATCAAAGCTGCCCACGCAGAAGCGATGTAATTTGTATGTTGTATAGTTTTATTGATTACACTGATTTATTCTACCCTATTTTATAATGCAGGACTTTTGTAATGTTGTTTAAATGAGGAAAAAATTCTGTCAAATTAGCTTAGTGGAATTTCTGATTGTTCGTTATAAAGGCAGCATTCATAGAATTGCTTTTTTTCCTTTGGGAACTGGATTTAAGTTTAAAACTTTCCTGTTTCCTTTTTGTATGTATTTAAATACAGTTATTTTTTTTCTTCTCTCAATAGTATAGCATATTCCTATGCTTGAGAAGTATAGGCTACTGAAGAACCATTGTAAATGGACATTACAGATATGCTGTATTTTTGAAGGTGTTTTATCATATTAAGTTTTAAAATGGTAAAGTTAGGGAAATTCTGATCGGAATTGCATCAAAACGAATTGTTTTCAAGGCTTTAAACGTTAGATAGGGCGGTCAGGGGTGTTTACCAACCGGAGTTGTAAAGTATTAAAGACACTAAATTCAATGGTGGTTCATCTGATTATCATGCAGAAACACAGCAATTCGGATCTGTTCAGGTGTGGAGAACAAATAGAGTTTTATTCCTCAAAGTAGAGCAGGGAACGGAGATCTGAGGGGAGACAACGACATGGGGTGTACAGCCAACAATAGATAAATAATCCTGGGTCACACTTAGAAAGCAGATTCACACGCGCACTTGCCCATTCCAAAATTGCTTTTCATCCTTTGTACAAACCAGTTTTCTTTCTGATCTTTTTCTTTGAGAACCGACAAACGCACAACACCGACTTCTGCTTCCTCACACAAAACACAAACAGGAGCCCACTTGGAATTGACACTACCGAAAATAGTTATTATTATTATTGTTATTATTATTCCCCTGACCCCTTTTCAAAATAGGACTCTAGCTTGTTATTATTATTCTGCACACCCATGCAATATTGTAATTATTCATCTTATTATATATATATATTTTTAAACGATAGGCCAATATCACCCATGAGTATACCTTGTCTGTATTGTGAACTCTCCTCCTTCTCTTTGGAAAGTTGAAGAGTAAAGGAATAGAACCTTTTCCAGCTCCACAGTATTCAGTCAGCCCACAGGAATATGCAAAATCCCTCTACCTAGCTTTCTTTCACTCTATCCTTTTCGTTCTATATATTTTGCAGCTTTGTAGCGAAAGTGTTAACATTTACCGTACACATATACACAACGAGAACCCCAAATACATAACATAAAACCGCTTTTTTGCCCCTTGTGTTTTTTAATGTCACTTACTATTATACTTTGCATTGTGTCTCTGGAAATATCTTTTTTTTAAAAAAAATACTTTGGTAGAAGGCCTCCATAGAACAAACATTGCAAACCACAACCGGCATAGAAATGGAAGGAGAGCTTCAATGGCACCTAAACAAAACCCATCTTTCATGAAATCTATTGAGGAGATCTCATGAAGTGAACTCTGCCTACCAGGCAAAGTTTCCATTAAATCAAGCTTACAGAGCCAATTTTGTCTTGAAGTCAATGCATGTATTACTGTTTGACAGTAAAAACCGGCTATGCCACCATCAAGTCCAAGGCTGTGCAATAGTCTAATTAGTATCGAGTACATTTTCCTTTTATTTTTTCCCAATAAAAAGCAGTGGGATGAAAATTGCTTTGATATATAGCAGGTAACATTGAAGCTATTCCATAGCACTTAACTGTAGTGAATACTGTGTCACCAATTCTGAAATCAATTTAATGTTTAATGCAAATCCATTACATGGTGCTATTACAGGCTGGCAAAATGATTTACAAAAATGTGACAACTTGGGCTCAATTCACTCTGCTTTCCAACAATGTAAATGCATAGCAGTGTTTATCTGCATGAGAACTATGCACTAATATAAATCTGAAAAAAGAGAAAGAAATATATCAACTTTGGTATCTAGTTTCTGTTTACTTCAATCCTTGCCTTTTTGGTCATTATTATAAATGCCAGCTTTAGGACAGAAAGAAAATATAAGAAAACCAGCATAATACCTGATATATTAAAAATGTAGTGCCTGTGAAATCTGTATTATATTGCTCTTCTGAAGTAAGATTTTTCTACACCAGTAGCCTTCGCTGTCTGTCAGAACCTTCTGATATAGGTGATGTAAAATAACCGTACAATATTAATGCATGCTATTCCATAATGCTTAGTGAGCTGTATGAATATTACTCAAAGTTATGTTAGTCTTTTTTTCCTGACTTGGTTCTTGTCAGATAGGTTTAAAGATATTTCACTGAGAACACAACTTCTGGGTTTTTTTTCTCTTGATTTTGGGTGTTTTCAGTATTTTGAAGATATACAGTTAACTTAAAATTCAGTATTATTTGTGGGGGGCATTCTTTATTCTTGAGGGAAGGCATGGGGTTCAAAATAAAAAAAATCCTTGCCTGGTAGGGTTTTGTTCTGTTCTGTTCTATTTTTTTGCTTAAAGCATCCATAAGAACTCTTTAAGAGCTCAATCTCAGAAGAAAAACAAGACATCAAGTTTCAAAGTAAGGAACAATCCTCAAGCTTGGAACTGACCTTGAAAGTGGTTTCTTAATGGACAATATTCAAACCAGGTACCCATGTTTGACCCGTCTTCACACCAGACCTCCTTATATTAAAACAAACTTTTTAAAGAACCCTTTAAAACCCAACCTCATATGGCTCTTTAGTTTCATGCATTGTTGCATTTTGTTTTCTTCAAAACTCTGTATATACTTTGGGCCCGATTCATGAATGGTCACTGGGCATTAACATAGGATTTTGGTGTATATTTTTAATCCAAATTTGGGGGCTTTTTCTTTCTTTCTAAGGCAAATAGAACTTCAGCACATTGTTGTTGCCAAGATTTGACCTGAATTTCACGTCCACCCTTTACATGAAGACAGAACAAGATTTGGTGCAACTTGAATACATGCATCATTTGACATGAAGGAAAATATTTCCTAAGTTGTGCTAACTTGCCTAGAGCGTCCTTAATTCTGTACTCTGCTCAGATATAAGAGTTTTACTATCTTGCTATACAAACTCTCTTGACCACAGGAAGATCTACTGGATTTTGTTTTCATGACCCTTCCTAGTCTAAGCAGTATAAGAGAAAACATTTACAATCCAGTATTTCACCAAGTATTGCCTTACTCACATTGAGTGGCAAGCCTCAGATCAGTGAACAATTCTTCTCCAAAAGAAAGAGAGAAATCTAAATGTGCACGAGAGTGAGAAGTTTGGCAGTTTAATGTTGTGGTATCACTCCAACTCAATGATGCTTAGAGAGCACAGATATTAAATATAGCAATGTGGCTGAGTGGACAGTCTCTCACCTGTACCACTGCTGCTATTGCTGCTGTAAAAAGATTGGAAGCTGGCTTTGCAGTTATTTTTCAAGATTGCAAAATGTGTGTGTGGAAATAACCACAATATACCTACTGTTGGTCTTTGCACACTGAGCAATTCACTGGTGCAGCTCTAATAAATATCCCTGATTTCTTTTCTTTTTTTCAATTTGGTATAACAAAAGTTCTTCCAATACATATGTGAAATATCTGCTGCAAAATCACTTAACCCCTGTGTTAATACTCTTGTGTCTCCACCTTTTATGAATCGGGTCCCTTGTGCCTCTAGTATCCTTGTATTGACTCTCATAGTTACCATTTTAGTTTTACTGTGTTCTGTAAAATTTTTGCAATTGGTTGAAAATCACTGTGGGCATCCATTCTTTTTTTTAAAAAAAACTAAATCTCTGCAGGTTTTTTGAGCTGGTGTGGATTAGTTTAACACTTGTATTCAACCATTAGTGCTACCACCCTCTCACATTACAATACGATTACTGGAAGCAAGTACTGCATTTCCTATGCAACAAAAAAGGAAAATAAAAAATTGCTAATGCTAACATGTTTCATTGTTCTTTAGTCTATTGTGTGTATACAAGTTATTGCTTGCTTTCAAGATGTTTCCTATGTATGGTGACTCTAAGGTAAATTTATCATGGGGTTCTCTTCCTAAAATTTGTTCCGACTAGATTTTCCATTGCCTTCCTCTGAGATGAAAACATTGTGACTCCATGGCTGAGCAGGGATGCAAATCCTGGTCTTTCAGAGACGTAACCTAAAACTCAAACCAATACATGGATGGATTTCCTTACTGCTTCTGGCAACCTGTATGATAACAGTCCAGCATAAATACTCCCATGTATTTATGAAACTGTGAAAAACAGCTGTTATATTCTAGAGCACTACTGAGATACCGTGATGCAAAAGAACACACTATATGTTTAATGCTGGCAATACTGACGTCACTAACAAAAAATAACAATACAAATATGCTGTATTTCAAAGGATCTCGGGGGGGACAGGGGACGGGACAGTTGAGTATATTCTACCTATGACCTTTTGCTGGTGTAGCAGGTTCCGCTGAGCTGCGGAACTTGCTGACTGAAAGGTTGATGGTTCGAATCTGGAGAGCAAGAGTGAGCTCCCACTGTTAGGCCCAGCTTCTGCCAACCTAGCAGTTCAAAAAGCATGCTAATGTGAATAGATCAATAGGTACCAATCAATTCAGTCATGCTGGCCACATGACCTTGAAGATGTCTTCAGCCTAGAAATGGAGATGAGCACCACCCCCCAGAGACGGACATGACTAGACATAAAGTCAGGGGAAACCTTTACCTATATTCTACCTGAAGTTCCAGTCTAGAAGGAGGTTTCCAGATCCCCACATCCTAACCACCTTATTAAGAGCTCTAGATCACTAAGAGGAAGAGTTCACAGCCAAATATTTGAACCATGAATTTACCTACTCTTATTTCACCTATTGTGCAGGTAAGAACTCGGAACAATCTTTTTATGAATATCAGTGTGCCATTCTTACTACTATCAATTGATTTCTAATTCTAGTCATCCTAAACTAACAGGGTATAGTAGGCAGAGAACTGGAGCATAGGAATTTGGTCTCAAACCATCCTTTAGTTGCCACTCTGGCCAGCTGAAAGCTATGTAAAGGAGAGAAAAAAACCCCTTCAACCAGAATCTTGGCAATGAGAAGGATTGTGACTCAGGAAACTGCTCTCATCACCAAAAAGATAAACCCACTATAACACACTTGCTTGATACCTGAGTATCTCCAGGATTCTGCCATTGGTATCACTGGCTGGAATATTCTATTTTTCGTTGTATTGATATGCTTTTGTCAGAAATCAGCACAAACAAATATTGTAGAAATATATGTGAATAGTTCCAACACGGGATGCTCAGGGGTTATTTTTAGAACTCTAGATACAATAGCAAAGGCATTGCTTAAATGATTTCCACACCTTGTACACCTTTCACATGGCTTTTTAGCCGCAAAAAAAAACACAGAAAGATTTAAGTTTCTATTTTATTTCTATTTACAGTCAGGAACAAATCATACCCACCCCCCACTCCAGACAACCATAGCCTCAAATTGCAATGTCCTGGCCAGATAAGATTAAAACCAGGAACTTGCTCAGCAGTTTGCTCTATGATAAATGAGCCTGGTTGAAACTCAGAAGGAGCTACACATTTTCACTCCTGCCCTATCAGGTATCCTCATTCAAAACCATGTTTCTGGAAAATATGGTTGTCACGTTGGCTGGGCACTGGAAGCTGCTTCCTTCAGAACTGCAGAACACAACTTCAGCTTCAATATATAATGACTTTGTTGCTTTGTGTGAGTATAAATACCGAAGAATGCTGTAGAGAAAAAAGATTTAAGACTATTATCTAATGGGCACAGAGAGATTAATATAATTTTGGTGCCCTTAGTCTCTCTCTCTCTCTCTCTCTCTCTCTCTCTCTCTCTCTCTCTCTCTCTCTCTCTCTCTCTCTCTCTCGTGTGTGCATATACTATCTATATAAATAAAAATATAATGTTCCTTTGTGGGATTAACATAACTCAAAAACCACTGGACGAATTGCCACTAAATTTGATCACAAGACACCTACTAACCCAAAGAGTGACCATCACTACAAAATTTGATTTTGTCATTTGGGAGTTGTAGTTGCTGAGATTTATAGTTAACCTACAAAGAGCATTCTGAACTCCACCAATGAGGAAATTAAACCAAACGTAGCTCACAGGACTCCCATGACCAACAGAAAACACTAGTCGGGTTTGGTGGGCATTGACCTTGAGTTTGGGAGTTGTAGTTCACCTACATCAAGAGAGCACTGTGCACTCAAACACTGATGGATCTGGACCAAACTTGGCATGAATATTACATATGCCCAAATATGAACACAGATGGACTTGGGGGATGCACCTTGACATTTGGGAGTTGTAGTTGCTGGGATTTATACTTCACCTACAATCAAAGAGCATTCTGAACCCACCAACCTCAGAATTGGGACAAACTTCCCACACAGAACCCCCCATGGCCAACAGAAAATACTTAAGGCCATCCAGTCTAACTCCCTTCACCAGGGCAAGAAAACAAAGCCCTCCTGACAAAGAGCCATCCAGCCATAGATATAGATAGATAGATATGATTCACACACAGAGAGAGATACAATATCATAGGTTTGAAAGGGGCCCATAAAGAAGGACAATTATATGGTGCATATTCCAGAGTAGGCAAACCAGACAATCTCTACATCAACACTGACAAAGAAACAAAAATATTGTTTACCCACAAGCATAAAGAAATTACATAGATTAGAAACCAACACTTTATCACTACTTTATTTTCCAGATCACCATACTGGGCCACAGCAACGCATGGCAGGGGACGGCTAGTATATAATAAAATTGTATAGTGATATAAATGTATATAGTTATACAAACTGTTGTACAAAACTCAATTATTTTTATGTACAAATAGCATGCAACAAATGCTTTGTTCCTGTAGAAGTGGCTATACATAGTAAAAGCAGAAAGTGATGAGCTAGAAGCCACATATTTGGGTGTCCTAAGCAGCTTCCTCCTATGCAAAAACAGAGAGAGAGAGAGGGAGGGAGGGAGGGAGGGAGGGAGGGAGGGAGGGAGGGAGAGAGAGAGAGAGAGAGAGAGAGAGAGAGAGAGAGAGAGCAAAATGTTTTCTTTTTCAGTCAGAATTCTCAAGCAATATTAGAGCCAAGAATACAGTCTTGTTTTCCCACAAAATTAGGGAGAAGCACAATACAGCCTCCTTTTACTATCTTCCCCAGTAAAACATATCCCCCACCCCCCCCCAAAGAAAAAACTGTTGGTGGAGGAGGACAAGGGCACCTCGGCTAAAAACAAGCTTCTATTAAGCTAACAATAGTGTGCCACCATACTTTATTGCGTAACCACTCCATGGCCACTCGCTGGGCCCACCCTCAACCGGTTTATCCCAATGGACGCAGAGACTGTCGATAGGATCATGACTGCAGCTAGACCAACCACCTGCTCCCTCGACCCGTGTCCCTCCTGGCTGGTAAAATCTTGCCTGGAGGGATGACATGGCCCTCTGTTGAATATAGTAAATGGCTCCCTTGAGCAAGGAGTTTTTCCAGAGGGTTTTAAAAAGGCTATGGTATCTCCGCTACTGAAGAAACCGGACTTAGATAGTTCAGTTCCCTCCAACTACCACCCGGTCTCGAACCTTCCGTTTCTGGGTAAGGTGAAGAGAGGGCAGCAGCGGAGCAGCTGCAGCAGTTCCTAAATGACACAGCCAGACTAGATCCTTTACAGTCCGGCTTCCGTATTGGGCACGGGACGGAGACTGTATTGGTCTCCATCACAGATCAGCTTCGCTGCCAGATGGATCAAGGCGGATCAGCGCTGCTCATGTTATTGGACCTCATGGCAGCAATTGATACAGTTGACCACAATCTTTTGACCCACCGCTTAGCCGTGACTGGAGTTAGGGGGGCGGCCCTCAAATGGTTGTCCTCTTTTCTCCACAATTGGGGACAGCGTGTGGAGAGGGGAGGTTTGGTCTCCGAGAGGTCCCCTCTTTCATGTGGGGTTCCTCAAGGGGCCATTCTTTCCCTTCTGTTATTCAACATCTATATGTGACCACTTGCTCAGCTGGTGCGAAGCTTTGGGCTCGAGTGTTATCAGTACGCTGATGACACTCAGCTCATTCTGAGGATGAATGGACGGCTGGACTCTGTGCCTGATCATTTCCATCAGTGCTTTGAGGCCATTACTGGATGGTTGTGTGCCTGCTGGTTGAGAGTAAATCCAGCGAGACGGAGATCCTATGGCTGGCTCGCCCGGGTGGTGGGGAGATCCAGTTGCCTACCCTGGATGGTGAAGCATTATGCCCGTCATCTTTGGTAAAGAGTCTGGGGGTCTCTCTTGACCCCCTGCTAACAATGGAAGCCCAGGTCTCCGCTGTGAGCAGTCTCGCATTTTTCCATCTGCGTCAGGCTAGACGACTGGCTCCCTATCTGTCTAGGAATGACCTGGCTATGATGATCCAGGCTACGGTCATTTTAAGATTAGACTACTGTAACACCCTCTACATTGGCCTGCCTCTGTCGGTGATCCGGAAGCTTAAGCTCATGCAAAATGCTGCTGCCCGACTTCTCGCCGGGGAACCGGTGAGATGTCATATTACTCCAATTCTGCAGCAAAACTGGCTGCCGATTTAGCACTGGATTACCTTCAAAGTGTTGGTTCTTACCTTTAAGGCCTTATATGGTCCAGGGTCGGCGTACCTGAGGGACTGCCTCACCCCCTAACAACCCCAGAGATCACTTCATTCGTAAGACCAAAACTTGCTTGAAGTTCCCAACTTTAAGACTTTCCACCTGGTGGCCACCAGGCGCAGAGCCTTCACGATTGTGGCTCCGTACCTATGGAATGCCTTGCGGGCAGAAACCCGAGCTCTGCGAAGCTTACCTTCCTTTCGGAGGGCATGCAAAACATTCTTATTCTGGCAGGCATTTGAATCCTGCTGATTGATGATTTCTCTTTGTTTTAATTTGGTTTTTATGTATATTGTTCTTGTTCGCACTGTAAACCACTCTGAGCCCTTGGGGAGTGGTGGTATATAAGCTGGAATAATTAATTAATTAATTAATAAACCTTGACTGTGATCACTGCCTTCACCTTTATACAACCAGCCATTTGTAACCATAGATTGTTTCTACAGATTCAACCATCTACATCCTCAAAATATTCTCCAAAAAAGTCCCCAAAAACCCTTTGATTTGGTCATTTTTTGTGAGGGTCACCGTTTTAGTGCACACTGTATATATTGGGAGTTGAACATCTGTGGATTTTGGTATAGTAAAATGGTAAAATCAAAGTGCATTTGGCTCTTTAGCTTTTTTTCCCAATCCGTGGATGGCTGAATCCTTGGAAAACTTTAGTTTCCACTGACTAAAAAGCCCAGATTTCTCCTGTGTGGTGGATAATACCTTGTGTTTTAACTAGAACAGTGTTGTAGATTCAGGACAATTGGCTATTTAAGGGCCTTAGATGTTTCCTGTATCATCTTTGGGTTTCTTCTTAAGGGCTTTGCCATATATGCTTTAAAAACCTTAGCATTTTTCCTTAAAGGTTTCAATTATTTTTCTCTATGAACCATCCCAGAACAAGAATTGTCCCATCCATGGACTCCAGGAATGTACATTTGTGGTCATTTCAAATGATCTCATTGTCCATAAGCCCTAAACAGCTGATTAATGGCATGTCTGTATTATAACAGTGTAATGTGTCAGATTTTTTAAACACTCAGAGGAATGTTTGCCCTACAAAACACTTATTCTTCCCAGCATAGAGCCATTTCAGCAAACCTTTTAAAAATATTTAAAATAGCCCTAGTGTGGTGTAGGAAAAAAGTTTTTAACAAAAGCATAACAAAAGTATAATTTCTAGACAATTAATAGATAGCAAAATGTTCATTGCCTGCCATACCATTAAAGACAATATGAGGTCCCTTGTATGAGCTCAAATTCATGTGTTCATGATATATGAGCTCCAAAATTTTGTATCAACTTTCAAGCTTATTGATTTGAAATTATATCCTGAGAGATCTCTTGGGTGTCAGGAAGAATTTCAAAAGGAACAGCCTTTTAAATTCATCTTGTGCGCTTATTAGGCTATTTAATCTCTTCCTCAAAGTGTAAATGCTTCTGATAATATGGGGAGAAAGGGAATGGGAAAGCATTATTAAAAGAGTGGGTTAGCTTAATGCCTTTTATCTGACAAAGTCAAGGCAGTGCTGGAGATATTTATTGGTTCAGTACTTCAGCAACACGGTATTAATTGCCTCTGAGTGTTTTGATAGGTAGTTAGCACAAGGGTATTAATGAAAATAGCACCACTTCATTTTAAAATTAACTACTTGCCCATTGAGCAACATGAGCTGATAAATTATGGCAATAAATTTGAAATGGAGATTTATGTAATCATAACTCAAATTTAGCTCTGGAGGAACACTAAGATGAGGCTGTGTGATCACTTCAGTATAATCTTCCTTCTCACTTAGAACAAAAACTATATTTTAAAGGATTTGTTCACACTAGGCTTAGGCTTAACCATGAGCACTAACTACTCCACTATTCCCTGCTCCCCTTTTCTAGTGTGCATCGCTATGGCGGAGCTAAGTTCAATTACACATTGGCAATTATAGGAACTGCATATTACTCTTTGCTAACCAAGCAGAGTATGTTTTGCATTTGGAGGCATAATATTGTGCTCACTCTCTAGAGAACATAAAGAACAATTAGGAAAGTGCAAGGCAGACAAAAGGGCTTTTTACCTCAGTGAAGAAGATGCAGGACAGCTTTAAACACGTTTGATAAAGCTTAGTGTCTTATAAGGAATGTAGTTACTACCTGAGAAGGAAGAGGCTTAGAAAGTTTGCATTGGGCACTTTGGATTCCCTAAAGGGTGGTTAGGAAACCAATGTATGAATCAAATAATACTACAGTTGGCCCTCAATATCCATGCATTCTGTATTCATTGATTCAACAAACTATGGCTCAGAAATATTCAGGGGAAAAATCCTAAAAGCAAATGTGATAAACCAAACCCTAACAGATATTGGGGACCCACTGTAATGAATGCTACTGCTGATATCTAGGAATAATAATAATAATACTTCAGGTTGCTGTGAGTTTTCTTGGGTTGTGCGGCCATGTTCCAGAAGCATTCTGTATGGCAGGCATCCACAGAGGTTGTGAGGTTACGAGGTCTGTTGGAAACTAGGCAAGTGGGGTTTATATATCTGTGTATATCTATACTTTATTTGTAACTCATCCTATCTCCTCGAAGGAACTCAGGCGGTTCCCAATGAGTAACAGAAATGGCAAACATTCAATGCTGAAAACAGGCAAACAACAAATCAAGTCAAAAAATGGATAAAACAATCTCAATATGACTTATAAAACTTAGAAGACTAGCCTAAAATTAAACTTAAAAAAACATAATATTACACATAAACTCATACAAATTAAACTAAATGCATTTAAAGCATTAAAATGATTTACAACATCCAGCAGGCTGAGGTAGGTGTCTGATATCTAGGCAAGCTTTTTAAAGAAGAGAGGAGGCCATTTTTACCTCTTTAGGGAGGGAGTTCCAGATGTGGGGGTCAATCATAGAGAAGGCTCCCTCTCATTCCCGCCAACTGTGTTTGCAGCGAGGATGGGACCGAGAGCAGGGCCTCCTCTGCAGGTTTGTATATGGAGATGCAGTTTTTCAAATACTCTGGGTGCAAACCATTTAGTGCTTTATAGGTAATAACCAACACTTTGTAATTAGCCTGGTAGCAGACCGGCAGCCAGTAGAGCTGCCTTAACAAAGAGTAGTTCTCTCTATGTACAGTGCTCCAGTTAGTAACCTGGCTGCTGATTTCTAAACTAGTTGCAGCTTTTGAATTATCTTCTAGGGTTTGTGTGTGTGTGTCAGGAGTGACTTGGGAAACGGCAAGTCACTTCTGATGTGAGAAAATTGGCTGTCTGCAAGGACTTTGCTCAGGGGACACCTGGATGTTTTTGATGTTTTACTATTCTTGTGGGAAGTTTCTCACATGTACCACTCTTCCCGGATTCAAACCACTGATCTATCAGTCAGCAGTCCTGCCAGCACAATGGTTTAACCCATTGTGCCATCAGATAGGTATTGCCCCATAAGTCATAAGACTATGTTGGTATAAGGTGTTTTATAACAAGATGCTAAAACTGCAAATTGCATTTCTTTTGAACAGCTGCATTCTCAGCTTCTTCTATGTAATAGACTCACTGTTCAAAAGTAAACCAGTGAGATATTAGATTGTATTTATCAAATATTTGAAGAACATTAGGAAAAGAGGCATTTCCTAACAGCTGTTTAACTTTTAGCCTATTTTAAATCCAGGATGTTTGTGACTGGGCAATATTCAAGTGTGACCAAAATAATTTGATGAGAAAGAACATCCAAATTGGAAAGGCTTTGAAGGTTTGTTTTTTCCTGAATCTACTGGGAAGGGCAAAAGTTTGCTTGCTCTTCTCCCGCTGCTGAGTTGAGTGCAAACTATTTTTACAGTTTGGACTCAATTTCAACAATTGAAGTAAGCAGAGGTGAAAGGGATGGGAGAGAAACCGGGACATGGAAGGAGCTGACAAAGTGGGATTGATTGAGATTGTCTTTGCCAAATCAGGATAGTTGTAGGTTATGGCAAGAGCATAAAGGTAAGAGCATAAAGCAATGAACTGCATAGAAACATACATTATAAATGTTGGGGTGGAGGTGAAAAGGAGGAGGAGTATGAAGAGTCACCTGCCTTTTTCCTATCACCAGACACAGGAAGATTATTAAAAGTTAAAATAGATGCAAATAAAAATCCAAATTTCTGAAAACAAATAGAAGTTAAAATATGATTCAACTGTCCATAGTATTAAAAGAAAATTTAAAACATATAAATTTAGAAGCAACAAATATGAATCCAAACTAAATAGTTTTTGCCTGTTGCTGGAAAGTCA
The DNA here is from genome assembly GCA_030556195.1 of Anolis apletophallus. Lineage (NCBI taxonomy): Eukaryota > Metazoa > Chordata > Lepidosauria > Squamata > Anolidae > Anolis > Anolis apletophallus. Next base: position 96,431,056 of record JARBWK010000005.1, read on the forward strand.
ATAAGGAAGAAGCCAAACTAGCCTCTGTAGGAAAGGAGTTCCAAGGCCAGTTGATGCAGGAATTTATAACACGTTCTCATTCTCAAAAAAGATGTAACAAAATATAAATTAATAAAAACTGTAATATTCAGTCACCGAAATGTCTGAAACGGATGATCAAACTCAAAGCCCGAAATACCAACCGCCCAAAGAACTCATACATGAAATCAAACAAAAACAGAATCAAACTGTTGTTTACAGAGAAGTATCTCCATTACAGACTGAGCATAAATGAAGTGGATATGAGACACAGCCGCAGAGAAGATTGTCTTTGCATTGTTTTCTGAGACATGTTTGGATGGTAATGTCACTTGAAAGAATTGTCAGTGACTTGACTCAGGATGGACATGTTCACTTACCAGGGGACATATGACTTTAATATACCATATATTGATAGGACAGAATAGAAGGTTAATATTCTTTCTCACCTGATCTTTCAGAATGGTTTTTACAGACCGACCCATTTCAAACACACTACAGTTTTCCAATCAAGACATGGCTTTAAAAAAATGCAAAACTATAACCAAGATCTGACCAAACTACGAATCACCTCCTGGCTATTGTTGACTCCAGAACATCTCTTCCCAAATCAATGGGCTTTGGTTTCAACAAGTAACTTTACAGAATGAAAGGAACTTCTAGAAAAAGTGAGAGCAGTAAGGGGCATGAAGCATAAAAAGGCCATATAGGCTGAGAAACCTAAACCAAGTACTGTGAAAGTGTCTCCATCAGAACAACAACATTCTGAGCCTCACAACAGTCATTTGTTAGGAGAGTAAATTAAACAGTCAGATATCTTTAACACAGGGTTACTTCTACCCATTGCACATCAGGTTAAAGTGACAGGTCAAAATTTAGTAAGGCCAGCGGAACATGTGCAGTCCCAAAAAAACAAAGCTGTAAATCCTGCTCCTTTAAACTATGCATTACAGCTGAAACAAGAAAGGAAATCACTATTTCATTTGGATTATGTTCATTGTTTGAAACTACACATAATACTTAGAATTACATAGTTTCAAGAGCTGGTTCCCTCCTTTGAAATATAGCCTACTACAGCACTAGGTATTCATTGGCAGTTTCCCATTCAAATATTAACCAGGACTGGTCCTGCTTAGCTTCCAAGATGAGATACACACCTGTAATAAGTATCAAACACTATCAAGTTTTAGATTTTGAAGCCATCAGTTTGAACATATCACTAAATTATGAATGAGAAACTGACCACAATGATCCTCTTCATCCACTTCATCCACTTTCAGCTCAAAAGAAAGTTACAAGTAAGCAGAAGACTTTCTTGGTGGTCACTCCATTGAGGGCTAGGCACAAATTGACAATTCTGGCAGTCTTTTTACACTTTCCAGGGTCATATAACTTTCCAGGGTCAGATAAGATGAAAGCAGAAGTATAAATTGTGTGACCAGGTAGGGGGAATCAATCACAGTTCACCATTACTGCTTTCCTTTGTGTGTGTGTTTAATTAAAATGGTTAAATTCCAATAGTAATATTCTTAATGTGTAATGAAACACCCAAAAGGGAGGCTTCCAAAGGCCAGTAGCCCAGGATAACTCCCAGGTACTTGTTGTCTCATGGGGAGGGAAAGGGCTTGAATAACAATGAGAGACGTGATCTTGCTCCATGCTTCAAAGAGCTACAGAACTCTGTGTAAATAATTCACAGTTTCATTCAATATTGTGTTCAATTTCATCTGCCCAACTGCCAATGTGGTTTTGATAAACTCCAGGTATCTTTAGCCTTAAGTGTGCTTACTGTACATTAAAAGAGATTGGTTTGGGGTAGATTTGCATGTCAGCTATATGGAGGGAAATGATATGAAATATTCTCAATAGACAACCTTGATTTGTGTGATTATTCTCCCAGAATGTTAAGTATGGTACTCCTTGTTTCTGAGAGCAAGAGACCTTTCAAAAATGTGTATTTTGGGTTACTGAATGAAGTATATGAGTGTTTTATGTGAAAGTCAGCTAAATATTGTATTTATTTATAAAGATGACAAATTTAATAGGGCAGGTGCTGCATTTGAATTATTGATTGTGAAATGTTTAAGCATAGAGTAACCATCCATCAGTATATGTGAGAGCGCTAAGGACAGATTTATGATGTTTGAGTTTTTTTGCTTTAACTGGCACTTGGCATTTCGATTAATTATAGCCCCACACCTTTCTGCAGAACTTGCTGAAAGTATTTATAAAAGATGTCTCTATCATAGCATTTAAATATTGTTTGTGCAACTGAAACATGATTTCTATTGAAGATTAATACATTGCTTGATTTAGGGAGCAAATTAAACTTGGTGGTATATTTCACAAGGGACAAAAGCTTTCTTTGCAAGGTGTTGATGTTGTTTCTGACATGATTTAAGCCATCCTGAAGTCAATATTTAATGCCGTATTATGCCTTTAGAAATTGCATCAATAGAAGCTGGTTTCCCAGTCCTTCAAAGAGTATCGTTTAGTGAAATCATGTATTTTGGGTTCTTTAGCAGAATATTTCTGCTCCTGTTAAATATGAAGATGCCCAAAGAGTCATGCAGAATGGTGAAGATGTGACCAATTAGCAACTATTTTTACCTATCCTAAACCAGTATCTGAGGGCCCATTCAGACAGTACCTTTATCCCAAGAGGTTCCCCAGCAAACAAGAGGGTGGCCAGATGCTGTTCCCTATAAATCCAGAAGCAATCGCTACAAAAGGCAAAAAAAAATGCAAGATTTCCAGGTGCGAGAATATCGTGGTTTTGAGCTGAATATCTGGATCTTCGCATGTCTGTATGTCCCTGCAATCAGAAATCACAGGATTTTTAATCTGAGGTTATTGCCGAATTTTATATGCTTGTTTCAGATTGGTTGGTTCCTAAAAAGAAGGTGTCCCTTGAGTAGAAGGCAAAAACTTTGTTTGTGTGCCAGAAACTTCATGTAACGTGTGGATGGCACATTTTCTCTGGCCCCCTATTCAATGTTGTACATTTTTTCACAAGAAGAGCAATCAGGAATAGCCATGTATAACCCAGGAACAGCACCCTGTTGTTTGATGCCACAAGTACACAACCAAATCTGTCTGGACAGATGGCCTGGCAGCCAGGCTCTAAAAATAATAAATAATGACAAAGTTCTGTTCTTGACTTAAAAATGTGTGTTCCTGTTTCATTGTGTAGTGCTGACTTGGGCAAAAGTAGTCCTACCCTGTAAACTTTGTGAGCCAGAAACTTTATGAAACATATGGAGGGCACAGTTTCTCTGGCCTGCACATTGAACGGAACTTGTGCAGTGATCTGCATAACTCAATCTCTGCATATCTGCATCTCGCAGGGTTTTGTTTTTTTTAAATGCCAGTTTCTGGCAGAAGTTCCATGCAGCCATCTTGGGAGCCTCTACATCTCAGAACAAAGCATCAAGTCTGCGCAACCGAGGCAGAAATCTCAGGACCAACAGGTCTGTATGTGGACCTCTCTTGAAGTCTTGGGATATTTTGTGTCTCACTAAAACCCATGATTTAGTGCTGTCTGGAAGCACCCTGAGAGTTTATCAACTTCACATGGATACATATCTATTGTCTATGCACCAGAAATGTGGGATTACTCATTGAACCCGATTAGAAGGAGACTCAAAGCTGAGAAAATAATTTCTTTATAAATGCATAACTAATATATGAATTATGCTCCTGCAAAACTTTATGTTGGACACAGGCTTGCACAGCTTTAAAATAGGTTTAGATAAATTCATAGAGGACAGATACATCAATAGTGACAGCTAAATGGAAACTCCATATTCCAAAGCAGTATATTTTTCTCTATTTGAAGTATTCAGGCTATGCGTGCTGGTGCTTATGTAGCCAAAATGGCCTCACTCATGCCCAAGAGGCAGCAAGCTTGGGAGAACACCAAGTTTTGCAAGATAAAAAAGCACACCCCAGAAACAACCAAATGAGAACAGAGTATGCTGAATGAAAGTGGAATGCTAATTTTACATGAAAAGGAGAAGGATGCAATGGCAAGAGGGGAAACAAGCACCAGATGAACAGAAGTCGCTTATGTGAGAAGGGGAATTATAGTGAATAAGACACCTTTCCTGCACTGCTAGGAAATTTCTGAATTTATGACCCAGAGCTGAACTATCCAAATCAAATCCAAGGTGGGAATTAATTCAACATGTTCAAGTAATAGTGTGCTTCCATTACAGTTTTGGGTTTATATATACATCTTACAGAGATAACTTGCAATGTGATTTGGGACTTACTTAGGTATTAAGCTGAGAAAAAGTGGTCACATCCTATTGCCACAATCAAAACCCATTTGTTATACATGAGATCAATATTTTCATATTTGATACTTACCCAATATTGGGTTTGGTCCTACAGGATTGCCTTCCTCTGTATAATCTGCCCCGAACACTGAGGTCCTCTGGGAGACATCTACTCCAGCCTGCCAGAACCCAACTGGCAACCACCACTCAGATGACCTTTTCATCAGCCACCTCACAACTGTGGAATGATCTGCTGGTAGAGCTCCAAAAGCTAGATCAGCTATTGGAATTTAAGACACAAGTTAAGACCTATCTCTTCTGAAAATCTATGCCTAACCTTTGTTTTATGTATTTTAATACGTATTTTATGGAACTATGTTTTAATATGTGTATTCTACAGAGTGTTTTATGTGTTTTGATATGTGTTTTAGTAATGTAACCCACCTCAGGCTGTGCGGCGAGGTGGATAAGAAATAAAATTATTATTATTATTATTCGTCTTGTGTAAGGTCCATTCGGCGGGAGGGGGGCTGCCCTATAACTGAAAAAAGGTTTCGGACCAACTTCCCAAATTTCCCAGTCAGCATGCATATAGTCTGAAGCATAACTTTCTCAAGGTTTGATCCACACCTTCTTTGGTGGCTTTCTTAGAGGAGTAGGGACAAGAGCAGCAAAAGTATCCATCTCAAATTATATACTTGACTGAACAATGGCTGAAGAAGCTGGCCAGGTGGAGGATGTCAGAATGAGAAAATCTGACTTTTAACAGTGTATCTTTTGCCTCTTTTACTGATAGTGAATTTCCAAGTGAATGCAGGTACTGTGGCTATGAGCAAGAGAGGCCTTAGAGTAATATGGACAGATTTTAAGATGCTGTTACATGCCTTCAAGCCATTTTTTACTTATGACAACTTTACAGGAAACCTATTATGTAGTTTTCTTGGCAAGATGGCTTCACATGGGGTTTACCCTTGCTTTGCTCTGAGACTGAGAGTGTGATTTGTCCGAAATCACCCAATGAGTTTCTTGGGCTGTGAGAAAAATGGCAAGTCGGTTGTAAATCATGTTTAGTTAAATGCATACTTACAACCAGATTGAAGACTCCCAGAGCCACCGTCCCCCCTGTCTGCTTCCCTCATCCTCCTTGTGCCCTCCCAGCAGTGGCAGAGCTGCTATCTTTCCCTCTCCCTATTGGCCTCCCCCTCAAGGCAAGCCATGCACCTGGCGGAGGAGGAGACCCCACGGTATAGCATTAGCTTAACACTTGTAGGTTTTTAAAATAACATAATGCAAAACTAACTTTTTGGAACCTTGTAATAGATATAACACAGACCCCATACACATTTTTCAAAACAGAATCAAAACAAGGGTCACATAAATTTTGTCAATACAGACGAAGCATATTTTTGACTTTGTGCACACCTCTATAAGTTTCCATGGCAAAACAGGAATTTGAACCCTGGTTTCCAGAATCATAGTCCAACGTAATCCCTAATAACAGTGTGATTAGATCATTCCACTCAAAATTCCTGCACAAATTATTTGGCATCCCTAACTGTGTCCCGTATGCAGTTCTATGCTTAAAATCTGGCCAATACTCTATAGAGGCCACTATCTGGCTAAAACATCATAAACATTTTGTTATATATTCACTACCAAAGCCTCAGTAATTCTTTGATGCAACACATCTTGAGCGCACTCTACCACTCAAAGGAGTGTACAAAAGTCCTAACAAAGATTGGGGAATTGGGCTGTGATAGTGACTTCTTGAATATGCTAACTTTCACTGAGATCTTTACCCTCATTAAGAAGAGGTTGCTAGAATTGGACTATAAACAACTTATAAGTTTGGCCAGTAAATCCTGTTCGCCTATGAACATGGCAATTCCAGTCATACAGGGAAACCAAGCCCTTTATATTGCAGCACTCACTAATCCCACATACAGGAGAGTTTATATGCTGGCTAGATTTAATATTATGCCATCTCCGCTCCATAGAAGAAGACTCTACGCGGTCTACTGAGAGACAAGAGGCTTTGTCCCTGTAGTAATGGAAAGCTGAATTCCATCCCGCGCTGCCCACTCTACAAGGAACTAAGATCTAGTTTGCTACTACAAGTTATAGATTCTATGAAAAACCATATAGACCCAGACAAAGTAATTATGCTTTTAAATTGCCAAGATTTTAGCCTTTGCCTCTCAGTGGCAAGATTCCTGAATGAAGTCTGTAAATAGAACATGTAACAAATGTGAAGTTCCCTATTCTATACTATATTTTATACTGTCTTGTTATATATGCCAATAAAGGCTTACTGGACTGGATTTGAATCATAGTCCAGCACTCAAATCACGATACCAACACCAGGTGGAGAGGAATATCAGCTCTCTGATTTCAAGATACATGAGAGTAAAAATTAAAATAATGCAAAGCATTCTGTAGTGGATACATAATAAGCTAATGCATAACAGTATAGAGTGATATGGATCAAAATCCATTTCATGAGATGCACTGAATATGGAAATAATATACTATACACTAATTCTATTGATGCCTATGCAACCTGAAGAGAAAGAATTGTACTGCGATTTGCAAGTAAGGTATATTATAAGCCTGTGTAGTCTTGTCCATAAGGAAAACACAGTAGAATACGCTAGCAGTCATATTTTTTGCAAGTGATGTGTGTGTGTGTGTGTGTGAGAGAGAGAGAGAGAGAGAGAGAGCTGAATGCAGACCCTTTATAGATTAAAGAAGAAATACAGTCCTCAAAAGAAGAAAAATGTTTCCTACTCTTATACAAGCGAAAGTGCTTCTTCCAATGTCCCTGACCCTGATCATTTAAGGATTTAAAGTCTAAAACTAGAATTTTAAATTGGGCCTGGAAGCAATTTGAAGCCAGTGTGGTTTTTAACCGATTGGTATCATATGTTCCAAGCTGCCTGTCCTTGGCAGAACCTTGGCATCTGCTTTCTGTACTAGTTATAGGTTCCAGACATTTTTGAGAGGCTACCTTGAAAAGTATGTGTTACAGTAGTCTAATCTGAATGGCATTAGAGCATTAAGTATCATGGCTAAGTTGTTCTTCACCACGGGAAACATGTAGCATAATGCATGTATACCCATTGGATTTGGCACATAGCTCATCGACTGGCATTGTGGTGAAGGTTAGAGATGAGCATCCTCATTCAGTTTTCTTCCAAATGTGAAGTTCGCACTGTATTGTGCTTCCTAAATGCTATGGGCTAAATTGTTTCAGTTTATGAAGAGGACGTAATGTCAAGACAGCTTGTGACAAAATGGGTATGGAATATATTGTAAAACCATGAAGAAACTTCACAGAGACATCCAAAACAAACATTGTAGGATGCTGACAGCAAGAGTATGTCTCCTTAATGACAATGCGCATCCGCACACCGCTCATGAAACACTAGAGTGTTGACTTCATTTGGTTGGGATGTTTTAAGCCCCGATCTCATACCTAGTGACTGTCATTTGTTCACTAAATTGAAGTAACACCTTCGTGAAAAAAACTTTTCCGATGACGACGAGGTGAACATCGAAGAGACAAACTGGCTGAAAAAGGTGGAGGGAAACTTCTATGACACAGGCATCAAAAACTTGTCCCACAAATTACAAAATATATTGAACTGAATGGTGATTATGTGGAAGAATAATGCAATACCTATGCTACAATCCATGTAAGTTTTATTAAAATATATTCATTCTCTGATTTTTTTAAAAAAATGTAGCCTTACTTTCCAGATAACCCTCATATTTATATGATTGAATACAAGCATTCAGCATGTCATCTGCAGTATATGGTCAAAACAACCATAGACACGCTTACACCCCTCAGGAATCATAAGTCTGCTATTCTAAACAGAAATCTAGAAAAGTCATGGCCAGGCATTTCAACTCAATAAATAGATATATTTGTAAGACTGAGTATGTCATAGCAGAAATTGAGGGTGCATTTCCAGGTAGAATGAATGCAGTCTGACACCACGTTTTATTTGCCATGGCTCAATGAAGTTGCATCATAGGCGTTGTGATTTTGCAAGATCTTAGCCATCTCTGCCAAAGAATCCTGGTGCTTCACCAAACTACAGTTCCCATGATTCCATATGATTGAGCCATAACAATTAAAGTGGTGTAAAGGTGCATTAATTTTACAGTGGAAATGCACCCTTGCATTCCCATTCACCTCAAATAATGCAACTTTCCTGGAATTTATTAGACAAAGACAGTAATATAAGCAATCAGCATTCATCCCACATACTTTATAAGAGGTCAATATCTAGTGGATTTCACCTTTTGTATTTACCACTAGTCATTAAACCACTGCATTAACTATATTGCTAGATAACAAGTCAATTAGCTTTGGATTGTTTTATTTTCATTTTACTATGTTCTAAAAATTGTTACATGCTTTGCTGAATCAGGAAAGTGATTCTCAAGAATGAACAATTTTAGAAATAATCTAAGTACAGTTAGATAATTTTTAACTCCAATGGATTTAATAGGAAAGTTAAGATGTCCCTATGCTGGCTTGTTATTTATTTATTTATTATTTTGTTAAAATAAACAGGGCTTTCAAAATAATCAAAATAAACAGGGCTTTAAAATGCCTAAGTTTAGTACATGTTTAGCTTTGGTTAAACAGAAAACAAAAAACACCCTCCTTGTGGGCAGCATGGTAGCCTCATCTTTTGCCTGGTGATTTATTGCTCAGGATATGGTTAAATATGGGTCTAGCTTTGATCTGAGCCTTTTGACTCCGACATTCTGTTACACAGTGTGCATTGGTGACTGCATGCAAAGCAGCTATATGCCACAAAGGCGTAAAATATAATGAAAAAGTGCAGGCCTGGAAGAATGCATAAATAACGCACATTCAGCAGTAATAATTGAAATGGGGTGGAGGAGTTATAGCAGCCCTGGGACATAAGTAAGTTACATGCCCTTGACTTTTTCAGGTTGTAGTTGCGATTGTTATCCCATGATTCATTGATCATGAATAATAGCCAAGGCACATCAACTCCTCTGTCATATTCTTCTCTGCTTCCGACAGAGTTTTAGGTCTCATGAGGAATCCTACAATCTTTGTCTCCGATCCTCACCTTCTTTGCACAAGACTTTGCTGCTTGGTAAATTTTCTTTTCTAATACTCTGTAGTGATATTTCCCCTGCCTTCATTCATACCAGCTGTTTCTTGAAAAACCATCACCTTAGAATCTGAAATCATTTACAGTAGTTTAGCGTTTGGGGTGAAGGGAGAGTGTATATAAACAAAAAGGCTTTAGAATTACATTATAATTTCAAGAGAGGGAGGGAGAACCTCTAGATTCAAATACAGGGCATAGATTTACATTAGTAGCTAAATGCCGTTCCTGCAGTAGAACATGACATGGTATCTTCTGGACATAATCCCATCACATTTGCGTGGTATATATGGCAGCATCTTTTTAGAAATATTGATATCTTTAGATTTTATTGTAGTTTATTATACCACCCTTTTTTAAAAAAAACAACACTTGAAACGGAAGCTAGTTGACTGGATTAGAAAACTGTGGCCCTCCAGATGTTGTTGGACCTCAATTTCTACCAGGCCTGAGCAGCATAAGCAATGGTTATAAATAGTGAGAACTGTAATTCAAAAGGATTTAAAGAAACGCAGTAGCCTGGCCCAGGACTAAACACAAAAAATAATAATAGAATGCCAATGTAATAAAATCAAAAATGAAAGATGAGCAAAATCTTGGAGGTCATTGGCACAATCAAGATAAATTATACCTATTTAAGTCCTAGTGGAACAATTACTGTAAACCCTTATTATCCACTGGGCTTTGGTTCCAAGACTCCTGGAATACCATGATCTATGGATGCTCACACCCCATTATATGCAATGGTGTACTAAAATGACGTCTCTTTTATTCGTAGAATGGGGAAACCAAGGTTTACTTTTGGATTTTTCCAAACCGTGGATGGTTGACTCTGTGGATACAGAACTCATGAATACTGAGGACTGATGGCAATGTCAACATTTTGTACACCCAGATTACATAATTTGTTATTGACAGATTCAAGTACTGGGCAATCCTACTTTACAAAACAGATAACATTCCTAAAATGGGGTAGGTTCAGAGAGACCTATCTATAAACCCAATGAGGATCTGCCTGAGGGAAACCATTACACTCCAGAGATGCTTATATAGGTTTAACCACTATTCATGACTAAATTAACTGGTACAACATTCTGTAATTCCTGTTCAATTTAAGTATTAATATTTAATTTCTACATAAAATATTTTTATTTACTGAAATGTGGCAGGTCTTCATTTGAAGAATATGCATAAGTGCAATATGAGGAAATGAGAATATGTATTTAATAGGGGTGGTTGATCCATGAAAAATGTGATTCTAAACTCGGTTGGGGGGGGGTTCATTTTTTGGTTCATTATAGAAATTAATACAAAATTTTTAAAATAAATTTCGTGATTGAAACGTTATTAATGAATTTTCGTTTTTATTCATTATGCCAGCTGGGAGGCTAGAATGGAGGGCTTGCTCTCCCTTCTTCCCTCCCTGCCCCTCCCAGCTGACAGGCATTGCACGCAATGCCTGTCAGCTGGGAGGGGCAGGGAGAGAAGAAGGGAGTGCTTCCCCTTCTCCTCCCCTGGATGGGAATAACGCGAGTTATTCCCATCCAGGAAAGGAGGGGGGCAGACGAACCCCCCCTCCTTCCCTCGATGGATAAAACGTGAGTTATCCTCATCCAGGAGAGGAGGAGGGCAGGTTCGTACATATGTCAAAATACATCACTATAAAATAAATATACAAAAATACACAGTACAAAGATCAAAATGCAATGGCAAAATATAGGGTTCACTATTTTAATCGCTGGTACTTCTAGAATCCCTTATACATAATGAGTGAACAACCAAACTGAAACAAAGCTTGCATCACCAGCTACCCCCCCCCCCAAAATGTTAACGAAAATCTTTGAATTTAGCCATCAAAACGGAACTCGTAAGAAAAATGGAGGCTGTTGAAAAAAATGCATCATCTCTGGATGGATACATTTTGGAAGGAGCGTCCAAGGGGTCTCTAGAAGGGTTTTTGGGGTACTTATGCAAGGCTTGCTTGACTTGATTGTTTCATTTTGCATGCTCATGCTGTTTGAATAAAAAACTTCATTGAAACATATTGAACTGCTCTTCCTTTTTTGTGATGTAGAAACCTATCATTATTCTTATATCATTTCTACTTCTGTCACCAAATTTTCTGTTAAAGAAGTAATGCGCAGGAATACTCTACTTCATTAACAGAGGTATACCTATTATTCCTGGCTGTCATTGCAGATGCAGGAATTTTTCAATATATAGGGGAATTTCTAAATACATAAATTCTGTCACATGTGGCTTGTCTCAAGTGCTCAGGGTTGGCATTACAACTGTCCCTAAACCTGAATCTGATTGAGTGAGTGTCACAGTCTAACAAAATTTAGAAGGCCATAATAAGCTGTTTTAAATATTACACCTGCCACATGAAGCTGGTCCATGGATAGGACATTCATCTGTTAGGTGCAATTACTTTTTTCAGTTGTCCCAATTCATTGAGATCCAAGCATCTTCTGGGTTTAATGTTTGTCATATCATCCCTTTTTACTTCTTCACACTGTTCATATTTCTTTTTCAAAATGTTAAGGGAAGTTTCATTCCTGGGAAGCATTCCTAACTCACATTGCACACTGATAGACTTCATTTAGTTGTGTAACAAAAATGTTTAAATTCAATGACACCATGGATGCTGCAGCTGGGTTTAAGATATTAGCAATGTCTCTTCTTGAAGTATTCACCCATATGATACCTGAGCAGAGCTGTATTTACGATGAAATATTACCTTGATATATAACAAAAATAAACATCAATATGTTCTTTCACTGCAATTGAAAGAGTTCCAATTCAAGTCACCTAAACTACAAAACTACAAAATTCAGAAATAACCAGGATAAAAAAATACATTTATAAATCCTAGTATTGTAGTTGTTACATATATAAACCTCAAAAGGAGGAAACTGATGATTGCCCTTCACTTTGTCCAAGCTTTGAGGCATTCTTTGAATCTGGTTCAACTAGATTCCTACACTTGATTAACTGTTTAAGATCTGTGAATAACCCATTGAAGCTACCGCTGCTACTCAAGTGCTTAAATTTAATCAGTTGCTTAAGTGCTAAACTGGAATAGAGCCAGGATAAACTTAAAAACTAAAACGGAGGGAAACCAACAGATCACTGATTTAGAAACAGGACAGAAGTGAAAAGGGAAAAACCATGTCGTGAACTATTTGAAATTCATTAATGAATCAGGGCATTCATCTGCTACAGTGAAGATCCGGAATCGTGTTATTTATCTTTGTAAAATTTTGTTATTTCAAATGTTAATTAATAGCCCCCCACCCTCATTCATAAACCCATTCAGTCAATATATCCTCCTGGAAATAAATGTAAACCCAACCGACATTTGTGTTGACTTCATGCTGTAGTTTTCCTTCATCATGTTAATCATATCATGATTTCTCAGATTAAAACATACTGTCACCTGAGAGCTTTAAACTTTACCTCTGCAAGTGTATTTATAACCAGTTGTATCTTACATCTTTTAAAATAGCAGCAATATTATCTATTTTCCTGTAGAAATTCTTTTTTTAATTTCCATTTACTACAAAGTGGTAGCCAATATCTTTAGACAAAGACTGAGGACCTTTGAGTGTGCGCGCATGTGTGCGCGTGCGGTGGATATTGTATCATCTAAGCATTGTGTTTATTCCTATAGCATTGCAAATCACTTTGTTCTGTATTCATAACTTATCACATGTCATCTAAAATTACTGGTTTACTTATTACTATACATTTTTATCTTTATCCCTGCCCTCTCCCCTTTAAAAAGTGTCTAATTTCAAAATTGCCAAAGATCAAACCCTAACATGAAAGACAAAGTAAAATAACAACGTTGTGATATTTCTTGGTTTTAATTTTTTTTAAACTGAAAAGGATTGAGTGGCCACATTATGGCAGAGTACCAGGGACTCCTTGCTGGTTAGGGGATCACTCACAGGACAGTCCATTTGCCTTGATTATGCTTTTCAATTCAATGCAGGTGATTCTGACAGCTCCCATCCCACATGTTTTTGGTATTTTAGAAATGGAATACCACGGATCCTAAGCTCAGGAGATGATCTCAGATCATCTTCTCCCCCCTCCCTTTTTTGAGACTGTTTTGAATGCTTACATTACAGAGTGGGATGGGCGCAGACAGAAAGTCCCCCTGTGTCATGGGATTATAACTGTTTTGAAACAAATCTGGAGATCTAATGGGAATTTCTGATCTAAATGAGCTTGACCTTATCAGGTGAATGGGAAGCTTAATAATACTGAGGTGCTGGGAGAGCAATGGCCAGAACAATACTAGGCAATGCTTTTTCTGTGAGTTTCTGAAATATACCAGTGGGTAATGTCAACTGAATATTTTAATTAAATTTTGCTTGTGGGGTGATATAAACGGAAGCAAGCTGCCATTCAAAGAATGGGAGTTTAACATCATTTATTATTTCCTAAATGTTGACAGTTTCTTTGTTTCTAAAAAAAATGAGCTTAGTATTATGATTATTTAAATAATACAAAATTCTTATGACAGGTAGAACATTGCATAAATGCAATAAGATGGGTTCTTTTAAAAATCCTAGAAATTCTTGTACTTCACACTTACTGCTAGTGCAATGGTCCTGAAATGAAGTGCCCAGAATTGACTACAACACCACAGATGAGACTGACTAGTGCAGAGTACTATGGTTATATCAGTGAAGCCTAAAATACTATTTCATTTCTTTTGCTGCAGCATCACACTGCAGGGTCATGTTCAACATATGATCAACAATACATATTCCCCATTCCATTCATGTGCATTAAGTTTTGTTGCGTAAATATAAAATTTGTCATAAAAGAGCTATAGAACAACCAGAGGACAGTACTGAAAATTTGCCCTTCAAATCAAAGTTGATCTGGTGGCCACTTCATATTAAAGTTGTTTCAATAAGTTATGTCAGTGATCTAGGAGACAAGGCGGCTCTGCACAGGAAGGAACAGCTCTGAAGAAACTGTTAAGCTCCCTCAAGCCAATAATGCATATTCCAGAAAAATAACTCTGCAAATGTATATCTCTGTGATAGATAGTAATTGCTTCAACAGAGCCATTATAGCCTATTAGGTCAATATTCTGCATTGCCAAAGTGCTTTAATTAATACACATTTACATAAGATATCAGGGGGGGGGGTCTTTCTGAGCCATGAAAAGGAAAAGAAATGTGGAGCACAGCACTGAGCCTGTATTGCAATACACAGCACAATTTGACGTTCAGTTATTTGTTTTAATTTATTAAAAGTGCCTGTCAGAAAGTCAAGGCACCCATTACATTACTAACAGCATGGCTATCTCCATATTCATCAGTCGGTGTGTTCCTTTGCCTCAGGAAATAGATGAAAGCATATATTTATGAACTTTACAAGAGAGGACGCTGTTCTCAAAGTTCTGCCAATTTGAATTCTAACCACCAATTGCTTTCTCACTTTCTGGAGCTCTCCTGGAACCATAAAAAAGATTGGATGTCATTTCATGTGTATGCAGGTACCTATTTGTGTGTACATGTCCTCTTTTTGTTAGCTTATGGAATAGTTAAGAAGAAAAGGTTCTTGATTGAGATCTCCATCTCAACACTGACATTGAGTGTGTGTCCCTATTGGTGCTCCTAGACCCCTCTGCTGCTTTTGATACCATTTATCATGGCATCCTTTTGGAATGCCAGGAAGGGAAGGGAATTGGAGGCACTGTGTTGCAGTGGTTCTGGTTCCTGGTGGTGGTCCTTGGAGATAGCTGCTCCTCAAGAAAGGAGCTGTTATGTGGCATTCCACAGGGGCCATTCTATCTGCAATGCTTTTAAACATTTACATGAAACTGTTGGGAGAGATCATCTGGAGACATGGGGCGGGATACTATTTGTAAGCTGATGATACCCAAATATAGCTTTAGCTAAGAATAGCATGCTTCTCTGAATGAATACCTGGGGGAAATAATGGACTGGATAAAATTAAAACTAAATCCAGATAAAACAGAGGTGCTTGCCATTAAGGATCCTAATCTGGGGAAAGAGGTGTGTTACACTCCCCCTAGAAGACTGTGTTCACAGCTTGAGAGCACTCCTGGATCTGTCATTCCAGATAGATACCATGGTCAGGAGTACTTACTACCAGCATCATCTGATACAGCAGCTATGTCCCTTCCTAGACCAAAAGATGGTAATGCACTCACTGGTAACCTCAAGATTGGACTTCTGTGGTGTGCTATACATTGGGTTACTTCTGCACCAAGTTTGCAAACTGCAATTAGTTCAAAACACAGCAGCCAGATTAGTTACAGGAACATCTAGGAGTGAGCATATGGCACCCATATTAAAGTCACTCTATTGGTTGCCAATTCATTTCTGGGCAAAGTACAAAGTGTTGTGTTTAACAACATGATTTGGGTCCAGGTTACCTACAATATCACCTTTCCCCACACGATCCAACCCTTCGGAAACTGGGGTTCTCAGGGGAGGGGGGATGCTTGAGTAGTATCTAGTAAACTGATTGTCATGGAAGAATGGTGAAAGTCCTACTATTAACAATCCAGCCTTGTGAAACCATTAAAAGTCAGTAATATTTCGATATTATTATTAGTCTATTCCTCATATCCATGGATTCATTCACAGGTTCAACCAAATATGGCGCTAAAATATTGGGAGGGAGGGGGGATAATCCAGAAAACAAAACTTGATATTTCAATGTACCACATACTATGCTGACATGTGGGGATATCCCCTAGTTAGCCTCCTGCCATTTCTTAGATTGTCATGCACAGGGGTGCTCAGAACGGTGAGCGCGATCACCAGGGTGATCTTCGGGCCTCATCCTGGTGATCTTCAGGCCCCTGACCAGGTTTTTTGCTGTTGGTCCTCTTCACGTGCCCCTGCATGCTGCAAAGAAGTCCCCCGTCATTGCTCCTCCCCGCTCTCTGCTCGTGCGCCGCCTCCAAAAGCTCCGGAGTTCAAGAAGCAGAATGGGCCCCCTCTTTTGGATTCCTCCTCCCTCCGTCCTTCTCCAGCCACTCAGAGTCATAGGAGATCAAAGGGGGCAGGCCTGGATGACGCGATGCATGTCTGGCCCCGCACGCATGCGCAGAAGCGCCCATTCTGTCTCTTGAACTTCTCGTGAGCTCTTGGAGGCAGCACGCATGCTGGCGGCGTGGAAATAGGAGCAACAACGGAGGAGAAGAAGAAGGACGCTTTGGGGTCATTTCCTTACCGCATCTCAAAGGTCGGTCTTTTTACTTTGGGGTGGGTGCTTGATTGTTCTGTGCCATGTCTCTTTGTTTATTTTTAATGTTTAAAGATGGCCTTTTAGCTCCAAAGCCTCTCTGCTTGCTTTGTTCCTTGAGAAATATATGTTGGGGAATATGGAAATGTGGGAGAAATGGGGTGGTTGGATGTATTTTTGCATGCCCCTTTGTTTACCTTGCTGAGTATTAAATGGCCTTGCAGTTCAAAAGCCTCTCTTCTTACTTTCTGGCTGATAATATGTGTGGTAATATGGCAGTGCGGGAGAAATGGGGTGGTTGGATGTATTTTTGCATGCCCCTTTGTTTACCTTGCTGAGTATTAAATGGCCTTGCAGTTCAAAAGCCTCTCTTCTTACTTTCTGGCTGATAATATGTGTGGTAATATGGCAGTGTGGGAGAAATGGGGTGGTTGGATGTATTTTTATGCTCTGTTTTATATTGTTGTTATTAAATTGAAATGTTGATGTTTTATAACTTCATTTTATGTAAACTGCCCCGAGCCTGCTGGAAGGAGCGGTACATAAAAATGAATAATAAATATAAATAAATAAGAAAATAGTTATACGTTTTACATTTCTGGGTAGGTGATCTTTGGGACTTGGTTTTTTAATCAGTAGCTCCCATGCTGAAAAAGTGTGAGCACCCCTGGTCATGCTCTTTTCAGCACTCGTTTGTGTTGTTTGCGATTTTATATAAGAGCCACAATTTTATTACACCGTTGTATGTAACAACCATGGATTTTGATATCTATGTGTGTGGAACTAGGAATTTTCTTGGTGGTCCAGGAGATTCTATAGGATGCTTCTGCCATACATTACCATAGAACTGCCTATGGGCTAGAAAACGTTGGTTCAAAGAGTCTGGAAAAGGCAAACGGCACCCAAGTCCAGGACTTGGAAACCAAGGTTTCCAAGCCTCAGGTTTTGGTTGGGGCTACATTTTGTCTGCCCTGTATGGAGTATGGAGAGAAAACCAAGCAAAAAATGAGCTGCATGGATGGTGATTGGTAAAGAAAATATTAGGAACTGGTAGAGATTTCATTTCAGTAAAAATTTTAGTGAGTATCTCAACATTCCCAACTTTTAGAGGTGGAAGAAAATGAAACTGGCAGATTCACCCATTCTTACAAAATATCCCAGATTGTCATGCCTTTGATGCAGTGCTCTGATGCTATAACAAATGTTGATATTTTAGACTGAAGTGTAACTTACACAGCTGTCTGGGCAGAGCTGTATTTTGGGTCAGTTTGGTAGATCATTTTCTAAAGGGCATAATTCAATGTGTCCTTTACACTGGATAGTTTAAATAAAGACTTAGTCCAGCTGTTGTATTTTGAAGAGGAAGGGCTGCTTATCAGAGAATCCTATCTCAGTCTTTTACTTTATGTGAAAAGGAATGCTCACCTCCCTACTCTGTAGGATCAACGTTATGACAGAGTTATAAATCATCTGAATAAACTTTTGCAATACAAATGGAGGTTTGGGATGCATGTGACAAGCTTCTTCAGCTAGCATATCTCATTGCATGTGGAAAATAAACCAGTACACGAGATTTAATGAGCAAGAGGAAACTACACAAGGGTTGAAGCCGTGGCTCTTCAAGGTCGTGAGAATGTTATTTCAGCAACTTACTTCATCTTCAAAGTCTCGCATCACATTAAAGTCATCGGTTATCTTCACCTGAGTATGTGGATTTCCAGATTATTTGGAAGTGTTCTGCATTCCTTGCAAAACTCTAGGTGTATGTGAACAACGGACTTAAGTTGGTTTAACAGTCATTCCCTCTTCTCCCCATATCTGCCAAAGAAACCCTGGGAACTATAGTTATGGGTTCAGTACCTTATTGAACTAATATTGCCTTGTTTTAAATTACTTCTTTTAGACTTGTTTTATTTTCTAATATTATTTAGGTTATGATTATTTTATTGTGTTTTATTCACCTACATCCTGGATAAGTCCAAGATATTTTTCTGCTTGAGACAAAGGTCAAAATGGTGCCTCACTCTTGGTCTTTCTATGTATAACAGTGGTTCTCAACCTGTGGGTCTCCAAATGTTTTGGCCTTCAGCTCCCAAAAATCCTAAAAGCTGGTAAACTGGCTAGGATTTCTGGGAGCTGTGGGCCAAAACACCCGGGGACCCACAGGTTGAGAACAGCTGATGTATAGAATGGCAACTGATGAGAATGCCACAGAATTCCTATCCTAATCCTCATCATCTACTTCGACAGTTGCCTAACTCTGCTAGTGACAAAGCTCACCATACACTCCCCTGTTCTGCTGTGTGGTGGGTGACAGAAAGGAGAAGCTTTGTAATGGTTGAGCATACTTTATCTGGATATCTAAGTTCTAAAATGCTCCAAAATCTGAAACATTTTGGAGCCAGCCACCCGCTCATGCCTTTATTTATTTATTATTATTTATTTATTCGATTTTATATTCTGCTCCTCCCTGCAGGCTTGGGGCGGATTACAGTTGCGATAAAAACATGCTGCGCACAACACTTTGCAGCGGTGGTAAAACATAAAAACACAGACGAATTACAGGCATCATTTCAGAATTACAATTTCTCAGAACTGGACTAGTTGAAAGCCAGTCTGAAGAGTGCAGTCTTGCATGCCTTACGAAAGGAGGCAAGCTCCGAAATCGCTCGAACGTCATCGGAGAGAGAGTTCCATAGCACCGGAGCCACCACAGAGAAGGCTCTCTGCCTAGTTGTGGACAGATGGCAGGAGCGGATTGATGGTACCAACAGCAAATTCCGTTCTTCTGAATGTAGTGATCTCGGGGGAACATACGGGGTAAGGCGGTCCCTCAGGTACGCAGGCCCTAGATCGTGCAAGGCCTTAAAGGTTAAAACCAACACCTTGAAGGCAATTCAGTACTCGATGGGAAGCCAGTGCAGTTGCCGAAGGATGGGAGTGATGTGCTCCCTTACTGATGTTCCCATCAGCAAGCGAGCGGCGGCATTCTGCACCAGCTTGAGTTTCCGGATTGTTGACAAGGGAAGGCCGACGTAGAGGGCGTTACAGTTGTCCAGTCTCGAGATGACAGTCGCTTGGATCACCGTGGCCAGGTCATTCCTGGACAGGTAGGGTGCCAGTCGCCTAGCCTGCCGTAGATGGAAAAACGACGTTTTGCTGACCATGGAGACCTGAGCCTCCATGGACAGCAAGGGGTCCAATTGGACACCCAGGCTCTTTACGAGGGATGACGGGCTAAGTTGCTCGCCATCCAGGGTAGGCAACCGGCACTCATCCAGCCCAGGGCGACCGGGCCACAAGATCTCCGTCTTCGACGGATTCACCTTCAGCCGGCTGGCCCGCAGCCATCCAGTCACGGCTTCGAGGCAGAGATGGAAACAATCGGGTACGGTGTCCGGCCTGCCGTCCATTCTCAGCAGAAGCTGGGTGTCATCAGCGTACTGATAACACTCCAGACCAAAGTCACGAACCAACTGGGCCAGGGGGCGCATATAAATGTTGAATAATAAGGGTGAGAGGATGGCCCCCTGGGGGACCCCACAACTTAATGGGAGCCTCCCGGAGACCTCCTCCCCCCTCTCCACACGTTGTCCCCGGTCCTGGAGGAAGGAGGTCACCCATTTAAGAGCAATCCCCCTCACCCCAGTCACGGCTAAACGGTGGGCCAACAATGCATGATCTACAGTGCCAAACGCTGCTGTCAGATCTAACAAGACAAGCAGGGCTGATCCACCCTGGTCCAGTTGGCGGCGAAGTTGGTCTGTAATGGCGACAAGCACGGTCTCCGTCCCATGCCCAATACAAGCAACAAGGCAAAAAAAATCCCAAAAACCATATAACAAATTAACAATTAAAAACATACAATTGCAGTCTCAGCGTCATGTTGAAATCAGTTTCCATTGCATCGTCGTCATTCCATATATCTAATTAAACCTTATATTTCATCAGCAAATCACAAACTCCATTTATGTTTCTTATACACCTTATAAACATAGCCTGAAGATAACTTTATGTAATATTTTTTTAAAACATATTTTCATGAAACAAAGTTTACGTACACTAAACCTTCAGAAATCAAAGGTGTCAGTCTCAGCCACCCGTGTTGAGAGTTTCAGATTTTGGAATTTCACATAAGGGATGCTCAACCTATAACAAATTTAGAGAGCAGGAATTAAAACAATCCTTCTGAGAAGAAGTGGTCTGATATCTATGACCACCAACGGGTACAACAACAAGCATCTCATTCAAATGCCAAACAGGCTTGCCTCTCTTTCTTCTCATTCTGCCAACACTTCTTCAAGAACATGCCAGTTTCCTAGCAGATGCACATGCCTTAGTTCATCAAACTGAGAAGCTCTTTAAGAAGTCAGTAAAAACTAGTTCTCAACCGTTCTAAATCACAATTTTCGTATTCAAGGCACTCCTGCCCTGCAAATACATCAGGTCACGGTTTACCACAGTGAATATCTGAACATTAATTTACATGTCCACAACTCATCTTGTTCCTTCTTCATATGAAAGGGGGGGACCTGTATGACGTGATTATTACTTCACTGTGTATACAATTAAATATACTGACACCACCCCATTTTTAAAAACTTATAATTTATTAGCCTAAGCTGAATGAAATACATTATTTCCTTATAAAACCCTAGCATTTGGCATGCCCCCCTCCCTAAAGAGCCCATGGGTTACATTTTTAGATCAGCATACTATATGTCAAATGATGGGGGAATGGAAGAGGGAATCAATGAGCTTAAATTATTAAAATTCTAGGCATCTGTTACGGATTCAGTCAGGTGTTATAAAACTTACAGTACATCAATTTACTTGCTATATTAATTTTACTTATACACCTTGACAAGAGCAAGAAAGTGTTACATCGCTTGCTCTCTCTTGCTTTACTCAAACTGGATTGAAGTGACTCAGAGATGTAGAACCTCTTTCCCTCCTTTTAAGATTTATACTGAATGGGTAGCTATTCTCCAAGTCAGAATACAGGTGAATGGCAGGGCTGCATTACAAATGCCTGAGGTAACTATAAAAATATAAATGGTATCAGGTTATTGATTTTCCCCCCTAGAGGCCACAAATTAGAAATGACATATTTCACACACACACAAAAGGGAAAAGAGGAAGAAAAATCCACTGGTCTATTTGCCGATTTTTAATTAAAACATAAATAAATCATTGTAGTCTCAGCACATGCATATAAACAATGGGAAAGATGGCATACTTACAACAACGTGTCAGTGCTTTGTGACTAACGAGTCGCTACGCAAAATACAACCCAAATTGAAACCAGATTCCCAAACTAAGTAATATCACATGCAATCCATTTCAGCCTATTACAGTTGAAGCCACCGAAACCACACATTGGTTTTCAGAAGAAACAAAGAAGAAAGAGCACAATTTTTAAAAGTATAGCCATCCTTTAAAAAATTAAACAAAGTTAAGCACTACTGCTGTTAACATACTAGAGTTTTCTTTTTTGGTCACACGCTATGGAATAATGGGTTTCTACATCTTCCGAACAAACAGTAACCATATGTTGCTCCGGGTACAAAATGTTTGTTGCTTCATCCGTAAACAAGAAGTAAGTCTGGAAAAGGGAAAGATGTTGTCGTAAATGCTCTGGAAGAGCTTTTAATCAAACCTGCAGGGAGCCAAATATTTAATATGGAAAGCAACAGCAACAAAGTTGCATCAGAGTTCCTTCAAATGTTTCCCTTTCTCACAAACAGCCAAAGTTGAAAGTGCACCAGAGAAATAAATATAAATGTCTGTACGCAAACGCTAGAAGCCGTCGAACAAAAATAGGGGAGTTAGAATATTTGGCAAAAGAAAAAAATATTGATATTATTGGCATAACAGAAACCTGGTGGACGGAGGAAAACAAATGGGACACAAAGATTCCAGGTTATAAACTGTACAGGAAAGACAAGAGAGGGAAAAATGGTGGCGGTGTGGCCCTGTACATAAATGAAGAGCTAGAATCTCATGAATTAGAACTTCAAGAAATTTCAAACTCACCTACAGAAACATTGTGGATAAAAGTCCCAGGACAAAAAACTAATCTAGCACTAGGGATCTGTTATCGCCCTCCCAACCAAACTCCAGAGGCAGACTGCTATCTGGAAAATGAAGTTAAACAGGCCTCAAAAAGAAATACATTAGTCATAATGGGGGACTTCAACTATCCCCAAATAGATTGGCCAAATTCTTGTTCTACGCATGAAAGAGAGACAAGGTTCCTCGACATGCTAGCTGATTATTCCCTTGAGCAGATGGTCATGGAACCAACCAGGGGAAAGGGGATCCTGGACTTGGTGCTAACTAATGAACAAGATCTCGTTCAAGATGTCCTTGTAACTGAGCCCATAGGTACCAGTGACCATAACACAATAACCTTCAACTTAAGTTTGGATAGCAAACTGTCAGTGAAAACTAACACGGAGACATTAAACTTTCACAAAGGGAATTTCACCAAAATGAGAAAAATTGTAAAGAACAAACGAAAAGGAGCAGTAAAAAATATCAAATCCCTCCAAAATGCTTGGAAACTGTTTAAAAATACCTTAAAACAGGCCGAACTAAAATGCATTCCAATAAAAAGAATGAGGCATGGAAAGTCCAAAAGGACATCAGTATGGCTTACAAATGAAGTAAAAGATGTGATTGGAAAGAAGAAAAACTCATTTAAGAAATGGAAGGCTCTTCCTACCGAGGAGAACAGAAAGGAACACAAGCTCTGGCAAACTAAATGCAAAGCAACAGTCAGGAAAGCCAAGAGAGATTTTGAGGCACATATAGCAAAGAATATTTTAAAAAAATAACAAAAACTTCTTTAAGTACATCAGAAGCAGGAACCCAACTAGAAAAGCAGTCGGGCCACTACCGACAATGGTCAGAAAGGGAAAATCAGTGAAGACAAGGAGATTGCTGAGCGGCTAAATGACTTCTTTGCCTCCATTTTCACACAGGAGGACAGACAACATATGCCTGCAGCTGAGTCAGTTTTTTCAGGGAGGGAATTAAAAGAATTAAACCAGATAGAGATAAACAAGGAGGATGTTCTCACATGCCTTACTAAACTAAATGTCAACAAATCACCAGGGCCAGATGGCATCCACCCCAGAGTTCTTAAGGACCTCAAGTGTGAAATTGCTGAACTTCTAGCTAAGATATATAACCTTTCTCTAAGATCAGGCACTGTACCCGAGGACTGGAGGGAGGCAAATGTAACACCGATCTTCAAGAAAGGATCCAGAGGTGATCCAGGAAATTATAGACCAGTCAGTTTAACCTCAGTTCCAGGCAAAGTGATGGAAACCATTATTAAAGAAAATATTACTAGGCACATAGAAGAACAGGCATTGCTGAAAGAAAATCAACATGGTTTCTGCAAAGGCAAATCATGTCTTACTAACTTGTTAGAATTCTTTGAGGGTGTGAATAAACACATAGATAAAGGGGACCCAATTGATATTGTTTACCTTGACTTTCAAAAGGCTTTTGACAAAGTCCCTCACCAAAGGCTCCTAAATAAGCTCTTCAGCCATGGAATCAGAGGACAGGTCTTGTCCTGGATTGGAACCTGGCTAAACTGTAGGAAACAAAGGGTGGTAATAAACGGGCATTTCTCTGGGTGAAAAGAGGTGAGAAGTGGCGTACCCCAAGGTTCAGTTTTGGGTCCGTTACTTTTTAATTTATTCATTAATGATCTGGATGTAGGAGTGAATTCTGAGGTAGCAAAGTTTGCAGATGACACTAAATTGTTCAGGGTAGTTAAAAATGAAACTGATTGTAAAGAGCTCCAGAAAGATCTCTCGAAATTGAGTGAATGGGCAACAAAGTGGCAAATGCATTTTAACCTAAACAAGTGTAAAGTCATGCACATCGGGGCAAAGAACCCCAACTACACCTACTAATTGATGGGGTCAAAGCTTTCCGAGACAAACCAGGAAAGGGATCTTGGGGTTTTGGTGGACAGCTCAATGAAGATGTCAACCCAGTGCGCAGCAGCAGTGAAAAAAGCAAATTTGATGCTAGACATGATCAGAAAGGGAATCGAAAATAGGTCAGCAAATGTTGTATTATCTCTCTACAAATCTATGGTAAGGCCACATTTGGAGTACTGTGTACAATTCTGATCTCCGCACCTTAAGAAGGATATAACGGAACTGGAAAAGGTACAGAAAAGGGCAACAAGAATGATCCAAGGGATGGAGTGGCTCCCTTATGAAATCAGGTTGCAAAGCCTTGGTCTTTTCAGCCTTGAAAGACGGCGTCTAAGAGGTGACTTGATCGAAATGTATAAAATCATGCATGGGATAGAAAAGGTGAATAAAGAAAAATTATTTTCTTTGTCACAAAACACTAGGACTAGAGGGCACTCCCTGAAGCTCCAAGGTAGGAAAATTGGGACTAATAAAGGGAAATATTTCTTCACCCAGAGGGTCATTGGGTTATGGAACTCACTTCCAGAAGAGGTTGTGACAGCTGTCAGCCTGAACAACTTCAAGGCAGGATTAGACAGATTCATGGATACCAAGTGTATTGGCAGTTACTGAAAGGACATTCAAGTGCCACCTCGGAGTTGGTTGAGGTAGGCAGGATTTCCCTGGGTACTGGTTGTGGGGGGTCGGGAGCAGGTTAGGGTTTTGCCCTCCTTCTGCTCGAGATCCCCGTGTACAACTGGGGGCCACTGTGTGATACAGAATGCTGGACTAGATGGGCTGAGGTCCGATTCAGCATGGCTCTTCTTATGTTCTTATGTTCTTATGTTCCTTGCACTCTAGAAAAAGGGAAGGCGATAACACTATCTTCCAGTGGGATTTTGGGAAATGTGAATGAGCCTTAATACATGCTTCCACTTCAGACAAAGCGCTTCTGAAGAATACAGATATAATAGCAGAAAGCCAGAAAGGTGCAGAAAAAGGCTGCCATCTCTGGATGGAGCAGATTTGAACAGAGAGACCTCGCACAGACACAATAATGTCCATGTGGCAGAAGTCCTAACTCCACTTTTGAGGTCTTAATTTCTCCAAGAAGGTTTACATTCACTACCACATAAAGTTACCAGTTCCATCTGTGGAAGGCAGAGGTATAAAAATGGGCACACAGACCACAAGTTGTCCCTTCAGAAATCTGTGTGTGCAATCCCTCAAAGAAAGCTCCACCTGAGGTTTTGGGAAAAAAATAAGCAAAATTCCACCCACCCTTAAACTTCTACAGATGTTTTCCCACCAGCAATATGAAATGGAGGTCAATCTGTTCCTGTAGAATTCTGAGAAATGTAGTTTAGGGAAGCCAAGAACTTCGCTATCTGAGAATTCCAAAGACTCCACCCTGAACTACATTTCCCAAAATTCTGCAGGAGCAACTCTGATGATTGGCAGATAATAGCCTCTGTTGTATAATGCTGATGGGAAAATGTCCTAAGAGACTATTTTGCCATCTCCCATTCTCCAGCTTATTTGGGCCCATTAAGAGGTCTTCCCTACCGTAAAATTGTCTAAACATCAAATAGACATCACATCTTCACTTCTTCCTCTTCTCTTCTCTCCTCTTGTGAGTTAACTTTAATTACTTTTGTACTTTGAATTTAGTTTACAGCAACTGAAGTAAACCAATGAGAAAGGGGAATAAATCTGCTGAAAAAGTGGGCATTTAAGTATAGCGTACATAATTGTTTAGATAGTTGAAGGTAATGAAGATAGTAAGCAGAAACCATTATTGTATTATTCTGAAAGTACAAATAACTTTATCTATATATCTATCTATCCCTTGGGTGCATGTACACTGTAGAATCAATGCACTTTGACAAAACATGAACTGCCGTGGGTCAGTACTATGGAAACAATTCCCAGGATTCTATACCATTGAGCCATTCCAGTTGAAGTGGTATCAAACTGCATTAATTCTACAGTGTAGATCTATCCTTAGCAACAGACAAAGCACCATCATGAATCCAATACAGTTGTTACCTACACAACCTGCTATACAAGTGTTCCTTGGGTGCCTCAACTGAAGAACACCCCAGCAAATGGGAAAACTGAAAAGCTCTGAGTTTCTCCACTAACACAATTGGTGCGTCTACATTGTTGAGTTCCCTCCTGTCTTTCAGTAATATAGCAGCGGGTTGGACTAGATGGCCCATGTGGTCTTTCCCAACTCTATTATTCTATGATTTTATGTTTTTGGGACTGTAAAAGCCTGGATACTTTTGTGCATAGGTAGCTCTCTTGTTGCTATGCTCTCAGATTACCATCATAAAGCTAGCAATCCCTGTAACCATCAGTGCTCACCTTGCCTTCTTGACCTATCAATGTGCTTTCTAATTCTCTATATAGGACATTTTGCAAACCTGAGGGAAAATATCACTACAGATTGCCAGCTGGCGGGAAATATCTATCGAACCATTTTTTTTGTCCTTCATGGTCTTTTGTACACAAAAAAGACTTGCATTTACTCAAAGGCTATACAATATGGTGAAGCTAGCTGTTTTATGTTTTGTTCCATGCATAGCTGTCTCAGCTAATAAGTTATATCAGATTATGGAAAGGGGAAAACAATCTTAGATGCCAAAGAACCATCAGTAATCCCCACCATAACCAACATTGTGATTCCAATTTGAAAATCTCAACTGTGTTTTACTGATGAATTGGAATATTTCTTCAGAGCCATGAAACATGCCAGCATCCTCTTATCCAATTTGCGTAATCCATTATTCCTCTATTTTTCAGATCTTCATAGTCAGATCATTGATATATGAGTTCTATAGACTGTTTAATATTATTTTAATCTCAATTATTTCTATGCATTTAGTTATATTTTAATTCAAAAAACCACCTTTATTTATTTGTCAAATTTATATCCTACATTTCTATCAAAATGAGGGTCACCTTGAGTTTTACACTTGGGGAAAAAGTGGGAAAGAAATAAAGTGATTGATTGACTGATGTATTGATTGATAA
This sequence comes from Anolis apletophallus, assembly GCA_030556195.1. NCBI lineage: Eukaryota > Metazoa > Chordata > Lepidosauria > Squamata > Anolidae > Anolis > Anolis apletophallus. The sequence goes on from JARBWK010000005.1 coordinate 96,458,740, forward strand.
TCATCCTAATAACTTGCTTCTCAAAGTAAATGCATAACATTCAATAACTGTCAAAAATGCCCTTAGTGCATTGAGCACAACTCAAAAGAATTGCTTTTTGGGAATATCAAAATCCTCTGCATACATTGGCCAGGCCTAAATCCCACCCCGGTATTTCTGAGTCCCCTTGGGGAGATAGGGTAGAATACAAATAAATAATAATTATTATTATTATTATTTCACCACATAGGAAGCTGCTTTATACTAGTCTATACCAACCTGTCCATACGTCAGTAAATAAAGCCCGACTGTTCATTGGAGGGAAGGATATTAGAGGCAAAGTGAATTACTATGGCCGCATAATGAGAAGACAGGAAAGCTTAGAAAAGACAATGATGCTGGGGAAAAAGGAAGAGGGGCCGACCGAGGACAAGTGGATGGATGGTATCCTTGAAGTGACTGGCTTGACTCTGAAGGAGCTGGGGTGGTGATGGTCAACAGGGAGCTCTGGCATGGGCTAGTCCATGAGGTCCTGAAGAGTCAGAAGCGACTGAATGAATAAACAACATACTATTTTGTCTACCCAACTAAGGATTGTCTACAGTTGGCCCTCCACATTTGTGGCTTTTGACTTTTGCAGATTTGGTTATTCACAGATATGATTGAAATATAATCTCTAGGAATCTCTAGATCTACTAGTACCACTCTAGGCCATTTTCTGCCAGAAGTTGACCATAGAGCCATGCTGGAGGATGTAGAGATTCCTAAGAAGAACACCTTTCTTGAAATCTCTAGGTCCTCCAGCAGAAGTTGGCGAGAGTTACGCTGGATGATCTATAGATTCCAGGAAAAGTTTGACTCAGTTTTTAAAGTAGCCATTTATTCTTTGCAGTTGTTCATTTTTGCAGGGGTCCTGTGCCCCTAACTCTCGTTAATGTGGAGGGCTGAGTGTAACCCAGTTTTGAGGCTTTTCCTATCACCGGCTACCTCATCCAATTTTCAATGGAAATGCCTCCAAATTAATCTGGAGCTAATATATGCAAAATATATGAGCTATGTAAATTCTACCCCAAACTAAGATATACCATAGGTTCCCTTCATTCCAGCAACAATTTTTCCACAGCATTAGAGAAAAGGAAGTAATATTCTAAATGATAGATGCTATTCCAACTCCTTCATGCCTTGTTCTATACCTTTGTATCCAGGATAGCTTTGTGTGACAGCACATAAAATCTCAAAGTATGGGGACTTTGGACAGTAGCGTACTGACAGCAGATGCTGAAGTCTAGGGCCTCATCAGACACAAATCCTCCTCCATTTCCATTTCCACACACTTCAAATACATTTCAGAGATAAAGCACCACTGAGCCCTTTGCACAACATAAAACTACTTCTTGTTGCACTTCACTCCTGAAATGTACTACAATTGTAAAGGGTGGGGGCAGGAGACAAAGGGAAACCATCTTCTAAGTTCCCAATGTGCCTGGAAATGAGAGAACGTCATTAAAAACACATGTGATGGAATCTGTCAGATTTGCCCATTTTGAATGGCTTTAGTGATGTGGCTTTAGTGATAGGCTGTTCCTATGGGCAGTCACCAATGCTCCACTTCTTTTACAAAATACTTCTGCATGAGCCTGGAAGAGTATTTTTTTTAATTAATGAAATTCTAAGGAATAGCATGATTGTAAGGTATCACCACTTAGCTTCTGCTACATTTTTCTCCTTCATAGTAATATAGTCTTCTGAAATTGTGCTATTGCTAGGTTGAACTTTTTTGTTCTTTTTTTACCCATTGTAGGAAGTTCTAGTGCCTATGAAAGTTCAGGAACAATTTACAGTAACCTTATAGTTTTGCCCTAAATTTGAACATACCTCTACTCATATCACATTGATGTCCAAATTTATGATTTAAACTATGAAAGGAGTGTTTAAAAGGCATGGGACGAAGGGATTGTGACAAAGGGGTTTATAATAATATTGGTGTAATGGAGCGCAGAAAGGTATAGGAAAGACTGATCGTGGCAAAGGGGTTTAAAATTTCACCCCTTTCTCCCCCAAAATGGAATGAGCTCCATAGTAATCATGGCTTTCAATACTGTTCTATAGCTAGCTTTGTAATTTTGTTTTTCCTGCAATTTCAAGGTTCCCCTGATTTTTAAAAAGAGTGCAGAGTGGACAGGGACTGACCTCACTTGTATGATGGTTCATAATGTGGGACAGAAGGAAAGACGGCCAGAGAACATAAAGCATCAGATGGGACATACACATTTTCTGCAATGTGTCAGATAAAGTCTCTAGACATGCTAATTTACATCAGTTTTAGATACTAGAAAAGTCTTTCAAAGTTGGTACATTCCAGATGTTTTGGACAAGAACTCCCAGAATTCCTGAGGGTAACCCATGTTGTATGGTGTTGATGTAAGGGAAAGTCCAAAATATCTAGAGTTTGGAGGTGGTTTCAAATGTTTTAGATCCTTCCCAAAACTAAACCCAATACCTTGCATGGGAGCCCCAGCTGCGGCACCCCATCTAAACCCACATTTGCCAGCTCAGCAACTCATTCAGCCATGCCTACAATTATTGAGCTGAATGATAAAAACAAACTATTAAATGAAATCTCCTAATATATGACTTGCAAATTCTTTAATTCATATTCATTGGTTACCAGCCATGGCTTACAAAATTATAAATGTGAACTCTGAATTAATGGAGAAAGGTTTAACAGCCGCTTTGCCAAGTTTTTCAAATGTGATGATAATTTGAAGTCAAACACAACACAATTACAGATTCATGAGACTTCCTGCATATTTGTTTATGCAGGAGATTGTACTATGATACTTCTAGTATTCTAAACTGGTAAGCATATCCTCCTTTAGCTTCAGGAGAGACAACTACCAGCCAACGCTAGGACATTCGGAAGACCAGCAAGTGACTTTTACTCTCGCTTAAGGCAAGATATATTAGTATCTTAATCATTTAACACAATTTTAGCAGACACAATTCTGAAAATTCCATCAATATCACTAGCCCACCTTCATCCGCTGGCAAAACACATTTCCAAATTAAATATATAACAGTTTGCTACTCACAGATGACAATCTTTGTTTTGTCTAGTGCTAGGGCTGACTGTGAAGAGCCAGACAGAGATGAACCTTATGCATTATTCTGACTACCAGACTGTATATATTCATGCAAGTCACTGGAAGCGATCGGGGGAAATCTGACAATATTGAATTCCACTCATTTGATTTTTCAAAATGTATAGGGAAAAGAAGTCTGAGATAGTCTACAAAGGAGCATGATAGCTCTTCATGGTTACATACATCAATCACAGTTGAAGAGAGTTCATCATTCTGATGAAACACACCACATTTCTGAATGTACATTTGAGGAAAATGTATATATTCACATTACTCAAGGCAGTACTATTACTCTGAGATTCCTCCTTGCTTGTACAATCCATAAAAGGCTATTGTAGGTGCTTCAAGGACATGTTTATTTCGAGAACATTTATGTGCAGTAACCAATATGAGAGATTAATTGTGAGAAGGCTAACAAAATGACATGTAAGAATGCACAATTGGTCATTTATTAACTCCTTCACCTGCATCTTCTATTGGCTTTCTATGTCAGGAATAACTTAATGATAAAGTTTCAAGTTTTTCTTTGCAGTTGGAGTCCCACCCACCTCCCGCAGCACCAATGTTCTGGTTTTAAAAGCTGGAAGAACCAGTAAATACATCCTGTAAAGTTACTTGTATCACTATGAAATTCACTGCAATGTAGTTGTTTCCAGGTCACAATCAAACATTATTACTGGAAAAGTATTGAATTAATCTGAACACCTTGGGGGAAATTTGAGACATTTGGTCTCTCAGAAATACCTTGCCACTGAAAATGTGTTATGCTTAATGAATCCTAAGTAGGTATCTTATCCATGCAAATTATAGACAACTAGGCATTTAATGGGACAAAATAAGCAGGGCATCAAGGGATTCATTCTGATCATGGAACAATAATGGGCTGAAATTACCTTATATAACAATTAAGAAATTAAATGGATTCAAATAATAAAATGATATGGCAACATGAAGTGACATGTGGTTGATGACAATGCAGAATATACTAGGCCTAAGCCAGAAGTGAAGATACCATTGCCAGGGGCTTTGAGGAAAGGGGCAGTGTTTGTTTCTCCTGTTGCCTCTGGTTCAGCTTCCAGGGACTCACTCAGCTTCTGGGGACTGCTTGGTGCTGCTGGGCTCTCTCTTGACTGGCCTCCATTTCAGCATCCTTGGGTGAGCACAGAGATAAGATTTGTTTCTTACAGCCATGGGCCTTGATTCACCTGAGCCCTCTCTTGAATGAACACTGCCATCCCGGTTTGGCATCTCATTCTTCCCCTGATGGAACATCTGCTCTGTTAAAACTATGTTTTAATATGTTTTATTGCATTTATATGTTTTAATTGTTTTATAATTTGATATAAGCTCATGTACTTCATGCTAAATTCCACAAGCTCCTTGTGAGCTGCCGGGAAAAAGGTGAACTGCCATCATATCTCCGAGATGCACTTATCATCACCCTGTATAAGAAAAAAGGAACAAAAATCCGATTGCTCAAACTATCGAGGTATAACACTGCTCTCCATTGCCTGAAAAATCCTTGCAAGGATACTTCTGAACAGATTAGTTCATGCTATGGCAGAACTTCTTCTCCCTGAAAGCCAATGTGGCTTTAGAACAAACAGGAGGACCACAGATATGGTATTTGCCCTTAGACAACTGCAAGAGAAATGTAGAGAGCAGAGCAAAGGACTCTATGTAACATTTGTCGACCTCACCAAAGCCTTCGACACTGTGAGTAGAAAAGGTCTGTGGCAGATCCTGGAACGACTAGGATGTCCCCCCAAATTCCTCAAAATGATTATCCTTGCTACATGAGGGCCAGCATGGTCAAGTCAGATATGGCGATGCTCTCTCAGAGCCCTTTGTAATGACGAAGGGAGTAAAACAAGGTTGTGTTCTTGCACCAACCCTATTTACAATCTTCTTCAGCATGATGCTCCAAAGGGCTACAGCAGATCTCGAAGAAGAAGGCATTTATATATGCTATCGTACTAATAGCAGCTTGTTCAACTTAAGCAGTCTGGGGGCTCGCACTAAGACTCTAAACTATTTAGTCCGTGAGCTACTTTTTGCCAACGATGCTGCCCTTGTCGCCCATACAGAAGCAGCGCTGCAGCGCCTAACACCCTGCTTTGTAACAGCTGCAGAGCTGTTTGGGCTGGAAGTCAGCCTGAAGAAAAAAGAAGTTTTCTACCAGCCCACACCACAGGAAGAACACCATCATCCCCACGTCAGCATAGGGAAATCTGTGCTTAAGTCAGTTCAGCAGTTCACCTACCTGGGAAGCATCATCTCTTCAGACGCCAAGATTGATAAAGAGATAGATCACAGATTAGCAAAGGCATATAGTGCATATGGAAGGCTTCACAGGAGAGTCTGGAGTAACAAACACCTGAGGCAAAACACAAAAATCAGTGTGTACAGAGCTATCGTACTGTCTATTCTCCTATATGGGTCTGAAACATGGGTCACCTATCGCCAGCACCTACGACTCCTCGAATGCTTTCATCAGCGCTGTCTTCGCACAATCATAAATATACACTGGACTGTCTTTGTGATGAATATTGCTGTCCTTGAGCAAGCAGGGATCACCAGCATTGAGGCCATGCTATTGAGAACTCAGCTGCGCTGGGCAGGGCATGTCTCTAGGATGGAGGACCACTGCCTCCCAAAGATACTACTCTACGGTGAACTCGCCACAGGTCAGCACAAGAGAGGCGCCCCAAAAAGAGATATAAGAAGTCCCTGAAACAACATCTCAGGCTCAGCCAGATTGATCACCAGCAATGGTCCACCCTGGCCTCACATTGGGAGGCATGGAGATGCACTATCCACTAGGCATGAGAAAAAAAGTTATGAAAATTAAATGATTCGGAAGAAATTCGTAAGAAATGCTACTTTTGAGTATTTCCGCATCTGGAACGCCAACCAGGAAGTGGACTTTCTTTATAGAACTTCGGGGTCAGGATTTTCTTAAGTATCGTTATTAGGTCGTAAGGGGGCACTCTCCTTCTCTCTCACCACCCTCCCGCCTCCCTTGCCAATAAGTATTATGGCAAGGCAAGCCCTAGACTCGCTCCTTCTTTCGGCTGGAAGCCTCGAAAAATGTAAACAGAGGTTTATTCAGAAGTAAATCTGCAAAGGAAGTAAACAGAGAGATTTACTCATGAGTAAATCCACAAAGGAGGGCACTTTGGATGAAGTCCCCTCCTTTGTGCATTTACTTCTGAGTAAACCTCTCTGTTTACATTTTCCAGGCTTCCCAGCCCCTCCTGCCTGCCAGGATCTAAAGCATCAAAGAGTATTGGGGTAGTTGCACACAACACGTGAGAAACCAACCTAATGTATAATAGAATGAATGCTAATTTATAGAGTAAGTGCCTAATATTATAAGTAATCCAACTGGTCATATACCTACATTCCATGCACATGCAATAATACAGCAGTAATAACAATGGGTATAAGAAGAGGTAAAATTCAAACCAAAGTATTCTGACTGTGGTCCCTCCTCAAGCGGTGCAAACTGCAAACGGCTCTTTTCTATGAGCCTGGGAGGCAGCCACTCCCGGGAAAAGCCAAAAGCCCGGACATAGCGTTTGCTGCCTAGGCACACATACATATTCTTGGGGGATTTGCTGCAGAATCCCGGGCTCATAGAGAAGAGCCCGTTTGCACCGCTTGAGGAGGGACCAGTCAGAATACTTCGGTTTGAATTTTACCTCTTCTTATACCCATTGTTATTACTGCTGTATTATTGCATGTGCATGGAATGTAGGTATATGACCAGTTGGATTACTTATAATATTTAGGCACTTACTCTATAAGTTAGCATTCATTCTATTATACATTAGGTTGGTTTCTCACAGGATCTAAAGCGTGCCAAGCCTTGATGCGCTTTAGATCCTGGCAGGGCAGGAGGAGTGGACGGGCCCTCCCTGCCCCTTCTGCCTGCCAGGATCTAAAGCCTTGAAGAGGCTTCATGACGGGCCAACTTCAGCCCTCCAGGTGTTTTGGACTTCAACTCCCACCATTCCTCACAGCCTCAGGCCTCTTCCTTTTCCTCTCAGCCTGGGCAAACTTGGGCCCTCGCTCCCTCAGGATCGGGGTGAGAGAGGCAGCGAGGAGTGAGGGGGGCTCCTCCTTTTTTGCTGCTTCCAAGAATAGAATACCCCCTCCCTCCCTCCTTCCCTCCCTCCTTCCCTCCCTCCTTCCTATTTGGAGAGTCCCATCTAGAATTCAGTGTGATTTATTCAAGTTTTGGCCTACAACTCCCAGAAATCCCAGCCAATTTACCAGCTGTTAGGATTTCTGGGAGTTGTAGGCCAAAACCATCTGGAATGCGCATGTGCTGGCATACGAACTACTAACGAATTTCGTTAGTAATTACGTTACATTTTAGAAATTTTTGGAAAAATTTTTGTAAGTCTTTCTATTACTAATCAACCCCCCCCCCCCCCATTAGATTTTCGATTCCCTATTTTTGGGTTCTAAACCATGCCTACTATCCACAATGCTGCGGCTTCTTTCGAGAAGTCGAACATGTCTCAAAGAGAAATGACAATGCAGAAAGAACCGAAACTTGGAAACACCATCACCCAAGGAGACTTTCTGCTGTGCTTTCTGCAACCGGACTTGCCTATCTCGGATTGGCCTTCTTAGTCATGAACGTGATTGTAGAAAGTGTGGGATGAGTCCTTCCTGAATCTTCGTTCACAAAGAAAAGCCAAGAAGAGACAATTTGATATGTTATATTTATTATTTGTTGTTACACTTACTGCTTTTATAAGTTTTAATTGTTTTATAATGTGATATGTTATATTTATTATTTGTTGTATGATGCGGCATTGAATGTTGCCATAATCTGTAAACCGCTCTGAGTCCCCTTCGGGGTTGAGAAGAGCGGGGTATAAATACAGTAAATAAATAAATACTAAGAGCTTTATCACACAAGGCAGGTAAATAGCAATTACGCATCTTTGGCTCAGGCTGATCATAGAACATCATTTCTATTTTATTGATTTGGGAATTTTATATAATTATTAAATATGTTAATGACCACATTTCCTGCTATTGTTGTGCTTCATTTTCAGTTGTGAGTGTTCAATTCTGCTTTAATTCTGATTTTGAGCGGTTGAGGGCATTCACACCCCTTCTACACTGCTTTATATCCCAGGATCTGATCCCAGATCATCTGCTTTAAACTGGATTATATGAGTCCACACTGCCAAATAACCTGAGATAAACAGAAAACTTGGGATCAAATCCTGGGATATAGGGCCTATCTGGAAGGGCCCTACACTGTGAGATAATGTGAGATAAAAAGATAACCTGGGATCAGATCCTGGGATATAGGGTAGTATAGATCCAACTTCAGTGAACATACTATGTGTGATATAGGTGTGACCATAGATGCCTCAATGCAGAGATTTCCAATCAGTATGTAGCAACACATTAGTCTGTCAGCTGCAGTGCGTAGGTGTGTTGTGTGAAAGTAATGAGAAACCACTGAGTCTACATTAAATAAGCAATAACATTGAAACATGGTAGCTTTAAACATCCTTGCCAAATGCTAGTGTCTTTATCTAATATTCCACCAAATCTTAAAAGCTGTATTACACATTTTTTTATTCTTCACATATTTACATATTGTTTACTATAAGTGACAAAAATCATGCAAATAAATATTATCTAGAAATCATATATGTCTAAAATATAAATGAAAAGTTTTCATGAGATATGTTGTGTCCCCTTAAAGGTAAAGTAAAGGTAAAGTTTTCCCCTGACATTAAGTCTAGTCATTTCCAACTTGGGGTAGTGGGGGTGTACTCATCTCCATTTATAAGCTAAAGAGCCAGTGTTGTCTGCAGACACCTCCAAGGTCATATGGCTGGCATGATTGCATGGAGCGCCATTACCTGGTTCCTGCCAAATGTGATCTATGTTTTCAAACTGCTAGGTTGGCAGAAGCTGGGCCTAACAATAGGAGCTCGCCCCACTCCCCGGATTCGAATCGCCGAGCTTTCGGTCAGCAAATTCAGCAGCTCAGTGATTTAACCCACTGCACCACCAGGGGGCCTTGTGTCCCCATAAATTTTGTTATTGCAATTTATGTATGAGTCTGTATCTCTTATAAAGGGTTGGTTTAAACTCCTGTTTGCTAGTAAAAATGAATTACTGTGTCGCAAAATGATGCATGTCTAAAAAGAGTGTCAGTAATATGAAATGTCTGGAAAGTTTGACCCTAATGTTTAGGTGTGAAGGAGAAAGAGTTTATCAGTCAAGCCAAAACTTTGCCCATTGTCCCACACTTCTTTTCTAACTCCTTTCCAAAGTGGTGTCTTTCTATCCTTACTAAACACACATGCTCTTACAAACATCTGGAAATATAAATGCAAATGTGTGGCATAGTTTTAAAAAATCATCTATTAACCAACAGTTTCTTTCCTGCCTTCTTCTACCTTCAGACATAGTAATCACTGGCAGATGAAGGCCAGCATCAAGATTGATCAGACAGATAGATTGGTAGCTGCTGGCTTTCATCTGCTAGCAATTGGTCTGGTCTGGTCCGATTAGGAAACATCCTCTCCTTGAAAAGAAAAGCTCTTTTAAATATAAAACATTTCATTTATATTGTGTGTACCAAAGTAGGAAATGGGGCAGGAATAATGTCTTGAAGGAGGTAGTAGTTGGTATTGGGTGGACAGTCTCAAATTGTGTTTTTGACAAGCTTTGAGTGCAAACGAATGCTCTAATTCAGCAATGTCCTTAGTGTAATAGAAAACAGAGTAAACCCTAACTTTCTTAGAAACAGTAATCTTGTAGTAGAAAAGTAGCAAATACGATATTTGTGTTTTTCTCTTGTAAATTTTACACTTTTTAGAAATTTAGCTTCTTAAAAGAAATACATGTTGTGGATTACAATGCAAGTGTATGATAAAGGGAAATAAAAATGATAAGCCACAACTGCAGTGGGGTGCTGAACATCCCGAAATTTGAAATATAAAACCCAAAGGGCTACAATTATCAGACAAATATGAAGATAAATTTCATACAAATTAATTCCATACCTTTGGCATAGATACATGCAGAGAATGTGTTATATTACGACAGTGTTTAACTTTCCATTAAGCAGCAGATTTTCGATGCTATTAAAGAGAAGCAGAATAGTGATTTAGTTTGAACTATCGGAAAATGCTAAAAGTTGGGTTCACAGTGGACTCCTGTTCAGTGGACTGCTGGCTAGGAAGGGGAACCACCAAACATACCTGTAGTTGCCTGCCCTTATCAAATGCAATTAATAGGAGTTACCAACAAACTCTCAGTGGGAACCCTCTGACCCCACTCTGTTAGGAAGTTTTCAAACAAATAAATCATCCCTGGCATTTGAAGAGTTAATCTGCTGCCATCTAGTGGCTCACGAGTAATTTTACAAGCTGCTTGTCTTGATGTTCCTATATGAATCTGTCTGTTAAAAAGTGCAATATATGTTGCATTAGATGCTCAATGTAAATGATATCTTTTTCTTGAAAAATAAATCTGGAGAAGAAGAAGATGATGATAGTAATAGCAATAGATAAAGTACGTTTCCCAGGCAGCACAACCAAAGACATTTCTGCACCCACCTCAGATCAGCCAATCGCATTTCTCAGCCATCCAACCTGTACAGTAGCCAAAGCTAGTTAAGTTGTTTTATTACTTAAGTTAGAGACCTCTTCCCCATAAAAGGCTGCCTTGGAACACATCTTGCTAGATTTAAATTAGGTGAGTAAATATAAATAATAAATACCCAATGGCAACAAGTTACTGGTAGCAAAACCAGGGTAACAATTACTCGTAACTTGTTACTTAAGGCAGCTGACTTTACCTAACAATAAGATGGGCATTTTCAGGGAAACCATTTATTCATTCATTTCATATAGGAAACAGAAGGCAGCATCCCATTCCCTTCACAGGCTTCATAACCCCTCCCTGCATTGATTGAGTAGTTCCGTTGGAGTGCATCAGAGGGAGATCTCATAGGGAGATGAAAATCAGGATCATTCTCTACTGCAGTGGTTCTCAACCTGTGGGTTCCCAGGTTTTTGGCCTACAACTCCCAGAAATCCCAGCCAGTTTATCTGCTGTTAGGATTTCTGGGAGTTGAAGGCTAAATCACCTGGGGACCCACAGACTGAGAACCACAGCTCTATTGTGATGCCAGCTTCATCGTCTTTTAAACATTAAGAAGAATATACTATAAGAAGTGTTCAGTAGTGGGATGGAGCACCTGAGGGTGGGCTCTCCAACTTCAGAGTTCCTTAAACATACCTTTCAAGTGGACCTTAAATTGTGTCTTCCTGCATGGCAAAGGTTTGGATTAGATGACTCTTAGGGCCCCTTCCAGCTCTAGGATTCTAAATTCTATGGTTCTATGACCAGGCTTCAAGTATTGTCTCTATTCCAAACATAATAAAAATAAGAATTATGTTTTAAGTTTAAAAACTGGAATCAGGGCATATTTTCCCCTTCCTTGCCCCTTTTGTGTTTAACTTTTAGCTTGTAAGCCTGGGCCATGTCTGTTGCATTTTTTGGGTTTGTACGGCAACTTGAAAAAGCAATGGTATTCCTTATAGTAACCTATGGATGAGAGAGCTGGACCAAAGATGAAGTACTTTGGCCCCATAATGAGAAGGCAGGAAACTTGGAGAAAATGATGCTGGGGGGAAAGGAAGGGAAAAGGAAGTTGGGCCGACCAAGGGCAAGGTGGATGGATATTATCCAGTGACTGGCTTGATCTTGAAGGAGCTGAGGGTGGCCACGGCCAACAGGGAGCTCTGGCACGGGCTGGTCCATGAGGTCACAAAGAGTTGGAAATGACTGAACAAATAAATGACAACACGACAACTTGATAATTTTTGTTTTTAAAAGCCTGGTTAAAAATGTTTAGTGATGAGGAGGGAAGAAGGAGGAAGAGGAAAAGAAGGGGAGAAGGAAGAGGAGGGGGAGGAGAAAGAAGTGAGAAACAGGACACATTTCATGATATAAGATCAAACTGTTGGGAGTAAAGCAATCTAGCGCACATTTCTGAAGATACACTTCCCTTTTTTTGTCCCTGCTGTAATGCAACCTGATGGCATACCAAAGTTTATTGCCCTTGATTTAAATATGCATGTAAGTTAATGAGTTGACCACCATTTGAAATGTGTATCAGGTCATGTAAGCCCCTGAGCACATGTTTTGGAAGGGTATATGAAGGGGATGTATTCCTTTGTTCCTCCCATTTGCCCCATTTGGGTTCTTTCTTTTTGGGTTCTTCCTTTTTGGATACGTAACCATCCTGCATGCTATAGTGGCCTAATTTGTACCTCAGGCCAAATGTAGTTCCCTGGATATATTTTGGATTACATGAAACTCAAGATTATACCTGTATGATCACCTTCATACAAGATTGTGAGTAAACTGATTTTCTAAATAATTCTGGTGTTCTCAAGTTGTTATTTGCTTGCATGTGTTTTTGGATTGGGGGAGGCTGCAGACCTACCTAAAGATTTAAAGACCTTTGCCTGTGTTATTCTCCTGCTGTTCTGTTTTTCTTCATACTCTCAGAGACCTCGTTAGTTTTTGTAGAGATCTGTTTGATGTTAGTCTTTGCATATTCAGGCATTAGCATAATAATACTATTATTATTATTATTACATAAACTGCTATCCATTTTATTTTTTAAATTTAATGTGTAATTATATCCAGTCACTATGGACATCCTCCACTAGCACAGTTGCGCTGGGAGTGGGATATCTGCAATGGCATATTTACTCTGTGGAAAAGCAATGACAACCAATTGTCCTGGTGTCCTCTGTGGCAAATCCATAGCTATTTCGGTCACAGGTAGAACTGCCCCCAGTGCAATCCAGCTCTGCACAAGTGAGCACCGGATCCCTCCTTGCACTATTCTTGGATTCTGCACACTGTTCATTATTATACTTGGTATAATTTTTTACATTGTAAATTTCTATGACCACAGTTCCAGGCACTTAAACTATGTGCATTTACCACTCAGTATATCTGAATGATGTTACATCATTCAGTTAACTCTATTCTTCTCTAACTAGAGTGCTTGGTTACCTTATTAATTCTTATTGCCTCAATATATTTAAAGACTTCCATGGCTTCCGTGTTGCATTCTCTATCTTTTTCCCCCCATCTAGCTTTCTTTCAATGTTGCAGGTTTATTTCACTGCAATGCAGGGAGAAGCAATCTAGGGAGTAAACTGTATAGTGCGGCAAATGGACTTTTTTCCTTTCTGCTTTTAAAAAATATTTCAATTGATTTTCAGTTAATAACTTTTACCCTCCTGAACCAAAGTCTGTTACACGGTAGATGCATCAAATACTGGAGAAACAAGGCAACAGGCTGGAAACCTGCTTTTGTTCCATGCATCTGCTTCCACCTATTAACCTAGGTTTTAAGAATAATCTACTCTCACCTTTCTCCACATATATGGGATAAAAAATTAAACACCTGAGCAATAGCACTCCATCTTTAAGCGTGTCTGTAAGTCACAGGAAATAGCAAACACTGCAATACGCTACTTGCATTTCCACAGTAGTATTGCATAACCTATAGTGATCATGGGTACCATCTAAAAGGAAAGTAGAAATAAAACAAACAATTGGTTCTTCTATTATTGAAATTCATATTGCAGGTGAAAAAGCCATGCCAGGGCTAAACTGGGCCCCTCCATTCTGTATATAAGGTAAAGGTTTTCCCCTGACATTAAGTCCAGTCATGTCTGACCACGGAGATTGGTGCTCATCTCCATTTCTAAGCTGAAGAGCCGGCATTGTCCATAGACAGCTCCAAGGTCATGTGGCCAGCATGACTGCATGTAGCGCCGTTACCTTCCTGCCAAAGCGGAACCTATTGATCTACTCACATTTGCATGTTGTCAAACTGCTAGTTTGGAAGAAGCTGGGGTTAATAGAGGGAACTCATGCTGCTCCCTGGATTTGAACCTGCAACCTTTTAGTCAGCAAGTTCAGCAGTTCAGCACTTTAACTCACTGTGCCACCATGGGTTCCAATTCTGTATATATCTCTCCCAAAATGTTCGAAATGCAGATAATCCAACCATTCATAACTTTGTGATGTTGAAGGCTTTCATGGCCAGAATCACTGGGTTGCTGTGAGTTTTCCAGGCTGTATGGCCATGTTCCAGAAGCATTCCCTCCTGATGTTTCACCCACATCTATGGCAGGCATTCAGAGGTTGTGAGGTTTGTTGGAAACAAGGCAAGGGGGTTTATATATTTGTGAACTGTCCAGGATGGAAGAAAGAACTCTTGTCTGTTTGAGGCAAGTGTGAATGCTGAAATTGATCAATTGCAAATGTGAATGCTGCCATAGATATGGGTGAAATGTCTGGAGAGAATGCTTCTGGCCATACAGCCCAGAAAACTCACAGCAACCCATCAACCCATCCATCACTTTATTTATACCTCACCTTTCTCCAAAAGTGGACCTTACAAAATAGAATTATAATAAGATTTTTTTTATTCCCTCTAGAACAGTGGTTCCCAAACGTTTTCAGCAGTGGAGCCCTTTTTAAAGCAAACGTTTCTCATGGAGCCCCAAGAAATGTTATTACATTACATTACATGTATATATACCAGACATGGGAGGTGAGGAAAAAAGGCTTTTGGGGGTGATGGAGGTGAGGAAAAAAGGTTTTTTGGGGCAAGGGAGGTGAGAAAAAGTACTTTTGTAGCTAGGGGGAAAAGGCTTTTGGCGGTGAGGGAGGCGGTGCAGGAGAGGAGCCGGAGAGAGGACTGAAAACTTGGAGGGGAGAGAGGAACGCGGAGCCCCTCAGTGGAGCACACTTTGAGAACCGCTGCTTTAGAGCCTAGTACTAGAGAGGATTGTAGGGAAGTGTTTTTTCCTCAATATCATGCCTTGAAGAGGAGTTAACCACCACCACCCTCATAAGTTGCAACATCCCCTACTCATGCAAAAAAACTGGAAGTCCATATACAGTAGGCCCCCTGTATCAATGAGAGATATATTCCTGAACTTACAGTGGAAGCAGCAAACCACAATAACTCTATTGAAATAAACAACTTCTGCCAGAAGGTACCATAGAATTGCCCTACAATACCTATAATAGTCTTAGGCCACTTCCACACAGCTAAATAAAATTCCACATTTTCTGCTTGGAACCAGAATATATTTATTTATTTATTTTCAGTCTTGTATTCCGCTCCTCCCTGCAGGCTCGGGGCGGATAACAACATATAAAACAGGCGGCATGTGCCAACCATGCGGCCGTACAATAAAACATAAAACATAAAAACACGCAGCACATCCCGAGATACAAGATAAAATACAATAGTATTTCCTTGAACCAGAGGTACCGTTACATGATGCAAATACACTAGGCCGGTTTGCCTAGTTGAAGGCTAGTCTGAAAAGGGCAGTCTTGCAGGCCCTACGGAAAGGGATGAGCTCTGGGATGGCTCGGGTGTCGTCTGGGGGGGAGTTCCATAACACCAGAGCTGCCAGAGAAGGCTCTTTGCCTAGTTGTAGACAAGTGGCAGGAGCGGATTGATGGCACCAGAAGCAAATTCAGTTCCTCTGAACGTAGTGATCTCGGGGGAATGTACGGAGCAAGGCAGTCCCTCAGATACGCAGGCCCTAGGCCGTGCAAGGCCTTAAAGGTTAAAACCAACACCTTGAAGGCAATTTCGGTACTCAATAGGAAGCCAGTGCAATTGCCGAAGGATGGGCGTGATGTGCTCCCTCACTGACACTCCTGCCAGCAAGCGAGCAGCGGCATTTTGTACTAGCTTGAGTTTCCGGATTGTCGACAAGGGAAGACCAACGTAGAGGGCGTTACAGTAGTCCAGTCTCGAGATGACCATCGCCTGGATCACCGTGGCCAGGTCGTCCCTGGACAGGTAGGGTGCCAGTCGCCTAGCCTGTCGTAGGTGATAGAACGACGACCTGCTGGCCGCGGAGACCTGAGTCTCCATGGTCAGCAGGAGGTCCAGTTGAACACCCAGGCTCTTAACAACAGGTGACGGGCTAAGTTGCTCGCCATCCAGGGTAGGCAACTGGCACTCATCCAGCCCAGGTCGACCGGGCCACAAGATCTCAGTCTTCGGCGGATTCACCTTCAGCCGGCTGGCACGCAGCCATCCAGTCACGGCTTCAAGGCAGAGATGGAAACAATCGGGTACAGTATCCAGCCTGCCGTCCATTCTCAGCAGAAGCTGGGTGTCATCAGCATACTGATAACACTCCAGACCAAAGTCGCGGGCCAGCTGGGCCAGGGGGCGCATGAAAACGTTGAATAATAAGGGGGAGAGGATGGCCCCCTGGGGGACCCCACACTTGAGTGAGAGTCCCCCGGAGGCCCCCCCACCCCCCTCCACACGTTGTCCCCGGTCCCGGAGGAAGGAGGCCACCCATTTAAGGGCAGTCCCCCCAACCCCGGAACCGGCTATACGGTGGGTCAACAGTGCATGATCTACGGTATCAAACGCTGCTGTTAGATCTAACAAAACAAGCAGGGCTGATCCACCCTGGTCCAGCTGGCGGCGAAGTTGGTCTGTAATGGCGACAAGCACGGTCTCCGTTCCATGCCCAATACGGAAGCCGGACAGGAAAGGATCAAATCCAGCTGTGTCTTCTAAGAACTGCTAAAAAAGGCAAGTTGGAAATAGGCCAGTAATTGGAGGGAGCCGAAGGATCTAAATTCGGCTTCTTCAGCAGCGCTCTTACCATAGCTTCTTTCAATCCCCCTGGGAAGACTCCTTGCTCAAGGGAGCTATTTATGATCTTTCCCAGGGGGCCTCGTAGCCCCTCCCGGCAAGCTCTAACAAGCCAGGAGGGGCACGGGTCGAGGGAGCAGGTAGTTGGTCTGGCTGCAGCGAGTAGCTTATCGACAGCTGCTGCATCCAGCAGTTGGAAATGGGTGAAGGTGGGCCCGCTGAGTGGCGGCGGGGTCTCGAGTTCACTAACTGTATTAAGAGTGGCAGGGACATCCCGGCGGAGCGTCGAGATCTTGTCGGCAAAATAGTTCTGAAAAACCTCAGCTGTTGGAGCCAAACCCCTATCGTTTGGGACAGTTGGGATTGTTGTCAAGGACCGAATTATCTTAAAAAGTTGAGCTGGGCGTGAACTAGCCGACTCTATCAAGGAAGAGTAATAGACTTTTTTAGCTCCCTTGATAGCTTGCTCATAAACCTCTTTAAACTGTTTATAAGCCGATTTCGATGCTCCGTCGCGGAGGTTCCGCCACACGTCCTCTAGCTGTCCCTTCCTCCGTTTCATCGCCCATAGCTCCTTGGTAAACCCAAGCGAGCGATTTCTACGGGGGAGGAGAGAGTGCCTGGGGGCGATCTCGTCGAGGGCAGCAGAAAGGTTGGTATTCCAGCATTCCACTTGCCCGTCGACTGAGTCACTGGGGAGTTCCCAATCCCTTAAGAGCATTCAGGAACCTGGTGCGTTCCATAAGTCTCTTCGGGCGAACCAGAATGGGTTCGGCACCCTTACCGGGAGGGGAAGCCATTTCCAGATGGACTTCCAGGACACTGTGATCTGACCATGGAACCTCCGTTGTGGCAGTTGGGATCACGCAAATTCAGGCAGCGAAGATCAGATCTAAGGTGTGCCCAGCCTGGTGCATGGGGCCGGTCTTACAGAGTGAGAGTCCTAGTGCCTCCATGGTAGACACTAGGTCCATGGCTGCTGTTGAGGGGGAGGCGGTATCGGTGTGGACATTGAAGTCCCCTAAGACAATAAGCTTAGGATACCTCAATGCCCACTCCGCGACCACCTCCAGCAGCTTAGGTAGGCTTCCCGCCGGTGCGTTGGGTGCACGGTACACCAACAGGAAGGCTACACTCTCACTAAGGTCCCACACCAGGCCTGCACATTCCATTCCGGGGATGTTCGCTGTCGGAATCGTCCTGGAATTAAAATTGTCTCGGCTGAGGATGGCGACCCCCCCCCCCGCCTCTCTGTCCTCATCTGGCAACTGGCAACAAACCCAGGGGGAATTATCTCGTGCATGATGACCTCATCTCCCTCTTGGAGCCATGTTTCAGTGAAACAGGCCAGGTCGGCCTTCCTCTCAAGGAGGAAATCCCTGATGGTCCCTGTCTTGTTACGCACGGACTTGGTGTTAACCAGTACCAGAGTTGGAGGGGAGGTAGTAGGGAACTCCTCATCTGCGTGCCTAGGGATAGCCCGTAGGTCAGAAGGGGGACGAGCCTTTCTCTGGCTCTTCCGTCTTCTCTCATAAGGCCTACGTCTACTGTCCCTATTGCCCCTTCCCGAGATCACACGTATTACCCGCCCCCGCCCCTCATCCTCCGACAACTCAGCTAAGTATCCGATCTTCTGCCCGCCCTCCGAAAAGGGGGTGTGTGTGCCAGAGTTGTCTATCATACCCTTGGGGAGGTTGAATTGAGGATGGAGACAATTTAGCCTGTCTACCATCCCTTCCCTCAATGGGGTTCTGCTTTGTCCGTGATGGGGGTAGTCCTGGATCTGTGACCGATGGTTTATTGGGGCCGATAACCGGCTCTAAGTGAGGGGGTGCGGGGGTGGGGCCTGGTGACTCTCTCCGGCTCCCGTTATTAAATCCCGCCCCCCAAAAGGTCCTCGATCTGTACCTCCCACCCTTTGGGTTGATCAGTGACCTAGGAGAGGAGCCAATGATGTTTATAGCTCCTCCTCTCAGTTCTGGTAGTAGTCCTTGTTCTAAGGCCGGCCTCTCCTGAGTAGTTTTCGTACCCGATGTTAGGAGGCCACCTGTCCTCTCTATTTGGGGACTTTTGCCTGGGTTCTTAATGGCAGCGGTAGCTAGGTCCTTCCAGGGCTCCAGGGGCTGAGGCACCAACAGTCGGATCCTCGGCTGGTCTAGCTGAGACTCAGCTTGTGGAGTTGACGGCTGTAATGTGAGTCCTCCACCACACAGGTGGCGCTGGTGCTCTTCCCTCTGTTGGCACTCTTCCTCCTCCAACAGGGAGGGAGGAGGGGTAGCTCCCACGTCACTGCGGGGCGGGTCAACTAAGGGCGGAGGCAGGGGCAGGCACCCCGTGCGTCGGCTGCGTCGGCGTCGCTTGCGTCTCCGGCGACGCCTCCGCTTCACCCCGCCCCCCTCCGGCGGGTGGGGGACTGGGAGCTCGCTCTGCGTTGCTTCCGGTGCATCCTCTGAGGTGCCTGCTTGAGGGGCGGTCGCTGGAAGCTGTCTCTTCCGGCGCCAGCGCTGGTGTCGTGTGTGCCTGCGCCCCAGCTCTTCGCCCAACTCTGGTGGGGGGGGGCACATGTTCCCCTTGCGCGTCCTCAAGGCCATGCGCCATCTTCCCCCTCGCCCGCAACTCCCTCCTGGCTGAGCGCGACAGGGAAGGGCGCCTCGGCCGTAGATCCGTCCGGCGCTCCAGCACCTGGTCTATATCAAAGGACTCCTCACCTCCTGTCTCCGGCTGCCGGCCAGGGCCGGGTCCCAGCGGTCTCCGGCAGGATGACCAGGGGCAGGACCCAGAGTCCAGGCCGGCCTGCACGCTGGGGCAATCCTCGCCGAAAAAGCAGCCCGTTGGAGGGGGGTCTATCAGAGGAGGGCTCGGGTCTCTCGTTGCTTCCTCTGACTCTTCCACCGGCTCCTCTGACCAAGGTAGATCGTCTGCGGGTGTGTCCGGCCGATCCTCCACCTGGAGATCCCAGGAGTGATCCCAGAGAAAATCTGGGGAACGCCTGGGACTAGGGGTCGGGGTGGTCGGGATGGTGGTGTCCTCCCCCTCCTCTTCGCGGTCCGGGCTTACAGTGTCCGCAATGGATTGTTGTAGCTGCTCGCCAAACATCTTGAACTTCTCCTCCAACTGGCTGAACTCCTTCCAGAGTTGCCGTAGAGTTAGCCATCCTGGTGTTGTGGCAGGGGTCGGTCCAGTGTCCCGGGGGTCAGGCAGCGGCATAGACAGAGGCACCTCAGTGTGGCAGTGTGGACTCAGATACCCCAGTACAAAGCAGATATTCTGGGTTATATGGCTGTGTGGAAGGGCCCTTAGAGAGGCATCTAAGAATTTGCTAGATCCTTCAGTGTGACTATATGATAATGACTGGCAGAAACATACATTAAAATCTAGGTTGTTGTAGGTTTTTCCAGCTGTATGGCCATGTTAAGCATTTCACCTGCACCTGTTGCAGGCATCCTTAGAGGTTGTGAGGAATCTTCAGTGATTCCATCCATGGGAGCCTTCAACAATACATTAGAATCATTTGTAGGACCCAGGTAATTCCTAAAGAGGACATATTTTTGAATACAGGTAGATGAACGTTCAGGTACTGGTACTTGGGGTCATACTATATCATAGGTAGTTATATTGAATAATCCTCAAGCCAATCTCAGATTGGCCTTTTTATTTATTTATTTATTTATTTATTCAGTTTTATATTCTGCTCCTCCCTGCAGGCTCGGGGCGGATCACAGCAACATTCGATAAAAACAACAGAGTCATCAACACGCTTGTAAAAAGGGTGGGATGAGTCCTTCCTAAGAATCTTTGTTCGTGAAGTAATGCCAAGAGAGAGATATTGAATAAAATTTATGTATGAAAGAAGAAGCATTGTAACCAATTTTTAAAGCTTAAACGTACACCCTGGCCATAGTATTTCAATGATTGCACTCCTTTTTTCTCTTGCTCAGGCTCGATTATTTTCATTTCCCTCATATTCAGAATTATGTCATTCCCCACAGGAGCACCACTAGTGAGTATGAGTCCTCATGTTCCTTCTCACCTAAGAGAAAGTGACTGTTCAAACGATGATAGGAATACATCAGTCATCAACTAAATAAGCAAAACAAAAACTTCAATGCTTTTTCATCCTTGCTGTATTGTAGATGAAAGAAGAAGATGGCTCATTGCAAATGAAAAATTTAACTGGGAAATCAGGGGTCAAGAGAGATCAAGCATTAATTGTGAAGAACTGTTGGTGCCAGAAGTTTATACTCAGTTGAGGTATAAGGGTGACCTTACTGTATCCTTAGATAATTGCCTTTCTGCTCTCCAAAGGCAAGTACATAAAGTGCCTATGGCAAGCAAGTCATTGTGTCTAGAATATAAAACATTTTGTTGCTCTAAAAAATTGTCAAATCATTTTTATAACCAGGTGCAGAATTCCAGATGTGTGGATTCCCCCCCCCCCCCCGCGCCTTTTCCTTTCCTATGAAGAAATAGAAACGTCTTTAAACATAAGTACTTTTCTTAAATGAGTAGTTTTTCCAAGGAAAAATAAGAAAGCAAAATACAAGAAAATGAGTCATTTATAAACACTGATGAGTTTCGATTGAATTCACAAATTCTGGACTAAAAGCAATCAGTACCATTGCACATGGGAATCATTGTTCTGATTAAAGGGGGAATTCCAGGTGTTGCTGGATTACAACTCAAAGCAGCATTCAACATGGATTATTCTGGAAAACTCTTAAGGGAACAGCTGTCCAACAATTTCTGGCAGGACACACATTTCTGCCCTCTCCTGATACATACTGTATATACTCATATATAAGTTGACCTTATGTATAAGTCAAGGGCAGGGGTTTTTTTGGGGGGGGGGGCAATATTATGTTTTTATATGATTTGTAGATAGATTGAGGATTATTCCAGAGGGGAAAACACCACCATTCCTTCAGGGGGGCTGCTGCTATTTTCCCACCCAGGCATTCAAAAGGACCAGGAGTGGTGCCATTTTAAAGAGAGGAAAGACATATTTTAGGTTCTCCTGGGATGGCTGTCACGTTTTGCCTCTTTATTAAGAGAAGAGAATGATTTCTTTTTTTTTAAAGGATTGAGGTATATTGACCCGTGATAAATTGACCCAGATTTTTTGGGACAATTTCCTGAATGAAATTTGTAAACTTATACATGAGTATATAGGGACAGTTAAGCTGTGTCTGGTCACAGGACTGGGTTAAGACAGGTCAAGCAGTTCATTTTAAATAAAACACCTTCATTCATTGAAATTACTTCAATTTCAGAAGCCGATACTTTCCTACATTCCAGTATGCATTAACAGTTAACCCTCCATATCCACAGGTTCTGCATCCACAAATTCAAGCAACCATGGCTTGAAAATAATCAGGGAGAAAAATCCACAAAACAAAATCTTTTAATTTTGCTGAACGGCAAGCAGTACACTATATACAGCAAGTACTACACTACATATTTTATCACAACATAGTTGCCATTAATAGTTGCACCACCATTTTTGGGTGCCCAAATTGGTATTTTAATATTTCTTGCATAATCGTTGCACCCCTGAATGCCTGCCCCTTTGGCACTACAGGGTTCATACGACTGGGAGCCAAGTGAAGCCACATAGCTGGACATTGTATCTTTTACTTTCTATCCCCTTTTTAGCAAAAGAAAAAAGGAGGTGCAACTATTGTGTGCTGGAAAAAATTACAGCTATGGGGCTTAACTCAGCTGCTAGCCAGAAGCTTCATGCCTCCCCCCTTTCGTTCAGCTGGCAGTCAAGTGAAGCCCCACAGCTATAATTCATTTCATGGCATAATAGTTGCACCCCACTTTTGGGGGGCTAAAAAGGGATAGAAAGTTTGACTACTATGCAATGAACTATGGTCCTCTGCTATAGTGACCATTTCACTGGTCCTCAGGCTATTTCTGGCACTCGTTTGAGTTGTTTGCCATTTTATGTAAGAGATGCCATGTTACTACAGCATAATGCAACTTGAGCATACATAGATGTTGGTAGTCATAGGAAGTCTTGGAACCAAACCCCAGTGGATACTGAGGGCTCACAAGTTGAATTTGTGGGAGGTGAGAGCACCCCTTGAAGTGGAAAGAGGATTACAGCCAATCTGAATAGCACAGCCAGCATTGGCTGGCCACAACACAGAAATACACATTTAGACACATCTCTCATTTAGCAATAAACACTGCATGGAAATATATACTTTTGAAACTTTTGTCTAGGAAAGAGTTTTTGCAATCATAGCAGACAGCTCATAAGCTCCATGCAGGTGCAGTAGTGGAAAAGCCTCTTCAGATGCAGGAGCCAAAAGCCTCATTTAATAATGGAAATTATAACAATTTGAAATGAACAATACTTTTCTTTATACATGGAATGTGCCCACAGAATGCTCGTATAATGAGATACAAACTAGTTAAAATCAGCTAAGTCATAAATTAAGATGGAAATATTATAATGAAAAGGGGCAATTTAAAATCAAATTGAAGTAAATTGTAATTTCTCCATTCTTCTTACTAGTTCTAGAATTGTATAATTATTGAATGAGACATGCTAAAGATGTATTTTGCTGCCCCCCATCTACGCTGCCATATAATTTGAAACTGCATTATATGTCGAACCGTATAATGCAGTTTAATTGCATTGGACTGCATTATGTGAGTTGATGCTACACTGCATTATATGGCAGTGTAGATTTCTTTTAGGGAGCTACGTGCAGTCATGCTGGCTACATGACCTTGGAGGCATCAACAGACAATACTGGCTCCTCAGCTTAGAAATGGAGATGAGCACCAACCCCCAGAGTCAGACACTAGACTTAATGCCAGGGGAAAACCTTTACCTTGATCTCTTTTACTGGGCTATGCTGCTTTCATTAAAAGGAGGGTGTGAGAAAAGGTGGGAATTACCAGTGAGTTATAAAAAGTGCAAGTGAGAACTATTAACAATCTGACTGCAATTTATGAAAACCTCTTAAAAACCTGAGAGTACTTCTGTCAAACTGGGTTGTATCACCATGAAATGAAATGACATGAAAGAGCAGCTGTAAACAGATGATTTTGGCAGAGGGGCACTTTTTTGATTTCTAAAATCTATTACTCTGTGCCTTCACCATAGAGATTGTTCTTTCATCTTTAATGACAATGACTTATTGTGGTGATCTAGGAAATGATGGGCTGTCTTTCATTACTATTATTCAGGGATGAATTCTGGTCCAGAAAGGCCCAGCTCAAATGAGGCTTGTGGAGACTTTGGTTGCTGCTGTTTTTTTATACAGGGCAGCAATGAGTAAGTCATTTGTTTGATAGCATTCAAAATAAACGATGAGTCCAGTTTACTTCTTCAGTCTTGCATATGGCCAATGGGATTTGCTTTGGGCAGTGAAGCCATATAAGGAATTAAAGTTCTGCACATCTAAAAGCAGTGCAATTGTCTCTGTGTGTAATATTTAGACATACAGTACAGTCATTACTTTAATAGCACTTATTGTGCCTTAAGGTCAGCATTGTTCTTCCAAAATTTTCTTT
Source organism: Anolis apletophallus (assembly GCA_030556195.1). NCBI lineage: Eukaryota > Metazoa > Chordata > Lepidosauria > Squamata > Anolidae > Anolis > Anolis apletophallus. The sequence goes on from JARBWK010000005.1 coordinate 96,483,121, forward strand.
ATTGAAGGAATGAGGCCTTATGCTACAACCTCATGCTTCTTCTAATTGGATGAGTGTTTCCTTTGTCCTTGAAGCAACGTGTACATCTAGCATCTGTAAAATGGAAAGCATCTGCTTTCAGATTTGGCATGTCTCAACTTGAAAACCCAATGCTTGTGCTATAATGTTTAAAAAATGGATCAGCGCATTCCTGCTTCAATTGCAATGTACAGTGCTGAAGGTCATTATGAAGACTTTGTAGAACAAAGAATTGGCAACAGCCACAGCACAAATACCCACATAATGTCTCCTCTTTTTCAGCTATTAACACAGACATTTGGAAGGCTAGGCTCCTCAAGCTTTTCTTTAGTTCTGCTATGAATTTGTTTTAATTTTTTATTTAGACTGCAAACATGAAAGCCATCAAAGGACTTCAGCTGGATAACTGTTGTTGCTGTTGTGTGCCTTTTTGTCATTTTTGACTTATGGTGACCCTAAAAAGAACCTATCCTGGAGGTTTCTTGGCAAGATTTGTTCAGCAGCAGTTTGTCTTTGGCTCTAGACCCAGTGGGTTTCCGTGGCTGAGCAGGGAACTGAACCATAGACTCCAGGGTCACCACCCAACACTCAAAACTTTACTGACACAAAAAGAGTTTGAACATCCTTTGAGAACTTGTTTTGTTGTCATTAGTTGTTTCCACTTTGTGTAATGGAAGACGAAAATTGTTCCAATATGCAGAAGGCGGCAATGGCAAAACTCTTCTGAACAAATCTTGCCAAGAAAAGTCTGTGATAGGTTTGTTTTAGAGTTGCCATAGGTTAGAAATGATTTAAAGTCACAATAGTACCGTCAATGTACTGTAATTGTGTTGGCATGTGGAAAATGTGATCAACCAATCAGTAACTAAATTACTGACTTGATGCCCCACCATACTTGCCATTGCACTCACACATGCAGCCAACACTACGTACTGAAAGAAAGATGTCATAAATCACAACAATCCAACATGAAAAGGCCATGGAAGTGGAGAAGCAATAGCAAAGGCTAGCAGAGGATGGCAGAAACAAACAAAATCCTTAGTCAACATGGGGACTATATTCATAAGATGCACTAAATGCAGTTATATCATAAATGCAGTTATATCCATCATTTAATATTGTCCCTAAACAGTATTAAATAATGTGCTAGAATCTGCTTCTGAATGGGTCAATTTTAGGAGTCTGCATTTGCACTTTGTTCAGTGGGCATGTTTTCTCAGAAACTAGTTTTCCTCATTTCTTTCTTTTAATCCTAATACTATGGAGAACAAGGATATTTTCCCTTCTACTGCCACCCATTCCAACTACCCTGGCTGTCATCACTTTTAATTCACAGATCTACTTGTGTGGAGTAGATTAGGTATATATATCCAGGCTAATGCATTTTAGAGATAACAGGAAATTAAACCCTACCCACCTGCTGGCCAGAGTAGATCTTCGGACACATACTGGTTGGACACATTAAAAGGGGGGGGGGGCATGGAAATAGCCAGTACGACTGTATATAGAATATTATTCCTTAACTTTTTCTGATTTGAGGCACCATTGCGGAGACATGATTATATCTAAACTCATTGGATTATTTGCCATTATACCTTGAATGTTATTAATCAGTAATTGCACTATTCCACTATCATTCCTGAATTGCTGAAATACCACTTTCACGATGCAGATTGATAACCACCTCTAAATGCAACCTTAAGGAAAGTCTAGATGGGATCTGTTTTTACAGGGACTTGCAAACATTACATTCGGCCAGTTAAAATTAAGCCTAGCTACTCACCCACAGGTCTCTTAATTTCTAAAGAGCATGCCCTACTGATTTTAATTTCCTTTTGCTGAGACTGCAATTCTAAATATTTTATCTGAGAAAGGTATCTCCATCACATGGTTCACAGGTTCAGATTTCCTGGGTAGAGTTCTTCTGCAGTTTGCATGCAATTGAGGTGCACTGATGGAAATAAACCTGCCTACAGGAATAATAATGATTTTAATCAAAACAAGCATCAACTTTCAATATCTATGTCAACATTTGTAAGATTCAGATAAGAGATATCTAATAGTCTAGGATATGTTGCATTCAATTATCACTCTGAAGTAGAGCACCAAGTAGAGCACCTTTCAAATAGACTTCAAAATATTAAATATTTAGTTTTCTTTGGAAGCATGCGGGGGAAAAGGTAAAATAGGTCCAAACTTGAAATTTTTAGGGATAGGGAATTCTCTAGCTTTAAAACAGAAGATTAATAATTTTGCATTATTTAATTATTTGTTTTAGAAGTCGACATTTGCACTGTGTTCAATGGGCGTATTTTTCTATTACTGATAATTCTCCACTGCATTATTCCACTGCATTTTAGAAGTAACCACACTCCAGTAGCTGCACTTTATTTAAAGAGATTTCTTTATCATTTAACTTTATTACAGCAGACACAGCCTGAATGCTGTTCCGAGTGACAAGGACTATTTCCTTAATTACTGTACACTGATAATAGCATTTACTCTGGCAGCTCCAGTGCTATTCAATCAAGCGAGATCCAATACAAAAAAGCTGATTTGCCAAAAGGAAGATTAGCATAAGTGCCTGCAGTCACATTCTATTTTTAAAGGTAAAGTTCCTTCTTGTGAGAACTTTATTAAAAGCTATAACATGATTACTATCATCTACCTGTGACTGAAAAAAACCCCCCTGCAGGGCAGTATTCAGTCTAAGGACATTTTGCATTACAGGTGCATGCCCCACTATCCTAAAGTATTTGATCATATCCTTCTTACAGAAGTAACGGCAGTGTCTATTTCTCATCTTACTGAGACATGTTTACTTACATTTATTACATCAAGTTTTCCTCCCCTTAATTTTTGTATTGCCACACTTAGTCATTGCTTAAGTGATGACTAAGGCTATTGCTTTTTTAAAAATTGATACTTTTTTGCAAATCTAATACAGGCTGGAAATGCCAACTTCAGCATTACATACATCTTGTAGCAGAAGGTGAAACAGAACATTTTTATATAAAGAAAGGCTGAAATGAGATCAAAGCTGAGGGGGAAAAAATAACTGGTTAGCAACAGTGGTATTCTATATTATGACCTACTGACATAACTAATTCGTATGTAGCAAGCCAAAATGCTAAAGAAATCAACAAGAATAAGGTTTGTATTTTCTTGGTTACTCCGGCAAGAGAAGCAGCCATATTAAATACTTTACAGTTTTCTCCAAAAACATGAGATTCTTCATGGTTTTTCATTGGCTCAACAAGTGGAAACAAGTACAAAGTCGTTTAGATTTAAGAAATACAGTTGACTCTCTGTTAATTGGCGCCCATAGGGATTGTTAGATATTGGATAAATGTAGTTTCTGGTTGCTTGAGAGTTACTATTAAACATAGGCCTCACTAATACTATACACCATACCAAAATTCTGTATTGACATATTAATATTGAAATACAGTAATTAAAAGCAAATTAAGATAAAGGCAAACATAATGTAAGACTATTTTACCATGTTATAAACGTGTTTTTTTAAAAAAAAATTCAAATAATTATTTCTTTACTGGTCACTTGAGAGTTCCAGATGCTAGAGATCCAGTTTACTGAGTCTGCTATAAAGGACTTTTGATTGATTTATTTGATGCATTTTATTTTTAAATTTATAGCATTTCTACCAACATGGGACCCATAAACACACTGTTCTCCGTGGAACTTCCACATGGATCCTTCTCACAAATCAACTCCTTTTTGACCACATTTCATTTCATTAAATTATCGAGATCTGGAACCCTTTGCTCGATTAGAAATTGCCATCAATACATCCTGATCTGCATTCTGCCTCCCTTTAGTGTTTAGTATATAGACATGTCAGAGATAGTTCTGTGCATTACCTTTATTAGCTATAGGCCTAATTTTTCTTCTAGAAGCAGATACTGTTGAAACTACCAGCAGTAGTTGAAACTACATATCCAAAAAGTGCCACTGTATGTTTGGCGCCACAGTTCATTCCTTGTCTTTTTTTAGCTATGAAAAAGTAGGTTCAGCTTCAAGCACCACTTACGATTTTCCAAGTGGCAACATAGCATAGCTGACAAAAGTAAAATGGCCAATAACAGTAGTTGGAAGTATTAAAATGTGATGTCAGACACTTTATGACTGGAAGAAGAAGTGACAGCACGGAAGACAAGGGAACTGACGGTAGTGTTTATATTCCTTGGTAAGAGCAAGATGAAAATGCTACAAACATTTAATTCTGAACTGGGAGAAGGACAGTGATGTAAGTGTTCCTGGGGAACAATATCCTTATTCTGTGGAAGGAGGTGAGCCAAGACACTTAAGCTCCAGAGAACCTTTAACACAGGAAGCTATTTATCATAACAAGCTTGGTTGAGACTGCTCCCCATACTGAACCAATTAGAGTAGCTTATTTCGTCATACTTCATAACTTGCAATGATAGGTTTCCAAGCCTGGCACGGTGCAGTAATTGAATTTTGATCAAACACACATGGCCCATAACCCACGATGTGAAACTTTCAGAGCAGTTTGCAGCTTTTAAATATCCAGTAAACTTGTTGCCAAAAGTACAGGATGTACTTGGTGCAAGGCAGGGAAAGAGCAAATGAGCTAGAAGTTGGTGCATCTTTAAAACAACATTATGTTTTGTTTCTCTGAGCTCTCTTTTTGCTTTGAAAGAGCAGAAGGGAAAGGGATGCTGCATGTTCTTGCTGCCTTTGATATTTACATGTCTGTTTTTCACGGTCCAACGTGTATAAGTCCACTGTACAGTATTTCACACTATATTTACCATAAATAACGACGAGCAAAATCATTTAAAAGAGAAGTCACTGTCCTCTTCTTAATGGGGCTGTTTTAAATCATGCCACAAAAGCCCTAATTTGTTTGATGCAATCAGTCACATGTATGATGAAATGGTTTGCCGGGTAGAGCTTGGGCAGAGAGAGTTGATGGTGCCCAGGAATCCTTCAAATCGCATTCTTTGAACAAAGTCCACTTTCACCATTATTCATCTTCCTCCCATTAAAATGGAGGAAATTGAGCTAAATTCTGAAAGAAAACAAATAATGGTTAGGACCTATCTTATAATCGACAGGAAAGCATAATCATAATCTCCATGACAGAGAATGAAAGAATAGTTTGCAGAGAATTCTCCTGTTCCTTTGGCAAGTGGAACTAAAGAACCTGCGACTGTAACTTTTTTATAATTCTTCTCAGAAAAGTTAAGCTTATAGTGTAAAATATACAGCTCCTGTAGTATGTGAACAGCAACTATTCCACATTAACATCAAGATTGCTAAACAAATGACAGAAACTTTCTTGATTATTGTCAGAGCAGCCATATTTGATGACAGACCAATACTCTTCAGGCTATGTACACCCTTTCATACTTAACTTCATTTTGACTTTTCCCCATAGAAAATACCGTGGAAAGTTAAAAAAGGAAAATGAGGACTTTCAAGTTCCCGTATATACCCAACTGAGGTACTGAATTTTCAAAAACCAAATTCGCAGCAGTTTTTAATGTGGTAGATTTTTTTCTTTAAAAATAAACAGTACAATTCCAAACTGAACTATGTTGACATTCAATATGATGCAGGATTTTAAAGTTTTGTACATTGATTTGTGATATTTTTCTAGGAAATTTTCCAGTTGAGAAACTATAGCACTATTGCACAACCAGAATATCTTATTATATTTGTCAGACACAGTCTAGAAACTTGATATATCTCCATGGATGGAGCAGGAAAGCCACGATATAATTTCCTTCTGCTCTAAAAGTTTTTGAAAGCTCTCTCACACACTTTTCCAATATCCACAAGGAACAGTTAAAATACTGCTGCAACATGCACAAGATCTCACCATGCGTAAGGAGTAATAAGGATAAAATCCAGATGTACCCGAAGAGATTATAAAGGCAGAATAATAAATTCTGCACAGATTTAATGTTTTCTATGTTAGCAAACAGAATGGTAGGCTAAATGAAGAAGCCTTATATTTGCCTGAGGTTGAAAATGAATCCAGTTTAAGCAGAAGTTTAGTCTTATTAATCGGTGCAAGATAAGACGGTACACAACAATTGGCGTTCAACTGTTATAAGTTTATAATTATGTTATGGGGTATGGTGCCACCTGCAGGAAGCAGGAAGCAAAAAGGTGTGTGTGTGTGTGTGTGTATATAACACCAAACGCCAAAGGATGCACACTGCTCCCCCAGCAGTGGGTTTCATTCACTACAGAGAACATTATTCCTTGCAGGCATTCGTTTTCCTACTATCTCCAAAGCAAAGCACAAATGAAGAGTCTGTATACTATCTGTGAATTTTAGTCATTATAGGCTATGGGATTTAGTGAGTAGACTTCTAGAGGGATCTTACAATATTCCAGTGAAAACTTAAACTTATTCATAGAATTTGTTAGATTTGTACAGGGGTGATTATCCAAAATATGTATTAGGTATGTATTACTACTGATAGTGTTTGTTTATTTGTATGGTTTGTATATCGCCCTTCCTCACAGAGGCAGTCTCTCAAGCTATTTATGATCTCAACCCATCCAACATTGCTTTTTTACATCAGGTACTACAAAAACCCAAAACAAAGGTTACAACTATCATATTCGAATAACAATTCTGAAACATGACAATAAACTACATTAAACTAGAATAATAGTGTTAAACATGTTGGATTAGCAGTGACAAATAGTAGCTCACTTTAGCTTGGAAAGGGCAGAAACTCTATCCAAATTGGACTTTAGGAATCAAGAGACCATATACCACTATCTGGTTTAACAAAAAACTAATGCATGCACTTAATGTACTGAAATATTTTCTCAACTTAATTAAAATATTTTTAATTGTTTCATAAGTGTAACTAACATTCAACTTCTGTTTCTGGATGAAAATACTTCAAACACGTTTTTAGTGTTTGGTACACTGGATAGTAGAAACTACGATGTGAAAGTAAATCTTAAGTAGAACGGTGTGAAAATAACATGCTAATATTTGCATTGGTTGTCCCACAATAATCACTATTGAGCAATCATGTACCACACAATAATCACAATTGAGCAATCATGTACTTATGTCTCTAAACATATAATATGGTCTAAAAAACATATATGGTAGAAACTCCAGGTTCAATACAGCCCGCTCGTGGTTTTTCATATTGTGGTACACTGGATATACAGTATGTATTACAACTGCCTGATGGAAGCAGATAATAAGTAATTTTATTCTGAGACTATGATAAAATGTTTAACCTCCTTCTGTGAACACTGTCATCTTTGTGTGAGACAGAAGGTGACGAGGAACCGAAATGGCAGACTGTTAATACATACAACAAACAAATCAAGAAACTTGAAATTTATAATAGAACATGCAAAATTAAGAGGAAAAGCACTACATTTAGCCTACCGTGTTCGTGGTTTTTGTATCCATGTATTCAACTATCCTCATCTTTAATTTTTAATCCAAAAAGCAAAATCTTGATTTTGGCATTTTACGTAATGGTCACGATTTTACTGCAACATTCTGTACAATGGGACTGGAACATCCACAAGTGTTGGCTGGAGTTGTGGAACCAAAACCCAGAGGATAGCAAGGACCAGCTTAACTACATATTACACTATCACAATTGTCAAATCAGGGAAAAATCTTAGGCCAATCATGTAACATTTCACATTAATTATTGTTAATAGTCAGCTTCACATACCCTGTTCGAGGCAGTTACTGACAAGTTCAAGGGTATAGCTGGGGTTTTCTGAATGTTTCATTTGTAATAACCAGCCTGGTAAGCCTTGCTCCATAATAATCTATGATGTAGCTAGAGCCATCAGAAGGTCCCACAATCTAGAAGAGAAAACATGGACATATATACGTTTTAATCATGCAATGCTCCAAGAATTCCTGAACAAAATAATAACAACTTTATTGTTATACCCCGCCAACCATCTCTCCTTGGGGACTCGGGGCGGCTTACAAGGGACGGGGGCCAAAGACAATTAAAACAACAAAAAACACAATTTAAAACATCAGAAAAAGCAATAACATAATTATACACAACATAAAAACAATAAGGCTAAAATGGAAGTTAGCTGAGGTACAACTTCAATAGGTGTGATACATTTTACAGGAGCATCAGAAAAGTGCGACATGTCAGTAGATTGGGCAGAAATTCCTATCATAAAACGTATTGATGTAGATTATATGAGGACCAGAATAAAGTGCTACATTCACTGGGGATAGGAAAAATTCTAGTGAGCTGCTTAATCAAAGACATGCTGGAACATCCAGGTTTTTAGTTGACTCCGGAAAGAGGACAAAGTGGAATCCTGTCTGATATCCCAAATACCAGTTATTAAAGTGACAAAACAGTATTTCAAAACTAAGCATTTTTGGAGTGAGTCACAGATAGATAAATATGTTATACTTAGATTGTACTTGGACTCATTTGATAATCCCACCAGATTACCACGAGAGAATGGTCAGTACTGTTTTTCAATGAAAAGTATACAAATATATACAAATATTTGCAATTACTACAACTAAGGAAGCAATCTTGTACTTCCCTAAGGAAAGAGAAATTATGTTAACCATGTAGATTTACAGATATATACTTTCACATCACACTCTATATGTCATGGAAATAGAATTCAAAGAACATTTAGGTATTAGAAATTCAATCGTACTCCTGATCAGCTTTATCAGACCTTATACTAATGGAAAAAGTATAATTGGTGTTTCCTGTTGCTTACATAAACAATAGCTGCATTACTAGCAATCTGAACAAGCCAACACTTAACCTAAAAAAGTTGTGATGAGCTGTGCAACAATTGTGATAAATTCAAGAACATCTCATAGATTTTTCTCATCTATCAAGCCTCTTTGGTTCCATCTGTTTTCCACTTCTTCTACTTTTTCACTCCTGTTTCATTTTTACCAGCAATGAGAAAAAGGGGCTAGCAAATTTTTTTTTCAGAATGCAGCTAAATACTGTTCTTTTACAAACCAGAAATCAATAATGTTGATGGCAACAACAATGGCTAGAATTCGACTGTAAAAGCAAAAATAATGCTTTAAAAAAAACAACCCAGCAACAATCGCATCCCCATTATACAAACTGTTTTTAAATCTGAGTAAATTTTTAAAAGCTGTTTGTGATATCAGATGAGAGTTCACATGAAAGCAGCCAATTCTGTTGGACTAGCATTAAGTCCCTTGTGGAAACCTAAGTAGTGTTTTGTAACTTGGCCAATAGCTTTTATTCTGACACTGTGAACTTACCTGCATTGAAATCAGAATGAAATCAATCAAACTTCCTATCCCACAAAATCCTACTGTGCAGAACTTTAACAAACCTGTGAATAAAGCAACAGTTATATCAATGAGCAGCTTTGATTTAAGATATAAGAATTGCCAGGAAAGTAGTTTTTAAAATAATAATTTGTTCAAACATATTTTCATTTCCTAAAAGCGTTTCAAGAGGTACCCAAAGGGCCATAGATTTGTGTATCAATGCAATTATTTTAGCTATTCCCAATAAGTACTTTTCTGTTATCAGTACATATATACTTAGAATCCACTACAGAACTTCTGAACTTCCCTAATTTTTTTTTAAAAAAACGACTGGAAAATTCACAAATGTAGGCACATGTAAAAGCTCTTCTCTTCAAACTATGAAAAATTTCAATGCGTGAGTTTGTAACCATTTTTGCTGAGTCATTGATACGGTGACAAATCATGTGGTTGAATATACGCACAAGCCAGATATCAACCTATGAAGGACAGATTCCAACACAAATTGAGAAATGTTGCACACCTTAAGGGCAAACCTAAAATGCTAATTTAGTGTCACATTCCAAAGTGATTAACAGGAGCTTTCGTGATACAGGCTGCTATGCTTCTGTTTTAGTGCAGAAGGTTTGACTTGGGCACCTTGAATCTCTGCCACCTTATTATTCTATAATCTGTAATTATGCAATTAATTACAGCATCAATCCATCTATGTCCCTTCCAAATTAAATATTAATCAACTAGTGGTAGTTCTTATGCAATCTTCAGTAACTGTATTTAGTTCTGAGACTGGAAATGCATAATGGAACAGTGCTATGACTGGGAAATTACTATGAAAAAAATAGGCAAAATAGAGAGTGTGACATCCCAACATGGAAGGAATGACTTGATTAGAGTTATCTATACTTTAAATTTCCTGTTTAATTAATATATGTGTATAACTTTGGATAATAAGAAACTTAAGAGTTTTTTGTGAAATACTTTATAGTATATTGTATTGCTGTATTTCTTCAATTGTAAGACACACTTCTTACCCTATATAAACATATCTAAAAATGGGGCACATCTTAGAATCATACGTGTATCTTATGTATTTTTGGTGGTGGTACTAAAATTAGAGTACATCTTACAGTGGATGGCATCTTACAATTGAAGAAATGCGGTAATATATTTGAAAATGGTTGAAAAGAACACAAGGTTGTTGCAATTTTTTAAAAAAAGCTTTGGGACAAACTATTTGCATATGCTGGATAGCTATATGTTTGTAATACTGTAATAATACACTGGCATCTAAGAACTGTCTATTTATCTAACATGCAGAAGAGTGACAGACATAATACACTGGTATTCCATGGGGGAATACCAACATGACACTCTATAATCCAAAAGGGTATGAGTTTCAATGAGTACATGACACTTGCTACACTCATAAATATATGGGCAAATAAATAATTAAAACAAGTTTAACCAAGTATGTAAAAGCAAAAGCACTGTTCTTGCCAGTAACAATTCAGAACAGAAAGGGATGTTGTCACTTAAGAGACAACAGAGAAAAAACGTTCAGAAATAAGTATCTTTAATATGTATCAAAGCTCATAATTTAGACAAGAAACACCACTTTTTGTAATTGCCCTTCCACAATCTTTTTTAAAATACGTACTCCAAGGAAAAACAAGCAATTATTGCAGCAAAATGCCATGCAAAGTCTTTTCAGTGGATTTCTAACAAGCTCTCTTCATTTCTCTGGACTATGAGAGTAGCTCAGAGTGAACCCTTCAGCCACTCAAAGCACATCCACTGAATGAAATGTGCTGAAACAATAGCAGTAGCAAAAACAACTTCTGCTGCCCATACTTGCATTGAGTAGACACTAACATGGGCAAATCTGAGTAGAACCCTACTGTTTCTCCACAACTTCTCTAGGAATAAATTTAAGCACTTCAACGCTCTCTATGTGGGGTTGCCTCTGAAGACTGCTCGGAAGCTGCAATTAGTCCAACGTTCGGCAACCAGGTTACTAACAGGAGCGGGGCACAGAGAGCATAAAACTCCCTTGCTGCGCCAGCTCCACTGGCTGCCAATAAGCTTCCGGGCACAATTCAAAGTGCTGGTTTTAACCTACAAAACCCTATACGGTTCTGGCCCAGTTTACCTGTCAGAACGGATTCTCTACAAACCATCAAGAACATTAAGATCCTCTGGAGAGGCCCTGCTCTCGGTCCCGCCGGCTTCGCAAGCGCGGCTGGTGGGGACGAGAGACAGGGCCTTCTCTGTGGTCGCCCCTCAGCTGTGGAACTCTCTACCAAGTGATGCTTGATCTGCCCCCTCTCTGTTGTCCTTTAAGAGGCTGGTGACGACCTGGATGTGGAACCAAGCCTTCCCAGAATAGGCTGAGATTGGCTATTGTCTGAATGTATGACCACGTGGAACTGTTTTAATGGCAATGTGGTTTTATGCTGGGTTTTTATGTATTTTAATATGTTGTTGTAGTTGTTTTTAAATTGTATAGCATTGAATTTTTGCTGTTATGCTGGTATGAGTCCCTTGATAGAGGTGAGAAGGTCGGGGTACAAAAGTTTTAAATAAATTAAATAAATAAATTGCCCTGAGCATCCCAGAAAATTACATCCTGCACCAGGCTGAGGATATTAAGAGCTTCAGTGGGACTATGTGTCTAGCAGTTGGGATATTTTTCAAGATATTAGGGAATCTTTTCAAATTCATTAGTTCCTGGGTATGGGGAATTTTTTAATCCTCACCTATGCAGGGGCAAAGATAACCTGCACATCTAAATGACATCAAGTAGACCAAAAGGGTATTACTTTTAAATACCTTGCTCTCTTAACTGCCTCCATCCCATTTAACTATTAAATCAAACATAAAGATATATCATAATATTTGAAGTACTGTATATAATGTATCAGTTGACATCATGTATGTTGAGGGAAGCTTTGGGGGCAAAATTATGTATTTTGATATGGCCTGTGGTTAAATTGAGGGTCTTACCGCAGAAAAGGGAAAGCTCAATTGTTCTTGGCCACCATTTCCCCACTTAGTCATTCAAAAAGACCCAAAGTGGTGCAAAGGTGAAGAGAGCAGAGGAGTTGGGGCTTCTTTTATGTTCTTCATGACATACTATTTTTTTTACTTTTTATTACTCTATATCAAAGAAGGGGGTAGCTCTTCTTTTTGATAAGAGTTAAGGTGCAGTGTTCTCACTGTCCCATGGGTAAGTCAGCTCAGTTTTTTTGGGATTCCTATTTTAACTAACTTTCAAGATGTATACTTGAGTATATAGAATATGCACACATAAGACACACAAGAGATATCAGCTGTTACATTAAGTCGTTAAGGTAGTCTGCAGACCAATATTTAAAATATACTCACCCAGAGCAGGATATCCCAGATAAAATCTATCTGCTCCCAACCATCCAAGAAATAAAGACAGAGCTACTGCTACTTTATAAGAGTAACCATTTCTAAAAAGAGAAATAAGGAGTAAAATATGCTTAATCTATTTGTAAAATCATGTTCCTCATTTCAAATACAGTACATATGCTTGTTTAATAAGGAATTTAGCATCAGAACCTAACAGCTTCATAGCTTGATTAAATGAAAATCTAGCTATGTTTGTACATCAACAACATATGGCTAGAAATACATAAAATAGCAAATATTTTGACTATTAAGGTTTGCACTGTGCCACATTTATAATAATGAAATGTAACATAGATAGACTGATATGTCATGGCTTGAACAAAATTTCATGCTTGTCTACTCCTTCAATTTTACCTTTAGTATGCCCTGGTTTACTTAATATAGACACTTATACAGAGGGAAGTCAATAGAAGCGGACATTTTGGACTAGCGGTAGAACAAAGTGTGAGCTGCATGCCCTATTCTGCCCACAGAGACATTTTTTAACCTTCAGGTCTGTCCTTACATCAGTTCTTAAAAATTCAGCCCATGTTTTAATGGGAAAATTTGGTCATATCCCTGATTCCTTTTGAGCCCATGAGACTATTTTTATGTTGAGCAGTATGCTCAACATAAAAAGTATTGTTGTTTGGTTTTGTTTTTTTAAGGAAAATGAAACTTTTCCACTTTTGACCCCTTTTGGGTCGAGAATGTTTTACAGGATACAGGGTATATAGGTATAAAATAGGTATGAAAATCAAACATTTACTGACAACAAATCAGCATTTGCAAGACTAGCTAAACAGACTTATTGTCCTTTTTATGAAGCATTTTCTGTCCATTGTAAACATTGAACAACAGAATCATATAAATGTCTGTAACAATCACTAGATAATGTTCAGAAAACTTTTACTGTGGTCAATTTTTTTCAGGACCCCAACATTGAGCTAAGGGGACCCTATTTGGGATCGGGACCCTCAGTTTAAGAAGCAGTGGTCTAGAGTAACAGTTCCCAAACTGTTCTACAGAACCCTAGAAATCTGCAAAAGCATCATAGGGGTTCTGCGAAAAAATATTAAAAATCAAAATTAAAAACGGATTTTAAATAAAAACACACAAAGCCAACTTTTTGATGTACAGTTTCCGAAATAGCTATTTTGCCATCTGAACAAGAGTGATTCACATGTAGTCGATTTTTCAAATGGATTACACATTTCTGTTTTACTTTTTCTTTCTTGAACAGTTTTTGAGGTAAAGGATGAATGAGATAGTAGGATATTGTTCATAAAATATCAAGAGTAATATTTACTACAAAACTAGACATTATATACAAACTAGACATTATATACAAAACATATTTGAATAAGTGCAAAATGATCCAGAATGTATATTTCGATTAAGCAAATAAGAGAGTTAGGGTTCCACAGAAAATAAGTATATTCTGAAGGGTTCCATGATCAAAAATGTTTTGACTGCTCTACATCTCAACAGATGATGTAATCATTGTCCACTGAACTAAAAGGCAAGTGCTTCTGTGATTCCACCCCTGCTCCTCCAGACACTAATAGGGCTCACCAATTCTGTAGTAGGCCTGTGGTAAATAGCTCAGAGTAATATACTTCTCTGTGCAGTACTACTATATTATCCTGAACCATGCAGGTTCAAGCCAACGAGTAAACAGTGTTTTTTTAAAGGAAAATAGATACTACAAATAATCTTTTGCATTGTTTCAAATATATTATGTATAGGCTACTCCAAGTATGATCAGTGTAGATATGGTGTATGTACCAACAGATAAGACTGGAAGAAGTGTCTGCTGAAAAATAATCTAGAGCAGTGGTTCTGAACCTGTGGGTCCCAGGTGTTTTGACTTACAACTCCCAGAAATCCCAGCCAGTTTACCAGCTGTTGGGATTTCTGGAGTTGAAGGCCAAAACACCTTGAGACCCACAGGTGGAGAACCACTGATCCAAAGGAATGCATAATTAAAGCTACAACCTTGTACCTCCCTCCTTGGGATTAAGCCCCACAGAACCCATTTGGACCTTTTAAAAAACAGAATTGCATAGGCCCATAAATGAGGTTGGCTAAGAAGCTCTCTAGGTAATTTCCACAGTTAAGTACAACGTATTTACAATACATCGTAACAATACCATGCAAAGAGACAGAACATATTAACAACATTTTATCTTACCAGGGTCACATTGTTGCAAAATTCAGTAAAACAACACCTGCAAAAAAAAACCTTGGAGCATTTTGTAGCACTTCTAAACCACTATAAACAAATCCCCTGGTTTCAGCCACTTGTTATGTACTTTCTTAACAATTTTTTTTCCAATAATCAGGGATCACGAAAACAAAACAATAGGTTCAACGAATCTACTGCTCTCTATGGATGTATATTCTTTGTGGCAGGAAATGTAACTAACTTATTACAACAAAAAAATCCCAGTTGGGGGCAGGGCCTAGGCTGGAAGTCACATGACATCCTGTAATGTCTGGCATGGGCCTCTGTCCTTCAGACGTGGTAAGATGTTGATTTCGCCACATCTGATGAGGTCATGAAACTACAATTCTACACATATACTTTATAATCCAAAGCACACCAGACAATCTGTTGTTTATGCCTCTAAAACGACCTAGGATATGAGGGCGGGTCAATAAGTCAGTGACTTTTTGAATTTCCCACCTTTTAACTGAAAGGGCAACACTGCTTCTGTCAACAGGCATCTGTCAGTTGACTTCTGTCAAAATTTGAACAAGCTGCATCATTTAGTTTATGTTTGACAGCAATTGATAGCAGACTACCGCGTGATTTGAGGAGAAAATAGAAAAAAATGAATTTTGTGTGCTATTAAGCATTATTTTTTGCAGGAAAAAAACCATCACTCAAATCAAGGCTAAGCTTGATAAATTCTATGGGAACTCTGCACCATCAATTTCAATAGTAAAAAAGTGGTTTCCTGAATTTCGTTGTGGCCGTACAAGCACGGAAGATGCCGAACGTTCCGGACGCCCAGTTGAGGTCCCTACACCCGAAACAATTGAAAAAATTCACAATATGGTGTTGGCCGATCGGAGACTGAAAGTGCGAGAGATTGTGGAAGCCATAGGCATCTCACAGGGCTCAGTGGTTTCAATTTTAAATGACCACTTGGGTATGAGAAAGCTTTCCGCAAGATGGGTGCCGTGTTTGCTCACAATCGACCACAAACACAATCGTGTGACAATTTCGCAGGAGTGTTTGGTGTTGTTCAACCGCAATATGGATGAGTTTTTGCGCTGTTTCATAACCGTGGACGAAACATGGATCCACCCCAACACACCAGAGATCAAACAGCAGTCAAAACAGTGGGTTTCTTGAGGTGAATTGGCGCCAAATAAGGCCAAGGTGGGTTTGTCAGCCAATAAAGTCATGGCGACCGTTTTTTGGGATACATGTGGTATAATCCACATTGACTACCTTCAAAAGGGTAAAACAATCAATGGTGAATATTATGCCAACTTATTGGGTCGATTTAATGAGGATTTGAAGAAAAAAAGACCGCATTTGGCCAAGAAAAAAGTTCTTTTGCACCAGGACAATGAAAGGGTGCACACATGTGCAGTTGCCATGGCAACAATCCATGAATTGGGATAGAAACTGCCCAACAATGAAATCATCTCACAAACAAATACCTATTTTGATGACCTCGACAAATCTTATTTTTTGGAAGAGATAAAAAATGGAGAAATGTTGGGCAAAATGTATAGAGCTCAAAGGAGACTACGTTGAAAACTAAAATGATTTTTAATCCAAAACCCTGTGTTTCATTCAAAAAGTCACTGACTTATTGACCCGCCCTCGTAGCATACCTAACTATGCATAGGATTGAACTGGTGAAGTAGGCAACCAAACACAAAACCTGAATGAGTCCAAAACTAAATTACTTGGGGTGGTTACAGGCAGTCCCCAAATAATGAACAAGACGGGTTCTAAAAGTTTGTTCTTAAGTGAATTTGTATGTAAGTTGAAACAACCACATTTTAAGTTTAACTCCCACCAAAAATATGCATGTTAGCACAGGGTTGGATTAGTACCCCATGTGGTGTTTGTTTTGCTGTCTGTGCCCCTGTTCAGAAGAATTCCTCTCACTTTCTGTCACGGTGCAGGGTCTTGGCCCAGCCCCTTAATCACACACACAGAGACGGTAATCAGCTAACTATTTACTGAATAATAAGAAACAGGTGAAAAGGTAAATTGTCCATAAAAAGTATCAAAGAGTTCAATCCAAAATAGGTAAAGAGTCCGTAGGTAAAATCCAAAGGCAAACGTGGCAAAGGCACCGCAAAACTATGCGGATAAAGGACTTGGTCCGTGGCAAAGAACAAGGAAAAGTTCATGAACAGCTCCAAGAAACTACTTGGCAAGGCTCGAGCCGGCAACTTGGCTCCCTGGAACTCCGCTTGCTTCACTCCTCTTAGAATAGAAGTGGCCGAGCTACTGAGGATCCGTTCCCACGGATCCTATACTTAATCCCTTTGACGAGGCCCCCGACGCTCTAGGCTTCTGCGCCAATCTGTGCTACGGGATCTAGTGCTTCTCTGGCGCTCTAGGCTGCGGTGCCAATCCCTCCTGCTGGACTCAATGCTCCGTCTCCTATCAAAGCTCCGTCCTTCCCTCCCAGCACCTGGGTCGCTATCTTCATGAGAGCTGAACTCCCTTTCAGCTTCCATGGGCTCATCCTCCACTGTTTCCCTGATCCTTTCCTGCAACCGTAACCACCTGGTTTCTCATAATGATCAGAATCATCGCTCTCAGGGTCAGCCTGAACTTCCCAGCTAGCATAGCCGTCAGGCCATTCATCATCCCAGGCCAAGCTCTCTGTGGGAGGGGAAGGCCCAGCTAACTCATCAGCCACTTCCTCCATGTCCTCATCAACTGCAGCTGGCCCTAATGCAAGTGGGACCCCCGGTGCTGCCCCCTGCCCCCCAGGCACGAAAGGGAACTGGGTTGCTACACTTTCAGTCCCTGTGATCACTGAATGTTGAAAAAATGGTTTGTGGTGGAAACAATGATTGGTGAGAAAGTTTCAGGAGATACCCCTTTTCCTCAGGATAACTCTTTCAGAGATGAATTTGCCATCCTAGGAATAGATTTCTCTCACTCCTTGTTGTCTCACCCCTGTTCTTAATTATGACTCATTTGTAAATTGAATGTTTGTAACTCAGTAACTGTCTGTATAACTTCCCCCATGCCAAAAATGAAACAACTCTTCTGTCAATATGAAGCAGCTTTATCAGACTTGTTTATGAAAGATGTATTATTACGTATTAACTCTCATCTACAGCAGGAGAAAAGCACATTTAATGTAAGATATATGAGAATGTAAATTTTTCATATTTAATAATTCTATAATTATCATATTTAGTGTTTAGTAGAAATGACATAATTATATACTTGAGACCATATATTTACTTACACATTTCGACACTCTACAGGTTTGTAAAATCCAATTTCTGTTCCAGTAAACTTGGTTTCATTTCCACTAAAATCCTTACATGTAATATTTGGTGCTGGAAGGCAAGGAACTGAGGGAGAAAAACAAGTATATTTTGTGTTGAACACCAAAACACTTTAGTCCAAAATAAATAAATATTTACACATTTTTTGGTCAAAACCGCTCACAGAAAACAAAAAGAAATGATTGCATATGAACACTTGAAATTAAAAACATCTTGTACAAAAAGAGGGGATATATTTCAATACACTTTACACATCAACATAACTGGTATTGTGAAATGCTTCTCCCTCAGAAAATCTGGAATTATTTTCCACTTGTGACATAGTAACATATGTGTGTTTATGGTTCAAATTATCATACTTACTAGAAATGAGTATCAAGGCACATGGGAAATGGTTCATAACCAAAGAGCTTCAAACGCTATTACAGCTAAATAAACACACCACTTGTGCAACCAATCATGACTAGTAAAAGCCACTCTAGTAGTAACTACTGCAGGGAAAAGCCTCATATTCAGTGATTCTGATGATCACTACAAAGATATATGGATAAGTTAAATATCGATCTAGTTATGTCCCCTGACCATTAATAACATTTTGCAAACATTTTGGCTGTATTTCAGAGGAAGGAATGGACAAAACCACCTCTGAGTATTTCTTCCTGAAGAAAAGTCTATTAAATTCACGGAGTCACCATAATTTCTCATGTAACTTGAAGACAAAAAACACAGAATAATGCACAATATGAAGAAAATAAAAAGCATTAGAGTACTTTAGTAGTCCTTACCATATGCAGTATGATTTGTACACTTCAAGGGTTCTTGAGTCTCATTGTCTATTTTAGGATCTTCACAGATATATGTTTGAAGAATTAAGGAAAAGAAATGTGAGCTGAAGTCCCACAGAAGTATTTCACAACAGTACCACAGGGAGTTTATTTACTGATCAGTTTATAACAGCAGTAGTCAATCTTTCTTTTCATCCTAACCATGAAAATTAAAGGTACAGAAGCATGTATAATGTATCTGCTATCTATAAGAAGCAATACAGCTAAATTCATAACTAGACATTACATACTGCAGTTTACTCCTGCTTCATAGCCTTTCTTCTACTTCATAATGTGTCAATATGTTGTTTTGCTGTGTACTGTTATGCCCTGCACTTTGTATCACTGACTGTCACAACTGAGGTACAACATAGCACAAGGACATCACATCTGGTATTAGTTATCTAGATCAGCAAGTAATTTGGGCTTCCAGGTATTTTCAGCTTCAACATCTCCATGTTTCAGCTATAATGAACAGGGATGATACAGGGGTTATAAAATAAAATAGAAAGGTACGAGATATTTGGAAGTGGAACAGACTGCCATAGGCTGCAAGAGTGTGGTTGTGATGGCATGCTCCTTCACTAAATACATTGAAACAGAAGCTAATTAGCCATTTATTTATTTATTTATTCAAACTTTTATACCGCCACTCCCCGAGGGCTCGGAGTGGTTTACATAGTTTGAGCAAACAAAAAATAACAACGTATCACAGAAATTACGTACAATAGGGAAAGGGGTGGGGACTAAGACATTAAATAGGACAAGATCAGAAGGACTTAAGAGTCCACACAGATAGCATAATGTCAGGGGATAATCCACCGGTGGATTGAAACCAAACAGTCAAAAGGAGGTAACTGAGGGGTTCTCAGAACATCATAAGGGATCTCCGGCTTGGGGGGAGGAAACTCCACTCTACCCCCATGTCCTAGTGATTCAACCTTAGATCTCCAGACTATGGTAATGTCGTGTTTTCTATAGTGGGAGCTGGCTGATGCAGGCTCCCGGTGCCTAAAATTTGAATTCCAGAAGGTCCTGGCATGGGACCTTCTCCAGGTCCTGGGATTGAACTTCCTGGAGTTCTTATTTATTGGAGAAGTAGCTATATCCTGCAAAGTGTTCTTCAGAGTGCCTATGTTGTTCATTCCTTTAGTCGCTTCTGACTTTTCATGACCTCATGGACCATCCCACGCCTGAGTCAAGCCAGTCACTTCAAGGATACCATCCATCCACCTTGCCCTTGGTCGGCCCCTCTTCCTTTTTCCTTCCATTTTCCCCAGCATAATTGTCTTCTCTAAGCTTTCCTTTCTTCTCATGATGTGGCCAAAGTACTTCATCTTTGCCTCTACTATCTTCCCTCCAATGAGCGGCCGGGCTTTATTTCCTGAAGTATGGACTGGTTGGATCTTCTTGCGGCCCAAGGCACTCTCAGAACTTTCCTCCAACACCACAGTCCAAAAGCATCCACCTTCCTCCGCTTAGCCTGCCTTATGGTCCAGCTCTCACATCCGTAGGTTACTACGGGGAATACCATTGCTTTGACTATGCGGATCTTTGTTGCCAGTGTGAGGTCTCTACTGTTCACTATTTTCTCGAGATTGGACATTGCTGTCCTCCCAAGAAGTAAAAATCGTCTGATTTCCTGGCTGGAGTCTGCGTCTGCAGTAATCTTTGCGCCTAGAAATACAAAGTCTGTCACTGCCTCCACGTTTTCTCCCTCTATTAGCCAGTTATCAATCAGTCCGGTTGCCATAATCTTGGTTTTTTTTAATGTTTAACTGCAACCTAGCTTTTGGACTTTCTGCTTTCACCTTGATTAGAAGGCTCCTCGGCTCCTCCTTGCTTTTGGCTGTCAGAGTGGTATCATCTGCATATTTAAGGTTGTTAATGTTTCTTTCAGCAATTTTAACCCCAGCCTTGCATTCATCAAGCCCCGCACATCACATATGTTCTACATACAAGTTGAATAGGTTGGGTGAGAGTATACAACCCTACTATACGCTTTTCTCAATCTTGAACCAGTCTGTTGTTCCATGGTCAGTTCTTACTGTTGCTCTCTCTCTCGGCATTACTTCGCGAACGAAGATTCAGGAAGGACTCATCCCACGCTTTTTACAAGCGCGTTGATGACTAAAAAGGCCAATCTGAGATAGGCAAGTTCGGTTGCAGAAAGCGCAGCAGAAAGTCTCCTTGGGTGATGTTTTTTCCAATTTCGAGACCCATTCGGCGTGTCTTCTCGAAAGAGGCCGCTTTTCTCAATCTTGAACCAGTCTGTTGTTCCATGGTCAGTTCTTACTGTTGCTACTTGGTCACCAAACAGATTCCTCAGGAAAGAGACAAGGTGATTTGGTATGCCCATACCACCAAGAACTTGCCACAATTTATTATGATCCACACAGTCAAAGGCTTTAGAATGGTCAGTAAAGCAGAAATAAATGTTTTTCTGAAACTCCCTGCCTTTCTCCATTATCCAGCAGATATTGGCAATTTGGTCTTTCGTTCCTCTGCCTTTTCTAAACCCAGCTTGTACATCTGGCAACTCTCTCTCTCCATGTGTTGCTGGAATCTTCCTTGCAGGATCTTGAGCATTACCTTACTAGCATGAGAAATAAGAGTCACTGTACAAAAGTTTGAGCATTCTTTAGTATTTCCCTTTTTTGGTATAGGGATACAAGTTTATTTTTTCCAGTCTGATGGCCATTCTTGTGTTTTTCATATTTACTGGCATATGGCATGCATCACCTTGACAGCATCATCTTTCAAGATTTTAAACAGTTCAGCTGTGTCTGTATGATTCTACAGAGTGCCTATATGCTTCTACAGAGAAGCAGAACTCTCTCATAACTTTTAGTCATACTTAAATGTACTGCAACACAATTATATGCATGTTTACGAAGAATTAAATATCACTGTCCTTAATATGGCCTACATTCTGGATTAGTGTACACAAGATTTCAATTCAGACAGCAATCCTATCCATACTGAAAAAAATGAGACCTCTGAAAAATCAAATGAAACCAAATGTTAAGAACCAACATTTGTGATAAAATAATGAACTACACCAGTGGTTCTCAACCTGTGGGTCCCCAGGTGTTTTAGCCTTCAACTCCCAGAAATCATAACACCTGGTAAACTGGCTGGGATTTCTGGGAGTTGTAGGCCAAAACATAGGGTTGCCATTTTTTTGATATAAGAAATAAGGGACATTTACGGGATTTTTCACAAAAATAAGGGACACTTCATTAAAAACTTGAAACTCAAACATTAGGTAGAAATAGTTTTATTAACAGAATAAGATAATGATTGAAGCTCACCAAAAAACTGACTTACACCTTCTTAACAGTACATGGTATGTTTCTGCATGCTTTGTCATGCAGAAAAAAACATTATTAGAACTACCTAATTTTTCCATCTGTATTTAGTACTTGGCTTTGCTGACTTTTAAAGTGCACTGTCTAAACATTAAAATAAAATAAATTTTATAAGACAGTACATCTTCATTATTATTATGTCAATAGTTAATGGTATAGTACAGGGCTGTCCAACTGGCGGCCCGGGGGCCGTATACGGCCCCCAGCCCCTTCCCTACTGCCCCCTAAGCTTTTTAATACAAGATTTAAAAAGTAAATTAAATTAAAATATTTTTTAAAATTACCCACTTCCGGGTTTCGGAGCAAGTATTGTGAGACTATGGAAACCACACGGGATTTCGCTCTCAACACGAAATCTCGCCTGCGTTGAGAGCGAAATCCCGTGTGGCTTCTGTAGTCTCGCGATACTCCTGTTGCCGAAATCTCGGCTACTTAATCCCTGCAGCCCACGCAGAAGTGATTTGTACCTTCCCGGCTGCTGCCTCGGTCGGTCGTCACCTCTGCTCGTGGTTCGGCTGCTCCTGGATCCCACGCGTTTGGGAAGGTAGGCTAACCTTTATGTTATTATTATGTAATTGTGTATTTGAATGCCCACCCTGCATTTAATGTTAGTAAAATATTATATTTGATTGTATGCATGCCCCTTTTGAATTTCCACCCTGCATTTTATCTCAGTAAAAGATTATATTGGAGCCGGGGAAGGGGCGGAGCTGGGGAGGGGGCAGAGCCAGGGGCGGAGCTGGGGCAGGGGCGGAGCCGGGGGCAGACCCTACGGCCCCCCAGATCATCAGTGACCGGAATTCAGGCCCCTGGGCCGGTAGAAGTTGGGCAGCCCTGGTATAGTAGAGTATGGGATACACAGCATTGTATAGTATTGGGATGCACAGCTAGGCCTATTTTAAGGGTAACTCTCAAGCAACCAGAAATTATCTTTATCCAACGTGATCCAACATTCCCCTTGGGTAACGGTTAATTAGTCTACTGTACTTTGAAAAAGTCCTGTATCGCCTCTTCCTTCCAACGGGGACGCAGGCTGCCCTGTGAGTTGGAATCCCCGGGCAGGCATTGCCGTGGAAACCGCAGCGTGCACCTTCCTCTGGTCAACCCCGCCCAGTCCTGTCCTGCTAGTCAAAAATAAGGGACAGGGCCTGAAAATAAGGGACACAAATTTTAGGGCCAAAATAAGGGACGTCCCTTAGAATAAGGGACATATGGGAACCCTACCAAAACACCTGGGAAACCACAAGTTGAGAACCACTACACTACACCATCCTTAACTATCTCTGGCATTCTTAAATTCTACATGCATGATATCAAAAAAAATTCTGCTAATGCCAGTAATGATTTATAGTTTCATAATCTGCATGACCTTAAAGAACATGCTTACAGAAATTGTGTTTTATCGTTGTTTCTTCATTGTTGCAATGACTCCTCATCACTTTTGTCAGAAATACTGTACATTCCAAAAACTGGATTGGATCATGGTTTAAAAATATTTAAATCACACCACTGAAATCAATGGGATTTAAATTAGCATAGATTGTTATATTTCCAAAGATGTATTTTTATTGTGTTTATTGTGTATATTGTTTTCTGATGTTTTTGATATTTTCTGTGATTTGTTGCTCGGGCACAGCCCCATGTAAGCTGCTCTGAGTCCCCTTTGGGGAGATGGATGAGGGTTAGAAATAAATTATTATTATTATTATTATTATGGGGCTGGATCTCTATCGCCCTATATCCCAGAATCTGACCCCAGATTATCTGCTTATCCCAGATTCTCTGGCAGTGTAGGCTCATATAATCCAGTTCAAAGTGGATAATCTGGGATCAGATCCTGGGATATAGGGCAGTGGAGATCCAGCCTAACTGAAGTCACATTGATTTCAGCATATCAACTTTAGATATGATTAAGATATAAGCAGTTGATGAAGCAAAATGTTGGAGGGGAAGGAGCTCCAATGTGAGGTGGCAGCATTTAAAAATCAGGTTCAAATTCATAGCACGATAAAAATGTTAAACATTAATATTCAAGTGAAACTTAAGCTTTTCCTTTGGAAACTGATAGATGAAAGGAGCTACAGAAGAATACTTCATTATATTATAACAGCAATTTGAATGCTCAGAAATAGAAGAAACAGAAGAAACAACTATTGGGGGGAAATGAGAGTGATGTGGCTGTGTGGAAGGGCCCCTATATTCCAGGATCTGATCCCAGGTTTTCTGCTTTAAACTGGATTATATGAGTCTACACTGCCAGATAATCTGGCTTCTTGGATAAACAGAAAACCTGGGATCAGGTCCTGGGCTATATGACTCAGTGCTTCCTCTACCCCAGAGGTCCTCAAACTAAAGCTCGTGGACCAGATGTGTCCCTCCAAGGTCATTTAGCTGGCCCCTGCCCTAAACTTCAGACTTAGGTTTGCCCTAAATCTTAAATTACTTGAAGGCACACAATAATCCTAATTAACTTGACTATTTAATCATCCAAAAGTAGGCCCACACTTCCCAAGTAGGCTTATTTTTTGTTGAAATTTAGTTGCGTTTTAATTGTTAGATAAGTAATGGTTGATTTGGTTATGTTATTATTTCTTTCTGTTTATCTTATAATTTTGTTATAGTTTGAATTTTCTGTTTGGTATGGGGAGGGGGGGAGATGTTGATTGTCTTTGTTGTGTCCTTTGGCTCTGAATGCCACTTCTTTGCTGGAAACCGCTCTGAGTCCCTTTGGGGAGATAGAGCGGTATATAAATAAAGTATTATTATTATTTTATTTTTATTATTAACTTCAAACTTGTATACCGCCACTCCCGAGGCTCAGAGCGGTTTACAACAGTTTGAGCTATACATAAAAATACAACAATACAGACAAGATGGGGGGGGGGAAGGGGGGGTAGGTGGGGGACGGGTCAGGATGAGCGCAGGGTAGGGAAAAGAGCCCAGACTGGCTGTAGTACTGCTACGGTGTCATCTTGTCCTAGCAGAGTCATTGGTGTCCAAGAACTGGTGTAAATTACTTACTTACTTAGAAGTACTTGTTATATTCCAGAAACTTCTGTTTTTGTGGCTGCCACAAACAATGTTGAATTGGTTAAGACTCTATGAGTGTTTCTCAACCTTCCTAATGCCATGACTCCTTAATACAATTTCTCATATTGTGGTGACCCCCAACCAAAAAATTATTTTTGTTGCAGCTTCATAAAGCTAATTTTGCTACTGTTGTGAATCATCATGTATGTATGTATGTATGTATGTACTGTTGTGAATCATCTGATATGTATTTTCATTCAATGGACCAAATTTGGTACAAATACCCGATACGCCCAAATTTGTATACTGGCGGGTGTGTGTGTGTGTGTGTGTGTGTGTGATCTTGTTGTAGTTGCTGGGATTTATAGTTGGAGAAGTAGCTATATCCTGCAAAGTGTTCTCCAGAGTGCCTATGTTGTTCATTCGTTCAGTCGCTTCCGACTCTTCGTGACCTCATTGACCATCCTGGGATTTATAGTTCATCTACAATCAAAGAGCATTCTGAACTCCACCAACGATGGAATTGAACTAAACTTGACACAGAGAACTCCCATGACCAACAGCAAATACTTCAGTATTGGAGTTGTAGTTCACCTACATCCAAAGAGCACTGTAGACTCAAACAATGATGGATCTGGACCAAACTTGGCACGAATATGCAATATGCCCAAATGTGAACACTGGTGGAGTTTGGGGAAAATAAGACTTTAACATTTGAGAGTTGTAGTTGCTGAGATGTATAGTTCACCTACAATCAAAGAGCACTGTGCATCCCACCACGGATAGAATTGGTCCAAACTTACCACACACAACCCTCACAACCAACTGAATATACTGTGTTTTCTGATGTATTTGGCGACCCTTCTGACACCCCCCCTCGCGACCCCCAGGGGTCCCAATCCCCAGGTTGAGAAACACTGAACTAAGACAGTGTTTCTCGACCAGTGTGCCATGGCACACTAGTGTGCCGTGAGTGATCATCAGGTGTGCCATGGGAAATTGGCACTCTCCCCCCTCCTAGCAACCCCCTCACAGGTTTCCAAGAAACAAATTGAGCCTCTCCGCTTGGAAATGTTGGGGTTTTTTTTACTATTTTACTGGATTTTTCGAGAGTTGCCTCCCCCAAGGAACTGTTTATATCAGCTTCATGACATCCATAGTTAACTGGAAGCATGTTTCACTCAGGGTGAAATTTCACAAAGGTCTGGAGAACAAGCCCTATGAGGAGCGGCTTGAAGAGCTGGGCATGTTTAGCCTGAAGAAGAGAAGGCTGAGAGAAGAAATGATAGCCATGTATAAATATGTGAGAGGAAGTCATAAATATGTTGTGTTCATTGAAACAGGCCCAGGTTTCACACTGAGTGTATAAATACATTTAAAAACATTTTAACTATATGTATTACTGTGTTAGAGTGTCATTTTGATTGGTGGTGTGCCCCAGGACTTTGTAAATGTAAAAAAAATGTGCAGCGGCTCAAAAAAGGTTGAAAAACACTGATCTAAGAGATATTCATTGAAAAGCTATAGCAAAATGTGCTGCAGGATGTGCTGTAGGAAGTGGCACTGACACCCCAGGAACCAAAATGGTGTGACTTAGTGGTGTTGTTGTTGTTATCCCCCATGCCTCGCTGGGGAGCTATGGCAGGGCCCATACGCTCTCCTACTCGTATCCTATTCACAGCCAACTGGTCAGGCTCTTCGGCCTCAAAGGAGCCAAGGCTACGCTGGCCTGCCTTAGCGCCCCGCCGCGCGCCCACCTCGAGGCCCTCCTCACCCGTCTCCATGGCAACCAGGGGCTGCCCGGCCTCCTTTCGGTGGCAGGATATTGCCCCGGCCGCAGGTCTTCGCACTTCAACGGGGGGTCGCCATTCGCCGCACTCCGCGCCGCCAGGCAGGCCAGCCACAGGGCCCCCAGGGGCCACAGCGCGCCCGCCTCGCTTCTCTTCCTCTTGCGCCCAGGCAGCGCCACCCCCGGGCAGGCGGCCATGTTGGAAGAAAGCGAGCCTCCCCGTCAGCTGATACACAAACCCGGACGCAGCGCCGTCCTCTCTCTCAGGGAAGAGCGCCTTCGCCCACAACAAAGATGGCGTCTCAGTCTTAGTCCCTACACAGGACTGTAGCTCCGCCCACTTTTCCTTCCCTCCGCCAATGGTTGCAGTACAGACGGCGGGTCTGTTGCCAGGCAACGAGAGGGCCGCCCTTATTCAAAAAGATTGGCATGCTAAACTGAATTGCGTCACAACATCTCTCATCACAGCTTTTTCTTATATGTTAGCCCCAAAATATTGAAGTAAAATCACACCTGGGAAATAGGGTTGCCACATGAATAAGGGGCAGGTACCTAAAAATAGGGGATTTTTTCCACAAGAATAAGGAACACTTCACAAAACAAGTGATTTTCCAAGTTTTTTATGAAGTGTCCCTTATTTTTTTGTGAAAAATTTCCCCCTATTTTTAGTTACCTGTCCCTTATTCTTGTATCAAAATGTGGCAACCCTACTGGAAAAGGAACAAAATCCTATTGCTGTGCTTTCTGCAACCGGACTTGCCTATCTCAGATTGGCCCTTTGTAGTCATCAACAAAGAGAGAGAATGGAAAATAACACCTTAAAGAGAATATCTGCCTGCTTTTTGGGGGTATCACAACAGAAATGTGATGTCAACAAATGTATAGTGCAGGCCTGGGCAAACTTTGGCCCTCCAGGTGTTTTGGACTTTAACTCCCACAATTCCTAACAGCCTCAGGCCTTTTTCTTTCCCCTCAGCCGCTTAAGCGGCTGAGGGAAAAGGAAAGGGCCTGAGGCTGTTAGGAATTGTGGGAGTTAAAGTCCAAAACACCTAGAGGGCCGAAGTTTGCCCAGGCCTGGTATAGTGGGAGGGGCACACTAGCCATTGCTTTGAGTCTCTTTTAAGAAACATGTGACATGCATATACATATGTGTGTGTGTCAAATGTCAAAGTCTGGACCGACTAGGATGTCCCCCCAAATTCCTCAAAATGATTATCCTGATACATGAGGGCCAGCGCGGTCAAGTCAGATACGGCGATGCTCTCTCGGAGCCCTTTCTAATAACTAATGGAGTGAAACAAGGTTGTGTTCTTACACCTATTTACAATCTTCTTCAACATGATGCTCCAAAGGGCTACAGCAGATCTCGAAGAAGATGGCATATATATATACGCTATCGTACTGATGGTAGCTTGTTCAACTTAAGCCGTCTGAGGGCTCGCACTAAGACTCTCAACTATCTAGTCCGTGAACTGCTTTTTGCTGACGATGCTGCCCTTGTCGCCCATTCAGAAGCAGCCCTGCAGCCCCTAACATCCTGCTTTGCAGCAGCTGCAGAGCTGTTTGGGCTGGAAGTCAGCCTGAAGAAAACGGAAGTCCTCTACCAGCCCACACCACAAGAAGAACACCATCATCCCCACGTCAGCATAGGCAAATCTGTGCTTAAGTCCGTTCAGCAGTTCACCTACCTGGGAAGCATCATCTCTTCAGACGCCAAGAGTGATAAAGAGATAGATCACAGATTAGCAAAGGCATATAGTGCATTCGGAAGGCTTCACAAAAGAGTCTGGAGCAACAAGCACCTGAGCCAAAGCACCAAAATCAGTGTGTACAGAGCTATCATACTGTCTATTCTCCTCTATGGGTCTGAAACATGGGTCACCTATCGCCAACACCTACGACTCCTCGAACACTTTCATCAACGCTGTCTTCATACATTCCTAAATATACACTGGACTGACTATATGACGAATGTTGCTGTCCTTGAGCAAGCAGGGATCGCCAGCATTGAGGCCATGCTATTGAAAACACAACTGCGCTGGGCAGGGCACGTCTCTAGGATGGAGGACCACCGCCTCCCAAAGATACTACTCTATGGTGAACTCGCCACGGGTCAGCGCAAGAGAAGCGCCCCCCAAAAGAAATGTAAGGACTCCCTGAAACAACATCTCAGGCTCGGCCAGATTGATCACCAAAAATGGTCCACCCTGGCCTCACAATGGTGCGGCCTCTTTCGAGAAGACCGAACGGGTTTCGAAGAGAAACGACAACGCAGAAAGAACCGCAACTTGGAAACAACATCACCCAAGGAGACTTTCTGCTGTGCTTTTTGCAACCGGACTTGCCTATCTCAGATTGGCCCTTTTAGTCATCAACGCGCTTGTAAAAAGTGTGGGAGGAGTCCTTAAAGAATCTTAGTTCGCGAAGTAATGCCGAGAGAGAATGTGTGTGTATAAAGGCTTGAGAGAGGACCGAAGGCTATATGCTTTCAAGTCATTTCCAATTTATGATGACCTTATTAAGGCGTTAACTTGACAAGATTTGTTCAGGCAGGGTGTGCTTTTAAGGCCCCGTCTACACTGCCACATAATCCAGATTATAAAAGCAGGTAATCCACATCTGCTATGAACTGGATTATCCGAGTCTACACTGCCATATAATCCAGTTCAAAGCAGATAATCTGGATTTTATATGGCCATGTAGAAGAGGCCAAATTCAACTTAAGAACAAACGTACAGAACCTGCCTTTGGGTTGCTGTGAGTTTTCCGGGCTGTATGGCCATGCTCTGTAAGCATTCTTTACCCACCCTGGCCAGCTTGATTAGCATTGAATAGCCTTGTAGTTTCAAAATCTGCCTGCTTCCTGCTGGGGGGAGGGAGAATCCTTTGTTGGGAGGTGTTAACTGGCCCTGGCATTGAAAGAAGCCAGGCTTTGAAGCTGCAAGGCCATTCAATACTAATCAAGCTGGCCAATTGCAACATTCACGCTTGCCTCAAGCAGACAAGAGTTCCTTCTCCCACCCTGGACATTCCACAGATATATATAAACCGCACTTGCATAGTTTCCAATAGACCTCACAACCTCTGGGGATGCCATAGATGCAGGCAAAATGTCAGGAGAAAATGCTTATGGAACATGGCCATACAGCCTGGAAAACTCACAGCAATCCAGTGATTCTGGCCATGAAACCCTTCGACAACACATAGAACCTGTCTTGTTCCTAACTTGGAGACTGCCTGAAATTGTATGTGGATGTATCTGCTGGTATTTGGTTCCAGGACATTTCCCATCCTGAATATCAACATCTCTGGATGCTCAGGTTCCATTATATTCAATGATACAATAAGATGATGCTTCTTATAAACTCAAGGTTTGCCCTACCTATATATATTCAGGCTGTGGATGCAGAATCTCTGGACACAGAGGAATAACCATATAATCCATTGTCTTTCCTTTATTGATTAAATCAAAATCAGTTTCGCACCCCTACCGTTATTGTCAACATTTACTAATTAGCACAGATCATGTGGTGTTAGTAACTATGAAGAGCAATTCAGTACCTATGAAGGAGAACAATTCCGTACTTTCTCTCTCTAGCTCCAGCTGCACTGACCATTTATCGCAGTTCGAAGCTAGCTTCAAACTGTGGTGGCCAAACAACAAAGTTGCACAAAAGAAAGCCCTTAATGCGCATTGGTGCTTTGTGGAATCACCATCCGATCCTCACAGTTTCCTATGTATTCATTCCCACAGCAAAACCACTTTCTTCAATGCTAGTTTGAAACTCCGTTACTCTCCGTTGACTACTCTCCGTTGGCACCCCCTTGTTGTGGGGGAGAGGCTTGTGTACCCTAATGAAGTTGTGAGCAATGCTGGCGGTGGCATAATAGCCACCGGTAGGGCCTCCCATGCCAGACAGGTCACAACTGAAGGGTCTGACAAAGAGCGTCAAAGGGCAGGGTGGGCTCTCTAGCCTTTTGGCAACCATCCTAAGAGAAGGAAAACTCTGGTTTCAAACCCGAGCAGATGGTGCCCGTTTAACCCTGTAAGGTCAACCATCTAGAGAAGGAAACTCGAACCAAACCTACGACCCGCAGACCTCGCTGCCACTGTCGTAGCTTCCTAGGCCCCAGCAGACGAACCTTTGGTTTAAAGGGTGAGGCCAGTTCTGTGCACGCTGCGCTCCATCAGAAAAATCCATTGCACAGGCCTCCGAATCATCAACGCGCTTGTAGAAAGCGTGGGATGAGTCCTTCCTGAATCTTCGTTTGCAAAGAAGAAAAAAAGCCAAGCCAAAGCCAAGACATGGGTCACTGTAGATGGGGCATCTCTTTCTTTCTCTCCCAACAAGTCATCTGTGGACTTATGGAGACCGCAAAAATTTCATAGGGTTTTCTTAGGCAATGAATTCTCAGGGGTGATTTTGCCAGTCCCACCCTCTGAAATATATCCTTCAGCACCTGGTATTTGCTGGCAGTCTCCCATTCAAGTACTGACCAGGGCAGACCCGGCTTAGCTTCCAAGATCAAACTCAACTTGGTGCCTTTTAAGGATATTCGTTCTTCCTCTCATGTAACATCTGTTCTTGCATAGCAAGGGAAAGGTTAAACTACTGAATTGTTGCTTCCCCGAAAGATACATGTATGCCCAGTTACTTGGGGGATTTCTAAAACACAGACATGTGCTTTTCATCTTGCTCTGAGGATTACCTGGGAAGGAATCCCACTGGAGCATTGCAGCTCACCCAAATACCTGGGAGTTATCCTGGGCCGTTCTCTGACCTACAAGAAGCACTGCCTGAATATCAAGCAAAAAGTGGGCGCTAGAAGCAATATCATACGAAAGCTGACTGGCACAACCTGGGGATCACAACCAGATACAGTGAAGACATCTGCCCTTGTGCTTTGCTATTCTGCTGCTGAATATGCATGCCCAGTATGAAACACATCTCACCACACTAAAATGGTGGATGTGGCTCTTAATGAGACATGCCGCATCATCACGGGGTGTGTCTGCGCCCTACACCACTGGAGAAATTACAGTGTTTAGCTGATATTGCACCACCTGACATCCGTCAGAAAGTAGCAATCACTAGTGAAAGGACCAAGGCAGTGATATCTCCGGCTCATCCACTGTTCGGATATCAGCCAGCACGCCAATTACTTAAATCAAGAAATAGTTTTCTAAGATCTATAGAGACACTCACTGGAACACCTCAGCAAGCAAGAGTCCAAAAGTGGCAGGCTAAAACCCAGAACTTCAATAAATGGCTGACACCGGATGAGAGAAAACTGGGTGACTTGGAAGGCGCTGAATAGACTGTGCTCTAGCACCACGAGATGCAGAGCCAACCTTAAGAAATGGGGCTACAAAGTGGAATCCACAACATGCCAGTGCGGAGAAGAGCAAACCACAGACCACCTACTGAAATGAAACCTGAGTCCTGCCACATGCACAATGGAGGACCTTCTTATAGCAACACTAGAGGCACTCCAAGTGGCCAACTACTAGTCAAAGGACATTTAGTATAATGCCAAGCTTGCAAACTTTGTGGTTTGTTTGTTTGTTTTTTAATGCAATGCAACTGTTTGGTTAGCTCCTGACACAATACATAAATATAATACACATGCATCACATGGTTAGATATACAGTTTTTGCAGATACAAAAAGTCTCACTAGCAACATTGAAGAATCTTTACTTGAATAGGCGTTTGAAGGGTGGAGGAATACTACCTAATCTATCAACATGAAATCCAATCTGTTAGAACAGTGGTTCTCAACCTGGGGGTCCCCAGGTGAGGAATACCAGTTTATCAGCTGTTAGGGTTTCAACATGCCAAAAATCAAATCTGTTAGAATAAAAGGAGGAATGCGGTGTCTTCTAACTAAGATTTATGGAGTGATGCAAGCATAAAATATAGTTTGAACGTAGAAGAGATGGGCGCCCTAAAATTTATTTCAAGGTGTGAACTGAAATTCTATTTTACTAGCAAAGTGGGGATTAAAGCAACCCCTTATGAGACGTATGGACACATACATATATTGTAACAGTTAAATGTATGGGGACACAATGTATCTCATGAAAACCTTTCATTTATTTATTTATTTTAAAATATTTGTAAAATAATAACATTCATTTTCAAGATTTGTGACATTTCTCGCTATGCTCATGTGACATACCTACACACTGCAGCCAACAAACTAAGACATTGTTTCTCAAGCTTCCAAATGCCACAACCTCTTAATACAGTTCCTCAGGTTGTGATGATCCCCAAACGTAAAATTATTTATGTTGCTATTTCATAACTGTAATTTTGCTACTGTTATTAATCATAATGTAAATATCTGATATGCTGGATGTATTTTCATTCACTGGACCAAATTTGGCAAAAATACCCGATATGCCCAGATTTGAATACTGTTGGGGTTGGGGAGGTTGATTTTGTCATTTGGTAGTTGCAGTTGCTGAGATTTATGGTTGACCTACAATCAAAAAGCATTATGAGCTCCATCAACGATGGCATTGAACCAAATTTGGTGCACAGAATTCCCATGATCAGCAGAAAATACTGGAAGGGTTTGGTGGGCATTGACCTTGAGTTTTGGAGTTGTAGTTCACCTATATCCAGAGAGTGCTGTGGACTCAAACAATGATGGATCTGGACCAAACTTGGCATGAATATTCAATATGCCCAAATGTGAACACTGGTGGAGTTTGGGGGAAATAGTCCTTCACATTTGGGAGTTGTAGTTAGTGGGATTTATACTTCGCCTATAATCAAAGAGCATTCTGAACCCCACCATTGATAGAATTGGGCCAAACTTCCCACACAGAATCCCCATGCTTTGAAGGGACTTGCAGCAGATCTCTTCTTCGAGATCTGCTGTAGCCCTTTGGAGCATCATGTTGAAGAAGATTGTAAATAGGTGCAAGAACACAACCTTGTTTCACTCCATTAGTTATTAGAAAGGGCTCCGGGAGAGCATCGCCGTATCTGACTTGACCGCGCTGGCCCTCATGTATCAGGATAATCATTTTGAGGAATTTGGGGGGACATCCCTCCCTCCAGCCTCGCACACTCTCCCTTGCCCACACATGCGCACCACGCTGCCATGCACCAAGCACGCCTGCTCTTCTCTCTCAGCTTGGAGTCTCAGAAACAGCCCTCCCCTTGGCTGAGAGGAAGAGCGGAGGAGGGCTTTTGGTGGGAGGATTCACCACTTGTTTCCAAAAATTAAGAGGGCAGGCAGAGAGATCTTCAGCCTACTCTGCCAAAGGGTTCCTAAGACCATCAGAAATATGTTTTCTGATGGTCTTTGGTTACCCCTTTGAAAACTCCTGGTGAGCCCCCCAGGAATCGTGATCCCCAGGTTGCGAAACACGGCACTAAGGGGTCATGACATACAGTTTGGAAAGCTCTCTTTTAACCTAAAGAATTTAATTCACAGCTAATAATATTACCTCTCCTTTAGGAAAACAATTTTGAGTGACGTAAAAAAGACAATAAATAGTTATTGTTTTACTGCTGGGGAGAACAATGTGCTTGTAGGATTTTCTGTTGTGCTCACAAAAATAACTAGCCTGGCCTTAGGTATGATGCACTTTGATTTGATGAAGATTTAATCAGCATTTGCTGCTCTGTTTCAGGCAGCAAATTTCATTGGGGAAGTCCTGTCCACTCTTCTGAGTCTCATAAGATTCCTTATTGTGAAATGCCAGCATTTGAAAATGCTCCTTGCACCCAAAACTCTCCTCTTGAAAAGCCACAATGCAAAAAATAACTGAGTGAAATACTTCCATCTACTGACAACAACTTAGAAATTATGCCCTTTAGCCAAAATCCAAAAACACTAGTACTCGCTAAATATAAACCACATAAACATCATTCTCTGACCCTTTCATTTTTAATCAGTATCTCTTTGTTATTTGTTGCAACATCACATCGATCAGAATTCTTGTTTATTGAGTCTGGGCACTACAAATAAAATATGTTTCTTCTTCGAGAGCTCTGTGAATGCACACTTATGAAGTTTGCGCGTGCCAGCTGCTTCCAACGGAAACTTTCCCCAGTTTGAAAAGTTTTGGTGGTAGCTCGCCCAGCCGAACATAAAAGGCGCTCCATGCGCCCACCCCATTCCTTTGTTTTCCGCCACTTGGGCAACATTTACGGCTGGTTGTGTGAGCCAGTATGTCCACAACCTCAAAAAGTGTTCATTAGCAAGTTTAGTGCCTTCGGTGTCTCGGAGAAATAAAACTGCAAGGTTTTTGGCTCTCTGCCCTGAGTAGCCGGCCCCTATGAATCGACCGCTCACCCGGCTGGGAAGAAGCCCAGCCTCCTCGAACTTGAAACTCCCGAAGAGGTTTGAAGGGCATAAAAGGTCAGAGGTCGGCCATCTCGAGGACTCCCTCCAACAAGGCTATGGAAATAGCATTCCGGAGGTCGAGCGAGGAAGCCCGTAGAGCCCAGACCAGAGGCCTGGTTCCTGTGACTCCGGGCAAGTCTCTGGAGGCCATTGCCTCGAGACCTCCGTCGCCGAAGAGGCGCAGGACTCTGACGTCATCGTCGTCGGTGTCGTGTCCGGACTCCTCGCCTGCCCCTGTTCTCGCTGTGGAGACAGGGGTAGAGCAAAACATCTCACCGAGAGACTCTGTCCAGACCGTCGTCAGACTCCCCTTGGGTCAGACCTCGGTCCGACAACTCTTTGTGACGTCGCCCGACAAGGGCAGACAAACCACGAGGCTCGCCTTGGCCCCGGCGGAGAGAAACCTTCCTCCCGAGTCGACGGTGATGACTGCGGTGCCCTCGACTTCGAGATCACCACCACCATCCCAACTTCCGGTGCTCCCGGAAGTGGTTCAGCCTTGGTCGGGAGACGAGGTCGAGGAAGGAGAGGTCCCTCGATCGGTGAGGTCGGGGTCCATCTTGTCCCTCAATATGGACAGAACACCTTCCCACAGAGGCTGTGAAGTGGAACCCTCGTCGCCGCCAACAGACTCGCGAGAGCCTTCGGCGAGCAAGTGGGCCGGATGGCAAGGTCTCTGGGCATGCAGACGTATGTCCCAACAAGATCCAGCGCCTGCCCCGTCTTCAGCAGGGTGCAGGTCGAGGACGTGGCCCAGCCACATCTTCCCATGCTGGAACCCCTGGAAGAGGTGGTGAAAGCGTTGTGGAAGACTCCGTCGACCATCCCACCCACGTCAGGGCGTATCGAGGCGTGGTACAAGATCGACGAGAGGGAGAAGGAATGGCTGCACGATCATCCGACACCCAACTCGATGATCGTTACCTCCTCCCAGTCTTCAGGCCGAGAGTCCACAGCCCCCTCCGACCAAGAGAGAAAAAGGTTCGACACGGTTGGCAGAAAGATCTACCAAGCCGGACTCTTGCTGACAAAAATGGCTAACTACGGGGCATGCATGGGAGCATACCACCAGATCCTGTGGGAAAGGGCCCAACCCTTTTTCCAGGATCTCTCCCAGGAGCAACAGGCTGCACTTCTCTCCATCTCACAGGAGGCGCAGTCACTGGCACACCACCAAATCCTGATGGCCCGCCACACGGGGGACACCTCAGGAAAGCTGCTAGCCCACGGTGTCGCCATTCGCAGGCACGCGTGGCTGGAGTCCTCGGGCTTGTCTTCCAACTCCAAGAAGACCATCGAGGACATGCCGTTCGATGCCCAGGGACTTTTCTTTGCGGGCACGGACGACAAGCTGAAGGCCACTCACGACTTCAGAGTCCTGACGGCAAAGCTGGATCGACCACAGCCACAGCCCAAGCCTTGGTACTACCAGAGGGCAAAGTTCCAGCCCAGGTCGCAGTACTGCCAGTCCCCGAGGCCATACACCAGCAGCAGCAGCCGAGACAGCAGCAGCACCAACAGGCCAATCGACCCCGCCAAGGCAACAAGTCGAGACCCCGCCAAAACAACGGCAACGGACAATCGAACCGCCGGGTTTGACGGGGCGAGGGACGACACCGCCTCCTCGCTAGGTACCGCTGCCATCACCATGCCTCCCCCCAGCCCTCGACCTCCACCATCTCACCCTCCGTTCGGAGACCGCCTGGCCCGCTACATCAGTGCCTGGCGACGCATCACCTCAGATGCATGGGTTCTCCGGATTGTCGAAGACGGCTATGCCTGGGCTCATCGTCGAGACGGAGCCGTCCCACGTGATCTTGGAGGAGGTCGACAGCTTGCTTCAAAAGGGAGCAATTTCACAGCTCCCCCACAGCAAGGAAAGAGAGGCATTCTTTTCACGGTACTTCACCGTACCGAAGCCAGACGGTTCCCTGCGACCCATCCTGGACCTCAGAGACTTAAACGTGTACGTTTCGCCGAGGAAATTCAGGATGGTGTTGGTGTCGTCCATTCTCCCGCTTCTCCGGGCAGGCGACCACTTCGCCTCGATCGACCTTCGAGACGCATACTTCCACGTCTCGATCAGGCCGACTCATCGACGGTTCCTGAGTTTCAAGATAGCAGGAAGGGCGTACAATTCAACGTCCTTCCCTTCGGGCTCGGGACAGCTCCTCGAACATTCTCCAAGTGCATGTCGGTCGTGGCTGCGCACTTGAGAAAGCAAAAGATCCGGGTTTTCCCGTACCTGGACGACTGGCTGCTGGCGGCTCAGTCTCCAAAGCTACTTCAACAACAGGTCGCAATGACGCTGCAACTACTTTCTTCATTGGGCCTCCGTCTCAACGAGGAAAAATCCCAACTTGTTCCATCAAGGACTATAAAGTTCATCGGGACGATCTTCGACTCCGTCGATCGGCTCGCTTATCTGCCAGAGGTCAGGTTCCAAGCACTTCGACGCGAGGTGAACAGCTGCACCCGGCCCTGCATCACGGCAAAACAGATCCAGGTCACGCTGGGGCACATGGCATCCACGGTGGCCGTCACTCCGCTGGCAAGACTACGCTTCCGGCCACTGCAGCGTTGGTTTCTCGACCACTTCAACCCGGTCAGAGAACACCACTCGAAGAAGCTGTCTCTCCTGATGGGGATCAAGGACTCCCTCCCATGGTGGACTTCCAAGACCAACGTGTGCAAAGGGGTGCCTTTCCACACGGTGATGCCGTCAATCATGGTGACAACCGATGCATTGCTGCTTGCCTGGGGAGGTCACACAGGCAACCTATCGATCAACGGCCAATGGTCGGCGGTGGAGAGCCTCCACCACATCAACTACCTCGAGCTCCTGGCCATAGCCAAGACGCTCCGGGCCTTCGCCCCCCTCGTCAGGGGACACGTAGTACTGGTCAGGACAGACAACATAGTGGCCATGTACTACGTCAACAAACAGGGCGGCACGGGCTCGAGGAAACTCCTGGCCCTAGCCCAGAGCCTGTGGGAGTGGTGCATCCACCACCAGGTGACCCCCAGAGCCGTCCATCTCCCGGAGTCGAGAACTTAAGGGCGGACTCGCTCAGCAGAACCAGCTGGCCGTCCCACAAAGGGATGCTGCAGCCGGAGGAGCTCCACCGTGTCTTTCCGCGGGGGGGATTCCCCGACGCCGATCTAGTCGCATCGCCGGAAAACAGCCAACTGCCAGTTTTCGGTGCCCGGCTTGCCCCGGATGCTCACCGGGGATGCCTCGGGGACGCACTCCTGCTCGATTGGACGACGGGTTTTTTCTACCTCTTCCCGCCGTTCCCGCTTCTTCTCCGCATCGTCGAGAAGATCCAGTTATCGGGGACCAACTGCATCCTCATCGCTCCCTACTGGCCGAGACAGGTCTGGTTCCCGACCCTGCTCCACTTGGCTGACGGTGATCACATGCCTCTCCCGCATCGACCAGATCTGTTAACCTGGGAGAATGGGTTGCTCCTGCATCCGGACCTGCCCTCCCTGCACTTGACGGCTTGGAGGATCCACCGGCGCCGGGCATCTCACTGGCTGTAGCGGCGATCCTGGCGGCAGCCCACAAACCGACCACGACTAAGGCTTACTCGGCTTGCATCGCCCGCTTCACCACGTTCCAGGCCGCCCGTTCCAGCGCCGTCTTCCCGCTCTCGATTCCGGCGGTCCTTGACTTCCTGGCCGGATTGGTCGACAGAGGCTTGTCCATGTCCTCGGTGAAGACCCACCTAGCGGCCCTCACCTATGAGAATCAGCAATGGGTGGTCCTTCGCTGTTCCAGTACCCGATGGTCAAGAGATTCCTGAGAGGGTCAACAACACCCGCCCCCGGTGCATCCACCAACGCCGGGTTGGAGCCTGGACCTGGTGCTGTCCTGCCTTGCGGCTCCACCGTTCGAGCCGTTGTCGTCCATCGATCTACGCCTCCTCTCCTGGAAGGTGGCGTTCCTGGTCGCCATTGCTTCGGCGCATCGGCCCTCCAAGCTGGCCGCGCTCCGTGTCGACGAGCCCTACCTGCTGTTCTTGGCGGACAGGGCCCTCTTGCGAACGGACATCACCTTCCTGCCTAAGGTGGTGTCTCCGTTCCACGTAACACCGACATTGTACTGCCGGACCTGGAGTCCCCTCCGTCCGGGGACGGGGAGTCGACACTCAGAGCCCTTGATGTCAGAAGAGCCCTCTGGGTCTACAGGGGCAGGTCGGCGGACTACCGTCGGTCGAACAGACTCTTCGTCTCCTACGCCACCGACAAGCTGGGCTTGCCGGTGTCGTCACAGAGACTGTCTAATTGGGTGGCGTCCCTGGTTGAGCTGTG
Organism: Anolis apletophallus; assembly: GCA_030556195.1. NCBI lineage: Eukaryota > Metazoa > Chordata > Lepidosauria > Squamata > Anolidae > Anolis > Anolis apletophallus. Next base: position 96,523,055 of record JARBWK010000005.1, read on the forward strand.
CTATCAGATAGCCATCAACCATGCCCCCCCGAGGGTCAAAGGCCGCTCGACTAGAGCGGTGGCCACGTCGACTGCTTTTCTCCAGGGAATCCCCTTGGACCAAATTTGTAGGGCGGCCATCTGGGCCAACCCCTCCACCTTCATATCCCACTACCGGGTAGACACCCTAGTTGGAAGGGAGGCGGCTTTTGGGCGAGCAATCCTCACCCTAAGGGCCTTCAGGGTAGTGTCTAGGGCCGACCTTGTTCCCCCTCTATCCACGGGTTCTTCGACAGTTTAGGTCGATCGACCCTCTGTTTTTTCTACCTTGTTAAGTAACAAGTGTTTGCTGTGCCCCGAATCGGGGCACAGTCTACCGATAAAGCGCGCTTACCTAGAATCATTGGGGTTCTAGGTTGCACCCGTTGTGCACTTATACTGTGAGGCCTGCGTGCCTGACATGAATGGTGCTTGTTGCACTTACTGTTATGAGGCATGTGTGCCTGGCATGAATTGTGCTTGTTGCACTTTATACTGTGAGGCCTGTGTGTCTGACATGAATGGTGCTTGTTGCACTATGTTTACAAGTGGGAGCATGTCTTCCACTCTTATTTATTACATTGTTGTGATGTTATTTATTCATATTGCTGGTTGCAATAAACCTGTTGGTTTTCAATATTGGCTGGTTTGTTCCCACCTCCTTCACCTTAGCTCGGTAAGTCTTCATAAGTGTGCATTCACAGAGCTCTCGAAGAAGAATGGTAGGTTACATACCTGTGACCATCTTTCTTCGAGTGAAGCTCTGTGAATCCACACAGGAACCCGCCCGGCCGTCCCCTCTATCTCAAACCACCCTTTCCTAGTTGCAATTGTGGCGTAGGAATGGGGTGGGCGCGCATGGAGGCGCCTTTTATGCCCTCCAGGCCGGCTGGGCGGAGCTACCGCCAAAACTTTTCAAACTGGGAAAGTTTCCGTTGGAAGCCCGCGCTGGCGCGCAAATTTCATAAGTGTGGATTCACAGAGCTTCACTCGAAGAAAGATGGTCACAGGTATGTAACCTACCATTACTATGCGTGGAACTGCTACAATCTGTCAAAAATGGACTTCTTTTTGTATTTATAGCAATCTCTCGCTTGCAAGGGCAGGGAACTTCAACATTTCCCATTCTTCAGAGAGAAACCCACCCATCCCACATCTCTGGAATTCTCCACAAAACTTTAAAAAGTAGTAAAACCCTACCATCTAACACAATAAAAAAGCAATTACACAAATGGAGATAAATGTAGTAGCAAGAATATTCATTTTTTTTAAAAAAAAATTATAGATCTAAAACATGAAAAGGTTTTAGAAAAACAGTGAATATTTTAGCTAGCCGGTCTGAGTCCCTCCACGGAGGTAGGTAAGATCGGGATACAAAAGTTTTAAATACATATATAAATAAATAGTACTGAAAACAGCATAGTTTAGGTGCTAAGAGACCCTAATAAGAGTATTTCACAACCAGGTTGCTATACCCAAGTATACAGGAAAAGGTAAGAAATTAATTCATTGGGTCTCAGCTGATAGTGACTGACCAGGAAAAGACATATTGAACATGACACGCATTACATCACAGCGACAATCAGTGTATAGCTAACATGAACAAGGAAAAGTTTGTCTTGTGTGTCATTAGAGGCAAAATACATTTTAATGAAATTATCTCAAGCCCCTTCGACATTCCCCACTATCTATAGATCTGACACCAGATTCTCTTCTTATCCCAGTTTATCTGACAGTGGAGATCCAGTTTAAAGCAGATAATCTGGGATCAGATCCTGGGCCCATTCAGTCAGGTCCATATCCTAGAATCTGTCTCAGTTTTTGCTGGAAACATCCTAATGACACCTCAGGTAAAAATGAATTTATTTGGAACAAACCAAGGTTTCCAAGGAGTTATGGCGGCCAGGTATGTTTTTAGTGGTAAATTGATGGGCTTCAGGATTGCATGTAGACACACACACACCCTAAAGCCTGGGTTTTTTGGGCAAAGTGGGGACTGAAATCTGTGCCAAAGTGGGGGGTTTAAACCCACTTTGCCACAGATTTTAGTCCTGTCTGGGAGTGCCACATGAGATACAGGGCAGTGTAGAAGGGGCCTTGCAATCTTGCAAGAATGCAAGAATGGCCTTGCAAGAATGGATTGCAATCTTGAAATGGTAACTATCTGAAACCTGGGAATTGCAATGAAATCTCCTAACATGCCATATCAGATTTAAGTTTTCACAGTTTAGAAAAATGTACCCCAAAGGAACAAGTCAAATAAAGCTTCCATTGTGGATTTTTTTGCTTGTTTGTTGTTGCAATTCTTATATACACTTATCCTGAAGGTAAATTCCATTGAACTCAATATGAGTTGACATCTGTACTATTGTACGAGGTCAGACTGTGTTCTAAAAATATTAGGAATTATTTATGTACTATGGAAAAAAAGGCTATCCTTTGGGTGTTTTATGTACATTATTCATTTTGTGTTGTCATCCATTATTGGATGGGACTGGCTTTCACCCATTCCAATAAGTATTTGTTCTTTAAACGTTATGGATTCTGTTTTTATTTGTGCCCTATGTAATGTCATGCTCTTTTGCATTGCTAGAGCCAACTAATTCCACTTTGTAATAACATTACCCATGCTTTTCAAGGCCTCTCAATGACATAAAATCTGCCAAACAAGGATAATATTTGCATATGTGATGTAATGAGTACACCAAATAGAAAGGCACAAAATCTTGCACTTTTACACACACAATGAATTACAGAGAGAAAGAGATACTCTTATAAATTGCTAGACTATTCTACTTTCACTGTGCCAGCCTAAGAGGAAATATTGCTTATGATTTTATTTTTTTTTTGCTATTGTAATTTATGATCTAGTAAAATAAAGCTTGGCAAAGATTCTTAAAAGGGCCTAAATATCACAAAGCCACCAGAAACTATGCAAGTCAGGCCTGGCATGTACTTGGATGGAAGACCACAAATNAATATCAGCTACATGCTGCAGACTCTATTTCAGAGGAAATAACTGTTGGAATGCAATCCCACACTGCCAAAGTCTCAAGTCCTCAATGAGGAGTAGTTAGTTAGTTTAGAATAGTCTAAGGATTTCCCTTCCCCCATGTCTCCTGTATGACAGTTAGGAATGTATCTATTTCTTCTGTCCTCTCTGTTTCTGCTCTTATTCAGATTGGTTGTTTAAAACTGATATCTTTCTACTGCAAACTTTTTCTAATTTGACTTCTTTTTCTTACATTTAAATATGTGCTGTGTGCTTTGAGCTCTTTCTCTGTTTGTGTGCCAAGAGAGATGTAGCGATTGGTGTTTTCCCCTCTCTTGAAACATTAGAAGAGATGGGTGTTAGATAGCTCAGGCCCACTTCTTAATTATTGAGAAATGCAGTTATTTCTTATTATTGGAAATAAAACATTTGTGATTTTAAGATTGGACTCCGCATCTTTGTCTGACTAAGCTCTAAATTCTTTACAGCCACATCACTTCACACTTTGCTAGTTCTGAGCTGATGCTCAACTTCAAGTATCTTGCTTGATTTTTGGATGCTCTGCTATTTTAGGGTAGTTTTCCCTAACAATAACTGGCAAAACTACCTCCAGGTATTAATTGCCTAAGAAAACCCATGCAATCCATCAACAGGCAACTTAAAGATAAACACACAAGAAGATTTGTATAATAATATGACTAAGGCCCCTTCTACTCTGCCATATAAACCAGATGATCAAAGAAAATAATACACATTATCTGCTTTGAACCAAATCATATGAGTCTACCTTGTCATATAATCAAGTTCAAAGCTTTGGCGTATTGGCACGTTAATTTATTGTTAATGAATTTACTGTTGAATCTGTATAATATTTTACATGGATTTATTGTTTTAATTGTGATTTTATTGGTATATATGTGGATAGCATCATCTGATGTTTATGTAAGGCCGCCCTGAGTCTCCTTGTGGGGAGAAGGGCGGGATAGAAATGTATGTAATAAATAAATAATAAATAAAATAAAGATGATAATCAGGATTTTATATTGCTGCCTAGAAGTGGCCAGAGAGTGGCAAAAACCTTCTGAGACTATAATAAGTAGAGTGCCGCCACCCCAAAAAGAGATCTTTCCAAATTCTGAAAAGTTTCATAATGAGTGAAAGCTTCTTGGAAATCTCTTCTGCGACACTGCTGTTTATTAAAAAAACAAAACAAAGCAAAAACAATTCTACATCTGAAGAAATAGGTTTACATCAATGCAAACTCATCCTAAAATAAAAATTTTAAAAATCCCAGCCAGGTCTCTTCTACACTGCCATATAAAATCCAGATTTGCTTTGAGCTTTATTTTATGGCAGTGTAGACTCATTTAGTCCAGTTCAAAGCAGATGATGTGGATTATCTACTTTGATAATCCGGATTATGTGGCAGTGTAGAAGGGGCCTGAGGCTGGATCTACACTGCCCTATATCCCAGGATCTGATGTAATCCAGATTATCAAATCAGATAATCCACATTATCTGTTTTGAATTGGACTAAATGAGCCTACACTGCTATATAATTCAGTTCAAAGGAGATGACGTGGATTTTATACAGCTGTGTAGATGGGGGCCCAGTCTTTTTATTTCCCCTCTCCTTTCCTTCCTCAAAAGAATGGTTATATAGCTGCTTTGGGGGCCAGTTTGGGAGAAAGGCAGGGCTAAAATAAAACAAATAGATAATAAATAATTTTAAAAATAGATGCCCAACAATTTCATACTGACTCATAATTTGTGAACATCTTCAAGTTTCATTTAGCACATTGCTGGTTTCACAAACAACATGAGTAAACCGACTAGCTTCCCTTCTTGAGAATGCCTTGGGAAAGAAGGCGACTCTGGTTTCTATCTTTGGATTCACTCTTCCCTCCCTTCCACTCTATGTTCTCTTTCCATTTTGGTCTGGATGCCATTCGCCCCCACAAGGGCAGCGGATCTCCTCTGATCTTGGAAGCTAAGTAGGGGTGGCCCTGGTTAGCCTTTGGATGGGGGACCAACAAACACTCTAGGCCAGTGGTTCTCAACCTTCCTAATGCCGCGACCCCTTAATACATTTCCTCATGTTGTGGTGACCTCCAACCATAAAATTATTTTTTTGCAACTTCATAAGTGTAAATTTGCTACTGTTATGAATTGTAATGTAAATATCTAGTATGCAGGATGCGTTTTCATTTATAGTGAACCTACAATCAAAGAGCATTCTGAACTCCACCAACAATGGAATTGAACCACACTTGGCACACAGAACTCCCCTGACCAACAGAAAATACTGGAAGGGTTTGGTGAACACTGACCTTGAGTTTGGGAGTTGTAGTTCACCTACATCCAGAGAGTACAGTGGACTCAAACAATGATGGATCTGGATCAAACTTTGCACGGATACGCAATATGCACAAATGTGAACACTGGTGAAGTTTGGGGGAAATAGACATTGGCATTTTGGAGTTGTTTCTGGGATTTATAGTTCACCTACAATCAAAGAGCATTCTGAACCCCACCAAGAATTGGGCCAAACTTCCCACACAGAATGCACATGAACAACAGAAAATACTGTCTTTGGCGACCCCTCTGACACCTCGTGACCCCCACCCCCAGGGGTCCTGACCCCCAGGTTGAGAAATACTGCTCTAGGCTGTATTTCAGAGGAAGGAACTAGTCACATCACCTCTGAGGTTGGATCTATACGGTTTATATCCCAGGATCTGATCCCAGATTATCACATAATCCAATCCAAAGAGATCAGATCCTGGGATATAGGCTGGTGTAGACCCAGCCTGGGAAGTGGAGTCGCTCTAAATGGGCAGCACACACACAAATCAGAGTCCTGCCTCTGCCTGCTGCCTGGCAAGTCTTTCTAAGCTTCTCCTTGTTAGACAAGGAAGTGTTTTCCTCGCAGGAGCCCTTGGCTTCAACCGGAGCGCCTCTCCTCTCCAAAGCTGCCCTCCCTGCGTCCTGGGCTCTGCTTCCTTTCGCTCCGGAGCGACTCCCCTTTGCGTCGGCTTCCTGTGTGGCAGGTGAGGTGCGGCTCAAGTCCAGACTCCGGCTTCCGCCCAGGTGAGAGCCAGCCAAGATCTGGGAGGAGGCAAAGGCAAACGAGGAAGAGACCCTCTCTTGCCCTCTCCCTCCCCTTCTTCGGGGATCAGGTAAGGAAAAAGGGGGACCCCTTTGGTCTTGCGCCCTTGAGCGGGGCCATGGAGGGGGCATACTGGGCAGCCCCAGTCTTCTCCAGCTGTTCTAGGGCATTGGCACGACGCCCTCCCTCTGCTTCCTGAACTGTTTACGCTGCGTGGAACGACGCCCCACTTTGGCTTTGCCAAACTCTTGGCAGGGGCGTCCAAGCTCGCTGGCCTTTGGAGTTTGCGGCTTTGCTTTTTTTAGCCCTGAGATCCTCCCACGCGTAGAAAAACTGCCCAGATCTGAAGCCTCGTTTTGACTGCAACTTTCCAGCCACCAACTGGACGGCTTCAGCCAGGGCTGGTTTTGCAAATCTGGCCAAAGGGAACAGCTTGTTTTTGACACCGCTGGGAAACTTTAGAACAGAGCTGCTTAGCACTTTCCCCACTCCTGACCCTTTCCTTCTGCCTGATACATTTTGATGTGTCCCCAGGTATATAGGGATAAATTTAAACGTTGATTTATTTAGTCCTACAGTATTTATATACTGCTTTTATTACCCCTGGCGGGGGGGGGGGGCTCAAAGCGGTTTACAAAAAATAATGGCAACATTCAATGCCTTACATCAGGCCCCTAGCCCCTAGCCAGAATTTTGATTGGGGGTGACCCCCAACCATAAAATTATTTTTGTTTCTACTTCACAATTGTAAGTCTGAATCGTAATGTAAAGAGAGGGTCTACCGCTGGAAGCAAACCAGGGATTTTGTATCCTTGCATCAATGATGGAATTGAACCAGACTTACCCCATGCATATGGGATATATTGACTGTGGACTCAAACAGTGATGGTGATCAGATCATGATATGAATAGACATAACAGTTTAAATACAAAATGAACTACCAGTAAGGCCAATGACCAACAGAAAATACTGTGTTTTCTGAGGACCACCCTGATAATTTCTACCCAAGGGCAGAAGCCTGTATGAATAAACATACATAAACCAAATCATAAATCAAACAGCATATGACTAAGCATAAGATAATAGGCCATTTAAACATGAAGTATAATAAAACATTAAAAACACCCAATAAAAACATTATGTACTGACAGTAAACCAGCATTTATGCCATAGATGCAGGCGGAACGTCAGGAGAGAATGCTCCTATAACATGGCCATACAGCCCGAAAAACCTACAACAACCCAGTGATTCCGGCCATGTAAGCCTTCGACAATACATTAAACCAGCATTTGCCAAGTAGCGTTTCTTTTTGTGGGATACAGCTGAAGAAAACTTTCACTGTGGCCAATTTTTTTTTACCCCAACATTGATCTAACAGGACCCCATTTGGGTCAAGACCCGCAGTGCTCTGGAGTCCCTTCCACACAGCTAAATAAAATCCCACATTTTCTGCTTTGAATTGGAATATATGGCAGTCTGGACTCAGATAACCCAGTTCAAAGCAGATATTGTGGGATTTTCTGCCTTGATTGTCTGTGGGGCCTTCCACACAGCCCTATATCCCAGAATATCAAGGCAGAAAATCCCACAATATCTGCGTTGAACTAGGTTATCTGAGACCACACTCAGATGACGTGGGATTTCTTGTCTTGATATTCTGGGATATAGAGCTATGTGGAAGGGCCCTGGGTTATATGGCTGTGTGGAAGGGCCCTAGGTAGAGAGAGGCAGAGAAAGTGCTGGGAGTGTTTTCAGAGATTACAAATAACATGCAATCCCTATCAAACTCTACTACTACATTATTAGCATTTCATGCTCTTCAGTATTGGTAGAATCAGCCACTTAAACATGTATTTAATAGAGGACTCTGCAATACAGCTCTGTGAATGAGACATTCTATACTGTACATGTTTATTTTCAGGCAAGCACCCACTTTGTTGAGGACCAGCATGATATAATAGACCAGGGTCTGAGTCCCTGCTTAGCCATGGAAACCTTCTGCCTGCCCTTCAGGAAGTCCTGCTCTCTTTGCCTCAGCCTTTTTTGAACTAATTTTGGCAAGAAACTCTGTGATAGATTTATTTTAGGGTTACCTTAAGTGAGAAACCACTTGAAGGCACTCAAAAGCATAACATTTAGCGCCACATTTGGCATCATTGTTGTTATTCTCAGCCAACCAACATCATTGTTATTCTCAGACATCCAGTACCTTGGGAATATTCCCCAGCCCTTATCCCTGACTAATCACAACTGCTACTTCCTTGTCTTTTTCTCTCTCTGGATAGTTTACTGGAGGCTGGTGTGTGTTTGTGCTTAGATGGTCACCTATTTTGTTTGTTTGTTTGTTTACATCCCACCTCTGCGAGGACTCAAGGTAGCTAACAACCACACAGTTTGGTCACAGTTTAAAACAGTAAACATTAAAAAAAATTAAAAACCCAAATTAATAATATTGTGTGGGTTTAGGTTAAAAACAGTGAAAATACAATTACAATTGCATTTAAAGCTCACAACTCCCCTCCCCCTGAATCCCACCCACAACCTCTCCTTATCTTCCCTCAAATGCCTGCTGGCACAGAAATATCTTTACCTGCTTGCAGAAGGCAAGCAGGGATGGATCCATTCTGGTGTCTCTTGGGAGGGACTTCCACAGTCTGGGAGCAGCCCACTCTCGTATTCCCACCAAATGCAATTGAGTGAGTAGTATGCTTCAGTAATACATTGCAATCCGATGAAACATTGAATCATACGTGGATTTAGAAGGGTTGATTGATGTCTCAAGTGGTTCTCTTCTAGTGAAAAAATGTATGACCTCATGAACTAGCCCTGATGAGACTTCTAAACAAATATGTTCAGGGACATGCTGTGAATACCATTAAAATAAATTAAATGTACGTTAGTTATGAATAATGCCATGGCCTACTTCTGTAACTAGAATATTCTACAAGGAATGGTAGAAAGTAGACTCCCGTTCTGTAGATTTTGTTTCCAATTAGGTATATGTTGGATTGGCGTGATTTTGAGTACAAAGGACCATTCTGCTAAGTAGTGGAGCTTACTAAAGTTTGATCTCCACAACTTAATAATAATAATAATAAGGTCTGCAATCTAAACCGACTTACTTGAATAAATCCCACTGAACTTGGTGGGACCTGAACTCCCATAGTGCAGTCCTAACACATTTATTTAAATGTATTAGAGGATGAAGAAGACATTTTTTCTTCAAGGTTGGCTGAAATGACAAAGTACAACCTCTTAATGTATGTGTTGTTCTCATAAAAGTGATTGTTGTTACTGTGGGGCATAGTACAGTCAACCTTTTACATTTGGGACTTTGACTTTTGCAGATTTGATTATTGATTGATTTGATTAAAATGATCCCACTAGGGATCTCTAGATCAGTGTTTTCCAAAGTGTGTGATATTTCCCCCTGGGGTCACTGGAAGGCTCCAAGGGGGCAGTAGCAGTCCAGGGCATAATTGGTGGCATTGAATAAAAATTTGGGGGCAATGGAAGCACAAAGAATGGAGATAAGAGAATTTTGAAAACCCATTTGTAAATGTTTCCTTTTTGTGTATGTCAAGCGTGACTTGAGAAACTGCAAGTCACTTCTGGTGTGAGAGAATTGGCCATCTGCAAGGATGTTGCCCAGGGTATGCCCAGATGTTTGCTCTTTTACCATCCTTGGGGGTGGCTTCTTTTATGTCCCCTATGTTGTGCAACATAGTTTATATTACACAGTAGAGTGATTTTTCCCCAAAATAATGCCAGTTATCACTGATCAAAGGTCAAGCCCACTGAGTGTTGACAGGTGAGAATAAACAGCATTATCAGGAAGTCCAGCGTGCATCAGCAGGAATATGGGCATGTAATGCTACTTCTTGATAAATTAATTTGATATTTGGCAATTTAATGTCAAATACATATATCTAATGCAGAACAAAGAACAAAACCCCGTTTATTAGTTTCATTAGTATTTTGATTTGTTTGCCTTTTGTCGTCATATCCACAAAACATTTTTAGGTGAATTTTGTATGTTTTGAGGCAGGAGAATATCTCTAGGAATCTCTACTCCAGTATGATTCTGTGGTAAGCTTTCATCTGACCACGAAGGACCTTGAAATTCCTAGAGAGGTGTTTCTTTCATACAGTGTTAGTTATGAGCTGAAATCATTCTTGGTCATTAAGAAAATCACACTCTCCTGGTAAGCACAGGGAAAGCTCTATACACCACAAAACCTTATTCCATCATTGAATAGTCACAGTTTTAATCCCTTTTGGGGGGCTGGAAAGGGGGAGTGTAACTCGTGCGGTGAAAAAAAATTGCACCCTTTTCCAGCAACAGTGCTTCACTTGGCTGAGTCCAAAAGTGGGTGAGTGGAAGGCGGGGAGCAAATGAAGTGGATACTTAGGAGCAAGGAATCAAGGGTGTGACTGTTACTCAAAGAAAGCAAAAAACCTATTTGGGAAGCCAAAAAGGGGGTTGTGACTATTACACTTGGCGACAATTACTCAGTGAAATAGGGTAGTTCTATATCACATTGTGCTTGCCTGGGAAATATGGGGCTGTATGTAGCATCTGTAGATCTAGGAAGGGCGTGTATGCATTCATGTTTATCAGTTCTGTTCTACAAAGGAGAATGTTGAAAAGCCAGACCTAACTCATACTTTTACTTTTAAATCCAGATTCTTCTGACATCAACAGCACAATAAGCCATCATGCCAGAAAATCCCGTTGCAGGTAGGTGCCTTTAAAAACAATCATGTTATCTAAATCAAGTACTATTAAGCAGCTTTTTCATATGTGATGTTTTGGGGATCCAACAGATAAGCAGCAGGTGCTGCAGATCCTGGAGCGTCTGCTAATGAAACTTCATGAGAGAGGAGACACTTCACACAGTGAAAATCTGGCTTTTCTGTATAACACACTCAAGAATCCCTTATTCAATCACATGCTGACTCTTCAGCAATCAATCAAGCAGCTGAAGGAACAAGTAAGTTGCAAAATGAGAAGTATTAAGTATTTGTTTGAGGGGTGAACTGTTGAAGTACACATTGCTGGCACTATTGCATCTTAAGACATTTTGGCCTTGGGTGAGTTTCCATCTTCTGTCATTCTCATGATAACAATAGCAGTCATTGATTACTTCCTGCATTACTATTATATTTATTGCAGTTGAGGTTATATAATGTCAACCATAAAAGGCAAAGCTGAACATTTGCAAATTAATTGCTGTTCTTGGATTCTCTAGACCAAGATCATCTGTATACTTTAGGCTGTATTAGTGACATTGATTTAACATATTATGTTGTGTTAATGACAGCTGTGATCCACAAGTGGTTGACAACTTTTGATATGGCCCATTAAGACAAAATGTCAGCTCTGCTTTCTGTAAGAAAGCAACCTCATGGTATTATCTCCAGTCCAGTGTACAGGTTAGAACACTGGAAATAGACTGTCTTGGGGAAAAATTGTGCAGTCTAAATTAATGAATGAATGAAGAAACAATACTTTGGAGATTAGGTTTAAGTCTCAAATGATCTATGGAGCTCATTGGGTATCACTTATGATTTTCTTCCATTTAAAAAAATCATTCCTCATACTTAATATGGCCTGGAAGAAATATGGTGAAAAAACACGGATGCACTCTAATCCATATAATACCTGATTTTGCTGAATTGCATGGCAATGATTAGAGAAATCAGCAGAATACTCTGCTTTTTAAGTGTAAAGTTGACATGCCGTAGGAAAACAAAGAGGACAAAATAAAATGTGTGTGAACAAAGGACTGCAAAAGAAACATATAAAAGAAGGTAAAGCATATTCTATGTCAAGAACTGAAATTGAAAAGTTCCAAAACTCATTATAGTGTTTTAAAGTTAAGCTGTTTCTATTACTCATCATGATGGTAAAAACTCAAAGCTCTTAAAATACCCTCAAAAGCGAGTCTGAATATAACCACAAACTGTTGTATTTATACTCAATATACAAAATAACCCAAATTTGATACATTGCAAATATAATTTTGTAATATTGCTGTTTTCCTAAAAGAAACATGTTGCAGTAACTTGTTACTTTCAATATCTGGTAAAGAATAAGTCTTTATTTACAGAGTTCTTACATTTGCCTGTCCCTGTGATAAATAAAAACAAGTGTTGTGACTTGTTCCATTGCCAATTGATTTATGGTGTATGTTAGATAAGTAATGCCAGTGTTCAACCACATAGCACAAGTTGCTGTCGTTTATTCTTGCTAAAACATCCATCTACATCGAAGAGTTGTTTTGCTACTGCCATTCCTTGTACAGTTACACAGCTTTATGTGATTGTCTCCCATTGCTATCTGCAGCTGACTTATTTACCTCCCAACCGTTCAGTGGATTTTGATTTCACCAGAAGAGGTTTGCTGGTGTTTGACGCAGACCGCCAGTCTCTTGCTAATGGAAACCGCTATGTGACTTCCAACTATAATAATCAGTTGGTTCCTGGGATCCCAAAACTTGGAATGGATGATTTTCATATGATAATTCAAAGAATGGCAAAGGTAAATACTCAACATGATTGGTTTGTTAAATATATTATTTTGTTCACACTGTGGCATGTCAGAAAGAGTGGAACAAGAGTTTCCTGTAACTATAACCTCTCTTCAAATGAGAGATTCAACTCAGTACAGTGGCAATCTGTCTTTAGCTCTTCCTATCTAATAAGGAAAGGTAGAAGAATAGAGTAAGCATCTGCAATTCCAACAAGGATGCAGTTTGGACTTGTATTACATTGAGCTTCTGGTTATAATGATTTTGCCATAGATTTGCTGGGGTGTTTGATAGCATGGGATGTTCCAATTGCTTAAGGAAGTAACCTTGTAATGTAAAGCTAATAATAATAATAATAATTATTATTATTATTATTATCTATTAGGGTCAGAGTATGTTAGGTGAAGGGATGGAATAGCGGGATTCCTTAAAGACCAGGGAATCAGTTTGAATGTTATTCCTCTGAATTTATCTTTCTGCTGTGGGCAGTTGATAGGTTGTAACACCTCTGTGTTATTTTTTTCCCTTCAGGAAAAACAGCCTCTTGTGCTTCCTGTCTGACTTTTGTTTTGTCTTTAGATTCCTTTCTGAATTAAGTGAAATCGACACACTGCACATAGTCATTACATGAGCAAAGAGTGAAAGTAGCTCTACAAATATGTGGCATTTGAGGATCTTTATTTCATTATTTTGAAATATAAATTATTTACTTTTTTCAAGATTGATTGTACTTGGTGATTGTATCATAAAAACAGATTTTAATAAGGTTTTAATATTTTTCCTACTTATTAGGGCAGGCAAATAGAATATATAGATATTGAGAAACCATTCAGTGGAGGCCTTGGATTTAGTGTGATTGCTCTTAAAAATCAAAGTGTTGAAGAATCTGGTATTTTTGTCAAGGAAGTTCAGCCAGGAAGCATAGCAGCCAGGTAAGATTTTTTCTATCAAGATTCATAATGTCACTAGTCAGGTGAAGCATAAGATTTCTTTCCTATTGTTAATGGATAATGTCAAAATTTACAGACACTGAATCTTGGAACCACAGAGATAAATCAAACCAGAAAGCATTTTGCTGAGTCTCCCTTATTTTATGTCAGTGTCATTTACCCCCTAACCTTCCACAGATTATATAACCTTCCCTAACACAACAATATGATACAGGAAGAGAACAGGTTCCTTGTGGAAGGTGACATGTAGAGGTTCAGCTCTATATTATTGCCTACCTTAGCATTTTTATTGGATTTGAACATGCAAAGAACCTCACAAACTGACTAATCCAACAGCACTGTAAGATGTTATTTTTGATAATATAGGTGCTGAGAGGTATTTTGTTAAGAACATCAGAAGTGACCCTTATGAGTTAATTCATAGGTCCACCCAACTCAGTATTGTCCACTCTGATGGGCAGCAGCCCTCTTTAACTCTGTCTGAAGACCTCTAGTGTTACCTGGCAATTTCTCCTACTCAAGTACTAACCAGGCTTAATCTTGCTTAGCTTTTGAAATCAAACAATGGCTGCCATCTTGTGGAAAACATACTGTATATGTCCTTTTTATCATTGCAAAGATTTATATCATCTTCTACCTTCAGGAACCACACAAGCTTAGCTCAATTTTGTTGTAATGCCCCCTGCCCCTCAATGGCTTTTCTAGCTAGTGGAGAGTTGACCAGGAGGGATCAGAGAAGTGTCTGGCTGTAGCCAGATGCAAACTGATGACATAACTGGGTGAGACCTCCAGAATACCTCAGTGGATCTTGGTGGAGGATGTCCTTCATCTGTGTCTGGCTGTGGAAACAAGGCTAAACATGTCTCTGATTCTGTGCACTTTCCCCAGCAATGGAATGACACGTGTATGTGTGTTGCAGAACAACAGCACATCTAGTAAGGGGGTTGTAACAGTGACCCACATGAAGAACTGTTACTCTATTCTCAACCATGGCATATCTGCTTTTAGTTTGTTTCATAAGGCCCATTTAGGGAGCAAATAGTGAAGTAGAAATGTAAGCGAAGGATACTGCTTGACACTCAAACCCACTGCTATAGTAACCAGCCCTTACTGCCTCCCACCCACCCGGTTTTGGAAAACAATATTGTGTTACAGCTACAGCACTTTTAAATTTTCTTCTGTGTTTTATGAAAGGGATCAGAGGCTAAAAGAAAAAGACCAAATATTGGCCATTAATCATACCCCATTGGATCAGAACATTTCCCATCAGCAAGCAATTACATTGCTCCAACAAGCCATGGGTTCCTTACATTTGGTTGTGGCCAGAGAGCCAGCCCAGAGAAGCAGTGAGACCTCAGCCACTTTAAGCAGTGCTAATTTACCTCCAATGGTAAGTTGGATTACAACTTTATTAGAATTGTTATAAAAGTTTGACATGTTTTAAAGGTATTACTGAATAATTTAACTCCATACCACATACATAGCTAAGTAAATCAAACTGAATATGTGGTAGAAACACATTTCCAGAGATAAACATGAATCACATTATTTTGTTTGGGTGTCAGGAACAGCATCATGTGTGGAGATCATGTGAAGTGCCTAAAATAGACTCAATAAATCAATTGACTGTATTTAATTCTGTAGCATTAAACAGCAGTGTGGAATATTTTCATGCTCTTAAACCATCTGTAGCATTATATAATCTGCTTGTAAATATGCAAGTACGTGCTAATGAGATGCTAATTGCTAGTACTAAACTATAATCATTTTTGTGCTATGTCCATCTTTTATTCATAAATCAATTGATAATCACAATAAACATAATAATAAATATAAACTCTCAAATCATTGCTTGAGAATATTCTTAATTGTCTCACAAATTCACATGAGTATTGCATTTGTTTAAATGATAATATACATTAAGTCCCTTTAGCCAGCTCCCCTAAAAATGAAATAAAGGTTAGAAGCTTGATGTTATGTATCATGGCCCAGTCAAGACAAATGCTGGGAAAGATTTATGTTCCAGAATAGAAAATATAAGACCTTTTTGTAAGCCCTTCTCGGAAGACACTTGGAAGATTGTTGCTTCATGAGTTGTTTTTTATTTCATGACTAGTATTGTCCAATTAGTTCAACTCTTTTCTTAGTTACCATTTCTCCTTGAGACAAAATCTGGTCACAGAAAACTTTCCAAATTTGTACATGGGAATGAGTGACTTCTGTATCTCACAGTTACAAACCTGAGGTCTTTCATATGCTTCTAGTGCTTGGTTATTTATTAATGAGCTTTCTGGAATCATTTCAAATGGTTTTTCTCCCTGTAAGTTTCCTACTTGATGAATAGCCTTATGAACCATGAACATATCTCATGTTTTTCCGTGCTCCTTGGTGACCTGGCATGGTAAAATAAATCAAATAATCGGCAGAGGGTACATGGACAATTTGGCTTTATTTTACACCTATCTTATTGCTTTGTTCCATAATTAAACCTTAATTCCTCACTACCAACAAAAATTAAAAATAAAGCTTTATATTATGATGAAATAAAAATCTAAATATATCATGAAATACATTTTACCTGTATTGCCAATTTAGAGTTTTTCAACACTATCATATAAGAAAGTTCTTCCATATTTTAAGCTGAAGATTTTTTTATTATTTGCCATGATAAATAGTGGACCACATGCAGGGAAATAAAGTACATAGGCACCTTGTTGGTGTGCAAAAGATCCCAACTTTTGTTGTTATGGGTGTAGAGGCTTGGCATAGAATGAGATGTCAGATTCAGGCATCTGACAACCCAGCACAGTCCAGCTATTCTATTTGGAGAACATTGGATAACAGGAAGTGGAGTCCACATGGGTGTAAACTAAAGTACATGTGGTTTCTTCAATCACCTGTGAATTATATAGGAATCATCTCAGATTGAACATATTGCCTCTCCCTGGACTAGTGATCACAGGCATACTATCCACATCACATCTCCTCATCTAGACTAGATCTAGTGCCTTTCCAAAACTACCCAAAGTTGCGATACAACGTAAGTAACATCATATCAACAGAAACAGATGGAATCCGTTACAAAAAGGTCCTTGTACAGCTACATGAGTGGAGGAAGTAAAGGCGGTAACACAGCTGGTAGTGTACCCATTCCCTGGGCCTAGGCAGACCAAAGAGGATATCCATCTCTCACTCAGATGAACCTGCCTTTTTCTGGCATTCGGGTATGCTGATGGACCAGACGGCTGAATTATATGCAGGACCCTATGGAAACTACATACAGTCTGGAGAACAAACCAACATACCACCTCAGGTGGCAACTGTAGTTCTATTTCACATGATTGATGGGGATTTGTGTCACTCATCTCATTTTCTTTGCATGGGAAGATTCCCCATAATATGGAAAGATTGATCGCATGCAAACACAGGTTCTCAGTACAGGTTCTAAAGCTTCCTTTGTGTTTAAGTAGTTCTCATGGCTTGGAGAACGCTGTGCTAAATCACATTGTTAGAATTTGTCATTGATTGCTGTTTTATTTATTTGAAATATGTTGTTTGTTCAAGTCTGATGAAGCTCAGATTTATATTGGTTCTTTTAAATTTGAATTCACCAAATCTTTTCATGGAGCTCCATCTAAAACTCCCAGTGTAAACCATATGTGGCCCTTTCCCCACACATTCTGCTGGTCCTGGCATAGTAATACATGTTCTAGTAACGTTCAACAGCATGCAAATATGGTGTGCACACTAAATGTGACCCACTACTCTATGCTTTCTAATCTTGTTGTTGTGTTCTGTATTACATTATAATTTCTGCCATAAGTCATGCACTTGTTTTGTAGTCCTATTTATTTCAGATGAACTGGCCACCAAGAAAGAGTTTTAGAATGGATTCATTGTGATAAAATGCCTTTTTGTGTGTATGTGGACCATAAAACTCCACATGCTGTGTAAATTGATTACTGCCAAATGTGTCATAATAAACATATGCTTGTTTTCTTTTTTTTTCAGATCAGTTGGGGCCACATTGAGGATGTCGAGCTTATTAATGATGGTTCAGGGCTAGGTTTTGGAATTGTAGGAGGAAAATCGATTGGCGTAGTGGTAAGAACTATTGTTCCTGGAGGACTAGCAGATAAGGTAATTTGATTACACTATGTTAATTTGTCTTTTTTTATAAAATTGATTTGCTGGCGATTCTAAGACAAATGTAAAGTACAATAAGACCCCCATATTTTCATGGAATATGTTTCCGGCTTACCTAATATCGGAGGTAGGAAATGAATGCCATTACATTACCTGACTACCAGTCCCTGTTTCCCTAGAGTAGCCTTTCACAATCTAGAGACGCCTAACGTATCTGCTTTAAGAATTTCCTAGGTCCTCCAATGCAACCATTTGGTAATTTCCAGGGGAAGTGTACTATATAATCTCCTAGAGGACCTAAAAATTCCCAGAGAGATTATTTCCCCCCAGTTGTAGATAGGTGAAACCACTAATATGTATTTCATAGACATGAGGTTATTATGGTACTGTACAATTATGATATTTAATGTAGCTCACTGGAACCTCACCAAGTTTTCTGGGTCTAGCTCAGCCCAGCCTCACTAAACTGTGGAAAGAGCAGCATGGGAAGGAGATGGGATGTTTCCTATACATACATTTTTCCACTCTTCTTTCCTACTGCAATTAGCAAATGTATGTATTACCCACCCCAATTGGTGTAATATTTAGTGCAATGTACATAGCGTACTTGTCACATTCACAAGCCCAGAGATGTCCACAACAACTAGAATGAACTGAGAATCAAGTAAAAGAATATCTGCTAAAATTCTACCTACTATGCACTCCAGTTCTTCTTTTTCTGATAACCTATCCACTCTCAGAAGGCAGTTTTTCACATGTTTACAGTGACCAAATAGTTAATAGTAGAACAATGAATCTACATATAATGGTGAAAGATTACTGATATTATGTGACGCAGTGTACAAAAGCAGGGTAATTAAATGTCATTCTGCATCATATGCCTCAAATATATTTTGGTTGGCCATACTAAAAATGTGTATATTTTTGGCCAGTGGTTAAGCAATGTTTAATCATTATACACAAGTGCAGGAAGATTGCAACATAAGAGCTGCATTTATATGCAATGTCCAGCTATGGTTTTTCACATTGTGTTCATTTCATGAGCTTATATACATACTTCCCCCTTCTTTTTCTTCTTCTCACTTTCCAAGGTATATAGTTTTTTCATACCAGAATTTGATCCCAAATTGCAGCTGAACTACATTTTGAATTGTGTCTTTTCAGGCACACAAGTCTGCTTAGGGAGTCTCATTGTTGTTATATTATTATTATTAACATCATTTATATTCCGCCCTTCTCACCCCGCAGAGGACTCAGGGCAGATCACAATGCACATATACAGGCAAACATTCAATGCCATAGACATACAACATATATAGACAGACAACGAGCTACACAATTGTTCGAGAGCTCACCCTGACCCGGGAAGGCCTCGAACTCATTACCTTCTGGTCAGTAGAGATCTTATGCAGCTGACTCCCGGCCAGCTGCGCCACATTCCTGGTGCATGTCTCATCTAGCACTTAAAAAACATAAACATTTGTAAAGAAAAGAAAAGTTAAATAAAATTGCCATCTTTAACCTTGTAGATACAAAGAAATTACTGTTTTATTTCATTATTAATAATGTTAATGTCCAGAATAGGAAGTGTTCCAATTCATAATATAAATGGAAGTTGGAGTGTTAGAGAGAACTGAAATTCTGATATTGGCTCTTCTGACATAGTTGCAAAACTGTCTGGTATAATGAATGTTTTTTTACTTATGTCTTTGGAACACCTGTTTTGTCATAGGGAGCATAATGTTTTGGCATCCAAAATCATATGTCATACTGTCTTAATTTTAATTTACAACAGTCTAGAGTGACCAAGAATAGGGGTACAGTATAAAATAGATGTACTGCTGGGAAATGTCAAGACAAATTGTTAAGAATCAATTACTCAAAAGCCAGTGCAAATATTACTTTCTGCAGGGTTTACTTACGCAAATAAACACTTATATGGACAGTTCCTTCATACTTGCAATTGAATGTCAGAAGTGCTGTTCTCAAATCAGTGCCTAAATCAGTAATAATCCTATGCATGGGTGGACTTGTGTGAGCATATTTCACAGGTGGACTCTGAAATGTAACATCTGTCTCATGTCAGAAATACAATCCTGGGAGAAATTTGAGAGATTCTAAATGTATGTCAATCATTTTGTTCTCCATTTGTGGATGCAAAGTTGACTTGCCATGCATCGCTGAGATATTGCACACACACACACACACACACACACACACACACGTGTGTCTGAAGACTTGTTTCTGTTAGTGTTTCTCCCAAGAGATAATCTGCTTTGTAGTAAAAGGTCTTCAGAGTTCCCTGGGATACTGTGTATTTGTGTATAAATCAATCTCATGTATAAGTCAAGGACAGGTTTTGAGGCCCAACTTATGGATTCTGACATGACTCATGGATAATTCAAGAGTTATTCTGCAGAGAGGGAAAACAGCAATGTTCCCCTTAGAAGCTCAAATGCCCCTGGTTGTATTCACCGCCATTTTCCCAACCAGACATTCAAAAGGGCATTTTGCTACTCTAACTGAATAAGGGGATGGTCTTTTTAAAAAATATAAGTGAAGGTGCAGCATTAACTCTTATCAAAAAGGGAGCCATCCACTTCTATGAGATGATTTGGAAAAGGAGAGAGCTTAGTCCATCTAAAGATAACCTAAAATAAGTACCAGCTTACTCTACCTTCTCAGCACTTCTTTGAGGGGGAAGCACCAAAGATCCCCCATAATTTTCCTAGCCAGGCATTTTTAAAAAGCCAGAAGTGACACCACAGCAGAGAGTAAAAAGCATTCAATGCTTCTTTACGAGGTTCTTCCATGCAGACTAAGCTCTTGCCTTTCACTACTCTAGTCAGAGAAAAGGATGGTTACTTTTTAAATATGAGTTAAGGCACAGTACTTACATTGACCTATGGATAATTCAATTTTGAGATTGATTTTTGACTAAACTTTCTAGACTTCTATAGGAGCACATGCAAAGTAGACATTATAGGAGTAATGATACAGCTTTAATGGCTTCATTGGTTTTGCTGTGAGTGTGCTATGGGTTTTACCATTGAAGTGAATCTGTTTTGGTTATAAAATAGTCTTATGTTAGAGCACTGTATCAAAATCCATGTAATTTCCTAAAAAATAAAAGCCATCAAAATTTGGTATTTTCCATTGTGAATTAACGGGGGATCTAATATTCCAAACCAGTTCTAGGTTAATTTTTAAATATATTTTAAAAGGAAATAGATTCCTGCCACTGAATAATCTTTAGTCCTGCACAGTTTTGATTGTTATTTAATTGTAATTTTGAAAAATATTAAATTCATTGCAATGGTTAATTTATAATTTTAAAACTATATTGGTTGCATGAAGGATGGCAGACTCAGAACTGGTGATCACATCTTGGAAATTGGTGGGACTAATGTACAAGGAATGACTAGTGAACAGGTTGCTCAAGTCTTGAGAAACTGCGGAAACTGTGTTAAGATGGTGGTTGCCAGGGATCCCTCTAGCGAAATATCTGTAACACCACCAACTCCTGCTGCCCAACCTGTTGCTGCACCGACATTTTTCCGAGATGGGCAATTTGACACTGTGAGTATCTTAGTACTTTATACATTTGCTATGAAACTGCTTCCCATGGCAAGTAGTTAGAGATGAAAGCGTTAGAGAGCCTATCATCCATATTATGATAAAAGTGATTTAGAAGTGGAAATTGGATCAAAGAAATAGTGGTGTTGTTCCACATTAAGTTATACTTCACTTGCTGGGAAGGAATTGGTTACTAATAACTGGTTACATTTATGTTCTAGCATGATTGAGCTCATTATAAAAAATCTGACTGAATGCTATTTTAAGATAGAAGATACAGCTTCTAATATCCCTCTTCATTTTCTATATCTGTTCCATGATCGTCTTCTTGGCTGTGAAGCTCTTATGTGTTTTTGATGTTAGCCATAATGTCTGTCATGCCAACCACAATATATTTATATGCTATTTGTTGATTGTGTTTTTTTATCTTATAGTTCCCATCATTGATTGGATTTTGTTAATTTTGTAAACCACTCTGAATTTTAAAATCAAATTTAGTATAAACACACACACACACAATCATTGTGCTTGACATGAGTGGGTTAAATAGTTGTTTTAACCCACTTTACTTTGAACCCCTATATTTTAAGACAGGGCTGTCCAACTTCTACCGGCCCAAGGGCCGGAATTCCGGTCACTGATCACCTGGGGGCCGCATATAAAATGCTAAAATGCTAAAAAATAATGAATAACACCCTTAAGGAGGTCTGGGAAGAAGACTTAGGGATAAAAATAAAGGAAACAGAGTGGCAACAATTGTGGAGACAAAGACATCTTAAAAATTTATCAATAAGGATTAAAGAAAATTATTATAAATTAATATGGAAATGGTACCTTACACCAGTAAGAATGGCAAATATAAATAAAAACTACTCGAAAAACTGTTGGAGAGGATGCCAAGAAACAGGAACATACATATGTGGTGGCAATGTAAATATGTAAGCAAATTTTGGGCGAAAGTATTTAAAGAAATAGAAGATATAATGAATATTAAAATAGATAGAAGTCCTATTATAGCTTTATTATCATTATATAATAGTATACAATTGGAAAAAAAAGGATAAAGATGCGATAACAAACCTATTAACAATAGCAAGACTGCTTATAGCAAGGAATTGGAAAAAAAGAAATAAATATACAAATAGAGGAATGGTACAAGGAAGTATGGAAACTGGCAATAAATGACAAGTTAACATGTATATTAAAAGTAAAAAGAGGTATATGGAAACAAAGTGATTTTTAAGAGGTATGGAGAAAATTTATTGAAAAAGGATTAGAAAAGGAAGAAGGAAGGTTACCTCCACAAGAAGAAATGAAATTTTGGATGAATGATATGTAAAAGCAATGACTTGGGGAGGGGGGGAGGGGAGCACAGCGGTGAGGGATACAAAAATGTATAAGAAAAACATAATGGCAGATGCTAAAGATTGAAGTATTGTACCTAGAAATGAATAACATGAATCTGCTGTAAATAGACATTGTATAATATTGTGTTGATAATGATAAAACAATAAAAATATTAAAAAAGAAAATAAATAAAAATAAAATAAAAGAAAGGAAGAGAGGAAGGAAGGAAGATGGATAGAGGGAAGAAATGAGGGAGGAATAAATGCAAGAATAAAAGGAAATAAAAAATAAAATAAAATAAAAATAAATAAAAATAAATTAAAATAAAATAAATTAAAATAAAATAAAAGCAAGAATAAAAGCAAGGAAGAAAGGAAGGAAGGAAGGAACGAAGGAAGGAAGGAAGGAGCCCACCCCAGCAAAACAGCCCTCTGCTTCAGCCTACCTTAGTTCGGTATCCTTCCCAAATGACCGTTGCCCAAACGGAGCTCCACACAGCCTTGCTCCAGTCAGGCTTCTCTCTTCCAATGAGGATCCAGGAGCCGGAGCACGAGAGAGGCGAAAACACAGAGGCAGGAGCCGAAGACACAGCAGAAGAGTACTTCCTGTACTCTTCTAGTCTCAAAGGAAATGGCGTCGCGGAGGGGAAGCTGGGACTTGTAGTCCTTTGGCTCGCGGCGTCATTTCCTGTCCTGGCTCATTTACTGTCTGCTGAAGAGCCAGGACAGGAAATGGCGGACAGCTGTGCCGCCGCTACAATTTTTCATTTTTTAAAAAAAACAACAGCTGATTTCTTGCAGGAGGGTAGGAGGGCCGGATCCAAGGGGCTGGAGGGCCGTGTGTGGACCCCCGGGCCGCCTGTTGGACAGGCCTGTTTTAAGACAATCTTAATGTATTTTTAATATACTGGTACTTTAGGATTTGTGGTTGTTAAGGCTTAAAGTTCCTAAAACTTTAACATCAAATCAGTGGATTGAAATCAGATCCATATAAGTATTATGGAAACTCTTTATACCTAATTTCTCAATCCAAACTTCCAAATGCAATTCAAATAATAATTCCTTACAGTATTAAACTCTTTATTTAGAAATTCATCCATCAATAGAGATGAGAACCTGATATGGAATTCTCTTTTTCTATTTCAAATGTTCAAAAACAGACAGAAATATACTAAATTATTTCACTCTGCATGAATTGTTGTCTGTTGTAATGTTTCTTTAAAATGTTATTTCAGCTTTGGTCATATGTAACTGTTCTCAGTTTTCAATAATTAAAATTAATGCTACCAGAAGTATTCAGGAGGTCTTGAAATGTAAGCAAAGCTGTGCTGGCACTGCATCTGTTTCTACTGTTTTAAAAAGATTTAAGTGTCCAGTAGTGTGGTTTTTATGTCTTCCTTCTTGCTTCTTTTTCTCCTTGTCAAAAGGTGCACTAAACTAGGATCATGGATCTTTGTAAAGAGAGCAGAGCCAGCCCCCCATTTAGGCATTGTGAAGTAGGCGATCCCTACTAGCAGGGTCACAAAAATCAGATTTTTTTAACCATAGCAGTAATAACAACAATGTTCTTAATACTTGGGAAGACAATTTGGCTACTGTCCCCTTGAACT
Organism: Anolis apletophallus; assembly: GCA_030556195.1. Taxonomy (NCBI): domain Eukaryota; kingdom Metazoa; phylum Chordata; class Lepidosauria; order Squamata; family Anolidae; genus Anolis; species Anolis apletophallus. The sequence continues at coordinate 96,547,337 of JARBWK010000005.1, forward strand.
GGGACCTGGGGTGACTTTTCCTGCTCTGTATAACACCAACACAAATTGGGACTGACCATGGTTTACTATAATTTATGTTACTATAATTTGTTTCTAAGTGTGCATAGATCTGGTGGTGCCTAAAGTGTTATTTGGATACTAGGGTTAGCTCTGGATCTAAGGATTATAACTATTAATTCTTAATTAATACTATTGATTTTTAAATTCTATTTTAAAGTTAATATATTTTTGGATTTTGTATTGTATTGAAATCTTTTTAATGTAAGCCGCTTTGAGTCTCCTTTGTGGAGAGAAAAAGCAGAGTATAAATAAATAAATAAATAAATAATCACCATCATCTACTTCAACTATATGCAGTGAAACAGGATTGTTTTATTTTAGCCCATAATATTAACAACTAGGACTTTATGTCCTCCAAATGATTTCTGCTATAACGCTGTCTTATCTATGACCATTGGTCATGTTGTCTGATAAAAACTATAGTGTCACATTCAGTAGATGGCTGTAGAGTGAAGATCTATTTTCTACTTGAATTGCATTTTCACATTACTCTAAAAGGTTAGATTAATAGTGTCAGCCACCTGGAATTATGCACTCCTAACATAGCCCCTACTTTAGTGAAAGATAGACTGTGCAATATCAACTTTTGAGCAGCAGTTGCTGCAGTTAGCGGGAGTCTGTTCTCCTTGTCGATTGCAAAGCAGCTGGTCAATGGTCCCACCTCCCCTCCTCTCTAGCACAAGGGGAGATTGTAGCGGGATCCTGCTTCTGCCTGTCATACCAGAAATCACTCGGGGTGGGGAATGAAAATGTCAGTTTGCTGCTGCGTAGTTGACAAGGAACAAACCCCCATCAATTGACTTCTGCCCAGAATATGGGGATTGGGAGTATCAGAGTAGAATTCAGTATGTAGTAACTCTTCAACAGGGTTCCAGACATTATTTTAAAATATTTTGGCCATGATCTTTTAGTAGTGAATATTTTATTCTTGTCTATTTTTTCATCTTAATTTATGTTGTCCCTTGTATAAACAAAACAAACATTGCTTTTGTTGCTTATCTTATTTTTGTATGTTTCTGCAGCACAATCTGTATGTGTCTTTTTGAGATGTTAAAGAACTTTTTATATCTGTCACTTCAGTTTTATCTAGGGAAACAATATCTTTGAAATAAATTCTGATAATTTTTCATCTTCGGCAATCTGCTATGGGCCAGTACTGTTGTAGTGCCAACAGTAATCCTTTAGAATAAACTATTTCAATGCTGTAGACACTGAATCTATGAAAATAATGGTTTGTGGCCTGGTGTTGATGCAGCACTTTATAAACCCTTGGGTCTTTTGAACTGAAGGGGTGGCTAGTCAGGTGATTGATTATGTGAGTTTACAGCAGAAGCTATGTAAGTGTTGAAGGCTAATGTACACATCTTTTAAGGCCTCAGTGCTATTTTTTGTCCCACTATAATAGACTCATTCAACCAAACTACTACTGAATATGTTGCTGAAGGCTTTCATGGCTGGAATCACTGGGTTGCTGTGAGTTTTCAGGGCTGTATGGCCATGTTCAAGAAGCATTATACTGAATAGTTTGTCAATATTGTATGATCCCCCTATCTGTGGGGAATAAGTTACTAGATTTTGTGTGGCTATGTGAAACTGGAGATAATAGCAAACCCTATTAGTTTCAGTGGAATGAACAATGGAGGTACAAAGAATGAGGTTTAGCTTGTATAGGAGGTCCTGAATGACTAAGTGAAACCATGGTTAAGTGAAACCATGTACATCAGTTCTGCAGATATGGGAGTCATTATGCATTTATATAAACCTCAGCAATTTCAATGGCCTTGCTCTAATAGGAACTGGTAAAATGATTTAACTTTAAATTCTAACATAAGTTGAATGCACACTATGCTTTTCTTTCCCAGGAAAATGAAATTCATGAAGTTCAGCTGACTAAAAAGGATGGGCAGAGCCTTGGTATAACAATTGTTGGCTACTCAGGAGTTTCGGATACAGGTGAGCTATATATACCTGGTCAAATTAGGAAGAAAGCACAAGGGAAAGTTTTTGGAATACAACTTATTCAATTATTTATTTAATTATTTAATTAATTATTTAATTCAGTTGTTAAAGAGTGGGGGGAAGGTTCCTTAACCATGGTGATCAGCTTAAACTACTCAATAGTTTAATGGCTTACGTGATTAAAATGTGTACAAAATCAACGGAGTCCTGCAGCCCCTTAAATATTAGAACTTAAATCCAATTTTCATTTCAAGTAGAGTAGACCTGTTGAATCAATGGATCTCATTTAAATGTTGATTTATCAAATGCCCATTGATTCAGTGGCTCTAGTTTAGCACATCCTTTCATCCCAATTAAACCTTTGAGGTGCAGTTCAACAATTATATGGTGTAATAAATATAGTCAGTAGACAGTCACACTCTTGATACATTATGTATCCTTTAATTCAACAGTTTTTGGAAGTAGGAGTCAAAACAAAACAAAAACTTTCAATTCCAATGAATTTCATAGTTATTGATTGGGCTTTCATTACACTTTTTGGGTAGTGTGAGGGATGCATTTCAGATTTTAGAAATTTTTAAAAAGTAAAAATAAAGAGTTAAAGTGATGTACTGATTTGGGTGCTGTACTAGCACTCAGGAGAGACAGTATGGTTTAGGATCTTAGGACCTTATCACATTTGGCAAATTCCTCATCCTAGAACACTTTGCTGGCACAGCCAGCACAGAGCCCGCCAGATCTCATCACATGATACATAGCTATTTCCGGTGGAGCTCTGTGATGGCTGCATTGGTGAAGTGTTCTACAATGGGAATTCTGAACATGAGACTATCTGTGTTCAGATTCGAAATCATGGGTTCAGTACAGGACCACGTTGGAAAGGTATGGAAAGGCAAGTGGGCGATGCAGGGCGCTGGACGACGGATTTGTCCTGCTGCCCCATGGATCGCCTCACTGTCTCCTGCATCAAGGACCTCCATGGGATGGGTTCAATTCTTGTTCAGCCATAGAAACCCACAGGGACCTTGGGCTAGCCTCTTCTCTGAACATCAGAGGAAGGTAATGGCAACCCCCTTTGAATAACTTTGCCAAGAAAGCCCTGCAATAGGTTTATGTTGAGGTCACCATAAGTGGATATGAGTTGAAGGTATATAGCAAACTAGCACTAAGAAATACTGTTTCATAGAATCCCAAATCACTAAGGTAGATTCACCATAAATTACAGTCTTGAAGGCACATAAAAAAGCACCAACAGCTTTTTTTATTAAAAAAAACAACAACCAAGAGGTGTAGCCACAGTAGAGCTATGTGACATTCTAAAGTCACAAAAAGGACCAACATGATCTCTGCCAGATCCTTGCAATTTTGTTGCACCTTCAAGTTGGTTCTAACTTACAGCTACACTATCATAAGCATTCCTTGGAGGGAATTTGTTCAGAGGGATTTGTCATGACTTTCTTCTTAGGGTGACTGAGTGTGACTTGGCCTAGATCACCCAGTGGATTTCCCCCCTCCCTCGGTATCCTAGATCCCAGAGTCTGAACCACTACACACTGTTGGCTCTCACTCCCCAACATTTCCTGTCACCCAAGCCCCTTTGTTTTAATTCTTATCTGTCAAAGCTGCAGATTGACTAGTTTCTGGGACACTGCAATATGTTTCAAATATATTAATCGTGCTCTTGGTTCTTCTTTAAAGTGGAATCTTCGGGGATTTTTGTCAAAAACATAATACCTGGCAGTGCTGCGGAACATAGTGGCCAAATAAGAGTCAATGACAAAATTATTGCTGTAAGTTATTTTGCTTTTTTATTGTTTTTTGTTTTGTAGTTCTGAATTTTTTTACATTGCAAAAAAATCATTGGTGAAGACTGGAATGCTTTGGGAATGAAATAATATCTTCTAGGTTATCTGTTTGATGTGTCCTTCAGATGTAGCCATATGGGAATAGGCTTTCCATAATCTAAATCCTGTTCCTAATAGTGTGCTTCATTCAAGGACTCATGAAATCAAGACTATCCATATGTTTGTATCAATCACATGCAGCTCTCACTCACACAAAGTTGCATCACAGAAAAGAGCTCCCAGGTGGTTGCAGCTGTATATAAAGGGCATGACCATTGACCATAAGTTAACCCTCTTTAATATCGTGTGATATTACATTGTATTGGCTTGTATGTTAATTTCTCTGCCGTGAAGAGAAAAGAATTCACATTCAAGTGCCTTTCTTCCCACTTCTCTCGGCAGTTCCTTGCATGCCGCAGAGGTCTGACCCTGGGGGTTGGGGGACCCTTGGGAACGGTGTGTGATGTGGTGTGCTTTGCTGCAGCTGGAAGGCAATGTTGACAGATCCCAGAAGAACAGAGGAGTAATTTAGGATTCAGCTCTGTGTCTCTTTCTCTGCTTTTTTATTTTGAATTCTTGAACTCTTTCTTGCAGGGATTCTTCTATCTACACATTCCCTTCCTTGTTTTTAAAGCTTGCCAACCTCAGATGGGTCTCAGCTTTTAAATACTTAGTTTAGTCTGATTGCTTTTTCATGGTAAGGGATTTAAGCAACATTGGTGTAATCTTGATAATGATACTGGTGTAAATTCAGTCCCAATTTAATCTGTGCATTCAAATGTATTGTTTTAAGTATATTACACATAAAGAATGGCACCAAAATAAGCAAAAATCCACCAAAATAAGGTGGATGTTCTTAATCAAGCAATCTAATTTGTGTCACAGATTACCATTTAAAAAAATCATGGTGTTATGTATATTAGGTGGATGGTGTTAACATTCAGAATTATACAAATCAAGAAGTCGTAGAAGCATTACGAAAGACGGGGCCAGTTGTACACCTGACATTACTTCGGAAGAAACCATTGTACCCTGCTTTCACTTCACAAAGAAGACTAGATACAGGTACATTTCTGCTTTGACAAATGTAGGTTCTCTTCCTCTTGTTTACTAAAATTTTGTTTCTCTAGATTACTAAACTAACTGATAGTAGAATCGGTAGTTCTAGTCATACTCTTAATATTGCAAACATATATCATAGCAGGAATGCTTTACAGAAGGATATGTGTGGGGCTTACCATTTACAAAGATTGCCTATCATGTTAAAAAAAAAATATTGTAGTCACTTAGTCTATTGTACACCAGTTCAACATGGTTAATTTCTGAGACTCAAAACTCTTCTAAAGGACAGAGCTCTCAAAATGGTATAACATTTTTCAAATGCTAAATACAAGGTACATAGCCTTAACTCCCATTAGCAGCTGCATCTTACCCAGGCGACAGAAAAATAAAGTATCATTACTATGTAGTCGTACCTTATGCCAAACCCTCTTGGGAAGTGGATTTGTAGAAATTGATGAAATATATATTAGATAGGATAAAAATGTGGGACATTAAGTAGAATTTTGTAGGACACATTCACATATTTTTTTTACAGTTCTGCAAATTTGCAACATTTAGTTATGTATTGTATATTGATTTCCCTTCTGAATTATATATTCTTACATTTTTATGCTTTCTCATATGATTTTGTATTGTCATTCTGTACTTTTAATGGAATGCAAAGGAACAACCCAAGTTCTGACTGAAGACTAAGGCTTTATAATAATACATTTGGAGAGGAGTTATCCATATTGAAAAACTAACATAGTTGCAGCAGAGTGACAGTAAATATTTCATAACGGCATCACTGATAGAATGCTGTCTTGATCACAGTTCAGACAGATTCACTGGCACTGCCAGAAGTGAAAACTGAAAGAAAATTTGACAATGAGGAGCCTCAAGAGCAAAAAGACAACTCTGAAAATGAACGCAAGCAAAAACTACAGATAGTTGGTAAGTCAGACATTATCATTATTGTATAATATTAACATTTCAGTGAAGTTTTAGTAGCATCACACTTAAGTGTTAATATTGTGAAATGAAATATTGAACAATTCACTTTGTTTGGATGGCATCCAACAGAGAGATTCTCGTGTTACTCAAACCTCTCCTGGGGCAAAACGTTCCTGACTTGGAAGACTGCTGAAGCAGCCAGTTTGTCATCCAAGTAAGGGAATAAAGGACACAAATGTCTTGAAACACTTGGCATTAGTTACCTCTCTTGGAGACCACAGCTGCTTGAGGCAAGGATTCTCCCCCCCCCCCCCATGTAATATTTTTTTCAAGATGGTTGGCAATTAGAAGTATGTGAGTTTAATTCCTTCACCAGCAAGTGCCTCTTGAAGTTTACCAGACCAGCATGCCATGAATCTGCCTGCACCATACAAGTTGTGACCGGAGAAGAACTGTCAAAAACAAGTTATCTTAACAGATATAGCAAGGAACACACACAAGAATTATATTGAATGACAGTCAGATATTAACTATTCCTATTTGGCTCTAAAGAAGCAGGGTTACCTTGCACAGGCAGATATGACCCAGCATGTTTTCCCATGTTATCCAGGCTTAACACAGCAGCAATATAATGGCAGGTAACAATGTTTTGTTTTGAGTGCAACATGCACTGATTACTTGTTTCTTGTAAAAGTTAGTCATGGGTAGTCAATTAGGGGGATATTTGGCCATTTTAATGGATTTTCTTTTGTGTATTGTAACAAGTTGTTTTCAAGCAATGTGTAACACGAGAGAATGCTTCTCCCAATTGTAATGAATAACAAGAATGGATTACATTTAAGAAGTAAAGTTCCACGCTCTGGCAAAAGGACCAGTAATTTGACTGCAGTTTTCCAAAACCTTGGAGAGAAACCATCATCTCCACAATTTCAGAACCTTTCAATTGAAAAGAAAGAGTTTACATAAAAAGCAAACAAGCTGGTTTACCATGGAGCAATCACTTGTTTTCAGCAGATGCTAAGGGTTATGTTTTGTGGCTTTAAAAAACAACAACAAAGCAATTTGATACATTTCCCACAAAGAACATGTCCTTGTACCTCTTTCAAAGGCAGCACAAGAATGTCTGAATGAAAGGTTACTGTTTATTTCACATTAATGCTTTTGTACTAAACATGCTTTCTTTGAAGTTGGTTTTATTTATTTTGATAGAGTGAATGTTTGCATAAATGTGCTTTGGGTTGTAGCCTCATTTTGTCAGGTTTTGTCATGATTCAGTTATCATGTGTTTTTGGAAAACCTTCTCTTTTCACATTGTTGGGGAAAAGAGATTACCCAATCCAGAATGTTGTCACCTAACTGGTTTATTCCCTTCTGCCTCTTTATAATTATCCCTTGCCAATACCACAATGTGTGTGGAAATTTAGATATGTTGATGTGTTTCTAGGCTGTGGTTGTGTAGTCAAAAATATGCTTACAGAGAAAACACGGACACTAACCAGATCCCTGACAACCTCCTCTCTCAACATTTCTGCTTTGGGAAGAAATTGGTAGGGGAACAATATTAGAGAATAGTGTTGATGAGCATGAAGAGATATGATTGTTGTCTGTGTTCGCCATGGTGGTGAGGGATC